>NC_061161.1:26903808-27023808 GCF_022113875.1 Hydra vulgaris | reverse complement strand
TTACCAGATATTTTGAACATGAATTTAATTTTTACTGAATACTTTAAACATAATTGGTACGTGAACCCATTTCGTTTAAAATTTTTTATATTTAATATGTGTTTATCAAGATTTCTAGATTTCAAGAGTAATAAATTTGACAGCGCGTTCTACACTCTGCGCATGAGAAGGAAATTCAGGTAAGTTCAGAACTTATTTAGTTGCAATTAGTGCATCCGTTTCATCATCCTTCAACCATATTGTTGATGCCGGTTCACTGCTTTTCTTAAGGTCAATTGATTCTATCGAAGGAGTTGCCTGAAAGTTTATGTCAACATTAGCAATATTTGTAATAGACACTCTTTATCTTTACTTGTCCTGAGTTTTTTAATGACTAGTAACGCCTGTTCCCTTAGAGTTAGAATTTTCATCTCTAAGCATACAATATAAAAAGTTCTCAGGCAATAGACAATATGAATTTTTTTTTAGATTTTTAAAACAAATGTTTTGTATTTCTTTATCTTGCTTCCTTATCTGTTCTGTCATTTTAAAGAATATACTTTGAGAATCCATAAATTTAGAAGACTTGTACGATGAAATTTACAAGCCTTACACGATCAAGACTTGGTGCTTCAGTACGAGTATACAAAGCCATGATTTGAATTGCTAAAGTCGACCATCTTGCGTAGTTAAGTGGACCAATTTTTCTTCTAAAAAACGTTATTGACAAATCCTTTAGAAATTCCAAGACAATATTCAAATAATAGTCTTTGATCGTGGCTTAAATCATTAATCACTTCAATGGGAATATTTAGTATCTCTACTGGAGTATCAAATTTGGTAAACTTCACTTGTGGGTTAAGATGGAAATCTATAGAAACTTGCTTTCCAATAGGTCCTAAAAATTTATTTAGACACTTTTAACTGCCATTAACTATTTTGAATACTTTTGCAAAGTACATCCGATAAGGTGTATTTTTCTTTCTAATTTCTTTTCTAAAAATGCAAAAATTCCAATTTTGAAACCTGTATTGACATTTTTATTATCAAGAAGAAGGGCTTGTACTGAATTTAAACTAGTATACTCTTTCAGAACATTATATACAATTTCACTTTGAAGCAAACCAGATGCCCCATTTGATGGGAGATTTTTACGAAAGAGATATGAACCATTTTTAAAACTATTTTCATTAGTAAAAGTTAAATGATGTTCTTTTTCAGTAACTCTCGACAAGTGAGTTTCTACATTTTCAACGACATCCTTAAACTGAAGAACTTTTTTATCGCCTTTACCATCAACACCCAAACACACCAGGTTACTTAAAATATTATCATGTTGATTACCTATCTTGACATTATTTTCTTCTTCTCAACAAATCAAAGTATTATATTTAGCTAAATATCATACTAAATGTTTTGTAAACGAGTATTTATATAAATTAATAAATAAAGAGATATATTTATATTTGTCTAACTTATATAATGAAATAATATTTAACTCATAATTTTGCTTCGATCTACAACTTGATTCAAATCTCCATGTTTAATGATTCCATAATCTAGAAGTAGAGCATTTGCTAGTGCAGCTGCAGCAGGAGATGAGACATTATACCTACAAATAAGAAACTATGAAATAAATAAACAAATCTGAAAGTATATTATCTATATGTGATCCCTTTACATTCTATATTCACCCTCTCCTCTCCCACATTAAAAAAAACTTACTGGGAATGAAAAATGGTGAAACTTATTATTTGTTGTTTTTCCATACTTTTAATATAGTATATATAAAAAATTCTTATCTAAACTCAATATGTATAAAAATTTTATATACCTGACAGCCTCCATTGCAAATCTATCAAGTTTCATTAAATTATATTGAGAACTTTTTACTGGATTATATTCTTCCTCAGAATCATTTATTTGTAAAAATACTTATTATTCAAAATATGAAAAAAACGCTATAACAGCTTTGTTTCAATATATATATATATATATATATATATATATATATATATATATATATATATATATATATATATATATATATATATATATATATATATATAAAACAGATTTAATTTTTTTTTTATATTCTATTATTATACTCAGGAACCTTCCTGATGAACTTACTGATAGTGACACAAGTTATTTAAGAAAAAAAATTAAATGAGTGTTTCTACTAATTTATTATTGCTCTGTTATTTAAGAACATTGAGCACTCATTTGTAGATTATTATAACATAATTTTTATATATATATATATATATATATATATATATATATATATATATATATATATAAATATATATATATATATATATATATATATATATATATATATATAAATTATGTTATAATAAATCGAATAGCAACAAAATTAAAATTTAATTTTTGGAAAGTGCATACATTTTCATTTTTACATTTTTATTTTTCTACTTTTGTGATTAAAAAAATAAAATATTTTCAGACGAAAGTTAAACAAAAAGCATTTTAAAATTTGTTTATTAGCATGAATAATCGCATAAATAATTGTAGGTTTTTTTCAGCCTAGGGCCCCTAAAACTGTAAATTCCGCTCTGTATACATACATATCATACATATATATATATATATATATATATATATATATATATATATATATATATATATATATATATATATATATATATATACATATATATATATATATATATATATATATATATATATATATATATATATATATATATATATATATATATATATATATATATATATATACATATATACATATAAATGTTACCAAAATATCTGGATTGGATGCTGAAACTTTAAATATGTGACCAGAATCAATCAATGAGTTATACATAATCTATAAGCTCTACTTGAACTAACCTTAACGGAATAAAATGTACCAGATTTTAAAGCAGCCTTTCCTAGCTGATAAATACCTTTAGGACCAATCTTGTTTCTCTGGTCACGAATATATGCCCTGTCTTCAAAAGGGACCATAAATTTTTGAAAATAATCGACTACTTCAGTTTAATTGAAGTGAAATAGTTTTATATAATTAATAAATAATTGCAGATTAAAACAACAAATATTCCAGTGTATATAATAATATATAAAAAATGTAATCAAATACCTTTCTAGTTTTACAAAGACACAAGATATGCTCTACTTGGCAATTGATAATGCTACACTTAACATCTCTGTCATTACATAAGACAGTTGCTAACTCACAAGTACATGATGATATATATAGAGTCTAAAATCAAATCTTGATCAAGATTTGATTGATCAAGATTGATTGATTAAGATTTATCAATTGATATTCCTTACTTTTAGATTTACAACGTCCTCGGTTTATAGATTTTACTCTTTTAAAAAGATTTCGTAATTTTCTTAAGATTGAATTTCTCTGAAGAAGAGGAAGACGTGGGTTTACTTTCACAAAGTACTCAGAGAATTTTCAACCTCTTCTAGTAGATTCTGTTTTGAAATGTTTTGGCTATTGTTTTCAGTGAAATTAAAAAAACTGAATTACTTGACGAAATGTTGGAAGATCAGCTAAAGCCATTTCTAATAAGAGACCTCCGTATTTCAGATTATTTTCTAAACGAGTTTTCCTTGATTTGCTCTTAGGCATATTTTTTAAAAACAACATAACAACGCGCAATGCGCATGCCCACTTTGAAAAAAAAAATCGAAAAATGACGGTTTTCCACAAAAATAGATAATTTCTTAATAAATGTACATTTTTGTAAACCAGCCATTTTCAAGGCATTATTAGCAAATACATGTTATACATATTATTATTTTTTTTTGATAATCTATTTACTCCAGGGTTACTGTAGTTCTGATTCCAAAATCACTCCACCCTAATACGCACGTACCTATGGGGAGTTTCTAAAAGACCCTTTATGGGGAGTTTCTAAAACGCCAAATTCTAAAAAGCCGAAACGCCGAAATGCCAAAAAACCTTCTAGGAGAAACTGAATAAAAAACGGAATGAAAGCAATGAAAAACCGGTAGTCAACCCCCGCATTAATTTTTTAATTATTGTTTTGAATTTTATTATGAAATTCAAAACATGTACGCCACGGTTGCTGTTTATAAAAAGCCAACAGCTTTCTTGTAATTATTTATCTGAAAATTCGCTTGCTTGATGGTTCACCGAGGTCGTTATCAATAATTCCAATTAAAATTTTCTAAATTTAATTAGTTAACAATTTTTACGCAAATCCTCTCGATACTACTACTAAATATAAAATTAGCAAACAAATTTAAAAATAATTTTATAAACATAAATTTTTATTTCGTCTCTTTTTCCGTTATTATTCAAAGGACAGAAGCGAAAGCCAAGTTTGGCTTTTTCTTCTGTCCCTTTAAACTTTCACACATGCAAATGCGCAATTAAAAATCCGGGGAATAGTTAACTTTTCGTTGTCTTTTTTTTACGGTTACAGCAGGTCTACTAATACGCCATTTTTTTCGGCATTTCAGCTTTTTGGCGTTTTAGAATTCGGTTTTTTAGGCAGTCTCATATTTTATGTTCTGTTTTTCATCGTATTATTTTACAATTTATACACGTTTTCCGAAATAAACAAAATTTTCTTGGGAATAATTATGGACAAACATAGCTTGTGACATATCTACACTATTAAATTTATAAAAGCCTATTTAAATAATATTTAAATAGCTTATTTAAATAAGCAACTCACAACTCCCCAAGAACTAAGTTTTTAAGTTGAACAGCCATTTAAATTTTTTGATAATGATGAATTCTTTTTTGCTTTTTAAATCGGGCGCCGCAACGCCCGATTTAAGATCACGGATCAAACTTATTAAACAATAAACTTATTGAACATACAAAAAACTTATTAAACAGCCAATATAACGTATTAAATTAATTAAAACAATAAAACCTTTAAATTTTACAAAAGTTTTTGTTATTGTTTTTTCTTTTTCACAAATATTTGGCTGTTATCTCTAAAATTTCTACGGCGCGCCGCAGCGATTTTAGAGATAGTAGCCGAATAGCCGTCACAGCGTGACAACCGTCTTTTTTTTGTCTTAAGCCTTCATTATTTTAATATTAAAATAGGTATAAAAAGAATTTTTTTTGCTATTTAGTTAGCTCATAATAGGTGCTACAAAAAACAAGAAATAAAATTTGGGCGGATATATAAGCCTCTCATTCATGCAAAAAAAAACAAAAAAAAACATCACAGCTTGACGAAAATTTTCTCATTCTTTTTTAGTTTTTAAATCAACTCCGCAATTCGGCTAATATGGATGAACTGAATTATTAACTTGGCATTAAACAAAAATTTTAGGCATTAATCTTACAAGTTTTATTGCTAAATAACATTTTTTTAAATTAAATTTCGAACAGGCGCACCTTTAATTAACTAGTGGTAAACGTCACAGCGTGACCAGACACATTTGGGTAATTATAAACCAGGTGAATGGGCTGTTTTTAATAAATTTAAAACTTAGTAGAGAGGTATTAGACAAATATATAATTACATCTTCATAAAAATAGTTCTTACATATAATAATTTTCAGAACTAAATTTCTATTATTGTTTTGAATTAGGTGCGCTGCAAATATTCGTGGTTTTGCTGGTGCTTTTGTAAATAACTCATTAATTTTAAATTTTTTTACTGTATTTATAACATCTTCCATAGAAACAAAATAGACATTGAAATTAGTCTCATTTTTAACAGCTTCATGAAAAGTTATGGCATCAGTTATGATACAAACTTATTTTATTCATCTACTTCTATCGCAGAACTCTTCGAAACTGCAGGTATTGAACTTGAAAAACTTAATACTTGGTTTAAATCTAACAAATTATCATTGAGTACAGAAAAAACCAACTACAT
The DNA here is from genome assembly GCF_022113875.1 of Hydra vulgaris. Taxonomy (NCBI): domain Eukaryota; kingdom Metazoa; phylum Cnidaria; class Hydrozoa; order Anthoathecata; family Hydridae; genus Hydra; species Hydra vulgaris. Next base: position 27,017,956 of record NC_061161.1, on the reverse strand, counting down.
TCTATTTCACACCAATCAAAGGAAAAAATCTATACCAATTCCATTACCGTCTCTAAAAATAGAAAATAAATTTATCGAAAGAACCAAAGCAACAAAATTTTTAGGAATACTTATCGATGAGAATATTTCATGGAAAGCTCACATAAACTTATTAAATACCAAAATAAGAAACAACATTTGCATGCTTTACAAAGCTAGACCGATGCTACCCCAAAAAAATTTAAAGCTACTTTATTTCTCCTTCATTCAAACCTATTATACGTATGGTAATATAGCATGGGCAAGTACCCATAGATCCAACCTAGTGGCACTTTATCGACATCAAAAACATGCTGCAAGAATAGTATTTAATAAAGATAAATTTACTCATGCCGAACCTTTGCTAAAGCTTCTAAATGCACTAAATGTCTACAAAATTAACATTTACCAAAATTTGATATTCATGCTCAAATATAAACTCGGACTTGTCCCATTACATTTTTCAGAAGAATTTTTTAAATGCAATAGAAATAAATATGAAACTCGAGGAATAGGAAATTTTAAAGTACCATATAAAAAAACAAAACTATCACGTTTCTCCATCTCGTATCGCGGCCCTTACCTCTACAACAAACTAATAGCTAAAAATACTATAATTACAAAACTACTTAATCATAATTCTCTGAAAACACTTTTAAAAAAACTTGTTCTAAACTTAAACAATTTTACAAACGTATATTAAAACAAATAACTAAAAACCCCTAAAAAATCCACTTTAAAGCAAAGTAAATGTTAGATTTTATTTATATTTCGTACATGTCAATATACTAAGTATAACAAACCATGTAACTATATATTTATGTGTATCAAATACAGCTCTTTTCCGTTTTTTGTTTTTGATTATCTAGTAGCTTTTTATGTGTGACTCTTATGCCACCATGAGACTTTGACAAACTGAAATTTCTTAATAAATTAAGTATACAAAATATCGCAACTAAAAGCGGTTTCTTGATGACAAGACCAAAATGGTCTTCTGCAAGTTTCCCGCGTCTTTTAACAGTGTTACTTTTTTATATATATTATTATTTGTATTAAAAAAAGTTTTCTTATTATATGTACGGTATTTTTTTTATACAATGTAAACGAACTAGTTTATATTTATGATCACGTATTTGTAAAGCTTTGATAAAAGACAAAAAAAAAAAAAAAAAAAAAAAAAAAAGTTATAAATTTTCTCTGAATTATTTTTTGCGTTTTATTTTTTGCGTTGCTATTCTTTTAACGGTCTCACCAAAAGCATCTACCGGTTCTTTCCCATGTGAAGCATCAAAAAAGTTCTAGAATAATTTTAAATCATGCTTTTCTTTTAACCAGGGTATTGCTGGTGCAATAAAACGATTTTTGAATTGATTTTGAATTGAGTTTGTCCAAGTCTGTAGTTTTTTATAAATGGATTTAATATGGTTAATTAACAAAGTATGAACAAATACAAGAATAGATTCTTTCAAGTGGCTTAAATCATCTGAAACTATGACAGCTGATGAGCATGAATTTTGGTACCAAAATATAGCAGTAAACACAGTAATTTGACTCTTGTGCCAATGTGCTGACTGCACTTCATCTTGCCAAAAAGTTGAAAAATTTTCAGCTTTTTGTTGAAAATTTTTCAACTTGAAGAACAGCTGTGTCTGGATTACTGTGAAGTTGGATCTTATGATCACGATATGTCTTTGATTGTTTCTGTTTAATAAAATAATGCCATAGAAATAAAGGTGCTGTAAAGGTTATCAAATTTCTTTTTTACTATCACATACAATGCAAAGAAGAAATTCATGTGAATACAATGGAAAATTTGAATCAAACTTGTGAAGGGCTTCAAGGATAAGGATTATATTTTGATGTCGTTGACAACAACAAACGTTTCTTGACATTGAACTAGACAAAAGCACATGTGGTGGGCGTAAACTAGCAAACTTTGATTTTCTACTGATTCTTCAGGATAATCACCTTTAAAAATAGCATAAGCTTCATTAACATTCATATACAAATGACATTTTTGCACAGTTTTTTTCGTGTTCTTTAATCTCACCACAATGGTGTCTCTTTTACCGGGGGCTTGACGGGATATATCATCAAGCTGGTAAAAATCAAGAACCAATTTTACAGTTAAAGCATCTTATGCATTTTCAATAAGTATTTTTTCTGCACTAGGGATTTCATTTATTTTTATTAAAAGTTTTTGTACAACTTTAGCCCTCTTTTTGGGTAATCTGCGAGCACTCTTGTAAAAGCTATATTAAATCAATTACAATCACTTCTTCTAGTAATTCAATCCGTAAATGTTCAATAAAAGAATTTCATTACTCTTACAACTTCTTCTCGTGATACAAATTGTATCACAGATTGTATTACAATCTGTTTCAAAATAAATTACCAACACTTCTTCTCCTGATTCACTCTGTAAATGTTGAATTAAAAATACTTTTCCTACTTCTTCTCTTTTCATAAATTAAAATTTTTATTTTGAACTCTTATTTGTTTTTGTAAAAAAATTATTAACATAAGGATGTCTGTTTATGTAAAAAGATGCTATTATTTACATTTAAACAAAACTAAAGGACATTATGAAAACTCCTTAATATTACGCATGCGTACCAAATATGTAAGATTTATTATAAAGCCAATATTGGTATAACAAACAATATTTCGCCAATATTGGCATAACAATATCAGTATATAAGGACCGGCGACTATGCGTTAAAATTCGGATTACGAAGTTTACTGAAAGGCGAAGTTGACTTCGGCTTCGACTTCGGTGCCGAATTTAAAATAGAAATTCGGCTTTCAGTTAAATTCGGTAACATTTGCAAAATTTCATTTAACTTTCAGTTAAATTCGAAAGTCATTTTTTAATTTTTATAAAAAAAATAACTTTTTCGAATTTTAATAATTGTTATTTTTTTTATTTTTTTCAGAAAAACAATTCATCACTTATTAAATTTTACTTTCAAAAAATCCTCAAGTTAAAAAAAGGAAAATATTTTACATTCTTCACGATCATTTTCCTTTACAAAATTGACTTTTGAAATTTTTTTAAATAACGTCGTTTATTCTTTTGTTAACTTTCGTAAAGATTGCATAAATTAAATTCTCATTATTGCGGCGTTTTTAGATAATACATTTATTTTTTTCGACGCAAGTTGTTGTTTTTTGTAAACGTATATTTTTTGTTTCAATAAATAAAAAATTACTTTGTTTCACTTGTGTTGCTGGCATCCGTTTTCAGGAAAATATATTCCATTCCAGGTTCATCAGCTTCTTCAGAAAAAGTCTTTTCTGCAGCTGGGCAAGTTGTCACTTGGGCCCGAACCAATCTTAACAACAACAATGTAAAAAAGCTTGTCTACATTACACAGAACTATCAAAAAGTGCAAAAATATTTAAAATTATAAGATAAAGTTTAAGGTTTTAACTTGTAATATTTTCTGCTATTTGCTAAAGATCAATCTACTTGCATTCTTTAAATTATCAAATTGCATTCTTAAAATTATTAAATGCATATTAATTTGGCTAATGCATGTTAAGTTAAGCTAATGCAAGATAATGGATGATAACGCAGTTTTGGTGCAGTGGTTAGAGTTCTGGATCAGATCCCAGAGATCCAAAATTCGAGGTCCAATATGCGAAATTGAAAAGGAATGAGGCGTGAACTTCCTAGTTAAATGCTCCTCCGCGGTGCTCTGTGGTAAAACTGTTAAGACTTAAGGAAGCACTTTAATAACTACAAAAAACAAAACAAAAAAAAAAACAGTTAAAACTCAACATAAAAGTCCAAATTTCTTTTTCAATTACATGTGTTTTTGAAATCCAAATTCGGCTCTCAGTAAAATTCGGTTAAAAGGTCCAAATTCGTCTTTCAGTTAAATTCGGGGTTCTGTTATAGCCTAAATTCGTCTTCCAGTTAGATTCGGTGTTTACATATGGTCTAAATTCGTCTTTCAGTTAAATTCGGGTCTTGAAAAGTCGACTTCGCCGGTCCTTATCAGTATAACGATAATGGAATAATATTGGCGCAATATTTCGCCAATATTGGCATAACAATATCAGTAAAACGAAAATGGGATAATATTTGCGAAATATTGTTTGTAATATTGCTTGACAATATTGGCGCAATATCGGATATCTTGGCCAAGATTAGCCAAGATACCCAATATCGTGCCAATATTACGCCAATATTGTTTGCTACTTGGGTAGTTATGGAGATGCACGTTTTACAGCTCAATGGAGTTACAACTATCCCTAAGAGAGGCTCTATAAATACCAAAAGAGAGCCTCAAGGATAGCTGAGCATTCATCCAATTAAGCATAGCAAGGATAGCTAAGTATTCATCCAAGATCTAAAAGTTTAATATAAGTTTAATTAGACTAAATCTAAACGCTTTAAATGCGTTTATTACACTAGATCTAAATGTAAATTTGACTAAATCTTAGCGCTTTATATACATATAAAACACTATGATAAACGTCTAAAATACGTTTGAATATCAAAGTTTTTATGAACGTTCGTTTTAAACGTTGTTCTAGATTTTATTCTAAACGGATAATCGACCAAACCTAATCGTTGTTTTAACGTCTAATAGACGTTTGTGCGTTTTCTGGGTTACAACTGTTTAGGTGATATAATTTTTTCTAAATTTGAGTTTATAGTAAGGAATATAGAAAAATTATCAAATGCAAACCTTTTTGAATATCTTTATTTAAAAATTTTGGTTATAATTATATTATCAGTAAGGATAGCTCAGTTTATTGTTACTCCAGTAGGACGATTAATTAAAGGTATAGGTCCTGTTTCTAAAATTGTGTCAACAGTTGTGCCTGTATTGTATGTTTAATTGGATTTTAAGTACCTGTATTATCAGTATACTAACAAAAGTTGTGCCTGTATTGTAAGTAAGCTTACAATATAATCAGGGCCATCTCGAAGAGGTCTTCCGATGGGGGAAGGGGTGTTGTATCTATTTTTTGCCAACTGGAGACACCAAAAAAAAAAAAAGATCCTCAATACTTACAATTTGCCAACTATAGTTCAAATCTTGCTCCATGTGCCAACTAAAATGCTTAAATGATTTTAAAGGTTGGGGGGGGCACCCCCTGTTTGGGACAGCCCTGAATACAATACAAACTATTGCATAATACTGCTTTAATAAAATTTAATTAACTATTCTATTTTTTTTATATCTTTTTATATTTACAAAACAAAAAGTTTCAAAACTGTTTTATTTTGTTTTGATGAAAACAATAAAATTACTATTTCCAACGGCTCAGCGTAGTTAAGGAGAGATCCGAATGATTTGCATTTCTTAAAAACAAAAATTTACATTTTTAAACTTTATTTTTTTATGTTTTTTACTTATTTTCGACTATTACTGTAATATATTTTTAAAAAGTAAAACTTAAACTTTCCTTATATAATTTATTATTATTTATTGTTGTTATTATTAATTTATTATTATTTATTGTTGTTATTATTACAAATGTGTTAAGTATTTACATTCAAAAAAGTAAAAAGACTTCTTGTTTACAGCATTAAAATATTTAATAAATGACTAAAAACGTCTTATTTTATCTTTCCGTAAATATTAAAAACGTTAAAATTGAAGTTTTCACATTAGTTTTCACTCATGGCAATTTACTTCTATAATCTCTTTAAAGTTGTTTGAATAAATTACTAAACAAAAACGTTTCAGCTTTTATATAACTTCTGCCTCTTTTAGCTAAGAGTGATGGCTTGTGGCCTATGGTGACTAATGTGTGCATTCGATCAATTGAAATCCATTCTGTAGGTCTTACGTCTGGCTCTGATGTGCTAGCCCATAAGCGCAAGAAGTGAGTGTGTTTAGCTTTCTATTCACCCAATTTGAAAGTGAACGAAAACACAACAAGACCATACTAGACGACCAAACGGTACATACTAATGCACTACACCATCACACCTGTAGACATCAACAGCCTCTAAAATCAATATATCAAACATTTGTTCTTTGTTACATATGATCTACACACAGAGTGACTAGTGTTAGTTGGTTCTCCCCCTGCCCCGCGAGTATCTAACTTCGTTCTTCACCTTCACAAAAGCCTTATCACTCATTTTATATTTTCTTATGATTTTTATTTTTTATTCAATGACACCATCTTCTAACTGTTTTCATTACCACATCTCTCAGGTCTACCAAACTGGACGGCTCCGTTGGTCACTTTTTGCGATCATTGTGTCGCATAAACAAAAAATTTTATTCTTTGTGGCTGGTGAGCCCCGACTTTTTCACATGTACACCACAACGACAAAACGGACATTAGGCTATCCCGCTGGATGTGGTTACGGCGATAAATAACCTAATGACTACGCTGACACTCACGCACACGTTCAGTCGGAAGCTCCACAATGCACATCGGATCAGCACTTGTTGACTATGTGCTCGGATCTGAAATCTCACTCCATAGCACATCATTCCACACCAGCACGGGGCAGTGGCTCTTTTGGCTAAGAGTGATGGCTTGTGGCCTATGGTGACTAATGTGTGCATTCGAATAATTGAAATCCATTCTGTAGGTCTTACGTCTGGCTCTGATGTTCTAGCCCATAAGCGCAAGGAATGAGTGTGTTTGAGCTGTCTATTCACCCGATTTGAAAGTGAACAAAAGCATAACAAGACAATACTAAACGACCAAACGGTACATACTGATGCACTACACCATCACACCTGTAGACATCAACAGCCTCTAAAATCAGTATATCAAACATTTGTTCTTTATTATATACTTTTGTTCATAATCTTTTTTTACCTTATCCTTGTATATTTATTCAGATCGTATATTTGTATATTATTCAGGCCACTTGCATATTTGTATATTATTCAGGCCGTATATTTGTAAGAAGCATATCATTATCATAAGAAGCAAGCATAAGCATTATCATACTTTCGTTTAGCTACTTTCGTTCTAACCACAAAACATCTTAACTCAGTATCAATGCTTATGAGTGGTATTTACTTATTATATTTATAATATATATTTCAGCCATAAAAGAAACGGTAAGTTATCATTAATTATTAATTACTATTTTCTATTCACTTTGTGTTATTTTTACAAATTATAATTGTTTATTTATACAAGCGCATACATACATGTGTACAAGTTTATTTCTTCTAATGTAAGGGTATCTTGTATTTATATGTGTTTATATATCTGTTTATGGTCACACCACGCGCATCCCTCACCACCCTCACGAGATCTCTAAGAATGTTGGAGCTGTTTTCAAAAACTGGGATAGGGATTGGGTTTTTTGGCTTTTGTAGTGTAGTCCTATATATTGCAATATTGACTAGCATGACGTAGAGTGCAGGCGGTGAGATTTGTTGCAAGGACACGCCCCTGACGAGTGGCGTTAGTGCAGGTCTCGGGCTCTCCAAAACGTCATTGGTGATCGCAGTGCATTTTCGTTTTCAAAAAATTTTCAAATTTTTTGAAAACGAAAGGGCTAAACTTTTTATTCGGGCCTCTCTTTATTTATGCTAAGGGTCACTTTCTTAAAAAGCTACGTTCTGAAAGTCTTTTGAACGTCTTCAAAAGCTAGCAAAGAAGATAGCAAATCTCAAACTTACAATGTCATTACAAAATCCTAACAAAATAGAGTCTCTATTTTTTCAAATTCGAAAAAAAAAAAAAATAATAAAGTCTTATTATTTATTCTGTTTTAGATTTTATATAGAAGTCAATGATAAAATTGCATACCTTTTCAATATCACAGTTAAAATGAAAAAAAATCTCATAAATTTAAACTGTTTAGAATAAGTAAATAGTTTAAAAGTTGGAATGGTAAAATCAAAAAGAAAGACAAAGTAAATTGAATTTATGCAGTTTTATGCAGTTTGTAAATCAATCCATTCTCTAAAGTATGATGTTTTAGCAAAAACAGTGTATGCTTCTTTTGTATTGCAGCGCGCTGATCCCCAGCTCACAGATCCTTGTAAATACCACTGTCCATTCTTAGCTTGACATACAAAAGGACCTCCACTGTCACCGTGGCAACCTCCAGTAGGATTAGATGGTCCATGTCCACCACAAATCATTCTTTCATTGACCTATTGAATAGAAATATGTTAACTTAAGAAGAGCTGTTATATAAAATGAACTAATGAACAAATAAGCGTTTATTTTAAATCTTACGTCTAACAGAGTAAAGTTCTTGTTGAAAGAATGACACGCCTTTCTGTCGACAACCGGCAACATTGCTTGTTGGAGTTTATGATGCATTGAATCAAACGGATTTATTTTACCCCAACCTAAAAGAAAAAAAACACATTTAACCTTTTTTAAAACAAATTAAACGCACTTTTTTACTTTCAGCACTGTCTTACACACCGTTAGATGAGAATTATAGAAATCATGAAAACCGCTTTTTATGTTATAAGAATTAAACAATTACAGTTTTAATAAATTATTAATTAATAACAAAAAAAAAAAAAAAAAAAAAAAAAACAATTTAAAAAATATATAAATAATATTATAGTTTAATCATGTATAATATAAATAATTTAAATAATATTATAATTAAATCATAAAAATTATATGAATATTATTATAGTTTAATTGTGAAATATAAATATCATAAACGACTTATAGTTTATAATTATAAAGAATGAAAACAGTAAAACATTTTCAACAATTTGAAAAGTTTTAGAATAATAACAAACTTCTCATGCGACAACCTGTCTTTACTGATAGAAATATGTCTTACACCTAACTTTATTATTAGCAATCTGTCTTACACTTGCAACCAAAATTCTTATGCGACGACCTGTTTTTACTGATAGAAATATGTCTTACACCTAATTCTATTATTAGTACTCTGTCTTACTCCTCCAACCAAAATAATACAACATTTGCAGAGTTAGCTTTTTTTAATTCTAAAAACTCCATTTAAATTTGATACTACTATATTGACCAAGTTCGACGAAGGACCGTTGTTTGTTAGTGAAAGAACGAGTGTGGGGATTTTAAATCAATTCAAAATTTGTAACCGATTTGATATTTTATTTGATTTTTGCATTTTTTATTCTCAGAATAAGATTTATTCATTTGTTTTTTAAAATATTATTTCTCAATTTAAAAAATAAATATTTGTTAAATTTGTTAGAACTAAAAGAAATTGTTTTTTTTTTCAAAGGTATCCCGTATCTTTTTTATACACGATATGGTTTTTCTTACAAAATGGTATATTTTGTTGGTAAATATTTATGTAAAGAAGTAAAATTTGAAAAATTATAGATAAAATTAAAGATTAAAAAAACGTATAGAATTAAAAAATAAAAAAGTGTTCTTTCCCAATCTGCTGTTTTTTCTTTTCACTGCTTTTCTGAAGTCTTTCTAAGAAAATTTTTTTACAAGATTAGTTGGCTAGGATTGTATATACTCTAAAATAAAATATTATGAATACACTATCCCAGTGCACTTGTAAAACACTAATTACAACAGGTAATAAATGAAATTTCTTTGTACACTATTTTCAACAGACTATATCTTCTAGTAAATTATCATTTTATTTGCATTGTATTTGATAAGATTGCAAAAAAAAAAAAAAATACATGAGACTAAAGAAAAAAGACCAAGCTTACAAAATCCAAAAAAAAATATTCATTTCTGAAAACATAAAACAATTAAAAATAGCTGGTGAGCGTAGCTACCTTATTTAATGAGACTTTAACTATTAAAGTCTCTATAAATAAACTAAATTTTAGGCATTACCAGTTTCATATTTAAGTAAAATATATGGTATAAAAATAAATGGTTCATGCAGGTACCCGCTCACTTACTTGGTTGATCATTCAAGTCACGTGACAAGCAATCCGTGAGCTTGGAGGTTTCAATTTTCTCAATTTTTGCAAATGGTATTTTGTAGTTCATTAAAAGCATCCAAGTTTGTTTGCAAAACAGTGCGTGGTTTTTCTAAGATTGCTTTTGATTAGCTGCATTAAACGCTCTAAGTTAAGTTCTATTAGTCTGCTGGGCCTGGGTCCACCTTACAACTTTAAGTTGCTTTAAGAAAGCGTTGAAATCAAAACTTTTCTATCACAAAAGGTACCAAGCGCGGACCGATATTGCTGCATGCATTTAGTGTAACATCGGCTGCTAAGTGGCTTGGCTCAAACTCATAAAGCAGCCAGTATCGCACTTGGTCTTTAACGTCGTCCATTTTTTTAATATACAGAAATTGTAATGGAAAAAATTTCATTAGTCTTATATGCTGTTTCACATTCTATAAATACTCAAATCATGGAAACTTCTTTAAACTTTCAGAATTTTCTAATAATTTCAAGACAAATCGCTCATTACATTATAGCTAACCCAATATTATTTAAAACTATTTTTTTTTACTTTTCAATTAACATTCAGTAAAGTAAACGCTCCATGACTATTAATATATTTTTTTAAAGATTTTTATAAACTTTTTTGGTGCACAAGTTATGTATGGATCAAACTTTTGAAAATGGATTAAGTGTTTATGTATGGATCAAACAATGACAATAATTAAAAAATGAAAATAATTCTTATTTACGTTATAATAGTGAAAATTTATATATATACATATATATATATATATATATATATATATGTAATTTTACCCTTTAATAACAATATTTTCTCATAACATTTTATAGCAACAGCTACCAATTATACAATGCCCAACAGCTATCAATTATACAACAGTTATCAATTATACAATGTCCAACATCAATTATACAATGGCCAACAGGGCAAATTAGATAACGGGTTTAAATAGATACTAGATTACAATGGTGTTAAAAATTCGAATAATTCATAAAATACAAAAAATAAACATGATTTTATCAATCCAAAATAATGATTAAACTACCAATAACTTGCCTGTGATAAAACATTTAGTACCAGTAGGAATCTCGTACCCTTTATCTGGAAGACATGCCGTTGCAACATGTTTACCAAATGGAACAGGGCGAGATAACTTCATTAAAGCAACGTCATAATCAAGAACATTTCGCTGATACTGATTGTGAATGATAAATTTACTAACTCCTATTGACATTTCAGTTCCTTCTGTGTCATTATTAAAATCGTGTTCACCAACTCTATTAAAAAATGCATAATTTATACATTTAAAAAAATAGAATAAAAAAAAAAAGAATGCCAGTTTTCAAAAATGAAAAAAAAAATATTTACAATAGCATAAAGTTTAATTTTAAAAACATACATTACTTCAAAACGAGAAATAAGCGCTTCTTTATCAGCTACACAATGTGCAGCAGTAAGTATCCAAAACGGACTAATAATTGTTCCTCCACAATGAGGTTCGTCCATAAATCGGATAAGAATTTGCCAAGGCCAAGCGCCTTTTGCTGCATTAACGCCATTAATAACACGCCCATTTTGCACTTTTGGTATACCACATTTACCTTTACATATATATATATATATATATATATATATATATATATATATATATATATATATATATATATATATAAATATTATATATATATATGCATATATATATATATATATATATATATATATATATATATATATATATATATATATATATATATATATATATATATATATATATATATATATATATATATATATATATAAGTGTAAAAATAGATTTTTGCGTATAAAATTAAGTCAATGATGTTTTAAACACCAAACGATATTATTCAAGAAAATTAAAAGTTTACCCGCTGGTATAACACTCCAAGTTGGCGTAGGGCTTGGCGCTGGAGTGGTTGTTGTTGCCTGTACTTTAAAGAAAAAATGTATAAATAAGTAATTAATTTCTTATTCATTTTTTATTTTAGTTTCTAAAAATTTTTATGTTTTTACCTTTACAAAATCCGCACGACTTTTGACAGTTTTTTTCCATCCATACCTTTTTTGCGCTATCTTGACATTTACCCTTTTGAATTGCACATGTAGTATCAAGATCCTCACAAACTAAACATATTATAAAATTGTAGTTAATTAATTAATAGTAGTAGTAGTAGTAGTAGTAGCAGTAGTAGTAGTAGTAGTAGTAGTAGTAGTAGTAGTAGTAGTAGTAGTAGTAGTAGTAGTAGTAGTAGTAGTAGTAGTAGTAGTAGTAGTAGTAGTAGTAGTAGTAGTAGTAGTAGTAGTAGTAGTAGTAGTAGTAGTAGTAGTAGTATTTATTAAACGTAATTAATCAATTACTCAAAAATTAATTTTTTTATTCAATTTTTTCGATTTTTATTCAATTTTTTCGATTGTCAAATCTTTTTTTATTCAACTTTTTGGTTTTTCATTTGGTAGTAATAAATTCATGGCTTTTATACAAATATCAAGATTTAAATAAAGTACAACAGTAACATCATAAAAAATAGATTTTATGCAATATCTTTATACAATAATTATATATACTTGGACATAATCCACATGTTTGTCGGCAATTGATTTCCATGTAGTATCTGTTTTGAGGGTCGTTGCAATAATGTTTCCAGGTCAAACATTTCCATGTACTGTCTTCGCATACTAAAGTAAAAGGTACTTAAAAATAATTAATTTTTATATCTATAAGGTATAAAAAGTAATATCTATAAAACCAAACATAAAGTAAACCTTCGGATGAATCCTGTGACAAAGCAAAGTGAAGCAAAACTGAAAATAATAAAATCATTTTGAAGGAAAAAGATTGAAATTAAAATTTTGTTTATATAGATATCAAATGTTTATGCAGATGTGCCAATACACAATAAAAAGAAAATAAGCGCAGATAAAAAGTGTTGACATTAATAGGACCTGAAAAAACAAAAGGCAATTTTTGATTAAGTGAGAATTACACTTGAAGTTTTATCATCAGAGTGCAAGGTCAATTGAAACAAACATTCATAAATACTATTTATATATTTACCCTTTCATGCGTTCGACAGATATATTGGCATCAAGATGAGAAGAAGAATAAAGAAAATTTGAGAAGAACGGCATAATACATAAATTGAATCCAGAATCAAAAACCCTGTATTGCAAAAAAACCAGAAATGCTGAATAATAAAACCAATTAAAAAAAAGCAAAAATGATAAAAACAAAATCAAGTAAAATACAATTGAAAAACAAAACGTACACCGAAAACATAACGAAAATATATAACGTAGAATGAAAAAATATTTTTGATATTAAATACATTTTACGATAGAGGCTGTATATAAAGTATTAAGGATGAAAAAATAGTAAAAAGATTTGTGACAGTTTGCGAAAGGAAGGGAGAAGTCCAGCGATACGCTAAATCATGATTTAAAAACTATAATAAAACAGTTTTATCTGTAATACTTTAACTGTTAAAATCCATCTAATTACTAATCTTACAAACGAAAGGTTAACGTTAAATATTAAACCTTAAGGTTAAATATTAAACCTTAAGGTTTAAGATTAAAAGGCACTTTACTTTGAGTCGTAAAGGTACGTACATTAGCTTAATGGCTCAACCTATTTAGGTTAATGGACTTGGTTTTGAATGTTTGTTTTTTTAAAGGACAGATATAATAGCAACGGAAATAAATGTAAAAGTATATAGTTATTTCAAACAAAAACAGTCTAAGCACACCTCTGATCCATAACTAAAGCTTAAATTTTATTCTAATTTTATATACTTTGTATGGAGTTCTTAAAGGATCAATTCTTGATCTGCTTCTGCTTTTAATTTATATAAATGATTTTATAACGCATCATTGAAAATTAATTTATTCATGCTTGCTAATAATACAAAACAATTTTATACTAACAAAAACAATCGGAGCCATTAGACAGTTATTTGATAAAAATTTTAATAGTCAAAAAAACATGCATGTAAAGATGATAAACATTAAATTTTCATCATTACTGGTTTAACCAGTCACACTTTTTTCTGGCACATTATTTAATCTAGTTCTTTTCTGTCTTTTTAATGGACCATTTTTTTCATCTTTATGCCTGAGTCTTTTAAATTAATATTGAAAAGCATTACTTACTGAGGTGTTGATGTCATTATGTGTCCTCTTATCTGGCAAAGATTTACAATATGGTAGTGCTATGGTTTCAAAACAGTACTTGAAGCAGAAATTATTGAACCAGCCTGATTCGGAGCGATTATATCTCGCTTTTTTGTGATCCTCTAATGCAACATATAACGTTACTGTGGATGTTGAGTAGGGTGGTCCATAATAAACATTTTTTAAAATTTTGCCCGGAGTTTTTACCAGTGGTGATATTTGATCTATAAACGTTAAATACCAAAAATTTAGAACTTAGAACAACTTTTAGATCCCCCACAAAACATTGGAAGTTCAAGTAATGGATTGAGCAACTGTTGTGCAACGTTTTTACTGACTATCTGTTATTGTTTCTTAGTAAGGTTTACATAACTCATTTTTTAATAATTAAGGAAAATTTCTACAAAAATTTAGTAATTCACGAATAATTGTACTTATCCCACAAGACATTTGATTAAAAACATTACAAATGTTGTGTAACGTTCGTTTCAAAACACCACAAATGTTGCGTAACAGATGTTGCGTAATTCAGTTTAGTTACTCTTATTCCTTTTCAAACATATTCTTGATACTTTCATTCCATCATATTCTTGATACTTTCATTCCATCATATTCTTGATACTTTCATTCCATCATAAATTTAAAATTGTGATATTGCATTTAAAGAAATTGTTGTCTTAAGTTTTTAATTTTGTTATTGCAACAATGGTTTTTAAAAACATGCCTCCAACGTTAATAAGTTTAATTTACCAAGTTTTTAATGAACCTTATTCTATATTCTTTCAATGAATAAAAAGTATATATCTAAATATATAGTTACCAGAGTTCATTTTTTTTCAGTCTTATATTGTACAACGGCAATGGTTTCCATACCAAAGAAGGTTGGTAGACCTAGTAAAAGTTTTGAAAATTATATATCTATTGAAGCAGAAGAAACAGTACTCATATCAGGAAAAAAAAATGTTTAATAGATTCAATACATATTCCAGCAATTGCTATAAACAAAAGTATTGCCGCTAAAAAAAGCAGACGTTCTTCTTGTTTAAATCATTAAATTGTTGTTTTTTCCTTAGAAAATTTTAGGGGAGAAAAGCTGCCATTGAAAAAAGTTATATTGCAAAAATATCTTTTTGAGCGAGAAAACAATCCTAGAAAAGAAAAAAAAATCATTGCAAATCATCTAGTTAGCAGCATCATTGCAATCTTTTGGTAATCTGCTCGTATGTCAACGAAGTCTAACAGAAAGAACTGTGCTGATCAGGTTGTCCGCTTGTTAAAAAAATATGAGACACCTGAACACAGCAGAAAAGAAACAAAAGTAAAGCAAAAAACTAAATGTTTTACATTGAAACTCGACAGTCTGTTTGATACATCATATACAGGCACTTACAGATTGCTGAATCACTCTGGTAACAATGAGTGGCATATTGACTGGGAACTCCTAAACAGCCAACAAATGTTTCCTCAAGAGGGCTTAAAGGCTGGAGTAGATTCTAAATGTTTAGATTTAATTTAGTTTCGATTAAGAACGTAGGTCAATCGAAAGTTAAATTTAAAGCATATCTAAATGGTTCGTTATAAACGCTATTTAAACTCCATCTAAATCTTTCGTTTAAAACTTCGCGACGTTAAACTTTTAAGAAGCTTAAATAAATAAAAAAATACTGATGAACGAATCAAACTTTTCTTTTATTTAAGTTGCTTTAAATAAGCACCGTAAAGAAAATTTAAACGCTGAACGCATTATCTAAATACTCATAAACAAATCAAACGTTAAACAGACAATTTTTTATTTATATAATTCTAAAATACAAGTAAAATCATTTTATTTATTATTATATGCATTATCTTATTCGTCATCATGATCGGCTCCATAATGATCATCGTCATCTTTGCTTGAATCGATTAAGCCTCATCGTCTTAAGAATTAGAAAAAAGTACATAACCTTTCCTATTTCCACCTATACGGATAAGAGCCATTTTAAGATGGGAACCAAATCACAATACCGTATTGCGGATACCAAGGACGTGCAATCTCCTTTCAATACAAGTTATAAAAATAATAAAAATAACTCAATAAACATCTTCATTCTATTCATATGAATCATTCATTGAATAACTTTATAAATCCATAGTTTTATAGATTTTAAAAGATTTTGAGTAACTATAGTAATAATTGATAGAGAACTTTTCTTTAAAACTCTGTAAAATATAAAACATTATTTATATAATAAAAATTTATAATGGATGACCAGGATGAATATATACTATACAAGTAATAAAATATATAAATAAAGTTTAATATGCACACTCAGTACCCTGTTTGATTGAAACTTTCTATTCAATTGAAAAGTTGTGGAAATACCGACAGTTTTACTACAATATAAATAAACATGCAAAAATAAAATTGTAATTCTTAAAATTCTTAAAGTTAAAAACTTATCAATCATAATAATTAAATTTTATTTATCAAAATCATATATGTACTAACATGAAACTCATACTAAAAATTAAGTATTACTTGATCAATCCATTAGATTGTCTTTTGATATAGTATTTGATATAGCGAATAATAGTATTTTAGAACTCAATTTTCAGGCTAACAGAAAAGGAGACTTTGCAAGTACTAATGGGTTAGCTATAATGTAAATAACTATATAGGTATATTATGTATGCAAAGTTATTTTAAATGAAAATTTACTAAAGCATTGTAAATTTGATTTTAAAGTCTATCCTAAAAGGATTATAATGCTAAATATGTTTATAAGTCATAAAATTAACAGGTCTATCTAAAAGTAAAGGAGTTCTATATAAAAGATATAAATTTAGACATCTTACTTGATTAGTCCATTCTACATTATTTTGGTATAGTATCCACACTTGATTTGAATAAAGATATCTTAGAATTCAATTGAATGCTTGAGACAAGGTGGCTGTTGAAGTGGTGATGATCCAACTAAAATATAAATCCAAGTGCATCCTGTTCATTACAGAGATATGTTCATTACAATTATTATTAGTCTTCAAAGATGTAAAGTACGACAACTTACTTGCATAATCAGTTATATATACTTGTGGTATTTCATCCATAATCTTTTTGTATAATTGAACATTTGAAACTTTTTTTTTTATACTTGTATGCATCATGGATGTATGCTATATTATAATATAGCATGCATGAATGATGCATACAAGCACTTTTAGCACTAAGATCTTCACATACTTAATATCATGTTTATTGTAACACCAAATTAGCTAACACCAAATTAACTAACAAGGTGAACTTCTATCCTCAGCCTTTTACCATTTCTAACCAACATTAATGATCATCCTGAAAAACTCAAAATTGGCTCTATTTGTTGATGAAACATATGGATTTCAATCATCTGTTTTTGGACCTAATAACTGTTGTTACAGAAAGGTTTGAAATTAACATTAGATAGAGGCGGTGATGCACATTCTATTGCTCTGGATGGTATAGTGTATCTGGCGAAGTTTTAAAAAAGTATTTGCAATCTTGTTAATATTCCTATATTCATGAATGGCAACATTGTTATTGTGTCTTCTACTTTAAATTGTCTTTAATTATCTTTTTGTACTGACCTCTTATGGAAACCTTATACACAAATCATTGCTAAGTTAGTATTTGTATACAATAATATAGTATTTTATTGTTCCTAAGTGCTCCAAAAATTCTTATTTTTATAGTTTTTTTCCTCGAACATCAGTTTTTTGTGATACTATCCATTCATCTTGTTTTCCTGATTCATATAGTTTGCAATCTTTTAAGTCATCTGGTAATCGTTATCTTGCTTTATAATTTTCATCTTGGGTCTTCCAGTAACTTCCTAAAAATGGTTTTTTAGGAAGTTACTGGAATCTTACTTTACTTCATATTGGGTCTTCCAGTAACTCTAAAAATGGCTGCTTCAAGCCTTGTTGAAAATACAGATACTTAAAATATAAAATAATCTCGCTTGATTTAACAAAGTTGATGATTTGCAATCTTCTGTTAATTGTTCTATCCTTACTTCTAGCCAAACATCTTCTGAAACAAATTCTAGTGAATTTGTTCCAGAAGATATCTCTGCTTCTTTAAGTTTATTTTCTGATTTAAACTTGAAAACTGCTAATGATGTTTTTTCAAGCTTTGTTACTCAAAGTTCTATTGTAGACAAGCTTTTAAAAAGTCATTCTGATGATTGTTTTCTTGAAACTCAAGTAAATAAAGAGAACTTCCCAGTTTCCAATTTCCATCAACTACTACCTTTATTATCTGGTGATTTGACCTATCAAATAAACAAATACAAAAAGAAAATTAAGCACCTTGAATTTCAAAATAGACAAAATGTAATGAATATAAAAGAAAAAAAAAAGGGATTTTATCAAAATATAATGTCCAAGAAGTCAAAAAAAAAGAGATGTTAGAAAGGATTGTAAGATTAACCAATTGTTGCAACTAAATTTAAATTTGGAAAAATAATTGATTTGGCTAGTAAGCGTTCCCAATCAGATCAACAAAAAGCATGGTAAATAAAAACAATTTTGAAAGTATTTCGATGTCGAACAAACGTCGAGCGACGTCGGATCTCGACGTCGGATCGACGTTGGGTTTACGTTGGAAATGGAAATGTTATTTGACGTCGGATAAACTGACATCGTGCGACGTCGGCATTCCGATGTTAATCGCACTTGATTTTTGTAAACTAAAAAACGTTGTCTTAGGCAGGAATCGGTAAGATTCTAAATCCTACGCACTTACCACTACACCACAGGGACATATTATATCAAGTTTTTATTTAGTAATATATAGTTATAGCTATTTGGGAATTATTACTTTGATAAGAAATAATTTTGTTTTAATATTACATAAATATTAAAACGAACGGTTATATTTTATAAAAAATATATACTCAAAAATGCTAACAGTTAAAAAACTTTGCTATTGCATCATACAAAACCTCATGATGTTTTATCAATCATTATTTAAACTAGGTTCCATTAATAAGAAACAAATTTGGTACACATTTTTATTAAAGAGCGCAATTGCACACAAACACTGGGTTTGTATATAATTTTCATCAGCGATGTCTTACAACGTCGTCCGACGTCTTTTTATTGACGTTGAAACGACATTAATATCACGACGTCTTTTTCATGACGTCCTAATAACGTTAAAAGACATCAAAACAACGTCGGGGGATGTCGAGATATTGACGTTGCTCCGACGTCGTTTTACTGACATTGGAACAACGTCGGAATAGGTTTGTTGACGTCGCTGATAAAAATCCAACGTAAATCCGACGTCGGATTGACGTCGGGTGCCCACTGGGCAGCTTGCAATTTTGTGGAAGAATCCAAACAAAATACCTTTAAAAAACAAAATAAAATATTTTTAACAGCTTGAAATCTAAAGAGTTTCACTTTCACTTTCAATATCATTCACAGAATGAAAATTTTATTCTACTTTGAAAAACAAAAATGATGGAAGGAACAAAAGCAAGAGTTTTATGCTATATAAAGCAGTTATGTCATATTTTTAAAAAATTATTTTTTTAATTTAACTTCTTAAGTGTATAAATAAGCTTTAGATTAGAAAGTGAAAAGTAAACATTAAAAATACATTAATGAATAACGAATGCCAAAAAAAAAAAAATTATAAACAAAAACAAACGCAAAAATCATAAAAAACGGCGAATTGAAAAAAAGCTAAATATACATAATTTATAAATACATTTCCTAAGTATCAAATCATTAAGAAGTCATAAATAAATTCTTGATTTAGATAGAGGAAATGCTATACTTGTCTTTTCCACCTGGGGTCGATGTTATAAAACTTTTTATCGGCGTAAAATGCTACCGGCGGAATTTTTGCTCAGGAATTTTTACAGCCGTAAATATAGAGACGTAAAATGTTTTTTTATTCAATGTTATAAAACTTTTACCGGCGTAAAATTTTGCAGATATCTATGCTCTAAATTTTTTTTCGGAAATCTACTGTCCGAATCAATAACATAAAAGGTTGTCAAAAACAAAATGTTTTTGAGTTGAAAACATAAAAGTTAACAAAAATTAACAGTTTCTGATGGATTTGGACTTCCGATTCTGATGAAGAATATTTTGTTGCTTTAGAATACTTGGCAAATCAGAGACAACCACGAGAAGTAAAACTGTTCAAACAGTATTTAAACTGTTAAATATACAATTTAAACTTGAAAAAATGGAACTGTTATTAATTTTTTACCTTACCCTATAACAAAATTTGTATAGCTTTTCTATAAAAATAACTTAGAGGTTGTTAGTCCTTGGCCTTGACCTTGCCTTCAGACCAAAAACTAAGGCTTTGGCCTTAAAACTTTTAACCTTGGCCTTGACCTTGATTATTTGGCCTTGGTCTTCATAATAAAATACATAAAACTAAAGAATTAAAAGATTTTATTCTTTTTTTTTTTACGTAATTAATTAGGTAACTAATCATTCTTTATTTTGTAAAATTGTGTTGATATAAATATAGAAAATCTATACACACTTTATATTATACAATCTACACACATTTTATATTATACAATATATAAAAATAGAAACATATATTATACAATCTATACACATAGAAAATCTATACAAACAGAAAAAATAAAAAAAACTGCATAAATAAACTTTTTTTATAAAAAAAGTTTATTTATGCAGTAAAAATAATTAAAAAAATTATTCACAAACTCAAATTCTTATAACAAAAACTTATTTAGTCACAAATAAACATTTAAACAGAAAACTCTTTTGATGCTTTCTGATTAGAATTTTTTCCATAATAAGTTTTGTGCTTCCATACCATAGACAATATGAGAAACTTTGGAAACAAGTTGTACATGATCTCTAAACACTTTCTGAATAAAAAGAAAAATCTTTGATGTATTTTGTTATCTGACTTTATCAAATTTATTTGAGCTCATACCATATTTGAGCATCAAAGGAAATTTCTAGAACATTTATAATTCTGTTTATAGTTTGACCACTTGTTTACTAATTCAAAATTCAAAATTGTTCAAAACAAAAGTTGATCTGATTTTTGGATCAATAAATAGTCCTAATAAATCTAGCTTAAGTGCATTTATCTAATTAGCTCATAAACACACTTTGGAAATTTCAAAACACTTTAAATTCCTGATGGTTTTCTTTCAGGCTCCAATGTCTAACAGAAAATTTGTAAAGTTAATCTAAAAATTTAAATTTATTTATCAACTTTCATTCATGAAAACTTATATACATATATATATATATATATATATATATATATATATATATATATATATATATATATATATATATATATATATATATATATATATATATATATATATATATATATATATATAATAGTTGTAATAACAGCGATTAAAAGTAATAGTAAAGATTTTAAAAAGTATACACTATACTATTTTAATAATAACATCAAAAATAACAGTAAAAATAACAACAATAACAATAATAACAATAATTACAACAACAGTAATATAACAAAAACAGTAATATAAAAAAAAATTATGACAATATTAACAACAGTAAGAATAATAATATTTATAACGATAAAAGTATAGTAATAATAATATTAACAATTATAGTGATAAAGAGAAAAAACTTCAGTTTAAGAAAGATTAAAATAATAATTAACTGGTTATTTATACGTTAAAGCTACAGTTACGCGGCCTAAAATAACTATATTTTTGGCAGGGGGTTTTGCTAAATCTTATAGCCTGACTCGCAACGGAGTGCTGCTACATCGACTATCTTATAGCCTGCTGCTACAAGTAAGTGCTGCTACATCGACTGAGGATTTGGCATGGGGAAGCAATCTTTTTTCTTTTATTATGTCGATGTAACAAAACCCCCTGACAAAAATATAATTATTTTAGGCCGCGTAACTGTAGGATTAGCATTTATACTTTATAACTTTTACTATTTTTTAGAAAAATATTGCTTATAAATCTTATACTTTCCTTCAACTTATCATTTATAACCCTAACTCTGAGCTACTATTTTAAATAGATAAATAGTATTTATCTACTTTTTTTCCTATTTTCTGTTGTGTTTTAATATTTTTTGTAAAATTTAATAAGTTTAACAAAAAATATTAAATCACAACAGAAAAGAAAAAAATTAGAAATTTATAAGCAATTTTTTTCTAAAAAGTAGTTAATGAGAGCAGTTTTAAATTTTGAGAATGACTTACATTTCTTACATGACAAATTCAGTAAAAAATATTAACAAAGATATTGCTTGAAATTAAAATTTACCAAGAAATGTGCACTTAATTAATATTAATGAATTTGTAATAAGTTTTCAACTCAAGGTAAGTACTTTGAAAAGTTCTTAACCACAGGTTTCTACAACTAAATATTCATCTCTGGATCTTCAGCAAAAATTTCCGTAGGTCGCTTCTCCGGTACACTTATCGACTATAAACTTTTCGGCTGTAGAAATATATCGACAGTAATTTTGAAAAAATTTTTATAACATTGAAACAAATCATTTACGCCGATAAAATTTACAGCCGCTAGCATTTTACGCCGATAAAAAGTTTTATAACATTGACCCCTGGACCTTTTTGAAAAAAGGTTTTTTTTCCAAAAAAAACTGACAACAAACTTTTACAACACTGAAAACTAAACAAATAAGAGCAAATATCAAAAAGGTCCACATTCCATTATATTCCTCATCCTTTTGTTAATTTATATGGAAAATTTCATGCAAATTGGATGTGTGTTGGTACTTAGAAATACTTACCTGAAAAAGCTTCGTTTAAAAAAACATTCCCGCAGCTAGTTTTTTTTATCAAAAGTGGTCTCAGGATATTGATAATATTTAAGTGAAGCCATATAAAGCACAGTACTTTCTATATATGGCTGGAAAGAGGTTGAGTAACACTAATTGATACAAAAAACCTCAAGGTGATTGCTTAAAGCCCGTTCTCCATTCAGAACTTTTTGCGCTTTGGAGAAGCGGAAAAGTTCTTTGAGCATGCACAAACAGTTTTTTTAAACCCGTTCTCCAATCAGAACTTTTTGCGCATGCTTAAAGAACTCCTCCAAAGCGCAAAAAGTTCTGAATGGAGAACGGGCTTAACCCTACAAAAAGATATAAGAGAGTAAAGTTTATGAAAAATTGGCGTTTTTTGTCAAACGTCAAATGTTTTTCGCTGAGCCGTGGAATTGCTAGCTATATATATATTACTGTTCTAACCATGTTAACTTTTCTAATAAAGAAAAAATAAATGATATGATTTAATAGTCTATCATATCAGAGGTAAGAAAATTTGTTTTCTCTTTAGTGGTTATCATATAGGAGTATGAATAATACTTAAATTTTAAAAATATTTTTCAGTTTACACTAAAACTGAATATCCATTATATGAATATTTGCACCTCACAATTTTTGATTGACATTGACTGCACTAAAAGTATAAATATTATAACATTGCTATTCAATCAATATAACATCTATCATAAACAAATAGATGTTAGGTCTAATACAAACAAACAATAATAATTTTATCTAGTTATTTAAAGAATAGCTACCTCTTAAAATGCATAATTTTTCTCAAAAAGTTGAAAAATTAGGTAGCTAAAAGTTAACTATAGAAGTTCTATAGCGTTGTTATAAACCAAACAGAAAAAACAATTGATGAAATAGTTTTAAAAAATGCTGAAACTTTTTTGAAACTGCTATTTTAGCAGCAATAACTAAAAGAAAGATTTATTAAAATACATTTTTACTGAACTTAAAATTACTTTTAACCGCTCATACAATATTATCGAAGAATTTACGTAATTAGAACGACGTAAATGCCATTTAAACGTGGTCTAAACCAATTTTAAATCAACAAATGCCCGGTTGGGGAAGATCGCCGAATTTTTCTTCAGATTTTACAGAATAGATGTTACTTCAGATATTAAAGAAGAAGATAAAATAGATAAAAAATTTTCAGCAAAAGAGAAAAAATATCATCATTGCAAAACTGGGATAACGCTGAAAATTCCAAAAAGAGAACTATTAAAAGAAACGTGTACAGTTGCTAATGGCTCCGTTATTAGTGAAAGACAACCGCTACTAATTTTGGGAAAAACTTTAACAGTAGGTGGAGAGGCTTTAAATGGTCTTTTTAAAACATCGATTCATTGAGCAAGATTAACAGAATTGAAGAAATTAATTGAAGAAACTTGAATTTTTGGAAATTTAATAGGATGGAAAAACTTTCAAGAAAGCTACTGGAAAAATATATAAATATATACTGGAAATATATATATGCTGTATATGCAGGGCCACCTCCTAAATTGCTGGGTACTCCTAAAAATTCCGACGAATCTGCTCAAACGCAACGTTGTTTAGTGATGAACCTAGCCGATAAATAGCAACTAATAACATCTGTTATTGTACTTGTCTATAATACAACATCTCCAAACAGTGAAGCAATTCTAATTGAGAAACAAGTTGGTCTTTCTTTACTTCAACTTGAATAAAGACTAATGCTGTTTGTGATACGAACAACTTACCAAGAGTGCAGCTGTTTGTAAGGTTTAAGGAAGTATTTCATAACGTAAGAATATAAAAGAACTTAGAGTGTGGCATCATAATCAACATTTTTTTTTTTTTTTAACGAAAACTTGAAGTAAAGAAATGGACAATAAAATGCTTGGAAAGAAAAACACTTTCTTTTGAGGATTACCTAGTACTAGTGGAGCTTGTTCTATTTTTTTTCGGTGGACATATTAAAAGAGGTTTTCACATTTGATATATCTTTTCTACTTATCATGTAAGGTGGATGTCAAAACCCATTTATTATAAAAAAATATTCGTACTCTAGTATTTTTGAACTTAATGATGAAGAAGCAAAAAAAGTTGAGTGAATGGCCGAGCACATTTGACTTTTTTACGAAAAGTACTTTTTTTAAATTTAATGCTGCTAATAGTGCTAATGCTCTTGTTTGCTTTTTCATCTGTTAAAATAAAACAGACTCAAAGAATATTGACTCAGAGTATTGGAACAAATTCGAGGAATTTTACGCTGTAAAAATATTTGTATGCAATCTTTCTTGTAACGACAATATTGCAGAGCGAGGTATCAAGCTTATAGGAGAGCTCAAAGACAAATATTTTGATCCAGTAGAAAGAGAGAGAGAGAGAGAAAAACTTACTGAAGTTGTGGAAAAGCATCGAAAAAGCTTTAAGTTGGTTCACCAATAAAAATTGTATCAGAGCATAACTTAAAAAATAAAAAACAATATAATGTCATTTTACAAACATTTATTAGCACAATTGTGAAAATATGACAAAAAGGTTGCAAAATCAGTTAATTTTGAATGAAATAAAAAAAAAACGATAATTTGGAAACCACAAGAAATTAGAACTTCATATTTGGCAAAACGTTTCATGCACATAAAATGAAGAGCATGTACCAAAATCACTGCTACATTCGTAGTAAAAGTTGTAGTTTTTGATTTTTTTGGCAAAGACATCAAAATTTAGTGGGTTGGCTAATGAAATCAAATTGAAAAATGTCATTAATTTGTTAAGTACTTTGTTTTTGGCATCAATTTTGCTACAAGCCCTCCATCGTTATATCTAGAACATGTCCTAATAATTTGAAGAAAAAAGCTAAAACCATTTAAAATTTATTATTTTTCAAAAACTACAAGTAGCGCAAAAAAGCAAATACTGAGAAACAGAAATAAACATTTTATAACTAAAAAAAATATCAAAAACTTCAAGATAAGTAGGGTTTATAAGTTTCTAGTTGTTGTTCTTTATCTTGCCAACCCTTGTTAATGGCTTTTAAATGTATTCTTCAACTTCTTTTTTAAAGTGTCTTTTTTGTTCGTACTGGTTATGCGTTTTTGATCCCTACAAAATGAGGACACAGCAGATTTTCCATCATTTTCATGGCTGAGGTGACTCATTACTCTCTGAACACCAGCATTTCAATGGACAATCAATCTTTTTCTGTAGTTGAATATCAGGGGTTCATGCATTTATAGCATTGATTACGCATTGGATCACAGAAAACGTTATCAGAAAGGATTGTGTGCTACACTGTAAGCATTTTCTAGGGTCCCACACTTCAATAAATATTTCAAATTTGTTTGATGCGATGCTAATTGACTAAGAGATTTCTAAAGAGAAAATACATATAGTCCTTCGAGACAGTACTTATAACATGCAACTTGGAACTAACTTAACGGAATCCTCAGGAATCTCACGTTTTATTTATCAACTGCAACTAGTTAGTAAATATGTCCATTTTTGTTTGTAAATATGTCCATTAGGTTGCAGTATACGACATGATAAAGATATACAGAAGCATCTGTACTCATTTTACCCAGCCATGTTTGGCTTGCACTAAATTAAAAAAAATACAGAAAGAATTAGGTTCCAAAATCTCAACACCAATCCAAGATGTACCAACAAGATGGAATAGTATATACTTAATGTTGGATTGAATTGAGACTCTCAAAAGACCCATACAACTTTACACAGCAGAGCATCCTCATTTATTAAATTTATTAAGTTCGAATGAATGAGAATTAATTGAAAATGTATTGGGACTTTTACAACCATTTTTTATGATTACTGATACCATTAGTAAATCAAAATCAATTTTGTCATCAGTAATTAGCCAAATTTGTGCATAACATAACTTTCTCGGAAGTCTTACAGATGATTCTAGAGTCCAACCAACTAAGAAAATGCCAAGAGAGTTTTTTGAAGAAAGATTCATGAGAAATATTCCATTAAAAGATCACATTAATGTACTAATGAGTAAAGTACATGTTTTGCCCACAGCTGCTGATCAAAGGTATAAATTGTCACTTTTCCTTGATGAGCAAAAACATTTGGCTAAAAGTTGACTTTTGTCTGAGATAAAGGGCCTTACGAAATCGCAAAAAGAGAATAATTTGAGAAATGGATTTATCTTCCTCCGATAGTGCTAATTGCCACCAACCAATAAAGATTGTCAGCCATCTACATCAGGTTGTCACCCATCTGCATCAAATTTACGAATGACAATCGTAAAAAGTTTTCTTACTTGCTATGAGTCAGAAAAAAAAAGGAAAGAAGCAAAGAAAGATTATTGCAATTGCAGATGAGAAGATAAAAAAATAAATAGATTGTTTTATGGCTGGGAAAGGAAAAAGTAAATTAGTAAATGAAGAAGCAGTGTTAAAATGGTGGAGTAGTAATAAGGATTACTATCCTAATATATGTTGTATAGCAAGAAAACTGTTATCTGCCGCTGCTTCATCTGTCTATTCAAATATTTTTGATGGAAAAAAAACAACAGTTTGTTGCCCAAAATGGAAGAGCAATTCTTATTTTTGCAACACAATATTCTTTAATACCCAGAAATCTTTAAATAATTGATTATTATAAATAAAATTATGTTGTGTTTGTTTAGAAACTTGTATTTTATACTTAAGTTTACCTGTAGTTGTCTTGTAGGACAATGCTTATGTTGCCCTCGTTGTAGGACAGTGGTTTTTGATTGAGTCGACACTAAATCAAAAATCGTTGTCCTACTTTTTTAACATGACACACATTTTAAAAAATAAAGTTAAAAAATAAATTTCGGGCTAAATTGTTGTAATTTTGGCCGGAACCGCTATGAACTAAAAATTACAAATTCCGCCACATCCCTAGTGGCAAATAAGCTGTCTTATATCCTATTTACAAAATTATTCACTATTTTTAACTATAGATTTTATTCATACCAATTTTTTTTACTTACTTTTATAGGGCACTCATTATTGCAAAGTATAATAATAAATTTTCCAAATATACATAACTGTTTAGTTGCGGTTATTTTTCCGACACCGGATCTCAGTACCAAATGGTTATTCTTCCGACATACATGCACAGTGCTCTGACGCATGCGCAAATATAATTTTCGATGTTTATTTATTTTTATTGTGTTCGCGTTTACTTATTCTTAGTTATTAATACTATTTAATAAATTGAAAATTGTGTGGGGTATTTCTCACATAAGTATAATAAATCTGCAAACTTAAATAAAATAAAGATTATTTAATATAATAGTTATTTTTTTGACTTTTGCTTGGATGTGAGATGATATTTTAGAGACATCTTTTTCCTCTGTTGATGAAAGTATAGATGAAAGTAACGATAGATCTGGCTGAAAAGTACAATCTAAAACCCAATATTTTAATATCCTACAATTGGGGTTAAAACTATTATAATAATTTTGCTGAATTGTTGAATAAACATGCTTTGAAATTGCAATATTCTGAAAAAATCTGAGATCTAGAGGAGTTTTTGATGAATGTTGAGCCTTTTGTTGAATGTTGAATCTATTGGAAAATAATTCCTAAAATTTAATCATTTATTGTTTAAAAATTGAGATTTACCGGTTCACACGCCTAAGCAAATAAAAAAAACGATAATATAATATATATTTTTACTAGAATTCTAACAGCTCAAAATAAAAAGACAGACGATATATATATATATATATATATATATATATATATATATACAGTATTGGACAAAACATTTGCAACTAACATCAAATAATGCTAAAAAGTGTTCCTAATTTTACATGTCTTAAAAACAAACTATAATACCACAGCAAATAGTTCAGGAGTCTGGACTCATAGCATGCCATGATATAAGCAATCAGCTGACAGGGGACAGCACACAAGCAGAATTTCGTTGACAAGTGCCATTTTGCAGCGGACAAAACAAGTGCAACTTTTTTGGTTTGTTTCATTTTCTTAAGTTTGGTCCGTGTCAACGTCACGGAAGTTTTTAATAATTAAAGTAAGTATCCAGAAGTTTCCAGAAGCAAACAGAAGCTTCCAGAAGTTTCCAAAAGAAGCATCTGGAAGCATCCAGAAGTATCCAGAAACATTCAGAAGCATTCAGACGCATCCAGAAGCTTCCAGAAGCATCCAGAAGCTTCCAGAAGCATCGAAAAGAAGCATCTAGAATCTTCCAGAACAGGTTCACACAGGTTCATTTTACCATATAAGAGACATGTAAACCAACATGTAATTCAGTCAGTATATGAAAGTCAATCAGTCAGTATTATCAAGACAGTTTATCGAAGTGAGTTTTATTAAAGTGTTTTACCGAAGAACATCAATACAAGAAAATACAACCAGTGTTTCAATTACATCAATACACTCCACATCCAACCAAGAAGTTGTGTTCCATACAGCATTATTGTATCATCACAAAGTAAATGTAACACGGTAAGCCTTGAGAAGCGTGATTATTTATTTTTATTATTTTAATGACTTCAAGTGCAAAAATGGCTCCCGACAGTCTTGGATTGGAATTAAGAAAGAAAATTGCGATTACGTAAGCTAAGAAAGAAAATGGCGATTACGTAAGTGAAATGTCACAAAAAAGTATTTGTGGTAAATATCGCGTGAGAAAATGGACCGTATCAAGACTAATATGTTCCAAATATCGTTCTACGGGGAAGTTGGCAGCAGATAACAAAGGTGGAAGACCACGTTCCACCACTTTTAGAGAGGATTCTCTGATTGTCAGATCCGTCAAGTAGGATCCCTGGATATCATCAGCCGAGATACAAAAGCAATTAGAGCTGCCTGTATCGGACCAAACAATCAGACGACGTGCTGTTGAAGCCGGATTGTTTTCTCGACGCCCTGCAAAGAAACCGCTGATTTCATCAAAGAACCAGAAGAAAAGACTCCCATCTCATATTGACTGGAATGTGCAGAAATGGCGAACTGTCCTGTTCAGTGATGAACCGAAGTTCAACATCATTGGGAGCGATGGCATTTGCCGTGTACGTCGACCGGCCGGAAAACGCCTTGATTTACGTTACTGCTATAAGACTGTGAAGCATGGTGGAGGCAATGTAATGGTCTGGGGGTGTTTTTCTGCTAACGGCCAATACATCAAATCGATGGAATAATGGACCGTTTCATGTATAAAAATATCCTGAAAGATGTTATGTTACCTCATGCTGAATGGAACATGCCAATAAAATGGGTTTTTCAGCAAGACAACCATCCGAAACACACTGCAAAAGTAGTCAAGCAGTGGTTTCAAGACAACCACCTATCGGTGATGGATTGGCCGCCTCAATCTCTGGATCTCAACCCTATTGAGAACCTGTGGGAGATCGTTAACCGCAGAATTAATCGTGAAGGTGTTCGAAATAAGGATCAACTGTTTGAACAAATCCAAAATGCCTGAGCAGCGATTCCACAAAGTTTCATTGATCACCTGATCGAATCTATGCCTCGAAGATGCAAGGCTGTGATCGACATCAAAGGATTCGATAGTGAAATACAGCTTGGTGAACATTTTGTGGAGTTGCACTTGTTTTGTCCAGAAGGAAGTCAACTTTTTTTAATGCTTCTGATTAATTTATTAATTTTTGTGTACAAATAATGAACTTTGTGATGAATAAAACTTGAAGAACGTTGTCTCTAAACAGTTACATAGTTATTTCTCTAAATTGAAAAAATGGCATTATTTGGTTGCACTTGTTTTGTCCGATACTTCATTGTTAATTAAAAACTATTAAAATAAAGGAAATATTGACTTGATTTAATTGAGGTAATATTAAATTACAAGGAAATAATTCTTGAATAGTTCTTTCCTTATCAGGAAACAACTGTTTAAACTATTTACTTGTAAGGAAATTACATTATTGATAATTGTCACACTTTTTAAACTAATGATACTTGTCACACGGATTGTTTTATTTCAAAACAACCCTTCAATCTAATTAATTATTCAGTCAGTAATTTTCCTCCGACCCTCCCAACTTTGTATTGGTCAAATATCTTAGTTAACTTAGTCAATTATCTTTGTCAATATAAAAAATCTTTGGTTTTTTCACAGTTGTTCTGTTTTCAGATAAATAAATATTTTTATTTTCTATGCAGGTATCCCTAGAAATCCTTCTAAACCATTTTTTTATAATTTTTTTGCATTCTGGCAGCAGTTTATACCTTAGGAAATGTTGGTATATTCAAGCGAGGCATACATGGCCGTCAAGGGATCCATGACCTGCCCTCTTTTTTTTGCGAGGACCTTTTGTTTTAGAAATTTAGGCAATTATTTTAGAAATTGAGGGGTTGATCCCCTCCACTTTGAAGGCCTTGTCAACGCAATTGGCATAAGCCAATTCAAATCACGCTTTAAGTAGAAAATCAATATTTTGGTCTATAAAATAAAAACTGCACATGTACCGATAAAATAATTATAACAAAAATTGTTGGTATTACATAATAGAACACTCATATAACCGTTGTTTTAAAAATAGTGACCGAATTTCAAAGTAATTGGTAACATTTTGAGGTATAAGTAGCAAAAAACTGACAAAACTATAACTAAAACTGCAATAAATCCTACACCAGTCATCTAATCAAGCTGAAATTTCGTCCAGAGTTTGGTATGACTACTGGCTACATTTGCACCAATTTTTATCAAATTATATTGAGTGGTTCGAATTCTACAAGTGTTTTTATCGGCGCACTATGAAGTCAAAATTTGACTTAATTTGAACATACTAATTAAATTATTTTCCGCGGATGATTTCAAAATTTGCATCACAGGGTACCTTGATGTGAACGCTAACTTTCCGTATAAGTGGCGTTCTTGAGACAGCTAGATAGGCATTATAAGGATCCGTGCTAACCGTGGTATAATAATTAGTTATGAAGTGTAAAAAATGTATAATTAATTAACTTGATTAAAACTTGATTATCTCTTAAATAAAATACTTCGTTTAACGTTCAAATAGTTTTACGGATGTAGTTTAGCATGTGATAAAATTGTATTTACTACCTTAAAGCTGACTGGGACTCTTTCCGTGATTTTCTTCGTGATGGCCCTTGGGTAGAAATCTTTCGTCTTCCTGCTGACAAATGTGCTTCTTACATAACTTCGTGGATTCAGGCTGGCATGGAATCTTTTATTCCCTCTCGACGATTCCAGGTCAAGCCTCACTCTTCTCCTTGGTTTTCCTCACATTGCGCTGCAGCAATTTCTAATCGAAACCGTTACTTCCATATCTATCAGCAAAACAATTCTCCAGAAAACAGACATCTGTTCACTATCGCCAGAAACCATAGTAAAAAGGTTTTGTCTGACGCCAAAGCTCGCTATTCCCAGGTCATTAAATCTCGTATCTCATCACAAAAATTAGGCTCTCGAGACTTCTGGAGAATCTTTAACAGTATCAATAATAAGGGCAAATCTGTTATTCCTTCTCTCTTGTACGGTTCAGACTTTGTCACCTCACCTAAAGACAAAGCTGAATTGTTTGCTTAGAACTTTTCATCAATATCATCTCTTGATTCCACTAGTTGCGTTTTACCTGACATAGCCGTCAAACAGGTTGATCCCTTGCTTGACATTCGCATCACTTCAGCTTCTGTATCTAAAGTAATTTCCTGCTTAGACTCTTCAACAGCTTGTGGTCCTGACAACATTCCTGTTGTAGTCTTGCAGAGGTGTTCTCCTGAGCTTTCATCCATACTTTTTAACAAGTCCAAACTATTTAACAAGTGCTTATCAGATTCTTGTTTTCCATCATGCTGGAAAGCAGCATCTGTTATCCCTATTTTCAAAAATTCCGGAGAGCGATCTGATTCATCTAACTACCGTCCCATTAGTCTTCTTCCTGTTATAAGCAAGGTTTTTGAATCTTTAATCAACAAACACTTAATCTCTCATCTTGAATCAAATAACTTACTTTCTGATCATCAATATGGATTTCGGTCTTCTTGTTCTACAGCTGATGTGCTAACAGTAATAACCGATAGGTTTTACCGTGCATTAGATAGAGGTGGAGAGGTTAAGGCTATCGCACTTGACATTTCTAAAGCTTTTGATAAAGTTTGGCATGCTGGTCTTCTCCATAAGCTTTCTTCTTATGGTGTAGCTGGTAACGTGTTTAAAATTATTGAGTCCTTTCTTTCCAATCGTAGTATAAAAGTTGTCCTCGATGGACAACACTCTTCTTCACATCCTGTAACTTCAGGGGTTCCTCAAGGTTCAATCCTTGGCCCTATACTCTTTTTAATTTACATTAACGATCTTCCAGATATTCTCACATCTAAGGTGGTATTATTCGCTGACGGCACTACCATTTACTCCTGTCATGATAAGAAGCCTACACTCTCTGATTGCTTGGAGGGGGTATCTGAGCTTGAAAAGGATCTCACTTCTGCTACAGCATGGGGCTCACAGTGGCTGGTGAACTTTAATTCAGATAAAACTCAATTTTATTCGGCCAATCGTTATCGTAATAATTTAGATCTTCCTATAGTTATGAATGGTAATGTACTAGATGAGTCATCTACCATTCATCTTCTAGGATTAACTCTTACTTCTGATCTTTCTTTTAAACCGTATATCAAATCCATTGCAAAATTAGCATCTGCTAAGGTTGCATCTCTTTATCGAGCTCGACACTTTCTTACTCCAGATTCTATTCTCTATCTCTATAAATCTCAAATCCGTCCCTGTATGGAATACTGTTGCCACATCTGGGGCGGATCTTCTAATGATGCTCTTTCTCTTTTAGACAAGGTGCAAAAACGAATTGTAAACATAGTTGGACCTGCTCTGGCAGCCAATCTCCAACCTTTGTCACATCGTCGTAATGTTGCTTCTCTTTCTCTTTTCTACAAATACTATAATGGGCACTGCTCTAAAGAGCTAGCGTCCCTTGTGCCATCTACTAAAATTCATTCTCGTGTTACTCGCCATTCATTTAAGTCTCATCCTTTTTCTGTGACTGTTTCTAAGTGCTTCAAAAACTCTTATTCTTCTAGTTTTTTTCCTCGAACATCAGTTCTTTGGAATTCGCTTCCTTCATCTTGCTTTCCTGATTCATATAATTTGCAATCTTTTAAGTCATCAGTCAATCGTTATCTTGCTCTACAGATTTAGTCTTTTCTCTTCCAGTAACTTCCAACTCTTATAGTGGTTGCTTGCAGCCTTGTTGGAAGTGAAGATGTTAAAAAAAAAAAAAAAAAAAAAATTTTGTCTATTTTATCAATAGAAACATAAATACCAAAAAACAAAAAAGAAAAACTTAAAATCTAGATTTGTTAAATTTTAATGTTAGAAAAGTTGGTACGTTGTTATATTAAACTCTATCTCGATTAAACTTTTGTGCATAGTGGTATTACAAAATTTTAAAACTATATACAATAATTTAGAATGAAACTAGTTTGATTTTTAATTTCTTTGCAAATTTCGACCATATCTCAAGCAATTTTCGTATTCTTTGTTTGACACTAAACGAGAAAATCATAAGAAACATGAAGTTACAAACAAATCCAATTAAAAGCATTTTTAAGAACGAAATAAAAAAGCATTCGGAATGAACAAATAGAAATACAACAAATTCCAGAAATAAGACTAACTTTCTATTAAATACTCCCCTGAATTTTTCTGCTTTCGAAAGATTATTGAATGCAAATCGTTTAGCAACATCTGAAATAGAAAAAACAATACCTCAACAAACTGCATAACTAATGAAACTGCCCCCAAAATATTTTTAATTGAATAAACAAAATTTATTTAAAACACACTATCATGACATAATAAAAATACTTCCAGTATTTTTTTTCCCATTATGTCATGATTTTCCCATAGTATGATTTTCCCTTGATGTTTATTTGTCTTTGAGTTCAGAATTCAGTTGTTTTTTTACAAGGGTTATTTTGACAAAGACAATACATTTTCTTGTAACATGAAATTGCATGATACAATAAAGAAACTGAAATAGTACATTTTCACAAAGTGAAGAATCAAAAATCGTTTTATTAAATAGCTCTCTTTAACATTTGTGATTACTTTGTTAGGTGTTTTTTCTTCCAATCTGAACTGCTTTTTTTTTCACTTAAACGCTTGACCATTTGAGTAAATCTTACCAAAAATCAATAATTTCAGTAAAATGCATGTTATGAATGTTGGACTATAATAATCCACAGTCTTAATAATCCGGTCATCCAAACCAATTTAATAGCATCAATGCATAACCAATGCATTGATGCTGTTAATTTAGAACAATTATTAGAGTGAAAAGGGTTTACTAAAATCAGCACTTTTAAAAGAGAGTTTAGTTAAAGATGACATAGAACCACTTTCAAAAATATTAAAACTATTGGAATCAGCCAAAAGAAAAAATCACAGATTAAACTTCAATAATTATCATTTTCTAATAACCTGGTTATCAAAGAATTAGCCTTTCACCGTATAGTTGAACTTGATGTCATCATATATTTATACTTGTTTATCTGTAAGCATAGATATATAAACTTATATAACATATATATATATATATATATATATATATATATATATATATATATATATATATATATATATATATATATATATATATATATATATATATACATATAAAATATAGTTTATAAATAAATATATTTACTTTTTACAATTTATTCAAATATTAGTAATAATATATTTAATACTTTTGACATGGGTACTTTATAGTGTCATAAATACAAAAATTTTATAAAAATTTCAACAATTTTCATAGTTCAAATTAGCATTTTTTAACTTTTAAGAAATAAAGTTTTATAATAAAAATACTTCAAAATGTTCCTAAGAAATGATTTTGTAGCATTTTTTTATCTATTGATATTATTTTTATAGACATTTGTACTATATTATTAATGTGTTATATAAATATTCACATGTAATATTTACATATTACATGTGAATATTTATATAACACATTAATAATTTAAATTAATATTAAAATAATAATTATTTAAAGTATTATTAAAATAATTAATAAATAACCTTTGCAGTTATTCATAACGCCTGTAATGTTTTGAATATACATGTAACAAATAAAATAACAAATGAAGAAATACAAAAATTATAAATTAAGTCCTTAACATGTTTTGGTAACTTTCCACTAACACATGAGAGTTGACCTAAAAAAGAAAAAAATATATATAAGGCCATTAAAGTGTTATACACATAAGATCTTATTTAAATGTTTTTTTTTACTGCATTCACCAAGGTCAAGCCTTAAAAAATCCAAGCGTATTTAATAAGCAGTTTGAATTGAATGAGTAGTTCCGATTGAATCATGGCGAAATCATAAATATAAAAACATTTTTATTCACTAATTTTAATAAGAAAAATAAAATTTTAAAACATTTAAATTATTCAATAACAACTTTGTTACGCTGCAACCAATGTTAAAATATATTTGCAATAAAATGTTTAAAAATATTTATAAGCTGAATAAATAGGCTGATCTAAGTTGTAACAGCAAATGATTTACATTCATTTTAATAAAATGATTGTAAATTATTTGTTGTTTTAAAAGTTGGGCAATAAAATATTGTCCAGGTTTTAGTATCATTTGTTATTGTTCCCTAAATCATATTAAACATATTAAATCAATCTCACAAACTTTTGTGCAAAACCTTTGTTACCCATTCTTTCATTCAAATCTTCTATTGTTCAATAGTTGAGTTTAAGATTAAATGATGTGATGATGTATTTTTGAGTCAACTTGTTTTGATTTCAAACACCTTGATAACTTTGTACTGGAACTCTGCACATAAAAATTGAAGAAAAAATGATAGCATTCAACAAATATATATATGCGTGTGTGTGTGTATATATATATAATTTATTATTGCTCGGTTCTTTAAGAATATTGAGCACTCTATTTGTAAAATACACTAACATTATTTGTCATGTATTTTATTGAAATATTTTTGTGTTTCAGAGTTATAGAGTTGAGAGGGGGTTATAACCACAATTAAAAAAAAAGGAGCCTCCTCAACATGAGTAACCTTTATGGCCTTGAGGAGGTGAATTTAATTAATGGCCTTGAAGAGGTAGCCTTTATGGTCTTGAGGAGGTAAAAAAAAAAATACATAAAAAAAAAAAGTTAAAAGTTATTTATAATTTAAATTAATGAAGAAAAAAATTGGCTCTTTGTTTCAACTCTGAAATTAGGGAAATATGAGATTGTGATTCATTTCGAAAATTAAATACTGACTAAGTGTGTATAATGTAACACTGTGTGTCAAGTGATTTAATTAATATTTTGTTTATTATGACTAAATTCTGGTGTAAAATTTAGATGCTCTGTTGCTGTTTCTGTAGAATATGTTTTTTGCTTGCTTCATAATGAGATGTTCTGAGTTCTATCCCTACCATGTCCCTGGTAGTAATGCAGAGGTGAATAACAATAAAAAATAAATAAAGATAAATAACTTAATACAAAAACATTAAAAAAAAAATTATTTATAATATATAAATTTATAATATATTTATAATATATAAAATTTATAATATATAAATTTATAATATATTTATAATATATAAAATTATAATATTTTACTGTTTTTCGTGACTTGAGAATCAAATTTGTGAAAGTCAGTGTCAGTTATAATATTGTAGGAGCAACATGTCATAAAGTTTTTATCAGTAAATACAATTTTAAGAATTTGAAATTTATACAAATCAACTTTTTTTTTTTTAAATGTTTATATATTTATATCTGTTAACTTACCAAATAAAGAAAAATTTAAGATTAACTACGTTATATAACTTTGTATTGTATAAGAAAATTATTATTTTTACTTTAATGTTACTTTTTCT
This sequence comes from Hydra vulgaris, assembly GCF_022113875.1. Lineage (NCBI taxonomy): Eukaryota > Metazoa > Cnidaria > Hydrozoa > Anthoathecata > Hydridae > Hydra > Hydra vulgaris. The sequence goes on along the minus strand of NC_061161.1, from coordinate 26,980,234 downwards.
TATTAAATGTAATTACTAAAAGCACTATTAAATGTGTATTAAAAAAAGTATAAAATAGATAATACAAATTCTATAATTTTAATCCTTATTTTTCTAATCCTTAATTTTATTCCTTATTCTTTATCCTTATTTTACATTAACAATAAGTTACAAAAAAATAAAATACTAATCTTTGAATAAAAAAACACTATTATACAAATTCGTAAAAGAAACACATATACAAGTTATAATTAAGCTTATTAGGTAATTTCTAGTCTAGAACTAGTTCCTCCACAAGAAACTAAAAATAAAAATTTTCTATTCAAATAAATAAAAATATATTATGTATTAAGGCAGCTGAATTAAATTTCATAAAAAATAAACTTTGTATTTTTATTGACATTTAACTTAACTATTAAATAGTTTAACAATAGGTATTTAAAAAAACCCATCAGTGCATTATTTATTTGTAAATAAAATGTTATGAGAAATATTGTATATTTTAGAAATTTTTACTATGTATATATATATGTAATGTTAAATATACAAAGTATACTAAAACATAACAAAATTTCAACAACTTTTGATAATTAAATAAAGTTTTAGTAACTTCTACTTATCATTAAAATGATAAAAAATTTGATATATAATTCTAATGTAGAACATAAAGAAATAATGTAATAAATATTAGTATTAGACAGTGCCTTAAGAACAAAAATTATATTGGGGTGGGGAAAAGTATAAGGTTGCCATATCTCCGGAGATCTCCGGATTTTAAGGCAAAAAATAAGGCTCCAGGGGATTTCAGAAAAAAACATGAAATCTCCTCTTTTTGGAGGTTTTTATTTGATTTTTATAAAAATTCGATATTTAATACTTAAATTTTAATACTTAAATATATAGAATTGAAAATGTAAAAACTATTAAATGTAAAATGTATTTAGTCACTAACAATTTATTGAAAATGCTAACACAGCACGTGTTCTCTTCTCTTGATTACACAATATTGAAAAATGTGCGCGCATTTAAACTTGCGAAAACGAAAGTCGTGACCGATAAATTACGTTAAGGTAATAAAGTATTTTGGTTGCTGGTACACAAGAGATAGTTCCTTTAATTTAAAGTTTTAAAGTAAAAGAATCGCTGCACTCTCGATAATTTTTTCTAAAAAAATGTTTTATAGTTTAAAAAAGAGAGGAATGAGTGTGAAGCCAAACTCAAAATTTGCCCTGCTGGATCATTTATTTATGATTCTCCCAAAGATAAACAAATTACCTTATGTTAATTTTATTTATTTTATTCATCTTACAATCATAATTATGCCAAAATTATGTAAGTTATGTAACCTTTGATCTGTTATTAGTTTCAATAACAAGAGTTAAAAGCTTAAGTTGGATGAAACTTGACAATATCCCTATTTGGGATCAAGTTGAAGGCTTAATTGTAGACAAAAGATCCCCTTTTTAATTTTAATAAATCATTGAGCCATGACCAATTTTCAAACTTATAAGTTCAATAAGTTTTTGTTATCAAGCAAAGACTTATTGAAAAAGATAAGTTCAACAAAGAAGTATAGTTGGTATGATTTATCTTCTCCCGTCCATAGTTCTTGCTCTGTTCCAACAAATGATTGGTCGATAACTGTGAAAATGATAACTGATTTAAGTGATTAGTTAGATACAAGTGAACAATGGTTACAAGATGACAAGAGAGACAAGTTAAATAATGGAGGAATAATTATTGGCTTTCATTTATATAGTAAAGTATATTTAATATAGAATAACTAATAAGACTTAATTCACCAAGAAATAATGTAAGACAGCAATAAAATTGAATGTGAACATTTTGCAATTAAAATTAGGTTAATTTTAATTGCAAAACCAGCAATTTGTGTTAAAAAAACAAATGACATTTAAAAAAGGGGTTATTATTTATTTAATTCTCATAAAAAGAGTCCACTCTGGTAATGCCTCGTTAAATAATAAGAATTCTCATTCATTTAACACGTATTGTAAAATCAGGGTCGGGTTATGTCACTTGCCAAGAAGGGGGCTAAAAAGTTCAACAAAAAAAAGTCTGCATATTTTCATTTTTAAGTTTTTTTTTAATTTTTTGTACTTTAGTATAATAATCATGTTCATATACGTATAATTACGTATAATAGTCAATTTCATTTGTCAGTATAGTAGTTCAATTCTGTATAATAGTCAGTTTACAAAAGAAATTTTTGAAAAAAAGTCCTAAGGGGGTGGGGGAATGTGGGGTGGGGGAGGAGGCTACTACCCTATTCCGCCCCCCTAAAACCCGCCACTGTGTAAAATCTCCTCTTTTTCAGTGATTACCATATGGCAATCCTAGGGGAAGTATTACCCCGAAATAAATTTTAAAATGCGCGTTTTTTTTGTTTTGTAAAATCAAGTTAGAATGCCGACGTTACTTTGATGTCACTTTGATCACACATACGTCGGAGAGTTTCAAGAAATATAAAAAAAAGCATAATGAGTTCTTTAAAAAATCATTAGTTTTGACAAAACAAAACAAAGTATTTTTCAAAAAAAAGTTTATTATTCTCAAAGTATTTTTCTTCTTTGTGTTTATGTTTCTTAGTATAAAAAAATCTAACTTTCCGGTCTATTTTCGGCAATTTCGGTCATTAGTTATCTTTAGTAGTATCTTTATATCCATAAGTTATAATCAATTTAGCCATTTTAGCCGCAAATAGCAATATTCATAACAGTACCGACAGAAATTTGGCTACGAGGATTACAAGCTTGAAAAGCTAACGATTAGCTAGCGAAAATTCACTTAATATTGTTATTTAGTATATAATAATAATAACAATAATAATAGTATAATAAGATTTATGCAATATAGTATATTATTAATATTAATTAGTTTTAAATTACATATCATCTTATTTACTTACATATTTACTTACTTGCTTACACGTGCTATTATATTCAAACGTCATTTTACGTGGTTAGAATTATCTTGTTCTATCTCCACATTTTTAAGATTTAAGATAAAGCGATTTAAAAAACAAAAACTTTAGGAGACGGCTAATATAAAGATTTTTTTTACTTATGTTTTCTCCGCAACTTTTTGATTATAACTTAGATTTAAGTAGAAAAACATTATTTTGAGGTACATAACACAATCAACAATTATGATTTTGATATTGGATCTAATATATTTACGATAATAATAATTATTTTTTTAGCATTAGATTCTATACTAAAAATCGAATTTTTTAATAACGTAAAAGACGAAATAAAACAATAGTGTAAGAAAAAAAGTTCGTTCAAAAATTGCTATAAAGTTATAAAGTTAGCTTGTCGCTTGCTCATTTAACACAGGGTAGTTAATATCATAAGTTGGAAACATCTGATGATATGACACATAATAATATATAGTTTTAATTATAAAGAACTTTTCCTCGCGTTTTTACATTGAAAATATTGTAAGCAAGGAGGTTATTTAATTTCAATTGACTCACGTACATTTAATATTTGATACATTTAATAGAATTATGCTGAATTTTGGATTCACGGAAGACTTCATGAGTTTTAAAATCATTTAACGGATTTCATCCACTTATTTGTACTTAAAAACAATAATGCAAGCCGTATGAAAATGGATAACAATTGAACAATTCCCTTTGTTTGTGTCAATCAAAATCAAAAATTAAAAAAAAATCATAAAGAACAATGAATGATTTAAATAAATGTGGTTAAACCTTTTTTACATCATTTATAAACGATGATTTCATTATTTATAAACGATGATTGCATTATTTATAAATGATTGCATCGTTTAGAAATTAAAATTTTTTGAAGAATATTTATGCATCAAACTTTGATATAATTGCTTTTTGTAAATTTACCTTTTTAGTATGCATGTTTACGCTACTTAAATTTTTTAATTTAAAATAAAAGTTTTTTTTAAATTAAAAATTGAAAAACATTTAGTTGTCACTTCTTTACTAAAAGTAAAAGTTATTTTTTCTTGAAAGTGATTGTCAGCAACAAATCAAGATAAACAAATACTTTCTGCTGCGCTTTCAGATCACAATTTAACGGAAGACGACTTTTAAAAGATAGTGCAATTATTAGCATTATTGCTGTTTACAAATCAAATATATTTGCTGCATACCAAACTGTCAAATACAATAATATGCTTAAATATCAAACAATTATTTAGAATCGTTTTGGAAGAGAAGTAAATAAACTTGTAACAAAATAGTTTAGTAAATTATTGCTATATATATATATATATATATATATATATATATATATATATATATATATATATATATATATATATATATATATATACTTATATATATACTTATATCCTGGTAACTTGAACTTCCAAGAAACTCAGGAAAACGGTTCGACTAAACAAATATTTGATCTAAGTGAAGTAAAACAATCATTCCATCTTCCAAAAGACTTTAGAAAATAGTTTGAAATAATATATTTTCGAGTTAAACTTTGTTCGAATTATTATGCATTAACTGTATATATATATATATATATATATATATATATATATATATATATATATATATATATATATATATATATATATATATATATATATATATATATATATATATATATATATATATACACACTATATAAACACAAACACACACTCTCACTGAGAAACGCATGTGTTTATACAAATTTAAAAACAGGTTTTTTTTGTTTCAAAAAGGAGGTTTTTAATTTTGAAAAGGAGGTTTTCTACATTGAAAAGGAGGTCTTTTTTATGTCAAAAATTATAAAAGAATTAAACAAATTTATTAATTATTTGTTTTATTAATAAATTTTTTTGAATGTTTTAGAAGTCTATAGAAAATGTTGTTTATCTTGCCGTTATGATTTTTGTGCAACATTGTGAACAAAGAAGATCTGTGCGCCATATTGTCAAATTTTATTGAGTTTTTCGTTAAAATAAAAAGCAATGCATTGTTGATACATAAATGTAAGAAGAATTCAAAAGAAGCTTAAACTATTTCGCAGGTAGGCGAGGAAATCTCAATAGTAAATCGCGATATGAAGTATTTTATTAAGATACAAACTGCAGTTTGTAATATATATATGTAAGTTGTTTTTAAATAAGATAACGCCTGAGAAAATATTTACACAGGTTTTTTTGTGTGATGATTTCCAATGGAGAAAACAATGAAAGTAAAACTTTAATAAAAGCGTTATCGCTATGGCAAACAAAAAGCTTAAAACCAACGAAGAAGTGCCCAAGGGAAGAATCTATAACGATGCTGTTTGGTAAACCTATATCTAAAGTAGTACCGAATTCTATTGAAGATATAACAATAACTTCCCAAAAACTTTGTGAAGATTATATTGAAGCAAGACTGGGGAGGTCGGGAATTAAAGAATACAATGACTCCTGTCAGAATGCAGAAGAACTGTACGATGTTGTAAAAAATATGGGATTAATTCTTGAAATGAAATATCCAAAACTATTTAACAAAATATCTGTACATTTAAACTTAAACTATGAAAGTGAGATTGTTGTTTGGGATTCGTTTAATAAATTCGGAACACAACTATTTTCGGAAAGCATAACTTGGGCAAAAATAATCGCTTTTTTTGCATTTACTGGTGGACTAGCCTTAGATGTTATGCGCCATAGAAAAAATGATCTTATCGGGAGAATAATATATTGGTTTAGTGTTTTTGTCAATAAAAAACTTTCAATTTGGATTCAAACGCAAGGGGGTTGGGTAAGTTTTATTTATATTTGATTTAAAAACTTACATATTTTTCTAGACTTTTTATTATAACGCTTTAAACTAAATATGTAAATAATCCATTATGACAATATTTCCTAAAAACGAAACAACAATACTTTTAATGCATTACTTATAAAATTCTCATGTTTGGAAATTGATATTTCTCATGTTTGGAAAGTTGATTTTTCTCATGTTTGGAAAGTTTTTTGCTGTGATGTTTATAAAGCTTGCGCAATATTTATTTAAAAAAAAAAAAAGAAGCTCTGAATAAAATAATAAATAAAATATAAGAACAACATTCCAAAATTTATTGTTTTTTAATCAATGTCACTATTTTTATTCTTTTTTATAACAATCATTTATTAATTGAAAAAAATTTCAGAATATCGTCCGCTTTTAAATTACTTCATAAATATGTTTTTCATAAATTCTGACACAAGTTTTAAGATTCATCATCCGAACGCTCTCTTAACAATGTGACCGAATATCAAGTGAAATAAGTAGGTCAAGGTTAAATATAATATAATAATAACAAAAAACCACATCAAATAAAAATAAAACTATAAACACAATAAAAGAATATTTAAAAATTTCAAACTAAAACGTGGATCTTGTTGAAATAAAATTAAATGAAGTGATATTTAAAAAAAATTTAATAAAACTAAAAGAAAAAGATATTTTAGTAATAAGTGACCTATTTTATTAAAATGATATTTTAATAATAAGTGACCTATTGTTTTTCGATGATTGATAATAACGCCATTTTGTAAATCTCGTATATCTAAATGAATTGTTTGTATAAAAAAAAAGTTAAAAACTGTTTATCATTCACAGGGTTTTTAGAGTTTCTTATTTTTCTGTAAACATTATAATAAATATATTGTTTATACAAACTATTTTAATACTGTTAATAGATTCATAACAGCGGATTTAATAAGCAAATTAAACACAACGAATTTTTGTTTTTTTAGCGAGACCAAAACCTCACACTGAATCAGAATTAAAAACAAAATAGATCAACAATAACTGTCATCATAGTTTTTTCGAAAACTTTTGGTTGTCACTCATCAGTTTCACTTCTTTATTTGAAACAAAAAATATCTCGAGCTGAGTACAAACAATTTTTTTAAAAGTTTTAAAAATCTTTTTATTAAAGAAATTGATATCAGATATATAGTAATAAAAAAAATAAATAAATAGTTTGACTTTTAAACCTGAAAATTTCTTAGTTGTTTAAAATAACTGCATATTGACGCGTCTTCAATATTCATGGGGTGCTGGAAGCAGCTGGTTCTTTGTTTAAACAGTTGGGTGTCTACGCGTTTTTTTATTCATAGGGAACGTGTAGCAGCTGCTAATTAGCTTAAACAATTTGATATATGCATGACTTCTTTATTCATGGAGAGCCAGAAGCAGCTGCTCCTATGTTTATGCATATCAAATTTACTTTACAAATACCAAACAGTCCTCAGAGTCGCGCTAATAATTACTGCCGCCTCTTTTTTAATTAGCCAACACAGCAGACTTTTTTTTCACCCTCCCAAATATAGTCTTTACTCCAAATATTAGCTGGTTTGATATTTGTTTACAAATATCAAACTAGCTAATATTTGGAGAATCTTTTTTTTTTTTTGGAGGGGGGGGGCATAGGTAGTAGCCCCGCCCCTAAATCCCTCCTTCCCCCCCGTCCTTGGGTTCTGAAAAAAAAAGTCATTAATATTAGGACCCATCAAAGTTGTTAGGTCCCAGATCCCAGAGAAAGCGTCAAAGCTCATCTTTATCTAAAAATATTTTTTTACTTTCCTGTTATAACTAATAGAACGCCAATTCGTTTTCAAGCTTGAATAAAATTTATTCATATCATACAATAGACTCGCAATATAATAGACTGTCAAAATTGACAATTATTTTTTACTCATTCCAATATCTCTTTTTCTATCAATAAAATTGTTCTCGGATTAAACTGAAATCCTATTTTATTCACAGCTCTGTGAACAACTCTTCTTTACACCAATCGACATCTTCTAATAGATATTTTCAGTTTGATGATAGATCTTTGTATAAAGATGTCTAATGTTTTCATTTGCTTTTAACTCTTGAATTAAATATATACTTGGATTTTAGCAGTATATCATTGTGCATGATTAACTTTTGTTTGATGTTTTAGATAAAGGTTTTTACATTTTAAGTCTTTTACTATATTTAATTTTTTTTAAACGAACGCGTAGTAGTTTAAAATGATTTTATTAGATACTCAAAAAATGATGCAAGTTTATAGATGTTTTTATCAATAGAAATTAGTGGAAACTAAATGTATTTTTTATTAAAAAAAAAAAATGTGTTTTTATAAAAAAAAATGTTTGTGTATCTTTCTTAAAATAACTCTGCAAAGGGATAAAAAGTGCAACAATGGCTTTGTTAGAAAATACTGCGCATAAAATGAATTTTTTTTTATTTTTTAGATATGAAATTTTTTAACAAATATGAGTTTTAAAAAATAAGTAAACAATTTAATGTAAAACTGTTTTTATGTATATATATATAAAAATACTTGCACAACCGTTAATTACCTATGCTGAAAAGTCTTAAGATCATAACATTTCATCTGAAGATAGTAGCTCCTATTATCTGAAGATAGTAGCTCCTATTATCTGAAGATAGTAGCTCCTATTATCTGAAGATAGTAGCTCCTATTATCTGAAGATAGTAGCTCCTATTATCTGAAGATAGTAGCTCCTATTATCTGAAGATAGTAGCTCCTATTATCTGAAGATAGTAGCTCCTATTATCTGAAGATTGTAGCTCCTATTATCTGAAGATAGTAGCTCCTATTATCTGAAGATAGTAGCTCCTATTATCTGAAGATAGTAGCTCCTATTATCTGAAGATAGTAGCTCCTATTATCTGAAGATAGTAGCTCCTATTATCTGAAGATAGTAGCTCCTATTATCTGAAGATAGTAACTTCTATTATCTGAAGATAGTAGCTCCTATTATCTGAAGATAGTAGCTCCTATTATCTGAAGATAGTCGCTCCTATTATCTGAAGATAGTAACTTCTATTATCTGAAGATAGTAGCTCCTATTATCTGAAGATAGTAGCTCCTATTATCTGAAGGTAGTAGCTCCTATAATCTGAAGATAGTAGCTCCTATTATCTGAAGATAGTAACTTCTATTATCTGAAGATAGTAGCTCCTATTATCTGAAGATAGTAGCTCCTATTATCTGAAGATAGTAGCTCCTATTATCTGAAGATAGTAGCTCCTATTATCTGAAGATAGTAGCTTCTATTATCTGAAGATATTAACTTCTATTATCTTAAGATAGTAGCTCCTATTATCTGAAGATAGTAGCTCCTATTATCTGAAGATAGTAACTCCTATTTATTATCTGAAGATCCTAAGATATGTATTTTAAAATAAAGACAAATATTTTCTGTGCTCCTATAAAATCTGTCATCTTGTGGTTGGTGCATACGTTTAGTATTAGACACCAAGCTCAAATAGTTTGAAATGTCATTTATATTCTTGATGTAGTTTTCAATTTGGTTTAATTCCAGTCTTTTTTTTTGCTTTTATCTAATTGTTTTTTAATTAAGTTTAAAAAAGTTAATAGTGCATCAATCCGAAATTAAATTTTTTAAACATTAATTTTGGTAAAATTTATCATGTTGAAAAAATCTCTCTACTCATGCATACCACATATGTTTATTAATATTTACAGCTCATACCATGCATTGCACATGTGTCTATTAATACTGACAGCACAACAAAAGTAACGAAAAATCTCTCTACTCATGCATACCAAATGTGTTTATTAATACTAACAGCACATACCATGCATATCACATGTGTCTATTAATACTAACAGCAATTGTGAAAATTTTGTGAGTTTCATTTTTTTATTATAGAAAAGTATTGTTGATCACTTTACTGCTGGAAATGAGAACAACTACCAGCAAGATGAAAGAGAAACACGCTTTAAATGGTTACTTGAATATATAGAAGACCGTAGATGGTTTCAAGATCATAGATATTTAATTTTAGTTGTATTTTTATTTATATTTACAAACTTGTCAATTTTATTGTATTATAAAATGTGCCAGCATTTTTTTAAATATTAATTTATCTGTATATTACACCTGTATATAAATATATATTTTTTCAGAAATATTTAAAAATTAGAACTACTAAAAACTTATAAAGATAACATGTTAGAACCAAGCACTCGTTGTTTAACTTTAATTTATGTTAACTTTAAGTTACTTTATGTTTGTTTATGCTGTTATATGTCAGTTTATATTAGTTAATGTGATTTATGTTGAATTATTTTTTAAAATGTAAATACAAGACATAAATTCGTGATAGTCATGCAAAGATTTTGATAGGTATTTTGTTTATTCTAAGAACCAAATTTTGAAAAGAAAATATTTAATTGTCGCAAATTTTTTTAATTAAAAAAAAGGTAAGGTTTTGATAAATAACAACTCAATTTTGTTTCTTTTCATTTTTTGTTTATTCATTATTTTTTGTTCATTATTACGAACTTTATACTAATACAAATAAAAAAGAGAAAAATTACAAATAAAGATACCGTTAAAAAAAAACTACAAAGAACGTGGAAACTCAAAGAAGACAATAAAGTCTTGTCACCGAGAAATCGACAATAAAATCTTGTGACAGCTATTTGATTTAATATTGAAAACATATATATATATATATATATATATATATATATATATATATATATATATATATATATATATATATATATATATATATATATATATATATATATATACATATATATATATATATATATATATATATATATATATATATATATATATATATATATATATATATATATAAATATATATATATATATATATATATATACTATATATATATATATATATATATATATATATGTCTTGTTTCAAACAATTGTTATATATGTCTAATATATAACAATTGTTTGAAATTTTATGTTAAATATGTTAAATTCAAATTTTTGGTTTGTGGGTGACCGTTTTCTATAAGAAAATTGGTTTAATGTTTTTTTCATTATTATCATCGATTTATGATCCAAGTGGTAAAATAATAAATAAAAAATCTATTATTAATAAATAGCAAGAAACGCTATTTGCTTAAACATATTCTTCTAAAATAATGGAAATATTATCGAATTTTTATTTTTAAAAAATCATAAATTTAAGTTGTTTTTTTTTTATAATATCAAACTTTAGAATACAAAAACAAAATTCAAAAAATCAAAAAAAAAAAACAAAAAAAAAAAAAACACATCAAACAAAGAGATAAATAAATTTAAAAAGTTACTAAGTGTAACTTAAACCTATAGAAGCTGTAATCTTTTCTCCATGAAGTTTTTATAATGTTTAAAGAAACTTTTCTCTATTTAATATATTTTTCAAAACTTTTTTTTTACCCCTAATTGTGAATCTAAAGAACACTATTTTTGAGTTTTTAGATCAACTCTCTTCAACTTAATTTTAGTTAAAGTTTTTTGAAAAAGTGCCCTAATCTACTATAGATCCTAGCTCTAATTTATTCCAGTCCATATTAATTGAATATAATTGTCAAAATACAAAATTTCTATCAATTTTTACAAAAAATATAAGAATTCCAACTAAGACAGAGCTTATAGTTAAGAAAAATTGCAAATAAACGATCAGAACAGATCATATTGTTAAACTATGATATTCACTTCACTTAAACAACCTTTTTATTTAAAATCTTATTTTAATTTGGACAAGAAATCGCTATCTTAAAAATACTTAAAAAAAAAAAAAAAAAAAAAGAATCTTCGGTCTGGGTTTTTTTACCACAAACATTTTTATTTTATGTAAGAGTAAAACTTATAATTTTTAATTTTTTCGTCTTATCATAATTCACAGATTTAATCATTTAACATAATTATGTAGTAGTCAGCAAAATATTATATAGACGCTAAAATATTTAAAAACCGCCTTAACAACGAGTGATAGATCAATCATAAGGGTATATCGCAATTTCAGAAAAGAATTTGTGGTATATAATTCTTTAGTAATAACATTGTTAAAATTTTAAGTTCAGTTGCAAGTATTTTATTCCATGCCTTTGGTTCTCTTATTAAAGTTAAAAATTTAGTTGCAACAAAATAACTTTTGGATTGTATTTAGGTGTTGTTTGAATATCTAGTTAAGTAGAGTAAGGTTGCCGATATTGTACCCTCTAAAATATTGTACCCTCTAAGATATTGTACCCTCTAAGATATTGTACCCTCTAAGATATTGTACCCTCTAAGATATTGTACCCTCTAAGATATTGTACCCTCTAAGATATTGTACCCTCTAAGGTATTGTACCCTCTAAGATATTGTACCCTCTAAAATATTGTACCCTTTAAGATATTGTACCCTCTAAGATATTGTACCGTCTAAGAATAAATCAAAAATAGAGAAAAAATACAAAGTAGAAACAATCAGACTTTATCGTGTTTTATAATTTGCGGATAAACTATTCTAAAAAAGTTGAAATACTCAAAAATGTAAACGTTGGTATTTGATAGGGAATTAAACTTTAAAAAACATGCTATTGGTACAATTAAGGAAACAAGATCCTAAATAGTACCAATCCAATATTGTACATATATTGATTTTACAAATACTATATTAATTTACAGTACATTTTGAATGGTTTTTGTATGAAACTGTAAATCTTTCCTGAAATAGTCTGAAAACAGGTATCATCAATAACGTACAACTTTTATATTAGATGTGTAACTTACTAATGTAGTAGCTAGAATTTTGGTAGGAAAAATATAAATATTACTGCACATTATATTAATGATACAAAACAGAAAATCTATATTCTTGACCAAAGTTACAAATATTCAAAATGGCAGCCTTGGTACAATTTAAGGCCTTAAGTGAGGTACAAATTACGCGACTAGACTTTGAGCTTACAAACACTTTGAGTTTACAAAAAAACAATTGATTTATTGGTTCAACATAGCAAAGATAAAATTTTAGTCAAAAGATATTTTTTGGGTTGTAAAAATAACTAGACACAACAAAAGTACAATTTAGGTGCCGATACAATATCGGCAACTTTACCTAATTTATTCTGATTTGTTTTGAATGAAGGATTAAAGTTTTGAAATAATACTTTTATTAATTTTGAACATAAAAATTAGAAGAAGATAAATATTTATCTAGTAGATAATTAGTATATTTAACTTAGTAAATAAAAGTTGGGAGCTGCTTTCATTGAATATAAACCTGATAGCATGTTTTTAAATATTAAAAAGTTTTTCAGTTTAATTATATTGATACTATACTAAGCAAAAGTTAAATTAAAATAGGAACTAATGGGAAACAGACAAATAACCGAAAAACAAAATCCGATTTATAGCCGAATGAACAAATTCCGTATTATAGTCGAAAAAAAATAAGATTTTGGGACGTTCTACAAACAGTCGAAGAAAAACACGATTTTGACGTAGTCTGTGATATAGTCGAATGACGTATTTTGTTTTTAAACGAACTATGACGAGGTTTGACAACTACCCGAATTGATAATTTTGTCAAATATAGTCAAATAATCGAAATAAAACCTGTTCCGATAACTAGTCGAATTTGTGTATTGTCATAAATCATTTCTAACCGAATTTATTTGGACAAACATTTATAAATCGTCGAAAAATGAAATTCGACTATTTGTCATGACGTGTTCTGATAAATAATCGAACTGTTTTATTTTGACCAAGTCTGTTAACCAGTCGAAATTAATATTCGGCTATTCTCTGTGGCTGCCACATAAACCAGTCGACGGCTATAAAAATTTGGCAGCGTCATCAAAAGAGCCGAATTTAATTAAACCCCTTCAAACCATCGTATTTCGACTATAACTTGTACGTATTTTGAGTCGAAATTATACTTCAGTTCTAGTGAAACTACTCCGGATTGTGAGAATATTCACGATCCTAAACCTTTGTAAAAAAATAAGACGTGATTGACAGTTAAAACAAATGTTTGTATTTCAAAAAAAACCTCAACATGATGAGGAAAAAAAATTGATTATCACAAGGGTCTCATTCTCATACGTATATAAAAAAAACCTCATTCCGAAATGAGGAAAAAAAGTTCACGGGTCTCATACTTTCTCATACTTCACAAAGGTCTCATACGTATACAAAAAAAACCTCAGAAATGAGGAAAAAAAACTCCAAGGGTCTCATTCACTTCATTCACACATGCATGCATCTTGTATCTGTTGTTTTATCCGTTCCAGAATGAATATCCTCCATCCTGATTATCGAATCCAGACATGAACAAACGATCGGGCACCTCAAATTGTCGACACGATTTAGACCTGAAATATTTAGGAAAAGTTGTTTAATTGTTATGTAACTAACTAAAGATGCAAACGTTTAAACGCAATATTACTTTTTTTAAATGTTCAATTACTGTAATACTGTAATATTGACTACTAATGTAATTGGAAAATAGAACGTTGTGCGTTACCTCAACCAATTAAAGTCTGGATGAGAGGAGAGACGTTTCCGGGTCCAATCGAGCGGGTCCAATCGAACGGGTCCAATCGAACGCGTTGAATGATGATCTGAAACCGAATTTTAAAAGTATTAAGTTTTAGAATATTGGTTCAGAGATACACGGGACCCATGTAAACAGTGTCTATTCACAAAATGTCTTCAGTATTAATAACTGGTAGTATTTACCTCTTATTTTTTTTGATTTTTCATTAGAAGAAGGAGGTAGAAGTGAGCCACAGTGAAGTGAAGATCCGGATTAGCCTGCAACAAAATAATGTAAAATTCTACCAATCCGATTGATGATTAGCATTATAACACGAACAAAGAATCAAAGAAAAACCATCAAGTAATACTAAATTGCAACTAATAAGTATGATGATTATAATTAAACCAATAAGTTTGATGAATAACATTATAAGATCGTGAATATTATCTCAATCTTTGAAAATTTCTATCAAATTATGTTTAAATTACCGGTTAAAAGGTTGTAGAGCGTGCGTACTGCGGCTTTACGTAGTTATTCTACGTTTTAATTAACATCTTACAATCTTTTTTGGGTTTTTTGCTTTTTATAACTTTTTTGGATTTTGTATTTTTAAATTTTTTTGGATTTTGTATTTTAAATTGTTTTTGGATTTTGTATTTTTAAATTTTTTTGGTTTTTGTGTTTTTTGAATTGAATGGAAAGAAATAAACAAAGGGAAAATGATTGAAAAAGAAGCGAATGAAAAGAAGAAATGAAATAAATTTAATTGAAAATAGAATTTACGGGGGCGAAATCTGCGGCATCAGGTAAATCTGCGGCAAGTAAATCTGCGGCAAGATGTTCTCTAACCGGGCTGGTGTACTTGGGACGGGCCCTACTTCCGTCATAAACAAGTTTAATCAGGTTATAGGCGTCCACAAGACACCTGCCCACAGAATTTGCAGAAAGTAAATTCCAATTAGAGGGTTTGAGTTTCTCAATGTGTTCACGAATTTGCGGGTCCAAAATTTTTGAAAATTGATAGTGACCATAAGTTGACAAAATGTCTTGTTGAATTGCGGGAGGAAGGTCTGAAGCTGACCGCCATGTTGCAGTGCGGGGAGGAAACGGCAAAGCCTTACCCTTTTTCTCTTTCCTCCCTTTCCCTTTCCCAGCTTTTCTAGGATTCAAAATTGAATCTCTAGAAGTATTCGAAGCGTCCGATTCCTCGTCAGAAGAGGTAGACGAGTTGGACGGGGTAGTTTTGCGATGCTTTTTGCTTTAGCTTTTGCTTTTGATTTTTCAATTGTTTCGCAGTGGAAGCTATTAAAGTTCCACCACTTGTTTGGAACACGCTGGGCCGTTATAGTTTTGAGGGAAGATAGAAATATTTTACTTAAGTGCTAGAGAGTGCTAGAGTTATTATAATATTAGGACAGATGTCCAGTATAAAGAGGTGAGGTTCAGAGTAGGATATTGTCCAGTGTCCAATTCAGTGTAAGGTGCCTGTTGTAATAATGTCCTGTCAGTTCCTTTTTAGTTAGACTCAGTTTAGTGATGTTTTATTTAGTTTAGTGATGTTATCCGAGTTGTGGTAGTTAGTGTAATTTTCGATAATACATTTTAACTGTTTCAGTAGAAAAATATTTGGTTTTCCTACTTTTAGTTTTATTAATTAAATTAATTTTTGATTAAATGAATACCGTTTTAGTGGAGATATTCGTTTGCCTCCAATTTTAGTATGTAAATAGCCCGTTTTAGTAAAAAACTACGTTTGTACCTAATTTTAGTTCATAATTAATACCGTTTATATGGAAATATTCGTTTTTTCCAATTTTTTGTTTAAAATTTTTCCCGTTTTAGTGGAAATATTCTATTCCCCCAACATTTATTTGGTTTTAGTAGAAAGATGCGTATTCCCCTAATTATAGTTTATAATTAATACCGTTTTAGTAGAAATATTCATTACCCTTAATTTTAGTTTATAAATAATACCGTTTTAGTGGAAATATTCGTTTTCCTCCCATTTATAGATAAAATTAGTACCGTTTTAGTGGAGATATTCGTTTGCCCCAATTTTAGTTGTAGATAGCCCGTTTTAGTAAAAATATACGTTTGTCCCTAATTTCAGTTCACAATTAATACCGTTTATATCGAAATATTCGTTTTTTCCAATTTTTTGTTTATTGTTATTACCGTTTTAGTGGAAATATTCTATTCCCCCTTTTTTTGGGTTTTTGGTTTGGTTTTAGTAGAAAGATGCGTATTCCCCTAATTATAGTTTATAATTACCGTTTTAGTAGAAATATCTGTCCCCCCCGTCTAGAACTTACATATACCTTGTTTCTATGATTTAGTGTTATCGTTTTATACATAAATAATTTAAATTTTTATTATTTTTATTAGTACCGACATTATGGTAGCTGATTACGTCATAATAACTTAGGGAGCTGTGAGAGCTTCAGTCCAACCTTCGACTGATTTAGGGTGAACACGTAAGGGAGTATCTCCCTGATCTAAGGGTTTGGGCTATGGCTGCGATAGTATTTTATAATATATACAACTCTAGGTTTGCCTGGAATAATAGAGATGTTATCGAAAATAAAATATAGACTAATAATGGTAATGTAATAACAAATAATATCATAACACAGTTAGTATAATAACCTATTATATATAATAAACAACCATTCCTAGACAATAAAGTGACGATTTATAAGTAAATATATTGAGAACAAGTTCGCGCGAATTTACTTAAAGAACAGATAATAAAAGCATATCAGTGTTGAATAAATTCGTAAATTCGTAAATTATGTAGTTGGGTATTTTACATTGGGTAAACAGAGGGTACGATATATGGTTCTCTGAGCTGCCGCCGAGCTCGGCTAAATTCTGAACTGCGTATTAGTTATTTAATTTGTACTCATTCGACTGCATCTTCTGATGCGGTTCAGCTATTTCAGTCCCTGTGTAAGATGCTAGTAAGGAGGACCAATCACCAATAGGTAAACGAATCGTATTTTTATTGGGTAAACCGAGGGTACGATTCGTTCTAATTGGTTCTCTGAGCTGCCATCGAGCTCCGCTGAATTTTTAACTGCACATTAGTAGTCGATTGAGTCATTACTCATTCTACTGTGTCCTTTCATGCTGTTCTGCGAGTTTATTTCTTGTGTAGGGTTTCAGCAATTGGAACTTCTTGCCAGTAGGTAAATGAACCGTATTTGCTTCGGGTTACCCGACTGTACGGTTCGTTCTAATTGGTTCTTCTGGCTGCTGTCCAACATGGCGGAATCTTAAACTGCATTATAGTGATCAATCCAGCTATTACTCATTCGACTGCATCTTTTGATGCGGTTCAGCTACTCTAGTCCCTGTGTAAGGTGCTAGCAATTAGGACCGATCACCGATTGGTAAATCGGTCAGCTGTCTTCTCTAATGCTGCTCTGTGAGTTTAACCTTTGGGTAAGACCATAATAGTAAGAGCTACTGTGTGTATGTATGAAAGTATGTATGTGTGTGTATGTATTTGGGTGGGTTCATACATTCTGGGGGGAGTTATTCGTAACTCATATTTACTTTGAACAACTGATAAGATGCTAACGCTAAATGTACGCCAGTTTATCCGCGTTATTCAGATGAACAGTTAACTATTTGTAGTTGAAGCTAAATTTTTTCACCATGAACATCTTTGGTCTTTGGCCTTTGGCATTTGGTCTTTGGCCAGTCATAAATACTACAGAAACAATAAGCATTGCTCCGGACCCACTATTTGAAGACCTCCTGATTCAGGACAGGCTTGAAGTTGAAAAAGGACTGAACAACTTCACTACAGCTAACAGGCTTGAGATGGGACCCCTTGAGATCTGGCTTCAAGTCGACAGAGTACTGAAGAAGATGGAAAGGAAATTATACTTCAAAAGACGTATAGTTGCCAGAAAAATCAGACAAAACCAAAAAAACAAATCAGAACTTCACAAATGGCTTCTATTAGAAAGAGGATTGAAGGACACCGCCAATAAGATAGTCGACAAAAGACGTATTGTCTCAAGAAAAGTCAGACAAATGCAAGCCGGAAGAAAATAAGTTGTTCGTAAGCATAATAAGTACAATAAATGATTCATAACCATGTTTCTTTTATTTGTCTTTTATCATTGTGATAAAACCATTCATAAATTTTGCGATCTCAAGCTGGCATCGGCAGCAGAGTACCGGCCCCATGATTGAAAGGTCCCGGGTTCGAATCCGATGCCAGGTCGAGATTGTTTTTATTTTTTTTGAGTAATAAGAAGAATCCATATTTTGAGATTGTGAGAATATTCACGATCTTAACCCTTGTTCTTTTTTTGTAAGATGGCGTTGGAATTACTAAACCATTTTTAATTAAATAAAAACTATTTAATTAACTATGGCCCCACTGTCAACATAACTTTTAGCAAATTATCCATTGTCTATACTATTAGTTACGAAGACCCTGTCTGTACTTTAAAGTAGTAATGTATGAAATGCATTCAAAATAGTAAAATACTCATTGGTTTAGTATTATACGTTATAGACGGTTAATGTAATTGTCATAGTTTAAAGTATCTTCCTTAATTGCGAATAGAACCTAATGGTTATTTGCTTATTTTTAATGGTCTCAACTTTTGCCGGGACCTGTGCCATCAACCTTTGTCATTTTTATGATCTATCTCCAGAGGGCGCTATCTATGGACTTGTCCATGATCTTCAAGATCAACAGATGGCGCACATCGCAACTAATGAGATAGACCAAGTATTTATGTTTTCTTTGATAATCTACTGAATTTAAACTTGAATTAAATCAAATGAACTGACCATTAGTAATATTACGACAACGAGAAGTAACTTGCATCCAGGTAACAACAAAATGAAAGGCAAAAACAAACTGTAGCCAATCGATGGATGGATGCGTTATTGCTGGCCTGGATAAAACTTTCAGACAACTTTGCCTAAGGGCCCTTACAAAGGTCCATACCCAATGATGAACGGATGCGTTTGCGCAGGTTCAGACATTACCATTTTTTAGGGCTATTGAGGCGACGGCCCATTTATTTTATAAACCGTATTACCGTAATACTATGTATGGTAATTCATATTCATAGTAAAACTACTCCGGATTGTGAGAATATTCACGATCCTAAACCTTTGTAAATAAATAAGAAGTGATTGACGGTTAAAACAAATGTTTTTATTTAAAAAAAACCCTGACATTTCGACTCAAAATACGTACAGGCTAGTGGTTATAGTCGAAATTCGATGGTTTGGATGGTTTAATTAATTTTTCGACCGGTTTAATTAAATTCGACTCTTTTGATGACGCTGCCAAATTTTTTTAGCCGTCGACTGGTTTATGTGGCAGCCACAGGGAATAGCCGAATTTTAATTTCGACTGGTTAACGGACTTGGACAATGTATTTTTGTCTTTCTACTAAAAATAGTGGCATACCCGTATAATAGCCGAAAACATTTTCGACTGTTTGTATTCTTTGCCAATACGTATTTCGATGATTTAACAAGTCCACCAATTCTTCAGAAAAAATTCGACTCAAATCAGGTATTTGTCATTCGTTTATTTAACAGATAGTGGCAGAATTCGACTAAAACACAGAAATTGGCAAAATTTAGGGTATCAACTATTTTTTGGACTGTACAAAATTCGTGTATTAAACAGATTATGACAAAATATAGAAGAATTCTACTATTATTAGTGGCAACCAGTGAATAATAGTAGACATGTTATTTTTTACAGTTAAAATGGCTTTCGACTGGAATCGGAAAGTGTTTTCATCTATTTTCGGGATTTGGGATCGACTAATCGTCGGAATTGGTCTTTCGGTTATTCGACGCGCTCCCGAACTAATGTAGGAGAAATATAAGAGTTTTGAACAACTTGAATTTAATTTTTCTCTATAAAGTAAGCCAATACTCCGCACAGTGAAGTGAAATGATCAAAAAGTGGCCAAAACTCTAAATTTTGTAAAGTAATAAATATTCAAAAACAAACATAAAAAGCGGGTAAACTTTTCAAGTTGTAGACCCCTCTCCTTCTCCCCTTTCTCCTCTGCCCCTCCCCCTTAAATTTTTGGTGCAATTTTTTTTAATTTTTAGATTCTAGAAATCATTCTAAAATTATTTTCTAAGTGAAAAAAATATTTACCTTATTTTTTAAGCGCTAATATGTAATCCCTGATTATAAATAGAGATAAGTGAATTTTTTCAAGAAAAAGTTTAAATTTAAATAGATAACATTTATTAAGAAAAAAACAACTATTTATCTACTCTGAGGAGGTCCTGTACGTCAGGATCAAGGTTAGGACCAGCAAATGTCTTGGGGTTCCTGAAAGCAATCGAAGAGATCACAGGGTCGCGCCTTATTAGCAAATAATGGAATTGGTTCTGCATCACATTAAATCTAGATATTTTGCATGTGTGATTGAGTTTTACATTTTGTATGGCCTTATCAGAATAGTCTCCAATGGGGAGATCCAAATGTTCAGCAATTAAAAATCTATGTTCCAGAACCTTGTGAGATATAGGTGGCATAACCTAGCTAGCACACTTACATTGGGCCAACGTATGTAAAACCATCGCGAACGCTCTTTTTTCAAAAATCAAAGTTTTTCCAATGTATGTAAAAACACCAAAAAAATTTGATTGTTTTTACAATCTAAACCCAACGTTTATCCAATGTATATATCACGACATTGATTCAATGGATATAAATTAACGTCTTTCCAATGTATGTAAAAACATCGCAAAAAGTTTAGAATTTTTACAATTTAAACCCAACGTTGATTCAATATGTATATATATATATATATATATATATATATATATATATATATATATATATATATATATATATATATATATATATATATATATATATATATATATATAGCAAATAAGATTTAATGAAAATTATATTCTGAAAAGTATTGAATACAACGTTTTGCTAACGTTGAATCAACGTAAATACAACGTTGTGCCAACTTAAAATATAACGTTGGCCAACATATAAAATAAAACGTTTTTTTTTTTTTTTATAATTTGCATTCACTCCCAACAAGGCTGCAAGCAACCACTATCAAGTTAGGAGTTACTAGGAAAAAAAAGAACAGAGTTATAGAGCAAGGAAACGGTTGACAGAAGACTTGAAAAGTTGAAGGTTGTATGAATCAGGAAAACATGAAGATGGGAGAGAGTTCCGAAGGATTGAAGTGCGGGGAAAAAAACTATATGAATAAAAGTTTTTAGAACATGCAGGAACAGATACAGTAAACGAATGAGACTTAGCTGAATGACGAGTAAAACGAGAATGAATTTTAGTTGATGGAACTAGAGATGATAACTCCTTTGAGCAGTGACCATGATAGTATTTGTAGAAAAGAGAAAGAGAAGCAACTTTACGACGATGGGAAAGAGGTTCAAGCTTAGCAGTCCAGGTCCAACAACATTTACAATGCGTTTTTGGACCTTGTCAAGAAGAGAAAGTGAATCGTTAGAAGAACCAGCCCAAATATGACAACAGTATTCCATACAGGGACGAATAAGAGATTTGTAGAGGTAGAGAATGGAATCAGAAGTAAGGAAATGGCGAGCACGATAAAGAGAAACAACCTTAGCAGAAGCTAATTTAGCAATCGATTGTATATATGGTTTCCATGAAAGGTCAGTAGTAAGCGATAATCCAAGAAGACGTAAAGAAGACGACTCAGTAAGAGGATTGCCATTCATTAATATAGAAATGTTGACCATATTACGGTAGTTGTTTGCAGTAAGCAACTAGGTTTTTTTAGAGTTGAAATTCACTAGCCACTGTGAACCCCAATCTATTACTGAAGCGAGATCGGATTCAAGATCAGCTGCTTGTTCTAGGCGATCGAAAAGAGAGGACTTTTCATCAGCAAAAAGAGCTACTTTAGATGAAAGGTTGTCAGGAAGATCGTTTATGTAGATAAGAAACAAAACAGGGCCCAGGATGAAACCTTGGGGAACCCCAGAAGTTACTGGAAATAAAAAGAGTGTTGGCCTTCAAGGATGACTTTAATAAACCGGTTAGAAAGAAATGATTTGATAATCTCAAAAACTTTCCCAGAAACAGCATATGAAGCAAGCTTATGGAGAAGACCAGCATGCCAAACTTTGTCGAAAGCTTTAGATATGTCGAGAGCAACCACCCTAGCCTCACCGCCTCCATCTATAAAAATATAAAAAAAATATAAAATCTTTCAGTTACAGCAGTTAGCAAGTCGGCCGTAGAGCGAGAGGATCGAAAACCGTATTGATTGTCTGACAGTAGTTTATTTGACTCAAGATGAGATCTTTGTGAGGAATTTGTTGATCAAAGACTCAAAGACCTTGCTAATAACAGAAAGAAGTCTGATCGGACGATAATTGGAGGGGTCAGAATTTTCTCCAGAGTTTTTAAATATTGGAACCACAGATGCCATTTTCCAACAAGCAGGAAAACAAGACTCAGTCAAACACTTGTTAAATAGTTTAGAGAGAATTGAAGAAAGTTCTGGAGAACAATTCTGCAAGACTGTGACAGGAATATTGTCTGGACCACAAGCTGTAGACGAGTTTAATTGAGATATGACTTTAGCAACAGAAGCTGGAGTGATTTGAATGTCTAACAATGGGTCAACCTGTTTGACTGGAATGGAAGGAAGAGAATGTCCATAAGATTCAAGAGTGGAATTAGAAAAAAAGTTCTTTGCAAATAGTTCTGCCTTATCCTTGGAAGAGGTAATAAGATCAGTCCCATGAATGAGAGATGGAATGTTATATCTACCCTTGTTAATAAAGCTGTTGAAGATTTTCCAAAAGTCTTTAGAGCCTAACTTCTGCGATAAGATGCGAGATTTAGTGAACTGAGAATAATGAAGTTTAGCATCAGAAAGCACCTTTTTACATTGATTTCTTGCAATAATAAATAGCCGTTTGTTCTCAAGAGAGTTGTTCTTTTGAAAAAGATGAAAAAAATGATTACGATTGGATATAGCAGACGCACAAGAAGGAGAAAACCATGGAGTAGAATGAGGTTTGACTTGAAACCGACGTGAAGGAATAAAAGCTTCCATTCCAGCCTGAATCCAGGGAGTTACGTAGGAGGTGCATTTGTCAACTGAGAGAGAAAAAACATCAGCCCAAGGACCATCACGAAGAAAATCACGAAAGAAATCCCAGTCAGCTTTAGGGTAGTAGTAGGTGGTGTGATGATAAGGTGAGCCCAAAAAAGAAATGCGAGAAGAAAGATTTATAGAGATCATTGCATGGTCAGAACCACCTAAGGGAGAAAAGGGAGAAACAGAACATAAGCTAGGGTCAGAGACAAGACATAAGTCAAGGAGTGAAGATAAATGATTAGGGTTGTAAGGAAAACGAGTCACAAAGTTAACTATCTGAGTAAGAGATTGAGAAACGCAGAAGTTAAAGGTTTTAGTGCCAGCAGGATCAGTGGTGTTAGAACCAAGCCATTCAGTGTGATGTGCATTAAAATCACCAACAACAACAATATTGGCAGAGGTAGTAGTAGGTGGTGTGATGATAAGGTGAGCCCAAAAAAGAAATGCGAGAAGAAAGATTTATAGAGATCATTGCATGGTCAGAACCACCTAAGGGAGAAAAGGGAGAAACAGAACATAAGCTAGGGTCAGAGACAAGACATAAGTCAAGGAGTGAAGATAAATGATTAGGGTTGTAAGGAAAACGAGTCACAAAGTTAACTATCTGAGTAAGAGATTGAGAAACGCAGAAGTTAAAGGTTTTAGTGCCAGCAGGATCAGTGGTGTTAGAACCAAGCCATTCAGTGTGATGTGCATTAAAATCACCAACAACAACAATATTGGCAGAGGGGTAAAGAGAGAGGGCATGGTCAATTTGATCAGAGATAACATCTAAGAGAGTGCAATCATGGGAAGAAGGAGAACGATAAAGAACAAAGAGAAAGGTGATAGAGTGAAGAGATGCTAGGCGAAAGCACATAAAAGAATGGTCAAAGGATTCGAACCTGATTTCACGCCAAATAGGGGAATTAATGCGTATGTATACCCCTAAATCTAGCATGTGAATATTTGAGTCTTTACGAAATAAAGGATAGTACCCATTAACACTGACATCTGAAGAAGGAATTGCAGAATTTAAATTTGTTGCACTGAGTGCAAGCAAGTCTGGTGAGTTTTGCAGGAGGTAAGACTCAAATGGAAAGTTGCTTCGTAGACCGCGAATATTTGTAAAAGATATATTAAAATATTTAGGTGGTGGGGATGGTTTTTTAGGTTTTAAATTTTTGGTTATATTGGTCATGATTTGGGTTTAATGAAAATTTGACTCATTCATAGATAGAGCACAGCCTTCTAATCAATGAGCTATGCAGTTGTCTCAGTCCTGTTAATTAACCCTAAGCCGTGACATAGGGCTCCTTATGTGGTCTTGACAATGCACACCAAAAGCATTAACAGGGACACCATCCATGCGCAACATGGCACTGTTAATACTCTGATATTTTGCAGCTGTTGATGGAATCAGCCTCTCTGAGAGCTACCACAGAGTTCGGGAAACCTTACTACCAGCCGGCCTCAGAACCATTAAACTGAGTTTTAGAGCTGTACCCTCATATGGAGATAACAGGAAGAGTTGCATAGCCATTATCAAGGAGGCATAAGCAAAATACTATGAGTAGAGTCAAGGAGATCCAGCATTCATCATCCTAGGCAGGAAACAATGTAACACAGGTTACATCTACGCCAGCCTTATAGATAAAGAAGGGGTTCGAGGCTGGTTAGCAGAATTTTTCTGCTTACCCCTAAAGTCTTTGCCTAGGAGGCCTTCTACAAAACAGTAGCTGGATGCAGTTAACATCTGCCCAAGATGAGTATTTTTATCGAGACACCATCTCTAGCCTTTACTCAACCAAGAGCCCCAAGGCAGGGGATGTTTAGCTGGATGCAGTTAACATCTGCCCAAGATGAGTATTTTTATCGAGACACCATCTCTAGCCTTTACTTAACCAAGAGCCCCAAGGCAGGGGATGTTTAGCTGGATGCAGTTAACATCTGCCCAAGATGAGTGTTTTTATCGAGACACCATCTCTAGCCTTTACTCAACCAAGAGCCCCAAGGCAGGGAATGTTTAGCTGGATGCAGTTAACATCTGCCCAAGATGAGTGTTTTTATCGAGACACCATCTCTAGCGTTTACTCAACCAAGAGCCCCAAGGCAGGGGAATTTTTAGTCGGAGTTTATTTCTCCTAGCCTTTGCATAAGAAGAGCACACTCTGCAAGGCAGCAGAGCTTGTGGGAGGTGGTACTGGGTTATGTGACACCAGTAGCAAGATTGATCTCGATTATCCTGACCTGACCTGGAGTAGTTAAAAGGAGTTACTTCCCGCAACAGTACTTTGAGAAAACCAGGCATGATATTTTGGAAGTGCATTAGGAAAAACACTGCATCTAACAAAATACAGGAGTCTAAGGTGAGTGTAGGTTTTGTAGTTGGAGTAAGTAGTTAGTTACTGAGCTGACGCTGCTTTAGAGTATAAACAGAACACAAACAAACATAAATAAACATAAATGGAAACCAATATGTCAGGTCAGGAGTATGGTCTTCAACATCTGCAAGCCAATATGTCAGGTCAGGAGTATGGTCTTCATGATCATCCTGCTACTGGCAACATGTAACCCAGTGCAACCTGTTCCATGTTCTGCTGCCTTGCAGAATTTGCTTTCTAAGCAAAGGCTGGAAGGAGTGTTCTTCCTGTCATCAGTACTATTTTATATCAGTCATGCCTATAGTAATTTTTTTTTTTCTCATATAGTTGGAGGTGCCTTAGTTACTGTATTAGCTCACCTGTAATCTACGTTATATGTATGTTTGTGCTCTGTCTAAACCTCTGGCGCGGTGTTCGCTCACCCGTAAGTTACTTTATGTTCTTAATGTATATCTGTGTTCTGTCTGAACCTCTGGCGCGGTGTTCGCTCACCCGTAAGTTACTTTATGTTTATGTTTATGTATTTTATGTTTTTTTATGTATGTTTGTGTTCTGTCTGAACCTCTAGCGCGGTGTTCGTTCACCCGTAAGTTACATTATGTTTTTTATGTATGTTTGTGTTCTGTCTGAACCTCTGGCGCGGTGTTGACTCAGCCGTAAGTTGATTTATGTTTATTTATGTTTGTTTGTGTTCTGTTTATACTCTAATGCAGCGTGAGCTCAGTAACTAACTACTTACTCCAACTACAAAACCTACACTCACCTTAGACTCCTGTATTTTGTTAGATGCAGTGTTTTTCCTAATGCACTTCCAAAATATCATGCCTGGTTTTCTCAAAGTACTGTTGCGGGAAGTAACTCCTTTTAACTACTCCAGGTCAGGTCAGGATAATCGAGATCAATCTTGCTACTGGTGTCACATAACCCAGTACCACCTCCCACAAGCTCTGCTGCCTTGCAGAGTGTGCTCTTCTTATGCAAAGGCTAGGAGAAATAAACTCCGACTAAAAATTCCCCTGCCTTGGGGCTCTTGGTTGAGTAAACGCTAGAGATGGTGTCTCGATAAAAACACTCATCTTGGGCAGATGTTAACTGCATCCAGCTAAACATTCCCTGCCTTGGGGCTCTTGGTTGAGTAAAGGCTAGAGATGGTGTCTCGATAAAAACACTCATCTTGGGCAGATGTTAACTGCATCCAGCTAAACATCCCCTGCCTTGGGGCTCTTGGTTAAGTAAAGGCTAGAGATGGTGTCTCGATAAAAATACTCATCTTGGGCAGATGTTAACTGCATCCAGCTAAACATCCCCTGCCTTGGGGCTCTTGGTTGAGTAAAGGCTAGAGATGGTGTCTCGATAAAAATACTCATCTTGGGCAGATGTTAACTGCATCCAGCTACTGTTTTGTAGAAGGCCTCCTAGGCAAAGACTTTAGGGGTAAGCAGAAAAATTCTGCTAACCAGCCTCGAACCCCTTCTTTATCTATAAGGCTGGCGTAGATGTAACCTGTGTTACATTGTTTCCTGCCTAGGATGATGAATGCTGGATCTCCTTGACTCTACTCATAGTATTTTGCTTATGCCTCCTTGATAATGGCTATGCAACTCTTCCTGTTATCTCCATATGAGGGTACAGCTCTAAAACTCAGTTTAATGGTTCTGAGGCCGGCTGGTAGTAAGGTTTCCCGAACTCTGTGGTAGCTCTCAGAGAGGCTGATTCCATCAACAGCTGCAAAATATCAGAGTATTAACAGTGCCATGTTGCGCATGGATGGTGTCCCTGTTAATGCTTTTGGTGTGCATTGTCAAGACCACATAAGGAGCCCTATGTCACGGCTTAGGGTTAATTAACAGGACTGAGACAACTGCATAGCTCATTGATTAGAAGGCTGTGCTCTATCTATGAATGAGTCAAATTTTCATTAAACCCAAATCATGACCAATATAACCAAAAATTTAAAACCTAAAAAACCATCCCCACCACCTAAATATTTTAATATATCTTTTACAAATATTCGCGGTCTACGAAGCAACTTTCCATTTGAGTCTTACCTCCTGCAAAACTCACCAGACTTGCTTGCACTCAGTGCAACAAATTTAAATTCTGCAATTCCTTCTTCAGATGTCAGTGTTAATGGGTACTATCCTTTATTTCGTAAAGACTCAAATATTCACATGCTAGATTTAGGGGTATACATACGCATTAATTCCCCTATTTGGCGTGAAATCAGGTTCGAATCCTTTGACCATTCTTTTATGTGCTTTCGCCTAGCATCTCTTCACTCTATCACCTTTCTCTTTGTTCTTTATCGTTCTCCTTCTTCCCATGATTGCACTCTCTTAGATGTTATCTCTGATCAAATTGACCATGCCCTCTCTCTTTACCCCTCTGCCAATATTGTTGTTGTTGGTGATTTTAATGCACATCACACTGAATGGCTTGGTTCTAACACCACTGATCCTGCTGGCACTAAAACCTTTAACTTCTGCGTTTCTCAATCTCTTACTCAGATAGTTAACTTTGTGACTCGTTTTCCTTACAACCCTAATCATTTATCTTCACTCCTTGACTTATGTCTTGTCTCTGACCCTAGCTTATGTTCTGTTTCTCCCTTTTCTCCCTTAGGTGGTTCTGACCATGCAATGATCTCTATAAATCTTTCTTCTCGCATTTCTTTTTTGGGCTCACCTTATCATCACACCACCTACTACTACCTCTGCCAATATTGTTGTTGTTGGTGATTTTAATGCACATCACACTGAATGGCTTGGTTCTAACACCACTGATCCTGCTGGCACTAAAACCTTTAACTTCTGCGTTTCTCAATCTCTTACTCAGATAGTTAACTTTGTGACTCGTTTTCCTTACAACCCTAATCATTTATCTTCACTCCTTGACTTATGTCTTGTCTCTGACCCTAGCTTATGTTCTGTTTCTCCCTTTTCTCCCTTAGGTGGTTCTGACCATGCAATGATCTCTATAAATCTTTCTTCTCGCATTTCTTTTTTGGGCTCACCTTATCATCACACCACCTACTACTACCCTAAAGCTGACTGGGATTTCTTTCGTGATTTTCTTCGTGATGGTCCTTGGGCTGATGTTTTTTCTCTCTCAGTTGACAAATGCACCTCCTACGTAACTCCCTGGATTCAGGCTGGAATGGAAGCTTTTATTCCTTCACGTCGGTTTCAAGTCAAACCTCATTCTACTCCATGGTTTTCTCCTTCTTGTGCGTCTGCTATATCCAATCGTAATCATTTTTTTCATCTTTTTCAAAAGAACAACTCTCTTGAGAACAAACGGCTATTTATTATTGCAAGAAATCAATGTAAAAAGGTGCTTTCTGATGCTAAACTTCATTATTCTCAGTTCACTAAATCTCGCATCTTATCGCAGAAGTTAGGCTCTAAAGACTTTTGGAAAATCTTCAACAGCTTTATTAACAAGGGTAGATATAACATTCCATCTCTCATTCATGGGACTGATCTTATTACCTCTTCCAAGGATAAGGCAGAACTATTTGCAAAGAACTTTTTTTCTAATTCCACTCTTGAATCTTATGGACATTCTCTTCCTTCCATTCCAGTCAAACAGGTTGACCCATTGTTAGACATTCAAATCACTCCAGCTTCTGTTGCTAAAGTCATATCTCAATTAAACTCGTCTACAGCTTGTGGTCCAGACAATATTCCTGTCACAGTCTTGCAGAATTGTTCTCCAGAACTTTCTTCAATTCTCTCTAAACTATTTAACAAGTGTTTGACTGAGTCTTGTTTTCCTGCTTGTTGGAAAATGGCATCTGTGGTTCCAATATTTAAAAACTCTGGAGAAAATTCTGACCCCTCCAATTATCGTCCGATCAGACTTCTTTCTGTTATTAGCAAGGTCTTTGAGTCTTTGATCAACAAATTCCTCACAAAGATCTCATCTTGAGTCAAATAAACTACTGTCAGACAATCAATACGGTTTTCGATCCTCTCGCTCTACGGCCGACTTGCTAACTGCTGTAACTGAAAGATTTTATATTTTTTTTATATTTTTATAGATGGAGGCGGTGAGGCTAGGGTGGTTGCTCTCGACATATCTAAAGCTTTCGACAAAGTTTGGCATGCTGGTCTTCTCCATAAGCTTGCTTCATATGCTGTTTCTGGGAAAGTTTTTGAGATTATCAAATCATTTCTTTCTAACCGGTTTATTAAAGTCATCCTTGAAGGCCAACACTCTTTTTATTTCCAGTAACTTCTGGGGTTCCCCAAGGTTTCATCCTGGGCCCTGTTTTGTTTCTTATCTACATAAACGATCTTCCTGACAACCTTTCATCTAAAGTAGCTCTTTTTGCT
This sequence comes from Hydra vulgaris, assembly GCF_022113875.1. Taxonomy (NCBI): domain Eukaryota; kingdom Metazoa; phylum Cnidaria; class Hydrozoa; order Anthoathecata; family Hydridae; genus Hydra; species Hydra vulgaris. Next base: position 26,950,121 of record NC_061161.1, on the reverse strand, counting down.
GATGAAAAGTCCTCTCTTTTCGATCGCCTAGAACAAGCAGCTGATCTTGAATCCGATCTCGCTTCAGTAATAGATTTTTACTAGGTTTTTATAAGATAGGAAAGCATGAAGAAAAACAAATCTGAGCAATAAGTCATCACTATCATCGTGATCGCCATCAACAGTCATCACTATCATCGTGATCGCCATCAACAGTCATCACTATCATCGTGATCGCCATCAACAGTCATCACTATCATCGTGATCGCCATCAACAGTCATCACTATCATCGTGATCGCCATCAACAGTCATCACTATCATCGTGATCGCCATCAACAGTCATCACTATCATCGTGATCGCCATCAACAGCTACTAAATACTACACCTCAATGTTTTCCTCCAAGTTGTTGTAAAAAAGTAATGAAGTTCAAAAATAATGAAAACTAAGTTATACACTAGAATAAACATATATATAATATAGGCACTTTACGTTCGTTTTATTAACGTCAGTGTCAGTATATATGCATGTACATATAATATACGTATACACTGAAACTCACGTTAAAAAGATTTTCATGTAAAACTTTTTGTTTATTTTTTTTTGTAAAAACCACTATATTTACTTACAAGTGGAAGAGAATTTTCTTTTTGAAACAAAACCCACATTGGTTCGAATAACACAACTTGAGTGACAAACTCAATAGTTTTGGACCTAATGTAACTCTCATTGTCATTCATTAAAGGCGTAACTTTACACCAAAACAGATTAGTGACCAGAAATTCATGATGACATTTGTAACCTTTGACATTTGTAACCGTTGAAACAACATAGAAAATATAACCATTTTCAGACTTAAAATAAACGTTTTATCAACATTGGTTTATAGTTGTTGGTGACGTCGCATTTGTAACCATAATGATATAAAAACAACGTTGGCAGCCGATGTTGGGCCAACAAAACGCGTGACATTGTTCTAATGTTTTAACAACGTATGTGTGCTAGCTGGGAATGTACCAAGGATAGGTTTGCACTATCAGCTCTGAAGTTTTATAACAGTATGCTTTAAAAGCATCCAGATTCAGGTGAAATCCACTGCAAACGGCATTCAATATTTTTCTTAGTCTTAAAATGATGTCCAAACTAGCTCCTGTAATTTCAGAGAAAGATTCTGCTGTAAGAAATGCTCTCCTTGCAGTGTTTCCTGTTTTTGTATTTCCAAATCCCTGCTTAGGAATATCAACCATTAAGCTAAACTCCTCTCTAAATTTTCTATTTCTAAACTTTTGATTTCTTTTTTTCGAGATTGTACAGATAATTCATTTTCTGGAGATCAAGACTGTTATCTTTAAGTATCCATTTTATATCCCAAGTGTTGAATGAATTCGTATCTAGCAATGGAGTGTGGATAGTCCTAAAGCTATAGCTTGCTTATCGCAAACTTTTTCTCTAATTATATCCAGCTTGTTCATTTCACTAGGCTCGGCAGAACAAACATTAAAAGGTTGAGTTGAGTTTGTTTCTGTTAAAGCATTCGCCGTCCAACATGGTCATCTCAATTTTTATTTTTATCTTTGCTTTCTGGTTAGAGTAGGGAATTTTAAATTCAAAATCTTGAAGACTTTATATTTGCTCCCTAAAATCTAATTATTCAGCTCTTGTTGACTTCTTTGTTTCTTTTCGGTAATACAGGTGAAGAGACCTGCAAAAGTGGGGGTTTGAAGACATTGGATTTGACCATGCAGTGATGTCCCCTATTTCCAGTTTCAATGGAACAATTGCAACTTGAAACAAGGATTTTTTATTTTCAACTCCAGTTGCAAGATCTGTGTCATCAAACCTTTGATTATATACACTTTGAGATGAGGCTCTATTTATTCCAGCTCTAAAGGCTCTATTCATTCTTTATATAGTGAGGTTCACCATTGACTGAACATAACATTTGACAGATGTTTCTAAAGTTTCAAAATATTCTGATTTTGGATTTGGATTTTGCATCAAGTATTATTTTGACTGAAGGGTATATCTCTGCATTCTGCTCATTCATTCTGCTTATTCATTTAGCTCATTTATTCTGAAAAGTTTCTAAGAACTTGATATTGTGAATTACTGAGTTCACAATTTATTTTTAATGCAAGAATCTCTTCTGCCTTCGCCATTTATTGGATTCGTTTTTGTATTTTTAATAAGTTTCCTAGCTAGAGCTGGATTTTTGACAGAATGTTTAATAACTTTTGAAAAGTCTGCTTTTCCTGGTCTTGATTTAGCGCTTAACGCAGCAGCACAGGCAAGTTCTTTGGTCACCAATCAAACTAAAACAATATTTTATATTTTTAGAAATATGTACTTATTTATATAAAATTAGCAATTAAAAATGTAGTTGTGATTATTAATTCCAAATTCTTTGATTTTATCCAAAACATTAATCTTCCTCATGTTTTGTTTTTCACATAAACACAACATTAGATTAAAATTTTTTCTTTTCTTTACTCAACGAGAACTTGCCTCTTACCAATTCTAATCATAATTAATGTTAATTCACATACCTTAAAAATTACTATTGAAACCCAAATGAACAAGCTTAAAATTTCACATTAACCGTATATTAGCAATTACACACAAAACCGTACAAATACATTACTAACAGTTATCCACTTTAAATACAAACCACTAAGCGTCATGTGTCATTTAACATAATATAATTACATCAGGTTAACAACATCAGTATTCATGATCAAAGAAATACGGATGAAACACTTTTCCAGGCATGGTGTGAACTCCCAAATTCTTTATTTTAATACAATTGTCAAATGAGGATGTGCCGCCCCAACCCTTTGAGATGAAGGACAGTATTTTAAACATAATTATTTTTAAAACCTAAAATAATATTTAACTTTATCGATAGAATTCAAATTTCATAAAAAAATCTTTTGGTGTTCAGAAGTAATGACCAAGTAAAGTTTACAACCCCTTCATTTGGGGGAGGAAGAGGTGATTTTACCCAGATTTGTATTCTTTATTTTTGATGCTATAATAAAGAGAACCAAAAAAATATTTTTTTCTTATCATTTGATATGTTTTCAAATAAGTTGTAAAAAAAAATTAATGAGAATGGTTTATAAAATCCACTGATGGCCACTTTTTTAGTTTTTCGCTTTATTGTGCTCCGTGATATTTTACCTTCAATGTATTTTATACAACTTCTTTATGTTACATTTTTGTCAAGGAGTAAGCCTAGAAATTTTAATGATACTTCTCTTTTTACTTTGTAATTGTTAATACAAAAACTTGGAAGTTTTAATAGACTTTTGTCTCGTTTATGATAGCGATGTAAAAAAGTATTAGTTTTAGTTAAATTTAAGTAAATATGCCCATTCAGCAGTTAGTAGTTCTGTCTTTACAGTTTTAATCATGGTAAGCATAAAATAGATTGTTATCACCTGCAAACAAGAGTGTGTCTAATACATTACAAGATATGCTTAAATCATTGATATATACTAAAAATAAGAGCGGTTCTAATATAGATCTTTATCGTACTCCTCAAGATATACTCATATTGTTAGTTTTTTTGCAAGTATAAGAAATGTATTGCTGTCTATTTAAGAGGTAGCTTTTAAACCAATTAATTTGGGTCCATGGTGGTTTTGGCGCTAAACCAAAAATTCTTGCCAAGCCCATATTTTGTATGCAACTACACTGCAAATACGGCTATATCAGTCAGTTTATATGCCCGTTGATTCTGTGAAACTTTAAAAAATATAAATATTAAACATATGAAATAAAACTCAAATAAAACTTTTAAAACGGATACAGAATATTTTCAGGACTGGCATTTAAAAACTCCCCCAAAAAAACTCAATAAAAACCGTCTAAAAAAACCCAATAAATCCCGGGCAATCTGGTTTTTATTGGGTTATTTTAAAAATATTTTATAATTTTATGAACTATTATAACCAACATTTCTGAAAATGCATGGTAGCTAGCTGTAAAGGGAAAGTTTCAATTCAAACAATATATTTTTAATAAAAAAAAATTTCACAATGATATATTCGGGAACCAAATAAGTTAAAAGATTTATTAAGTAGGATTTTTTAGAATATATGCACTTTGTTAAAAAAATTATTACATTTTTGACATTTTCAAAATCAACTATCTATTTTTGATACTGTGTATATATTTGTACAAACTTTTTTAACTTTTCACTTCTCACATATTTTATTTCTGACTTTTGACCAGCTAAACCAAAATAGGTAAATAATCTTTCAATTGATCTAGAAATAAATTGGAAAATTCCTGCAGGTAGTTTTTTATGAACTGTTTTTTTGTTTCTTGGGTTAATGATAGACCACCAATCACTGCACAATATTGTTGATATAATTTGATTGTTTAACATCCTAGTGTAAAACGCATCAATCATTTAATTTAAGCAAAGTAAACCAAGGTATAAAATCAGGATAATGATTGTAAAACCATTTTCTTCGGTTGCAAAGCTAAAAATAATTAAGTGCTCCTGGAAAGACTCTTTTGGCGGTATAAATGTAACATGCTTGTTAGTATCCTCCTCGTGGTTACAACCGGGCAATGGAGGCAGGCGGCCTCTGGCGTCTTCATTTTTAATCATTAGGCTTATACCTTTTCTTTTTTTTTTTTTTTTTTTTTTTTTTTATTTAGGTGCCCTAAGAAGACCTAACAGTCTTGTCACAGAGCACTGCGGAAGTGCATTTAACCAGGAAGTTCACGCCTCCCTTCTTACCGTGACGCGAAAATATGTCCAGAGCTCGTTTGAAATCTGGATCTCCTGCTTTTAAGGCAAGCGCTGTAACCACTGCGCCACGGCCGCATTAAACCTATGAAAAAAAAGTTATTTTTTAATATTATTTAATCCTATTTTTAATTATTATTTTTCCTTAAGATCAATAATGACTTATTTTGTATTGAAAATTTTAGTTTAAAAAAAATAAATATTTGATCTAAAACAACGCAAGTTTTTTGAATTGGATTTGAAGACTGTTCTCTAAATATTGTTAGGTTTTTAATGATATTGAATTAATATTGTGTATGATGACATCAGCTATTGCTTCTTACAAGGTTTTGGCAAACTTATAAAACTAACAGATGCAAAAGAAATTGTTCCAACTTAAGATGATGGTCAAGCTATCATAGCAAGTTTACTAATATTTGAATCATTATTTAGAAATACATTATCACAATTTTTATTCAAATATTTTGAGATTATCACCTTTTTTATCTTTCTTTTTTTTTTTATCTTCACCTTCAAAGGATGTAAAAGCTACAATAGTCGAGGAGGCTACCTTATTGTGGTTACAACCCTCTCTCAACTTTTTAACTCTGAAATTCTAGCCTCTATGAACAAGACAGCTGCGGGGAGAAACAGGTTTGTTTACTTGAATTTCAAATTTAAATTTGAAATTCAATAGCAACTTCAGTTACTTTCCCCCATTTTCCAGCCCATTCCTTATGTACATTTTTTTTTAATATAATAATATTTAGATATAAAAAATATTACTTATAAATCTAAAATAAATCAATACATTTAAGTTTAACGTTAAATAATTTTTTGCTAGTTTTAAATTATGTTTAAAAATCTTTATCAAAGTAATTTAAATTCTTCTTATAAATCATTAAATTAGATTATAATTTTTTTTTTTTAAATAAAGCTAAAGTAGAAAATTATACTAATTTTTATTTCATTAAACAACAACAACAAAATTTAACAGATACGAAATAAAAATAAAACCCAAATTTACCCAATAAAACCCAAAATTACCATTAAAAAAAACAACTGGGCCGGGTTTTTTTTAAAAAAAAACCTGGGTTTTTGCCAAACCTGATTATTTTTCACTGTGTCAATTATATCGAAGTATTATCATTCAAAACACTTGCAAAACTAATTATTTTTAGTTGGCTATTTGGTGCTCATCTTTATTTTCGAAAAATATTATAAATGTATTAGAAGAAAATAAACATGATATAAAAATATAAAATTATATATTTATGTATGTATTTATATAAGTATGCGATTAATCGCATACTTGATATACATTCTCTTATTAAAAGTTGTAGATGGGATAGAGTTAAAAGTATATGGATTCTTCTTGTTATGAAATTAAAACCAAATAATATTTCACTTTCAGTACTCTTGATACAGAATGCAATGCGTTTAGCCGCATTTTAATAAATTTTCAAGCGGTTAAATTTAATTTTTCAACTTGTAACAAAACTATTTATTCAAACATCAATCAGTATATTTTGATGAAAAGTATCATATTTAAATATTTAGTTGAACGAATTATGTAAAATCTGCCTTAATGGTTCTACTTCAAAGTTATTTTTTAAAATTACCAGATTACTATGAAGCCAAACTGATCGGGCTTAGATTTTTTGATAAATAATACGTAAGACACTAACGATTTGTTGGTGTAAAAATCTAAACACAATTGGCTTGGCGTGGATATGGGTCAAAACACATCAAAGTAGGACATACTTCCTTAATATGTATTAAAATGTATTCATAAGATAACTAAAAGCACCTAAGAAAGTAAAAAAATATTATCGTATTTAAAATCACCAAAAAATGTTTTTAGGGAGGGGGTATAAATCTCTTGCGTAATGTAAACGTGACGATATGTTGCTAGAGGGATAGTGGAGGGAAAGGGTAAAAAATTGTCAAAGATTATGCGACGTTATTTATGGACGACCCCTTATATAAAATTATATTCCTATTTCCGCGTATATTTATTTCGCCGAACTTTATTCTCGTACCGCTGTTATTATGGTACAACGGTTTTAACGTGGTGTTCGAATTAGATAACATAATGCTCAAATCGGTCTTACAATCCGCGAGGAATTTTTAACCCATCCAAATTTGATTATAATATTTAAAAAAATTAAATAGAAATCATATGAAAAAAGACATTTATAATTTAGTATCATCATTAAATTTAGTAAACGATGGAATTTTTGGGTCCCAAATTTTATTCTGCAAATGATGTTAATAGATGTTTATCGAATGAATCTGAACGACTTATCGAAGTGATAGAGGAAAGTTTTGTTACTTTTAGCACAAAACAAGCTGGTTTTATTCAACCTCAAAGAATGGCTGTAAATATAACTGAATACAACAGTTTAATGATGAAACCGTGTATTTCTCTTTCTAACCAGATTGCTTCATTTAAAATTCTTACTATCAATCAGTTAAATGAAATCAATTTTGGTTTACCAGTTATTCAAGGTGTAATAGTTGTGTTTGATACTATTAGTGGATCAGTTAATGCCATTGTAGATGCCATTTCCGTTACAGATAGACGAACAGCTGCTGCATCAGCAGTTGCAATAAAACATTTATGCAAGGAATCTGACACAATTTTGGCTATAATTGGAACTGGTCATCAAGGAGCAAGCCATGTTCAATTATTGTCAGCATATAAAAAGTTTTCTGAAATTCGTGTATTTAGTCGTACTAAAGAAAATTGTCACGCGTTTGCAAAAAAATATAATTGCATTCCTTGTGATTCAGTTAAAAATGCTGTCAAAGATGCAGATATAATTGTCACTGCTACAACAAGTATTTCACCAGTTTTATTCAAAAAGTGGATAAAACATGGTTGTCTTATAATTGCAGTTGGTGCTCCTTTATGTAATCAGAGGGAATTGGATGATGAAATTATGCTGACTAGTCAAATATTTACTGACACAGAAGAGGGAGCATATGCATCAGCAGGTGATGTTATTTTATCTAATGCAAAAATACATGGTGAGCTTGGTAATGTCATAAATAAAACAATAAATATTGATTGGAATACAACAAGAGTTTTTAAATCAAATGGAATGGCAGTTCAAGATTTAGTAACTGTAAAATTAATTTTAGATAAAGATAAAGAAAAAAAAGATTTATTTTCTTAAAAGTGTAAATCTGAATAATATTTTTATATATTTAAACTTATTATAAAAGATATTTTTATATGAAAAATTTAAGATAACTTTATTATTTTTTTGGATTGAGAGTGTATTCTGTAGTTTATTATTTTGTAAGTTTTTATATGTAGTGAGCAACCAGGTATATATATATATATATATATATATATATATATATATATATATATATATATATATATATATATATATATATATATATATATATATATATATATATATATATATATATATATATATATATATATATATATATATATATATATATATACTATAGCATATTTATATGTGCAATTGCTCACTTTTTTTGCTCATCTAAATCAATATAGATTTAGATGAGCAAAAAATCAATATAGAAAAAGAAGAAGAAAACGAAGATTAATGAATGAAAAGGTTGCTAACCCATCCCAAACCCTTAGGCTATATAACACCCTCCACTGCGAGTCAGGCTATTTGTCAGTTGATGTATGTACTGAAGCCCCCGGCAGCAGGCTATTTCAGTATGATGTCATCATTCTCACCTAACTCAACAGTATAAGATATATACACATGATGGTAATGAGCTGTTAAACCAGCAAAAATTATTTTAAGAATATTTTTCTGAAACAAAAATAAACTAATATTAATATTAATAATAATAATAATAATAATAATAATAATAATAATAATAATAATAATAATAATAATAATAGCAATAATAATAATAACAATAATAATAATAACAATAATAATAATAACAATAATAATAATAATAATAGTAATAATAGCAATAATAATATTATTAATTTTTAAAATATATTTAAATACATATGCATGGCTTTCCTATATTTTTACCTTTCATAATAGATATATTATTTAATTTTGATAGCTTGAAAAAATGAAAAAAAAAGTTAAAAATTTGTAATTATTTTTTAGCTGGGGCTGGGGTTGTAAAAAACCCCATATTTGACCAGGGACAGAGCTGGGACCCTGGTCACTTCCTATATATATGTATATATATATAAATTCAAAACAAAATGTCTAACAGTATTGATGTATATTATTAGAATGATATATGTTTTATTAAAATCAAATTTTTTATTAACATTCTTATTAACATCTATAAAAAAACTTGATAGCCATATAATATTAATAAAAATTTATTTTATTAAGTATTTTTATAATATTTTTTTTTGTACAACATTAAATTTTAGTAATAATTCTATAAAAATTTAGATCTCAAATAATGTCAAATATAAAATCGCTGGAATACTCAACGCTTATTGTCCCTTATGAATTACTTAACAAAACATTTCGAAATGCCCAAAAAGTTATAGATCGTGAAGTATCTCATGTCAACTCAACTAGTGACAAACTGAAAAAAGTATCTTCAAAAAATAAGGTATCAATTGAAGAAGTTACAAAGGAATTTGATGTTTTGCTAGAACATCTAACCAGTCTGAAAGAAAAGTCAATTCACTGTGTTGATCAGGAAGAAGTTAGGCTTAACACGTGTCAACAAAGACTGGAGCATGTAAGTAAAAATCAAAGCAGTACAGCTGCCAGACGAAATTTACATGATCGAATGCTTGTAAATTATTTTCTTCATTGTGGTTATCATGAAACAGCTATACAATTAGCAGAAAAATCATTTGTGAAGGAGTATGTAGACTTGGATGTTTTTTTAGTTGCACGGGATATTGAAAAGTCATTGAAAGAAAAAAATCCTGCACTGTGTTTACAATGGTGTCATGCTAATAAGTCAAAATTAAAAAAGCTCCAAAGTACTTTAGAGTTAAATGTTAGAGTTCAAGAGTTTATTGAACTTGTCAAAAATAATCAAAGATTGCAGGCTGTTTTATATTCTCGAAAACACTTTGGTAGTTTAAGTGATGTTACTGATTCTTATAAACTACAAAAAACAGTGATGGCGATTTTGGCTTTTAAAGTAGATACTGAGGTAAAACGTTATAAAGATTTGTTTAGTGACACACGATGGGATTTACTGGTGGAACAATTTCGCAAGGAGAATTTTGCATTACATCAACTAGACTCACAATCTATTATGGAAGTTGTATTGCAATGCGGATTAGCATCTCTTAAAACACCTCATTGTTTTCATAAAGAGGAGCAATGTCAAGACTGTCCAGTTTGTAATAGACTTTTCAATACTCTTTCAAAGCCATTGCCATTTGCTCATTCAAGTCAGTCTCGTTTAATTTGCAGCATTAGTGGCGAACAGATGAATGAACATAACCATCCATTAATGTTACCTAATGGCTATGTTTATGGAGAACGTTCCATACAAAGTCTATTATCTGAGGGTAATGGTGATATAATTTGCCCTAAAACCAAAGATACTTATTCTGTCAAAGATTTGAAGAAAGTATTTATTATGTAATTTATATTTTATTGGACTTTTTGGTAAAATATTTTTCTAGTATTTTATTTTAAACTCTTTTAAGCCTGGTTTTTATGCATATTTATTCATGCTTTAAAGAAAAATTTTTTAAATATGTTAAAAATATTTTATTTTGGAGTTAAATAAGTAAAATTAAAAATATTTTGTAATAGTAAAGGAATATGGTATTAATATTGCAGTTATAGATTATATAAATCTATGTCTTTCTAAGTTTTCAATGGTTAAAGTTGTTTGTCAAAGATTATTTGTCAACAACTTATAGCTATTTCTGTTTTTAAATTGTCTCAAAATAAAGGAATAAATGCAATGTATGTATTATAATGAAGTAGATTCAAACATGATTCGCTCAATTTTTGGCTTTTGCAAAGCATGTAATAATTTGAAAATTGTCTTTTATCGATCACAAGGTAACTAATTTTAGTCTTTAACAATGAAATAATCTAAGAAATATTAACTTCTTTTGTGTACTGAATTTTACTGTAACCAGTTTTTTTCTGGAAGTTTTAGGGTATCAAGATAACTAGTAACAGCATGTGAAATCTTGCTTTTAGAAAATAATTATTAATTTTATTTATTTCAAATATTTCCAGATTGGCACTGTAACTATCTCAGCAAATCATCAGTGTATAGAAGTAGGTCTGGAAAAAGAAATGTAACCAATTTTTCAAAAACAAAAAGTTGTTCCCAACAATCTGTTCAAGAAGGGAATTATGATGCTGAGAGTTTTTGGAAAAGCATTGAACATGACATTGAAGATGAAAAAACTTTGGAATTACTTAAATCTAGGCTTTATGAAAAAATGGAGGATGTAGAAGATGATGATCTTGAAAAAATATATGAAAATGACGTTGATCAAACAGAAAATACACTTAAAAAAAAGAAAAATGTTAAAATAACTTTAACTTCAAAGTATGCTGAAAATAATCAGTTAACTCATCAAGCTGAAAACAATGTTCTGGCTGAATGTGATATTTATATATACTTAGGAGAGGTAACTGCTTTTATTTGTAATATTAAATCTTAGTTATGTGTATTATTGGTACTATTTTTTTATTCATAGTAATTATTTTATTTATCTTGTGTTGATTTTATTTTATTTTTACAGTGCATTATCTTGCTTTTAATCATGTCTAACTATTTTAAAATTTTCTGTCTGAAAATTCTGTCTAATATTGTTATTGATATATGTGTATCAATGGCCCTAGTTTTTACATTTTCAAATTGTTTAATTTCCAACTTCATTTCTTGCTCCAATCATGAAAAAAATAATATGTATAAAATTTTCATCAGGAAAAAGTTGATTATCATTGTCCATGAAGTTTCTAAATTTTTGCTCTTACATTTTTTTTTTCAGATATTAAGTTTAAAAAAAAACAAATAATGATAAAATAATGGCCAATACTAAATAGTTTATAAAATTATGCTGTTGTCTTCAAAAAAGAGCACTGAACCTCGCTGCAATAGAAACTTTCAGGAGAGAAAAAAACGAAGATATCAAGCAACATTTTGGTACTCGTTTTGGCCTTGTTTATCAAGTTCATATTTCGGAGTTATGAGTGGATTTTAACCTCAACTAAAGTAGCCTCATCGACTGTAGTGGCCTTCATGGCCTCGAATAGGTGAATAAAAATTAATTAAAAAAAAAAAATTGGAAATAGTACTAACTTTTCAAGGCAAAAGATATTGCTAGGAGTCCCTCAAATCAAAACATCTTCAGGTTACCTATAGTGATTAACCATAATCACCAATAGTGATTAACCAATAGTGATTTTTTATTTATTGAGACCAGAACCAAAAAGATATCCATACCATGACTGAAACCAAAATTCAAAAGCTGTTCCAAAGTTCAAAGTTTTGGCAAGCTATTGGATAATCTAAAAAATTATTTCACTTCTTTTATCATTTTGGAAGATGAATGAATTTCGGAAAATTAAATGAATGTTCAATTCAAATATTCCACCCAAAAAATATTTTTTATCCCTTCCAAACATCTAGATTCAAATATCAATAACTCAAATATCAAATAACTTGTTCAAAAATATCCATAACTCAAATAATCTGTTTTTAGTTAAAAGTTTAAGGTTAAAACAGAACTAAAGAATGAATTACAAATAACTAGACTTATAAATAGAAAAATTATCTAAAGAGTGTGCTGCAATAATCTAAAGATAATAAAAACAAACCTCATTTGCACACTTTTTTTAAATATTTCTATAAAAGTTTAGGAGAAAGCACTTTTATATAAAGAATTAGTTTTTTATCATAAAAATGAAAGCAGTTTGCAAAAAAATTTTCACAGAAGAAAATCTGCAACATTTATTTTCCAATACTTTAATAAAAAATAAAAATCACTTTCATAAAAAGTAAGTCTTGAAGAGGAATAATGTTAAGCTAAATTATGCTTAACTCAAGCAAAAGATGATGCTGACATTATTAAACAATCCGATACTTAGCATGTGTGATTTTGTCCAAAAAAAAAATCTGTTTAAACTTAAGAATCAAGTATATGGTTCATGAAAGAATACATATAGAAAACAAAAGAACCTAATTGCAGCAATCAACCCAATTCAAAGAGAAAACAATTTGTTTCAAGATATTCTAATCTTAAAAAAAATATTGATAATAATGGAAAAATGAATTATTGGGCAAGAGATATTTTCTCAGATCACTGTAGCAAAGTTGATAATAAATTTTGTTGACAAATTTACTATGAAATTCTTTGTTCGGCTAACATTCTTCGAACATTGAGACGTTTCACATTTTCATAGAATATTGGGATATTTCACATTTAAACTATTTAACATCAGGATTAGTTAAGTCTAAAAATACATCAACAAATGCTTTTTTTGTGTTTATATAATTGGCATAAAGTTAAGCCATTGTTCTCCTATTATTATATATTTGGCTTCAATTTGCAACTCGTGTTTATTTATCTCAATTTAGCATGGATAGTATGGATCTAGATGTTTTTATTAGTTTTAGTATTTAATGTTTAATAAATTCCATGATACATTACACTTAGTACAGCTTAACATTTTGTACTTGACATTTAAAATGTTAAAAAAAAGGTGCATAATTAAAAAATATTTAAATTAAAAAAAAATAACTTCTTAAGGTAAAATAGTTAAAGGACACTAGTTGAACATTGTTAAAATAAACCCTACTCTGGTAGAATGATTTTAAAAGCAGGGATAAACTTCTCTCTTTGCCTTTGGCTGTACCTATGTAAATGCAGCAAACATTTGGCAACTTTAAACAAATACTGAATGTCTTTGTTAATGTGCTACGCTCTTGTATTTTTTTCCACAACTTGCTAAGGATGTGTCACAAGGTCAGTTTAAAAAGATAAGTAACTTTTATTTTAATATTAGATGATTGTATTTTAAAACAGATATGTTTATACTAATTGAAAGTTATTTATTGTTTGTCTACTGTCCATCTGTAGTCAATTGTGAGGGCGTTAAATAAATATAATTATTTAACACCCTCACAATTTAAACAAATAATGGATCAGAAAATTTCGAAAATTTAGTAATTGACAGGGTGGTCAATTACTCATTAATTCCTCTGTCTATCTTGTCATAATATGCATGTTTCATGTTTTTATGATGTACCAGACCACCTTTTTTCATATGTTTTTAACAAGAAAGAGCAGCTGAAATTGGAAAGAAAGAAGAGAAAACAAAAGAAAATGAGGAAGAAAAAAGGAAAAAGAAAAGTAAGCAAAAAATTATGAAACAGTATGAAGCATCAGACTCATCAATTTCCATTCTTAAGCTTAGCAATTGTGAAGATTCTAACTGGTAACTAACTGGTAACTAACTGGTGTAAAGATTCTTCAGATTAAGATAAAATTACACTGGAAAAGACTTTGTAATTGAAGAGTATGTCAGGATTAATTTCCAGGGAAAAAAGTGCGAGATAAAAATGAAATGTTGAAATGCCTGTTCAGACATTCGGGAAGATAAACTTGTATATATAAAGGAACAAATACAAAATAAAATCTACTATCCAAACTTGTGTTCTTGATGTAGGTCATACCTTATATTAGAAATTAATGCTTATTCATTATTTCAGTTGTAATAAATTGTTGTCTTTAATATATCTTTACTATATGTTATATTCACTGAAATAAAATAAAAAGTATTATAACTGCTTTCAATTTTCTCTTATTAAACATATGGTCAACTACTAAAGTATTGGATGGTCAAATACTGAAAAATATTTTTAAAGGGTCAATTACAAACATAAAGTCATGCTTTAAAAAAACAAAAATATAGTAGGTTGTTTGAACATTTAAGAATAAGTTAAAAGTTAATATTAAGACTACATAATTTGCAGACAATCTTAAAGACATATGGAATTCATATGGAATTATTTTCATATGGACAATCATATGGAATTTTTTTTTTTGAGATCGTCCATAAATTACGCAATGCTAAATTTCACTAATAAATAAAACAAAAACAAAATCAAAAGTTTTTCCTTGCAGAGCTTTAAGTTAAAAAATGAAAATAGATCATTAAGTTTATTAAGTAATGAAAATGGCTGAAACAAGCTGTTTCTAAATCTCTTCTGTTCTTTAAATAAATTTAGCGTTGTGCAAATTATGGATAATCCCTTAAGAGGTCAATTACTGGTATATTTACCTCAATCATTTATCAATTTTTCACTTAACAATGAAAAATTGTTTACTGAAAAAGTTGAAATTATTTTTTCATGGGAAAAAATTAGGTTTTTTATGCACATGAAAAAATATACAATGTGCAAGTACAGATTAAACACATTTAAAGGCTTAAAATTAATTATCTATAATAATACTCAAAAGTCAAAATAAAAAAAAGTGTAAAACAAAAAAATATCATAAATTATAAGCTAATATTTAGTCATATTTGTTTTTAATTTAAATAAACATTAGGTTCAATATCTAAATACACGTTAAGTTCAATATCTAAATACACATTAAGTTCAGTATTTAAATAAATTTAAGGCATTATTATAAATAGGCACTATAAAATGTATATGTTGTATATAGTTAATATAAATTCATATTAATAATATTGTTGTATGTTTTAATTTATTTTAAAGATTACTCAAGCTTTTAACTTATTTAACTATCACCGTCGACATGGTCATAAATTTGATATTGAAGGCTACAATAAGATAATACATGGATGGGCTGTCCACAGGGATGGGTGGAAAAATATTAAAGTTTTGTTACAAAATATTAAAAGTGATGGTCTATTGCCAAACTATCAAACTTATGCTGGGCTGTTAGTTGCTTGCAGTAACATGGATGATAAAAAGAAAACAAAAGAAGTAATCAAAGATATGCTGGAAAAGGTGTTTTATTTTGCTTGTTTTAATGTTGTTGTTGTTTTTTTTTTTACAAACTATTATAAATTATTAAAATGTGTTCAATGGTATTATAAAATATAAATTATTAAATTGTGTTATAAATTGTGTTGTAAAAAGAAAATTGTAAAATATAGTAACTGCATGAATAAAAACTTTTTTTCAGATTCTTTGAATATTTTACTTTTCTTTGTTTTTGTACTATTAATTAGGTTGATACATTTTGTTGATACATTTTGATACATTAGGTTGATACATTTTTTCTAAAAAATTAGGTTGATACATTTTTTCTAAAAAATGGAGATAAAAATGAGCTAAAAACATTTTTTTTTTGATAGTATGAAAATTTCAGTAATTTTTCTTCTAAAAAACAGGTAACAAAGCAGGTAATGTCTCTACTACCTTTTTATACTCTAACTTGTTGTTAGATGTTTGTGTGGTTGCACTTACCTATCTTTATTTTAGTATAATGTTGTTAGTAAATAAATGTGTAAATCTTAATTAAAGAACCAAAAATTCCACAAACCAAATGCTTTTTTGAAAATTATTGATGTTTGTAAGGTAATTATTGAGGTTTGTAAACTAAAATTAAAAATCATTATCATTATTATCATCTATTTTTATAGCTCTATCATTATCATTATTACTGTTTGAATTTGGTTTGTAGTTGACACCATAAGAGATGTTGTTCATTGACACAAGATGTTGCCCATTGATACGAGATGTTGTCCGTGAAACTAATTCTTATAACTTGAGTGGTGGCAGTTTTATTTCAGACCTGAAAGCATTCTAGAAATTAGTCTTAAATAATGATATTCCAGAACTCAATAACATAACACTTAGATTTATTTGCAAATATGGCTCAACCTAGATTTGTTATTATTATATTATTATAGATCATATAAAAAATGAACTGTATAAAAACTATATTATATTATTATAGATATTATATTATTATAGATCATTATAAAAAATGAACTATATAAAAACTATATGTCAACTCTGACTAAAAACCATCTTTGTAATCTGATACTTCTATCTACCTTAAAAATCAACCCATGCATTGAATAACTAGTTTTAAGTTCACCAGTCCTATTACTTTGCTTTGATAAAAATGATTATAAAGATAATTTGCTTGTAACCTATCTTTATTAGAAATTTTTTTTTGCAATTCCAAATATTTTCATTTTTTTTTTTTGCCTTTATTATAAAAAGTCTGGGCACTCCTGAGTTTGAATATTTGCGCCATCCATAGTTATACTTACCATAGAAAGTGCTGTGTATTTCATTTGTACTATTCACAAAAAGCAAATGTAGTGCAGCTAAACACCTACTCGTTCCAATCTATAAACATTGGCTTATATTGGTATAATATGCTATAAAGTTAGCTATAGAGAATTGCATTATGTATTTATTTAAAAAACATCTGCTATTGTCATTCTGTATTTATTTAAAAAACATTTAATATTATCATTCTAAAATCTACTCCTCTTTGTCTATTCTGAGATTTTTTTCTGTTATGGACAATTTTTTTTTTATTCAACCATACTAAAAATTTGTAATCAGAAAATGGTTTTACCTCTTTCAATACACCATATTTTAAAATACAAAGTGCAAATTTTTTGAATATCTGATGAAGTTTAAATATAGTTCTTATAGTTTAAATTTAACTAATAAATATAGATCTTATAGTTTAAATTTAAATAATTCTTTTATTATTAATAGTTTTTAAAGGTAATGAAAAATTATGAAAATAAAAACAAAAACAGCATTTTTACAAAATTAGGAATTTTTTATTGTCTTTTCCTTCTCCCTTCTCTTTGATCCTCAGCTGATCCCTATGCTGGAATAAGTGGCTATGGCCTCTACAGTTTTATAGCATTGTTTGCTTGTCTTTTTTTTTATTTAAGAAATTAAATTTTTCAAACTTAAATGTTTTTTGCTGTATTTTTATCTACTTACAAAAATACAATTTTAAATATAATCTATGTTATAAATAAAAATAGTTAAATATAATCTTTAATGTTATAAATATTTGTGCAAATAATAGTTTAATAATTTTATTTGATTTAATATTTTTTGTAAATTTTTCTGAGTTGAAAAAGTCAATAATAAACCATATATTGAAGTTGAAAAAAATTACAATTTTATTAATTCAGGTACAAGATGTGTGTCTTTTTTTTCCTTTTTTCTTTTTTAACCAATTAGAGACACTAAGAGTTTTATATATATATATATATATATATATATATATATATATATATATATATATATATATATATATATATATATATATATATATATATATATTCTAACATATTTAAATTCTAATTAATTAAAATTTAAATCTGATAAAAAGGTTTCTTTTTTCAACTCAAAACTTTCAATAACCTTTGAATCCTAATTTAGCAACTTTTAAGTTGTAATTTGCATTATGTGGGGGAAATATTATTTCCCCCACATAATGCAATAAGCTTATTGCAATTATGCTTATTGCATTATGTGGGGGAAATATTATTTCCCCCACATAATGCAATAAGCTTTACAACTCATAAACTTATAACTCATTACTCTTTAAATGAGATCAATTTTATTAGTAGTAAATAAATTTGCTGAAAAAAAGACTTCAGAACAAATCTAGTTTTTGAATCCTTTTTATTTTCTTGTGTGAGATTATTTTCACAGATTAATTTCCATACAACTGTGTATCTTTTACTCAACTCTTAGAATGTTTGTTTGATTTTTGTGTCAAACTGAAAACAAGTGGCCAGATAGGCCACTGAAGACAAGTGACCAGATAAGCGTTTAATAGGGTGATTTGCAAACAATCCAGACTTTTCAGTAAAAGCTTTTGGCAAGTTTTTAAAAAGTAAAAAAAAATGTTCTTTTGTTCAAACTTTATTTTTGCTTTAATGTGTTAAATACAAATTTTAAATTTCAAATGTTTAAATTTAAAATACAATTTGCCTTTTTATTAGTAGTGTAAGCAAGCAAGTGGTGAAGTGTAAACAAGTGATGAAGTAATTCAGTAGTTTTTTAAGAGATATCTTCACATTTGGATGGTTAAATGTTATACAACAGAATTAAAAAAAATTAGTTTGTATTAAAAAGTGATATATGTTATATTGCTTTGCATACAACATTATAGTAGTTAAGTGCACTGGCACTAATTACTTTTAAATTGTTTGGCGTAGATAGTTTTATTTAGTGTAGCTGGTATTGTCTGGTGTAGCTGGTTTTGTTTGGTTTAGCTGGCTTTGTTTAAAACTTTCAAGCTTTGCATTTAATTTTCTTATTTCAACATATTAGTTGTATTATCTTATTTCAAAGTATTTTTTGTATTATCTCATTTCAACATACTCATTTGTATAAATTGATTTTTTGTATTATCTCATTTCAACATACTCATTGTATAAACTGATTTTTTGTATTATCTCACTTCAACATACTCATTGTATAAACTGATTTGGTACTGTCATCCATTTGTGCAATCACAAAACTATGGCAAAAATTTTTTTTAAAATAATTTTTAAAATTATGATTAAGCTTTAATACATCATTTGAACTTTTTTTGTTACCTTTAAGTCAGAGAAAGTTATTTTTTGTTAACTTTAAGTCAGAGAAAGTTATTTTTTGTTACCTTTAAGTCAGAGAAAGTTATTTTTTGTTACCTTTAAGTCAGAGAAAGTTATTTTTTGTTACCTTTAAGTCAGAGAAAGTTATTTTTTGTTACCTTTAAGTCAGAGAAAGTTATTTTTTGTTACCTTTAAGTCAGAAAAAGTTATTTTTTGTTACCTTTAAGTCAGAGAAAGTTATTTTTTGTTACCTTTAAGTCAGAGAAAGTTATTTTTTGTTACCTTTAAGTCAGAGAAAGTTATTTTTTGTTACCTTTAAGTCAGAGAAAATTATTTTTTGTTACCTTTAAGTCAGAGAAAGTTATTTTTTGTTACCTTTAAGTCAGAGAAAGTTATTTTTTGTTACCTTTAAGTAAATAATTTCACGTGTGTATATATACAGTATGTGACAAAATTGTCACTATATTTGAACAAAAAAATATTTTTAAAAAATAAAAAAGCTGTGAAAAAAAAAAAAAATGAAATTTTTAGTTTTATAAATTAGATTTGAGACTTTTTTAATTAGATTTGGAAAATATTGAGTTTAAAAAAAAAAAATTATGTGAAGAGCTAATGGTAAAGCGAATGAAAGCAAATAACATATTGTAATAAATTAATATCAAGTGTATCCTTCTTTAGATTTAATGACAGCC
Source organism: Hydra vulgaris (assembly GCF_022113875.1). Lineage (NCBI taxonomy): Eukaryota > Metazoa > Cnidaria > Hydrozoa > Anthoathecata > Hydridae > Hydra > Hydra vulgaris. Next base: position 26,930,166 of record NC_061161.1, on the reverse strand, counting down.
TGAATTCTTTTAGGAATACTAGCAACCAATTTACAGCATTCCTAGGAGTAATTTTAGTGCCAAACCTCTTATACACAAACCCAAAGTTCATCCTTATTCTCAGGTGGAGTAGGAAAGTTGATGATCTGTTGTTTAACTATTTCCAATAAATTTTTGAGTAGGTTACGGTCAGGGCTTTGTTCTGGCCAGTCAACGACTTAATTTCTTCTTGTGAAGAGATTTGATTGTCTTACAGCCTTGTGCTTGGAATTATTGTTTTTTCATGAACATCATGTTACCTACAGTTCTGCCTCATTTTTGAGGGGACTTGAAATGTCTGACTTTAAGGATGTTGATGTCATCAGATAAAGATGACTATATCAACATCCTTCGATTTTACAAAGAAACCAACAATGCCTTTTCGATCTTCTTTCTAGATCAACTAATAATTTAGGTTGTATAAGTAATTGTGGACAATATTGCTTTCATTCATGACAATATTGTCACCATTAGAACTTTACATTAAAAAAATTCAATATCCTCTAAATTTAAAAAAAGAAAATTTTTAGTTAGCTTTTTTAGTTCTTAATGAATAAAACTAAGATTTTTCTTCTATTAAAAAATATATAAAATATGTCTTTGTTCAAACTTGGTGACAATTTTTCACATACTGTATACATAATATCAGGGTCTTAGCCCAAAAAATTTATACTTTTATGCATTTTCTTGATATTGGGAATTAAGGTGTGTCAAAAAAATAAATAAAATAATACACCGCTTTGGTGATGTGATCTATTTGACCAAAATTTGCTTCGCCAATTTCGGTCAAATAGAAGATAGTTAAGCAAACTTTCATTCCAATTTGCTTTTTTAGAATTAATTTAAATAAGCAGCAAATGCTCTTAAGGGGCACAGAGATTCAATGCACAAAGGCAGCAAGTAAATTTACTCAGTACATTTAAATATCTAGTATACTAGGTATTTAAATATGAAAAAATATTTCAATATAAATATAATTTCTTTTTAAAATTTACAATTACAAAATTTACGTAAATTTTGTATTTGTAAATTTAAAAAAAAATTAACTTATGTTTTTATAAATATTATTTTTGTATATAAAATAGAAAAATATTATAAAAATTTATGTATATTGAATTATCTTTGTTATATTTTACACAAATATAACATAAACAATACATTTCATTGCAAGTTTGTTTTTTGATTTTTTCTTTGTTGTTATTTTTGGTATACTTTACCAGCAAATTTAGTTTACCTAAAGTATTTTTAATTCCTTTAATATAAAAAATTTAATAACTTATTATAAATTATATTATTTATTACTATTTATTATGCAATGATTTTTGTAATTTTTCTAACTTAAGATAAATAGTAAAAATGTAAATAAAGAGTTTTTGAATAATAAGAATAAATAAAAAATCTAAACAAGAGAATAGCAGTCGTCAATTAAAAAATAAAGTTATATTTAAACTTTCGAATGATTGATCTTGCTTGTTAATGAGAATGTTTTTTTTTCATACTAAAAAAAATTAATCAACTAATAATGTAATTAGTATTTGCTATGTGTCTAGCAAAAAACTTGAACCTTTATGAATTTGAACCTTTAGGAATTTTAAACTAATTAGGAATTTCGCTTTATATGCAGGTTGGCTAATACCCTGAATATATATATATATATATATATATATATATATATATATATATATATATATATATATATATATATATATATATATATATATATATATATATAAGAGAGAGAGAGGGAGAGAGACCATGTGTTTTTGTATTTGTAAAGTTGAAGTATGTTATTAACAGTTTTAATTATGCAAGCTTCTTAAAATGTCTTCCAGAGCAGTTTTAGGATTGCAAATTGGTGGTGACCATGCTTGTAAAAATGTTTTTTATTTGCTATACTATATATACTATCAGTTTTTTACTCAGTTGTGCTATATTATACTGTTTTTTTTTTGTCAATAAGTGTTAGGAAATAGTATCTACTAGTATCACAATGCTGAAAAATTATTCTACATTTGAGTTTGATTCAGAAATTGATGCAATAATTGATAGACTTTATAATATTTTTTTTATAAATATTTTAATTATAAAAGATGTGTGGAGTATAACAATACACATACTATATTTCTTTAGGGTTTTCATTTAAATAATCTTTTCAAGAATACTTGTTTATCAAAGCCACAAATAATTGCTATATTGAAGGCAGTTAATGAAGTTGATCCTTGTTATCTTGATGGTATTGAAGAAAAAATTAGATTTACAAAAGAAACAGTTTTTCAACCAACTACAGATAATGTTGTCAATATGATAAAAGAACAAATTAATAATGAATTGCGTGGTATATTTTTATACTTTTTAAATGCCTTTTAATTAATTTGTATAATAATTTAAGTTATCAAATAATAATGTTATTTTAAAAACTATTAATAACTAAAGTTCTAACTAACTATATAAATCATAAGTGTTATACTTCATTATTACTCAATTATTACTAAATTTATTCCTTTATTACATACATACATACATATATGTATGTATGTATGTATGTATGTATGTATGTATGTATGTATGTATGTATGTATGTATGTATGTATGTATGTATTACGTATGTATACTTGATTGTATATCAGACATTGTCCAGCTAAAACTTCAGATTGTCTGATCAATTTGCAAAGTAATCTGACATTTTGACCTACAAGATTATGAATTTTACAAAAAAAAAACTTCATTTGTTGATTTAAAGTTAATAAACTTAAACTTAATGTAAACTATTAAACAAATTTATAAAATTTGTTGATAGCGGAAGCATTGAATCCTAATTAAAGTGATCTTTATTTTTTGTAGTGTTAATGGCTATTCAATAACAGCTTCTTTTAATAATACCAATTAAAAAAATTATTGCTTATTCAAAACAAGCGTAAAATGTGCAATTAAAGAATATCAGTGAGCAAATTAACTTTGCTAAAAATCTTTTTTAGATCTATGAAAAAGATCTAAGAAAGGTCTAAAAAGTAGAAAGTCACCCTGGATAGTATTTATATGGTATAATGCACATTGCTTAGAGCTTGCACTAAAGAATGTTTTATCAAAATCAGCTTTTAATGACGTTGATGAAATGCTTCTACATTTGTTTTATATTTACAAAAGAGCACCAAAAAAACTGTGTCAAGTAAAAGAAATCCACAATGCTTACAAAGAAGAAATGAAATTTGACATTGGTGGATATTGACTTAGAAAATGCAACGGTACTAGATGGATTTCCCTCAAAGTGACAGTAAAATGCTATTTCTTTTAACTATGTGTATTGATATACTGGCAATTGCATCAGAGTTATCTGTTTCTATGCAAAATGATAAAATTGACACGTACATATATATTTTTTTAATGTAGTTATTAAGATGCTCCCATAAGTCTTTACATGCTTATTTTACATGTGTTTACAAAAGGGCCCAAAATTTTACTTAAAATGAATGTATTTGCTATTACTTTGAAAGAAACCCTGCTTAAACAATTGTTTTTTTTGAAAAGCGTGCTTATTTTTTTTAAAAAAAGTTATTTTCCTTAAAGTGAAGTAATATTTGTTTGCATACAAAAAACACTTTTAAAAGTTTTTGAAAAGAATTTTTAAGTTTTGTTAAAATATATATAACAATATATTATATATATTTATTTTGTTTATTATAGTTCAAAATTTTTGCAGTAAGGGATTGTCCATAAATTACTCAACGCAAAATAAATTTAAAAAACAGAAGTAGGAGATATTAAGCTCTTTTGTGCTATGATTTTTATTAAATTTAATGGGCTAATTTAATTTTTTATTTAAATTAAGACTCTCCAAGGAAAAACTTTTAATTTTTTTTATTTTGTTTATTGTAAAAGTTAGTGTTACGTAATTTATGGATGATCCCTAAGCGAATTTTTTTGTCATTAAGCATGTGCGTATAAAATATTTCTGTTAATTTTGCTAATCATTCGCAAATTCACTGTAACAAAAAATATCCTTTTCGCAGATTTTTATGAGCAAAAACCAATCATATTTAAATAGTATATCATGTGAAGTCAACAGTAAAAAAAAAGACGAAAACACATTATTTTTAAATAATAACAACAACAACAAACAACAGCAATAATAAACAAAATGCTCAACTTGGTGTTGTTATTGATTTACTTGGAATTCACCGTAAAAATTGGCAAGCATTAGTAAATTCATCAAATAAAGATGAATTTACTAATGCTGTCTTTTTCAAAAATATCACTTCACAAGAAGGTTTGTCTTCTTTCAGAGTTAAACCATCTGTTGCTTCTTGCAGTAACAGTTTTTCTACAGAAGTGTTCCTATGAGAAGTAAGCATTTATTTTCTTAAACATTTAAAAAAATATTATATCAAAAACAATTTTTTTTTATTAATATTATATACATATATTTTTTAAAGCATACAGCATAAAGCTGCCATTTTATTATTGATAACAAAAATAGTTACAAGAAAAATAATATGTGGAAATCAGAAAAGCGTTTCATTGTGACCGAAAAATTCTCTTCGCGCAATTTTTTGTCTCGTGGTAAACGGCCTTTGCACTTGTAAATGCGTGAAAAATTCTCTGTGCGCACTTTGTCAACGCATGAAAAATTGTATTGAAAAAGTAAAAAATTGATTAAATTTAATAAGCATCTTTAATATATCTAATAACTTATCAATTAGAATAAAAGTTTTTATTTAAAAATAAAACTCTCTTATAGTTTATTATAAAAACTCTCTTATAAAAGATTATTTAAATAAAAAAATTAATTAAAAACAAAACTCCCTTATTTGACATATACCTCGTAAATTGAACGTTCGTCAATAAGTAAAGGTCAACGTTTATTTAAAAAAAAAAGATTTGTCGTGCCCTTGATAAGCTATTGCGTGAAAGTCATATATTTACTTATTTGGCACTAAAATTCTAGTTTATTCCTGACCGCGCAAATTATACTTTGTTGCGACAACTTGGCCACCGCTTTTCAGATGTTTTGAGAATTTTTCAAAAAGCGCAACAAAATAAATTAACTTGACGGGAAACAACTACTTAAAAAATTAACTAAAAAAAGGAATGAGTTCTTAACAAAGAAAACTTAACTAAAACAAAATAAATTACATTTAGAATAAATTAATTATTAACTTCTCTCTTTTAAAACTTTTTTTATAAAATTAAGCGACGCTTTTATAAAAATTAACAACTTACTATTGTTGATTGTTTAGTAAAGAAACTAAAGTTTTTCATTTTATCATAGAGTATAATATAGTTCTTTATTTCATATTTATGTTTTATTTCAACAAGGTTCTAATAAAACCTAATGATTATTGAATTATATAATTAATAAAAAAAGTAAATATATTTTTATAACCATTTCATGGTTTGTGTAATTTGCAAAGTTTAAAATATTTAAAACAATTCTTCTTAAGTAAGATTAACAAAAAAAATAATAAAAAGTTGTTGTGTTATTATAAAAATGTTATAATGATCTTTTCTTTTAGCAGTGTCTTTGAAATATTTTAAAAAATTCTGCAATGCGCCAGACCCCTGAAACAGTAGTCTATAATGATCAGTATTCAAACTGCAGACTATGTATACATTTAATAACTTTATATTTTACTTAAGTACATCGGTTTATTATATTATAGTATATATTATAAATTAATATATAAAGGTCATATTACATTCTAAGTAAATATGATGTTACTTTGTCTTTTGTAAACTAAAAGCACATTTTTATTGCATCAAATTAAAAGAAAGCAAACTTTTATGTTTAAATTAAAAAGGTAAGTGAGTGGCTTAAGTGTATAGTGTGTGGGCTTTTTTATATATTTGTATGTTTGTGTTCTGTAGGAACCTCTAGTGCAGTGCTAGTTCACCATTAAGTCACATTATATAAATGTCTGTTTGTGTTTTGTTCCAACCTCTGGCGTAGTGTTCATTTACTTGTTAATCACTATGTATATATGTATGTTTATGTTCAGTCACCTGTAAGTTTCTGTATGTTTATTTGATTAATAATTTTACCAACTTTGGTTATTATTTTTTAAATTTTATTAAAAATGCAGTTGTTGAAAGCCTTATTTTTATACTATTTTTATAAAATCATACAAATATTTTAAAAAAAAATAGGTTTAAAAAATAAAAAAATAATCATTTATATAATTTTCAACAAAACTTACTTGACTTTATATAATTTAAAAAATAAAATTAAAAATTTTCTTTTTATAAAGGATTAATAAAAGTAAATCATTGCTCAGTTTGGAAGTGCTTTTCCTAATATAAAAACATTTAATTACAAAAGAATATTTATGAATTTAATTTTTTTAATGTGTTAAAACGTTTAGGACATACAGTTGTGAGCATGAAAATAGCAGTACCTGGAATATTTTGAAAACTATTGCGCAATTTTTTTTTACTTATTACTGAAAAAAATTTATTGCATTTATTTTGACACTTCAATCTAATAAAACAAAAAAAAATTACATCAATAATAGTTTTACATTTTATTTCAGAAAAAAAAACAATAATATCAAGAAAGCTCGCAGTCATTAAAATAGCAGTGGTATCTGAAAATAGAAAAAAAATTATTTTTTATGGTATTAAACATTAAAATTGCAAACTTTTGAACATTATAAAGTTAAAAATAAGTCTAATATAACAATATTTACCCTTAGTATTTTGTTGCAAAACCTTTGTTTGCGATAACGGCTTCACAACGCCGATGCATTGAGTCAACTAGGCATTGACATTTTTCTGCTGGTATTGCGTACCATCCTTGTTGAGTAGCTTCCCATAACTGCTGAGCATTAGTTGGATTAGCAGTAGAAACTGCTTTTTTAACGTCTCCACATAAGTTTTCAATGGGGTTTAGGTCAGGTGACTGAGCAGGCCACTCCATAACCTCAACTCCATTGACCTGAAACCACTCTTTTGCCTTGCGACTAGTGTGTTTTGGGTCGTTGTCTTGTTGAAAGACCCATTTTAACGGCATATCTTCATTAGCATAAGGCAGCATGACATTATTGAGGATATTGACATATATATGTTGGTCCATAATACCATTAATCTTATAAATAGGTCCGACACCATTATATGAGAAACAGCCCCATACCATGACTTTGGCTCCACCATGTTTTACAGACTTAATGGTATATTTTTGCTGGAATTCTGTATTAGATGGACGTCTTACATATTGTCTTGAACCTGTACCTCCATAAAGAACTATTTTTGATTCATCAGTCCATAATACGTTGCGCCATTTTTCGATGGGCCAATTCAGATGTTGGTTTGCGAACTGCAAACGTTTAGCGGTATATTTTTTTGTCAACTAAGGGACCTTTCGTGGACTGTGTGCATACAAACTTTTCTCTCGTAAGCGTCTACGAACTGTTGTTTCACTCACCTGTAGGTCAAGATCATCTTTGACTTGCTTGGCTTTGGTTTGCTTTTAACAAATCTAACAATTCTTCGGTCTTCTTGCGTGGTAGTCTTACGTTTCCCCCCTCGTTTTTCAACTTTTGCTATATAATTTATGGCATTTGAAATCATCTTTGCTGAACATCCGAGAATATTTTGTATATATGAGTAAGATTTACCCTCTCTATAGTGTTTCAAAATAATGTTGCTTTCTGCTGGTGTACAATGATGTCCTCGGCCCACTTTGAAAGGTTTAGAAAACAATTTTACCATTACGCATACTCAAATAAATAAAGAATATGTTATAATTGAAGTAGTACTTACTTTTTCAACGAAAAATACTAAAATCTCTTCAAGTTTTGTTAACTAACTTTAAAATTAATACAACCACTGCTATTTTAATGCATTTTGTCAATTACAATATTTTTATTAAAAATAAAGATATTCTACAATGTAATGAATTCTCATTTGCTCAATTTATTTATCTCATTCTAGTACATACACACATAAAAAATTAGCCCTTCTGTATTAACAGAAGGAGAGTAATATTGAAAAAACGAATAATTTTTTGGTACTGCTATTTTCATGCTCACAGCTGTACATGGATACATACATAAATTTGAATGTTCTCAAAACATCTAAAAAGCCATGGCCATAATTTGCGTGGTCAGAAATAGAGTGCAATCCCACATGCTTCCTAACCAAGCCTATATATTGAATTTAAATTATTTTATTAAAAAGCAAAAACCTGCGATGAAATATTCTAAATATTTAGAAAAGATACTAAAGTTGTTGAAAGCCTTATTCAGAAGAACTTCACTAGACTAACATTAAATATACTGAATAACATGACACAGATTTCGATTGCATTATTCGGTTCCGTAAAACCCAGATATGCCCATAGCTAGTTTAAGTAAACCCATCTGCAATACTTTTTTCACTCTTGGCATTTAAAGACCTTTTTTCTGTGTTCCTTATAACTAAACAAATATGAATGTATAACAATACTTGTAAAAAATAGTTTGTGTTCAAATTAAATTTATAAAAATTGATCAGACAGTCCAACCTAAATAAGTTTTGATTATATATTTTGTTTGGGAGTTGATAAAAAAATAAATTGAGCCTTGTTTATATATATATATATATATATATATATATATATATATATATATATATATATATATATATATATATATATATATATATCTTTAGTGTCGACATCGTGTATAAGAGTGTATGTATATTATTAAGAAAACATCAAATAATAAGAATTCTCTTAATACAAATGATAATTTATTATTAGAAACTTTCGCTGGATTATGGTTACCAGCATCATCAGCTCGTAAAAATTAATACAAAATTTTTTAACGTTAAAAACAGTTTAAAATTAACTGACGTCAGCAATTGAATGGCTTCTTTCTTGCTTACGTAAAAATGTAAAAAAACGAAGTCCAAAATTTAGTTTTAACAAATTGCCCGTTATCTAGATTAATGCCACCATTTAAAGGAGAACATTGATACCTCTGTATTTCAAGAGCTTCGCGCACTTTTCGATCAAACTTTTTTGTTTCCACTTTAATTGTTTTAACATCCTCCCACTTTATTTCTTGTGAGCAAAACTTATTATGGGTGGCTATTGCCGACTGATAATGTTTCCCCTTGTTTAAACTTTTTTGATGTTGTTGAATTCGAGTCCTAATTTGAAGTTTGGTTTCGCCTACGTATCTCTTTGAGCATTCACATTCAATTAGATAAGTTCCGGGTTGACTATTTTGTGGCAATTTAGTTTTGTTTTTTGATGTTAAAAGTGTTCTTAAATTAGGATTTGATTTGAAGACTACTTTATAGCCAACTTTCCGAAATATTTTCCTTAATTTTGGGGATAGTGATGGTATCCACGGTAATGATACAGTAGGGAGATTAAGAGGACTTGATTGAATTTTGTTGCTTTTTATTGACCGTTTATTTCCGATTAAGTTTGCAATGCATGTAAGTTGACATATGTTGTATCCATTCTCTTTAAATACGTGAATTAGGAAATTAATTTCATCTTCTAAATATAAATCACTGCATATAGAGTAAGCTCTGTGAAAAATTCGTTTGATTTTATTAGTAAAGCAAGTTCATGGCAGTTTAAAAAAAAAATGAGGTTCAGGTTTCATTTGATGTAATAAACCTGTATCCATCAATTCCACTAAAGGAAGCCACTTTAATTCTTATAGACCAATTAAATAAAGATGATTCCTACAAACATTCCACCAAGCTTTCCATATCCGAAACAAGACAACTTATAGAACTTTGTTTACACAGTTGTTATTTCTTGAGGAACAATGAGATCCATGAATTGGAGAATTCCGGTCCTATAGGTCTTTCATTCATGGTTGTACTAGCAGAATCTTTTTTACAACATCATGAAGAAAGCGCTTTTAAAATTGCAATGCAGTAAATCCTCCTCTTGACCTAAAATCTTATATTCGATATGTTGACGATAGTCATGCTAGATTTTCTAATGCTCAAGAAGCAGAACAATTCCTAATTATCTTGAACAAATAACACCCTGCAATACAATATACAATCGAAATTGAAAGTGAAAATAGAACTCTAAACTTTCTTGATTTAACCATAGTAAATAACACCAAAGGTAAATACGAGTTTAAAGTTTACAAAAAGGACGCCATTACAAATATTCAAATTAAACCTCACTCAAATCATGACCCCAAAATTCTAAACGCAATATTTAAAGATTACATTCACAGAGCTTACTCTATATGCAGTGATTTATATTTAGAAGATGAAATTAATTTCCTAATTCACGTATTTAAAGAGAATGGATACAACATATGTCAACTTACATGCATTGCAAACTTAATCGGAAATAAACGGTCAATAAAAAGCAACAAAATTCAATCAAGTCCTCTTAATCTCCCTACTGTATCATTACCGTGGATACCATCACTATCCCCAAAATTAAGGAAAATATTTCGGAAAGTTGGCTATAAAGTAGTCTTCAAATCAAATCCTAATTTAAGAACACTTTTAACATCAAAAAACAAAACTAAATTGCCACAAAATAGTCAACCCGGAACTTATCTAATTGAATGTGAATGCTCAAAGAGATACGTAGGCGAAACCAAACTTCAAATTAGGACTCGAATTCAACAACATCAAAAAAGTTTAAACAAGGGGAAACATTATCAGTCGGCAATAGCCACCCATAATAAGTTTTGCTCACAAGAAATAAAGTGGGAGGATGTTAAAACAATTAAAGTGGAAACAAAAAAGTTTGATCGAAAAGTGCGCGAAGCTCTTGAAATACAGAGGTATCAATGTTCTCCTTTAAATGGTGGCATTAATCTAGATAACGGGCAATTTGTTAAAACTAAATTTTGGACTTCGTTTTTTTACATTTTTACGTAAGCAAGAAAGAAGCCATTCAATTGCTGACGTCAGTTAATTTTAAACTGTTTTTAACGTTAAAAAATTTTGTATTAATTTTTACGAGCTGATGATGCTGGTAACCATAATCCAGCGAAAGTTTCTAATAATAAATTATCATTTGTATTAAGAGAATTCTTATTATTTGATGTTTTCTTAATAATATATATATATATATATATATATATATATATATATATATATATATATATATATATATATATATATATGTATATATATATATATATATATATATATATATATATATATATATATATATATATTTAATTCCATTTAATTAAAAGATTGCCTGCTCAAGCCAAAATTTATATATCCAAATATTTCAACCAAAGAGAAACGTGCAGCAATCATATGTAACTAGCGCATGTGTTCAAATCAACCCTTAAAATGTCTTAAATAGCATATGCCTAAGATTAATCAAAAAAGTTGCTAAAAACAGTTCTTTTGTTCAGCAGTGTGTTTACAAGTTCTAGATTAATAGTATAAAAGAATAAAAAGGAGGTAATCCACTGTTATACAGGGTGGTAACCCTCCTTTACACTATCTAATGAAACATGGAATCAACATCACTCGATGCAATCATACAAGAAGGTCTGGGGTCAGGGCACCATTCAGACACGTCCAAGAAACATCATGAATGGTTTAAGTTGTTCGCCAAATCATTTAAACTTCTAAATGATGAAAACAAAACCCTGAAAAATAAAATTGAAGAACTTGAATGAAAAATTGAATCTGGGATACAGAATCCTCCAAAAAAAAATTATTCTGTGACATATTAGACAATCCAACAATATTCTCATACGTGGAAGCAACAAAACAAAATATACCAAAGCCAAAAGAAACTGAAGTTGTAATGATGGCTAAAATTACCAATGAATTCAATGCCAAAAAGAAAATTGAAAACAATGTTATTTTCAGTGGTATTACCGAATCACCTAAGACAAAAATACAACCTTAGAAAATGATAAACATAAATTGAAACAATGCTAAAAGCAATCAGTGCCAACCTTTCATTAAACAATACAAAAAGAATATATATATATATATATATATATATATATATATTTATTTATTTATATATTGAGTATATATATTTGAATATTTGTATATTTTGGTATATTATATACTTTTTTGGTACTGTGGCAAAGTTTTAGTATAACTCTACAAGCTTAAAAAGTATTAAAAAAATTCTTACACTAAGACAAAAATAATCTTTTGTTATCAGTGATACTTTTTGCTGCTTTAATAAATGCAAAAATTAAATATATATATAATAGATTTATTGTTAATATTAAAAAGACATTTAAAAATATCTTTTATCTTTATCATTTAAAAAGATGATAATTAAAGCATCTATGCATAAAACTTAATGAATTTAAAAAAAAACTAGTATACAGGATTTATTTTTACAAACTTTTCAGATTTATGTGTTTAATCATCATTTTTAGTTTAACATTTGTAATTGCAGAATTTCTTCAAGCCATTCTACTATTACAAATTTATTGTTATTTTTCACTGATTTGTATGGTTTTTTTTAATTGAAATTTTTTTAGCTGTTAATTTCTTTTGTTTGTAGGAAGTGTGAAAATTAAATCTGTTGATAAAACAAAGCTGCATAGTAAGAAAGCAATAAGACGAGCTGAATGGTATAAACAAATTATTGAGCAATGGAAGAAAGACTTTATTCTTGAAATAATTAATGCAAGTAACACCAAAGGAAGAAAATGTAAATTTTCCTTTATTTTTTGTTGAGTTTGTCAAAATATTTTTACTTATAGTGATCATCATCATGTTCACCATCAGTATTTAAATTGGTTCACAACTTACTGTTGTTGAAGTCTGAAATTTTTATTTTGATAAAAGTTATAAATATTTGTCTGTTTAAAAAAGTTATTTATTTCTTACAGCGTTTGCAAATGATCGATTGGTAACTTTTACAAAAATATTTACAGCTGAAGAGCTGGCAGACATTATTTTTGATGATATATTTCCATTACTTTGTGCTCAGCCTAATGGGATGGATGTCAGTTTTTTATGTCGCCATCTTGGCAGATTATTATTTGAAAGATTTTGCTCTAAATACAAGCAAAAAACAGGTGTTGTTGAGAAGGTTTGCTGTTTATAATTTTTTTAAATTATTTTAAAAAGTACCAAGAGATCTTATAAGTTTTTTTATATTCTTATTATGTATATATACAGCTCTCAGAATTAGGGTCAGCATTCGGCAATGCCGCCCTGACTGCTGACCTAAAAGTGTTTGAGGTCAGCAAAAAATTGCTGACTTTATTTATAACCAACCTAATGTCGACTAAAAGTGCGAGGTTGGCAATTTATTGCCTTTTTTTTTCTGATTCCGAGGGTTATATATATATATATATATATATATATATATATATATATATATATATATATATATATATATATATATATATATATATATATATATATATATATATAGGGTGGTTCAAAAAACAACTTTTTTTAAAATAGTCTGCTGCTCTTAACTAAATGTATTTTATATAATGCAAAAATATTAGGTTTAAAATTTTTTTGAACAAAAAATATTTTTATGGGTGCCTCATAATTCTTAAAAATTTGATAATATTTGGAAAAAAATAGTTTTTCTAAAATATGTCAACCTGGTACTCAAATGAAGCGAAATTATATTAAAACTTGAAAAATAATAATTAATTTAAATAAAAAACATGTTTTAATAAATTATAAAATTATAAAAAAACTTGAAAATATTGACTTTTTTTATTATCACCTTAAAAACAATAGTTTTTAGGCAATTATATCTGAAAAAAATATTTTTATTTAAATTGATCATTATTTTTGAAGTTTTTATATAATTTTGCTTCTTTTGAGTACCAGGTTGACATACTTTAAAAAAACTTAAAGAAGTTGTTTTTTGAACCACCCTAATATATATATATATATATATATATATATATATATATATATATATATATATATATATATATATATATATATATATATATATATATATATATATATATATATATATATATATATATATATATAATATATATATATATATATATATATATATATATATATATATATATATATATATATATATATATATATATATACACATACATACATACATATATTTACTTAGCTAATATAAATAACAAATTGTTACTAGTTTTTGGCGTTTTCAGGAAAAGAAGAAAAATACAAAGAATAATGCAAGAAAAGATTAAATAGAGTAAAAAAAATTAATTTATAATAAGATTCGTCAATGATTTATGGTTTCTAAAAGTACCTTAAGAACTCATTTATTTAAAAAAAAAAGGTTTTTTTTTTTTTTAAATAATTGAGTTCTTGAGGAAAAAAAATCCACAGGCAAATTTAATTTCAAAAAATTTTCTAATAGTTCCATCATAATATAACTCTAAAATACAAACAGAGAAGCACAGAGAAACAGTATGAAGCATATAAGTAAATTAAATTTAGAATTTCAGACTACCAAGTACACTGTTTAAAAATTAGAGTCGTACAAATACCATTGGCTGGCATCCTCTTTCTTGAATGGCAAAAAAAAATTATTATTAAAAATAACTATTAAGCCTCATAACTATTTCCGACTTTTATTATAGATATTTTCTGGTAGTTCTTTCACAAATAGTGGTTTTTATTAACTTGTATCAAAAAAAATTATTACCTCCTCAAATTTTATTTTAACCTCTTCAACTTTGTATCTCAAAAAAAAAAAAGTTAAATAAGCTGTAGTATTTTTTCCCATCATCAACTAGTTCTTAATGACTATCTGAAAATCTACTATTGTGAATTAAGTTGACAAAATATAGGTTACTAATTTTAAATACATTTAAAATTTTTCAAATAAAAAAATTAAAGTATTTTGTTTTAACTGGCAATCAGGAAATCAAAATTATTTTTTTACTCCAAATAAAAAATATTATTTTAGGATTTTCATAAAGCAACTTCTTTTTAATAAACTTCTGTTATAATTAAAGTTTTATAATTTTTTTGTTTAATGATTTTTTGTGTTTATCTGACAAATGAAAAAACCTAAAAATTAAAATATAATTTATAAGAATACTTATTTTTATTAATGTCAAACGTACAACATATTAGACATGTTAAAAAAATATTTAAAAAAATTTATTAAATTTGTTTTAAAAGCATTTAAGTTTTTTTTAAATTAATGTAAATAACAAAAGTATCATTTTTCAAGAAATTCTTGTATACTCTTTTAATATTAAAAGCATAATAAAAGTTGTAATTATCTATAAAACTTTTTTTTTAATCAATCTGCCAAGAAGAAATAAACTCTGACATTTAATTTACCGGCCCTAGGGCTCTTGGTTGAGTAAAGGCTAGAAATAGTGTCATAATGGTGTTTAAAAGACAGTAGCTGGATGTTAACTGGGCACCTAGGCAAAGACTTTGGGTAACTCTATTAAAATCGACTTGTTTTAACATCAGTTTCATTTAACAATAAACAAAGAGAAGAATCTATAATATTCAATTTTTTCAATTTTGAGATCACATGGAAAATTAGTTTTGGGTTTCCATCTCTTCGTCTGCTTCTTACAATGACTTCTGCTTCTTAAAATGACTTCTTACATGACAATAATTAAGAAATTAGTGGCTGAATTTGCCATAAAAGCCATTGCAGGACATTTATGGTTTTTGATTGAAGGGCTTGTGAGTCTCTCTTTTTACAGTTTATAACCAAAGTAAAGAAAAAATGATTGCACTTGAAAAGCCAGCCAAAAAAACCCAGGTAGAATGGTTTGATGACAAAAGGTTAAAAGATGAAATTGTAAGCATGAACTTAGATGACTTTTTAACAAAGAAATCAAAACATGTATTTATAGTGCTTTGAATAAATTAGACATTTATAAAGGAATATTGTCCAGACACATAGAGTACAGTAACACCGAGTACCAGAAAGCAGATAAAATTGTTAATTCTATGAAAGTTAGTGAACGAACCAGCCAAAAAATGGGTGAAACTTTTTTCAGATTACACAAAAATCTTGACAAAAGATGAAACTCAATTGCAATATATTTTACAAATGGTGGAAGAACATTGACATCAAATTCCAGATATGCTGAAATCCACAATCGGTGAAAAGAAGAACAATATTAGTCCATTTTTTGTTATTTTCACTTTTTTTCATAATTTCATTTAACTTACGTCGATCTGTACTACAAGTCGATCTGTGTACTACAGAAATAATACTAGTCCATCTTTCTTTCATTTTTTGCCAGATTTAAACTAGTCAAAGAACAATAAGCATCTCGAAATGAAAATGTATTACTGTTCTTCTTTTTACTGATTCAATCTCAATAACATTCAATAAAATCATATTAACAACACTTAGTTTAAACAAAATAAAACTTTGTATTAGAAAAAAGTTAAAATACATTTTTATTCTCCATTAACCCATAAATCTGATAATATATTAGTAAAACGCTTTTAAATAAAGTGGCTTATTATTTTAACTAGAGTATCAATGAAAGTTGTATAAATTTTTATTTATATTATTTAATTATATAAAATTTTTTTATAATTAAAATAAATAAAAAATTTATTAAAAAAAAAAAAATTATTTTTGTAAGAGGCAACTTTAAACAGCAATGATCTCTTTAATAAACTTTATATAAGAATCATTTAAGTTAATTCACTAAAAAAGAAGCAAGATTTTGAGAAAAAAAATTTTTTTTTGAAAGTTGTTTGAATTAAATAACTTTGTTCTTATGTTTTTATATTATTGAAATGCATTTAAACGTAATAAATCACTGCTAATGATTTTTTATAAAAGTAATAATCAAAATCATATATATTTTTTAATGTTTAAATAAGTATGTATTTATTATTATAAATGTCTTTAAATAAGAAAAAATTACATCAACTTTTTAATAAAAAATTTAATTATTTTTTCTTTTGTTTACGTTACTGCAAAGAATTGTTAAGAATCTTTTTTTTAACATTAAAATGTGCACATTTATTAAACAGTTGCTGGATTTAAGTCATTACTTTATTTAAAAAGGGTTTCACATAATATTATATTATAAAAACATTAGTAAAGATAAAAATTCAAAGTTATTCATTCGAAAATGTCATTTAAATAATCTAAGCTTAATTTATTATTTGAGTTTTAATTTTATCTTTTTAATTTTAGTTTTAGTTATTTTATTATTATTATAATTTAACCGCTTTACATATTCTTGGTATTCTTCATAGCAACTTCTCCAATTTGTCGAAGTCAATTATTTGCCACTCTCTACTAAGTTTTTTCCACAAACCCTTTGTACCACTAGTTTTTCTACATTTCTTTTTAATTCATCCCATAAAAGTTTGATAGTAGATAAATCTATAATATTTGAAACTGTATAATATTTGTCTTATAATATTTGAAACTGTTGAGCTTGAAATCTTAAATTATATATATATATATATATATATATATATATATTTATATATATATATATATATATATATATATATATATATTACACTTGCCTTATAGTAAATATTCCAGATCGTTTTTCTACAGTCAACTCTCATTTTCTAACCATTTATCATGTAATAATATTAACAATTTATGAAAATTATTAAACAATGTGAGACTATCAAAGTTATAGCATAAATAAATCTCTTGAAATAAAATATACAGTAATAGTTAAATGCTTATGTTGCTTACATTATATAATCTTCGCAAAAACATCAGACTTGATAATTGCATAATTAGTGAATGATTAACATAAACATTGGACTTGATAATTGCGTGATTATTAGGTAATTAACAAAACAACATGCTTATGTAAACAAATGCTAAACTTTACTTCAGCCAATTTAAGCATGTAGCTTAGAACCCTGCCCCATTTTTTAATTTTGAAGAAAATAAAAGTTTGAGTGTTTTTCCTATAAACATAAAGTTTATAGGAAAGTCTCTTTAATGTGCATTGAATGCATAGTAATTACCTAAGCACATTAATAACTTAAGTATCTCTATCGTGACATAAGAACCAAAAATTTCTATCGCCATTTTAATGTTTATTGTAATTATTAAAAAATCTCTCTATTTTGTTTGTTATAGTATATTATATTTGTATATATCAACAAAAGAATTTTAAAATTTTTAATTTTTATTTAAGAAAATTGGAAAAGATTTTAAAAAATTGATATGCAAGCAACAAGGTAAGAACCCTCACGTTGTTCTTCGGGAGGGCAGCAAGCTAACCACTTCGACCACTAAGACACGCTAAACTGACATTTTTTAAATGGAATGCAATGAATAACTTTATAAAACAAATAAATGCTTTAAATCAAAGTTAAGGAGATTTTGTCGCAATTTGTAATAAAAGTTTTTGCAATGTAATTTTTATATAAAAGTAAAATTTATAAATGTAAAAATATCTAGTGAACTTCAAAAATGTTTTATTTTTTATTTTTGAAAATCAAAAAAAAGTGGTTAGGTTTCAGAATGCTGAAACCTAACCACTTCGGCCACTAAAATGTATTGTTGGATGAAGGTTTTAAAAGTATTTAATAAACAAAAGACTTTATAGAACAGTAAATAAATGTCAAAATTAAGGAAATGATTATGAAATTAAATATTATGATTGTTAATTAAATATTATGATTGTAAATTAAAGATTATGATTATTAAATGATAAAAAATCAAAATTAAGGAAATGATTAATTTTAAAGTAAAAGTAAAACTCTAAAACTTGATGTTTTAAAATCACATAATTTGAAATTTACATAAAGTAGATATTTGTATACACTTTTGTTCACATTTTCTGATCACAAAAAGTGCTGCAACTTTTTCTTGCCATTATCTCTGATGTAATGGCTGCCATTACTTCCGTGTCAAACACTCACGAATGAGTAACAGCAGCAGCATTAAATTAACATCATGTAACAACATCAGTTTTTGTTATGTCTAATAGCATCTGTCCAACAACATCTGTATAACAACATCTGTGTAAATAAAATGAGGTATAATAATATTTGTTCAACAACTGAAATTTCATTGATGTCTAATAACATCTTTATCATCTAATATCATCAGCAAAAATTAAATGAATATTACAGATGTAATTACATCTTTTGAATCATCGAAGTGTAATAACATCTGTGCAACTACATTTGTAGGTTCTACAGATGTAATTACATCTTTTGAATCATCAAACTGTAATAACATCTGTGCAACTATATATGCAGATTTTATAATGAAATTATTTTTGAGATGAATTAACTAATAATCCATTATTTTAATCAGATGTTATTACATACAGAAATTTTTTCAAATTTAACTACATCTGGAAAAAAAAAAAACTAATAATGCATTATCTTAACCAGATTTAGTTATATATAGAGATTTTTTCAGATGTAACAACATCTTTCTAAAGATGTTGTTAGGGATTGTTGAATTATCAGATGATATTAGAGAGTTGTTATTAGAGTAAAAGAAAAATACAGATGATATAAAGTATACAGATGATCTTGGACTACACCACAGATATTGTTGTACAGTAGTAGTAATCTCTTACCATTAAATTCAGTATTAAAATATTATATGATAATAAAAGATGAAAAAAAAATATTTTTACTATTATTATTGTTTTATTATTTTTACTATTATTATTGTTTTATTATTTTTACTATTATTATTGTTTTATTATTTTTACTATTTTATTGTTTTATTATTTAAAAGTTAACCTAAACTATATACTTTTTTTTAAAAGTTTTTTGACTTTTAGGTGGAGAAAATAGCTCAGTTATACTGTACAAATGATGAGTCACTTTCAGTAAACAGTGAATGTCCACGTCAAAAGTGGGAAAAAATAAGTGATTCACTGCCTTATCTATCTTCTGAGGAGCTTTTACCCACTTATTGGCCATCCAAACTACGAACTACGGTAAAAACATGATAATTTTATCTCTTTTTTTAGTTTTTGTTATTATATAAAATAATTTTCATTAAACCAAATGCAAGATATCTTTTTTTAAAGAATTTCATATTAAGTATTTGGTTTTTGCAATTACCATAATTTGAACAAACTTTTATCATACATTAAAATTATCAGTAGAATTTTTTTTGTTAAAGTTGGCTGGTTATCTCCTTAATATACTGAAGAATGTAGCTAAAGTGGATACCAGTCTTTTTACACGAACTAAAGAGACATCCATTGAATCTTGTGTAGTTCACTCTCACAACCAAGACGGTTATAAGTTAATTGGAATCATGAAAGTTCATCCCCTTATTAGTAGATTGTGGCACAGTTATTTAAATCAACTTGGTGAGATATCATTTGAAGTAAATAAACTTCCTATGGTTATGCCTCCAAGACCATGGGTTTCATTGACTAGTGGCGCTTATCTGCTGCTTCATTGTGAGTTTGTTGTTAGATATTAGTTTTTTTAGTTTATATTATGATGTTCCATGGTGCATTTAAAATTATATGGGGTTTAGTTAAATTTATCTTTATACACACTAGTTTTTTTAAATGTTGGCAAAAAGTCAACATTTAAAAAAACTAGTGATCACTTACATCTGTAATGTAAGTGATCAGTGTAATGTAAGTGATCAGTGTAATGTAAGTAATCAGTGTAATGTAAGTGATCAGTGTAATGTAAGTGATCAGTGTAATGTAAGTGATCAGTGTAATGTAAGTGATCAGTGTAATGTAAGTGATCAGTGTAAGCAACTTAACCTCTGTTGTGAAATCATGTATTATTGCATGTTTTTTACTCTCAAACTTTATTACAAATGTAAGCTTGATTACTGCATATTTTTATTTATATAGGTTTAAAGTTCTTTTTTCTTGCTTCCCTAAGTTGCTTATCCCATTTGCTTTACATAAACTTCTTAATTTTATTAACTTTTTATTAAATATCTTAATTTTAAAAACATTAATCTTGTTTATGTCAACAGCTTCACTTAATGCTATTTTCTATCTTCTGGCACAACACAAGACAACATTCCGACGCAGCATTACACAGCATTTTTTTATAGCCTTTTTTTTTATTCTTCTTTTTTAATTATTCACTTCCCCAAAGCTGAGAAGGCCACTAGAGTCAAGGAGGCTAATTTTGTGGTAACAACCCTCTCTCAACTCTATTACTCCAAAACACGAACCTTGACGATCAAGGCCGCTGCGCGAAGAAACAAGTTGAGCAGGGTACTACCAGGGATGTGGGGTGGGGATCGAACTCGGAATTTTCACTTATGAGGTGGGCGCTCTACCACTACACTATTATCGCGTTGTTTTTTAAATAGAAATTTTCCAGAGGATACTGGTCAATTTGAATTGTTGAAAATTTATCATGCAAAAATTAAGATAAAAAAATTAAGACTAAAATAAATACTATTCTTCTGGGTTTATCTAAAAGAAAATAATTCAGGTGGTTTATCAAAAAAGTTAATGTGGAAAGAATTGAATGCAACAGTAGGATGTTTTAGTTTTATTGCTAGCTATGTTCATTTTGATATGAGTTTCACTTATTTGGTCATTTTTAATTACACTTATATAATAGACACTTTTTTTTGAAAATAACTTGATTTATTTGTTTATATTAAATTACTTATCATGACCCGTAGAATAATCATAATATGTCGTAGAATAATCATAGTAATCATAATCAAATATGTCTTGATAAGGCTTTTTCACAATGACCATTTTTTTACAAATTCTTTATATAGTCTTTTTATTTCAATAATTTTTAGTAAGTGGTAGAAAACAAAAATCTATCAAATTTTTGTTTTCAGTTAATTAATATTCAATACTTTATAACTTCTTATTGTAAAAATGTAAACATTTATAAAAAATAACTGGTACAGGCTTATTACTTTTTTTGCTTATCAAGTTTCTATTAAATTTTTATAAAATATTTTTCCAGACCATTCGCAACTTATTAGGACCCTTGCCCCATTAATTAATTTTAAAGAAAATAAAAGTTTGAATGTAAAATCTTTTTACTTTTAAGAAAGAAAATTGTTTCTTTAATGTGTGTTAAACATGCAGACTTAACTAATTACGTAAGTACAGTAATAACATAAATATCTTTATTGTGACATGCGCAAAAAATTTCTCCCACTGTTTTGATGTTTATAGAAATTTTAAGCTTTTTTAAAAATGTTTTCTCTTTTGTTTGTTATAGTATATATCTCAATACATGTTATATATATAGAATCAATAGAACTTTAAAATTATTTTGTTAGAAAATTGGAAAAGATTAAAAAAAAATATTAAATGTGCAAGCAACAAGATTTGAACCCCTGCATTGCACTTTGAAAGTGCAGCAAGCTAACCACTTTGGCCACTAAGGCACACTAATCCAATAATTTTAAAGACTATTCAATAAATAAAAGATGGTATAACTTTATAAAATAGTAAAATAAAATTAAAACTGTTAAAATTTGATTTTAACATTACATAATTTGAAGTTTACATAAGTTAGACATTTGAATACACTTTTGTTCACATTTTCTTATAAAAAAAGTTCTGTGACTTTTTCTCGCCATTAACTCAAGTGTAATGGCTGCCGTGACTTCTATGTCAAACACTCATAAGTAAGCATTTAAAAGTTGAGCAATGTTATATATGATTTTTTAATAGTTTTTTTATTATGTTTATTTTTTCTTTTTATAACATAGTTCTAGTTCCTTTGTTTTTTTTATTTAGCTGATTTTGTACGTACTGTTAGTGGTCAATACAAGTTGCATGAACTTTCTAAAGCTTCAAAGGAAGGACAGCTATCCCGAATATTTGACTCTCTTAACTACTTAGGTAATTGTGGATGGAAAGTTAACACAAAAATATTAGACATAATGCTTGAGATGTTTAACAACAAAGGAGATATGAAACTTGATATTATTGGTCCTATTGAAACGATGATGCAGCAATATGATTACAAGTAATTACTTATATTACTTGTTTTATATTTTTTTTACAGATCTTACAAAAACTGAAAAACAAATAATTGCTTGTGATAAAGTAATCATGTTCTAAAATCAATTTAAAAATTACATTTTATAAAATCTGAAAAAAAAAAGTAGGAAAGTTTCTTTTTGTAATATTGTTTATATGTATTATACTCCTAATATTGAGTCTTCGTGCGTGACTTATCTTGCTAAAAAGTTAGATATAAGTTATTAATTAAAAATTAATACAAAATTAAGTTTTCTTTGATTGATTAGTAGTGGCTTCATGTTTGATTATTCTTTATTTTTTATATGATTGTAGTTAAAAATTTAATGACAAAATAATATGCAACAAATTGTTTCAGCCATATTTTGATCTAAGTAAAAAATAAAATAAATTTAATTTTTAAATTGTTTTATGAAAAAATGCACAAAAAATGTATGAAAATATTTTTGTTTTTTTGAATCTTTTTTTAATGTTTTTTGATATAATTATTTGTTAGAGAAGATATGACTGCAATAGACAAAAAAACAAATAAACGATTAAAGAAAAAACTACATCATGAGTTATTTGCTCTGCGTATGGATTTATTATACAAACTTTCAATATCTAATCATTATCGCGACAAAATCTTTTGGATACCCAATAATCTTGATTTTAGAGGCCGGGCATATCCAATTGCTCCACATTGTTCACATATAGGTATTTTTATTTTTTTATCACAAATTGTATAAAATAAGCAAGTTTAAGAAAAGTTTACATAAAATAAAATTTTTAATATTTATAGTGTTTATGATTTATTAGGTTCTGATGCTGCTCGTGGTTTATTATTGTTTGCAAAAGGTAAAAAACTTGGGGAAAATGGATTAAATTGGATTAAAGTACATTTAGTAAATGTTCATGGTCATTTAAAAAAGTCATCATTAAAAGAACGAATAGAATATGCTGACAATCATCTTGAAGAAATTATGGACTCAGCTGATAAACCTTTAACGGTTTGTTGATAAATAAATCTTATCTGTGTAATCATATATGAAACCATGATATAACTGAAGAAATACTTTTTGTGAGTTTTAAGCTAAAAAATTTCTACTGAGAAGTAAATACAAAATTACTGTTTATGAATTAAATCAATTCCTAAAATATTTAAAACTTTAAGATTTTATTTAGGTATAAGCTGATAATTACTTTTTTAATTTAAAGCAGATCAATCACTTATTATTAAACAGGGTGTTAAAAGCTTGTGTTTATTCCTCTGGATGCCCATAAAAACAAAAAATATAACACCTATAAATCTACCCTGTTAAACAGGGTGACCTGGTAATAATTTTTATAATTTTTTGACAACACAAAACAAAATTTAGGAAATTATAGTTCATAGCTTTTTGGTATCAAGTAATGAAAAAAATTAAGTTTTACTTAGTAAGTAAAAATGTTAAAAATTTTAAAATAAATTTAATTACTATTTTTAAAAAAGAGTTTAAAAATAGCAATTAAACTATAAAAAAAAGTAAAGTATAACACATTTAAAAAAGCCAATACAAATAAACAAATTTTTAAAAATAAATATTTCTTGTTGATACTCATGGTGAACAAAAGTCTTATATATACCATCAGTAGCGTTGTTACACACTTGGTGGCCTGTAGATAAAACTCATCTTTTTAACAGTTTTTCCACAATTTCTTCAACCATAAATTAGCTATCTGGCTCTCAATCCTATTGTAGACACAGTGACCCTTTGTCCTTTGTTTATCCTGTCTATTCTATCACGATGCCTCTGTATATCATTGGGTTATTTTGTATCAATATTATTCTAAAACATGTTAATATTTTTTTTAAAATTTTTTTTACCTAAAAATATAAAAATCAAAAATTGAGGTGGCTACTTGTTCTTAGCTGTGATGAGGTAGGTAATGGTGATTTACTGTAATGAGATGGCTACTAGTGGTTAGCTGTGATGGGCTTTATGATCTAGGCTTAAATACTAAGTCCAGATTTATGTATGGAAAACAAACCAAGGTCATCTTTTGCCATATTATCTATAATCGGTTCACTTTTTTCAGCTTTTTTTGTAAAATTAAAAATCATGTTATATCATGTTACATTTGCAAAGTGCGCGCAAGTTAATGATAAATAATATGCAATGACCTAGCGATTGTAAATTTTTATCCATTGATACTAAATAATGAATTTTAGAAGAAAGAACTTTCAGAAATTAAAATAAAAGGAGTTAAGAATAAAATAAAAGTTGCTTTGAAATTTCTTTTTAAAAACTTTTAAAAATAATATCATCCCTAGTAGCAAGCAATATTGACGCAATATTGGGGCGATATTGCTTACAATATTGGCGCAAAATAGTAAACTATATCGGGCCAATGTTACATTGTGAACATTTTGCCAATATTGGCCAATATTGGCGATACAATATTGCACCAATGCTGTAAAGTCGATATTGGCCAATATTGGCAAAATGTTTACACTGCAACATTGGCCCGATATTGTTTATAATATTGCGCCAATATTGTAAATAATATCGCACCAAAAACGGGGATATTATACTCGCCAATATTGGCCTAATATAGTTTACAATATTATCCTGATATATTTAATATATATAACTAAATTAAGGCAACATATTGAGTATTTTCGATTAAATTTTTATTATTAAAAAATAATAAAAAATCTTGCCTTCTACAAATTTGTAATAATTAAAATTTATAACAGTTTTTTTGTTTAAGTGGTACTATAGTACTAGGCTGCATTATTCTTTTGAGTTAAACAGGTTATAGTCTAGGAAATGACAATAATCATAGAACACGCTATATATATATATTATACTCTCACTATGAGATAGTGTGCATCGACTTTCATTATATTGGCTTAATATTGGGCGTTGCTCAGTTATGGTTTTATTTTTCTTCCGTAATCTCTATTAATGGCCGACGCCAGAAATCTGCCAACTTTTTCTTTAATACTTTTATCAGTAGTGATTTCGAAATGAATGAATACAACGATAAATGACTAAACGCAACTCTACAAAATGTTTTTTAAATATCATCACAATATAATTTTGAAATATATAACTTTTCACGTATAAATATTGTAAAATAATTAGCTATTATTAAAATATTTATTTATTTATTAGAAAGAAATGGGATGTAGAATACAAATATTGTACTTTACCTATAACGACCTTGCAGGACGTTTTTGTTTCCTTCCATGCACTGAGTATGAAAAACATACTTCTTTGGCCATTAGCTGTATTAAGATTGCCGCTGTAAGTTGTTTCTCATCTCCTCCAACCAAAGTAAGAAAGTTCATCTAAAATAAGAAAACAAATGTAATATAATTGGTTGTACTAAAAGTATAATGGTTCTTC
Source organism: Hydra vulgaris (assembly GCF_022113875.1). Taxonomy (NCBI): domain Eukaryota; kingdom Metazoa; phylum Cnidaria; class Hydrozoa; order Anthoathecata; family Hydridae; genus Hydra; species Hydra vulgaris. The sequence goes on along the minus strand of NC_061161.1, from coordinate 26,903,951 downwards.
ATGTGTATGTATTAAGCGGTTTTCCATAATGTGAATCTTATTAAAATATGACATTATGGAAGAATAAAAGCAATTGGTTATAAATAGATTATGACATCTGTAGCGGTGAATACACCCTACAGATGTCATAGATATCTGAGATT
>NC_061161.1:26826308-26898808 GCF_022113875.1 Hydra vulgaris | reverse complement strand
CTTCAATTGTGAACCAATTTTCATTAATTTTACATGTTGCTTGAGTACGATTGGGAAATGTTGGCATACTGCCATCAGGTTCAGTTTCAAAGACAGACTGAAAATAGTTATTGAGGGTGGAGCAAATTATGTTTTTATCTGTTGTAATAATGCCATTGTCAGTTTCGATTGAATGAAGAGGATCTTTGACTTCTTGTTTACTTCTGACATACGCATGCACATTTTTTGGGTGAGATTTTGAATCTTTGACAAGCTTTTCCTCATGATCGGTTACCGCCTTATTTATAGTCTTTTTAACTATTTTGCAAGCAAGTTTATGTTTTACTCGAAGTGCTTCGTGTGTTTCGCGACCAGCAGCAATATACTTACCCCAGAGCTTTTCTTTTTTTTTGATAGTTTTAAGTACTTCTGGCGTTACCCACAACGGTTGATTTTTATAGAATGGTGAGGTTGTTGTTGGAATAAATTTATTGACTGCGCCGTTGTAGTTTTTAACTAGAATCTTGTAATTTTCATGCACAGAGCTTCCATTAAAAGTTGTTATCCAATCTATAGATGATATGCATGTTGATATGGAATTGTAGTCGGCTTTGCTCCAGATGAATCGTTTTTTCATCGGAGTAGTTGTTGTATTGTGCCCGGTTAAAGCAAAGAGTCCGTGTATCATGCAATGTGCTTGACCTCCTGGTGTATCGCCTAGATGATCTGCTCTAGTGATTTCTATGGAGCGGTCTGGTTTGTCAGAGATTATTAGGTCAAGCGTGCTACTAAAAGGGGCATCCCTATACTGTCGATATGTTGGAAATGTAACCAGTTGGGTAAGATGACACTCATTGAGACATTCTTGGAATTTTAGATCGGTTGGGTGCTTGTGGGCTACATAAGCAATGGTTGCTACAGCACTTCCTTCTTCAATGGATTTGTAAGACGTTTCTTTAAGATTGAAATCTCCATAAAGAAGCATTGATGAACACCCTAGTTTTTGAAGAACATTTTTTGCTGCTAATATGGTAGCTAAAACAGAAACAAAGTAGTCATCATTGAAGTCGTGAGGGCGATAAATACAACCGATGAGAATGACATCTTCCCCGATTTTGATCATTCGCCATATTTGTTCAATTTCAGGCGAGTTAAGTTGGACAACATTTGTTTCTTCAGCAACGACACTATCTTTGATGTAGATGGCAACACCGCCTCCTCTGCCGATTCTGTCCTTACGATGTAATTGATAACCGGCGATTGATGTATCAGAATCGTTTGTGAACCAGGTTTCAGTAAACCATATGACGTGCGGTAACAGTGATGGATCTCTGATATTAGCTAGCCTGGCAACAAGTTCATTATGTTTATCTTTATTAAGTGAGCATGGATTATTGGCCCAGTAATAAAGTATATCAGAAAAATCGATAGTTGTTGGATCTCTAAGCAAAGCTTTATTATGTTGTTGGCTGTATTGTGATCGCAAAGTTCGATTAGGTTTTGGTCGTTTAGGTTTTAATGCTTTAGTTTTCCGATTTTGATCATTCGCCATATATATACATATATATATATATATATGCATATATATATATATATATATATATATATAAATATATATATATTATTGATGTTATTATGTGTCAAGCAGGGGTACCTTTTTCATAAATTAAAATCTTATAACAGTTAGAAACAATAATAATGACGTATTTGTTTCTTAAACAAATATCTTTAACAAAATAAATAGACTATAAAACTTATATTTTATAGATGAAATCTTCTCAAAGTGTTTTCATTTAAGAGTAAACTTACTATTTTAATCTTGATACTTAAGTATAGCAATATTTTTCCTATTCTTCTCGTGATGCAACATGTTTTAACATGTTTTACAACCACTTCTTCTCGTAATTCAATCCGTAATGTTGAATAAAAGAATTTTATTACTCTAAATCACTTCTTTTTGTGATTATCTGTCTGTTTCAAAATAAATTACAAAATAATTTCAAAATAAATTACCAACACTTCTTCTCCTGATTCACTCTGTAAATGTTGAATTAAAATTATTTTTCCTACTTCTTCTCTTTTCATAAATTAAAATTTTTATTTTGAACTATTTTTTTTTTTTTTTTTTTTTTTTTTTTTAACATCTTTACTTCCAACAAGGCTGCAAGCAACCACTATAAGAGTTGGAAGTTACTGGAAGAGAAAAGACTAAATCTGTAGAGCAAGATAACGATTGACTGATGACTTAAAAGATTGCAAATTATATGAATCAGGAAAGCAAGATGAAGGAAGTGAATTCCAAAGAACTGATGTTCGAGGAAAAAAACTAGAAGAATAAGAGTTTTTGAAGCACTTAGAAACAGTCACAGAAAAAGGATGAGACTTAATTGAATGGCGAGTAACACGAGAGTGAATTTTAGTAGATGGCACAAGGGACGCTAGCTCTTTATTATTTGTTTTTGTAAAAAAAAGTAATAACATGAGGATGCCTGTTTATGTAAAAAGATGCTATTGTTTACATTTATACACATTCAACAAAACTAAAGGACATTATGAATATTCCTTAATGTTACGCATGCGTACTAATATGTAAAATTTAATATAAAGCCAATATTGGCAAACAGTTTTCGCCAATATTGGCATAACAATTTCAGTAAATCGATAATGGGATAATATTGGCGCAATATTGGCATAACAATATCAGTAAAACGATAATGGGATAATTTTGGCGCAATATTGTTTGCCAATATTGGTAAGACAATATTGGCGTAATATTGCTTGACAATATTGGCGCAATATCGGATATCCTGGCCAAGATTAGCCAAGATACCCAATATTGTGCCAATATTACGCCAATATTGTTTGCTACTCGGGATATTAAGTATTCATTAATAAGTTAATAAAAATATCATATTATTAGCGTTTATTGTGCGTTGTTACGCACAATAAAAAATAAAAACTATAATAAGCATATTAATTCTATATATTTTATTAGATTGTATATATTTCAACAAAACTTAAATATTCTTTATATTAATTTTCAAAGTGTTTTTAATATGCAAATAAACATTACTTCACTTAGGAAAAATAAGAAAATTTAAAAAAAGCGCGCTATAGAAAAAAGCAAATGTAATGTTTAAGCATGGTTTCTTTTAAAGTAATTGCAAGTGCATTTATTTTAAGAAAATTTTGCATACTTTTTTAACGAATGCAAAAACTATGCTAAAACATAATTACTATCTTTGACAGCGCACTTTATTATTCTACTAGCTATTGAAAGAAATAAACATGTTTTAGCATGGTTTATTTTAAAGTCTTCAAAATGAGTTTTAAATTTTAGTAACAAATTGTTTTTTATCATAAATATGTATTTTTTATAATAAATAAAAAACAATCAATCTCATAATTACTTGGAAAAAAATTGCCAAAGTAATGCATTCATTTTTTAAAACTTTAAGCAAACGCCAACGTTTTGCATATGCAAAAATAAGGAAACGTGTTGTTCGTTTTTCTGTCTTTTTTTAAGCAAACATTTGCATATTCGTTGATTTGTCATACCCTGCAAGCATGTTGAGACATGTTTGTTACGTTAATATTACAAGAATATATACATAACAAGTGTCATTTATTGCAGCGTGAAAAAAATCTTTGGACAAGCGTTGTTTTTACTGCTTATAAAAAAAGTTTTAAACTTTCTTATTCTAATAGAATGCAGGCATTTTAAGAATTATTACAACAATTAAAAATTCTACAATAAAAGTGAATAATATGTTTAAGTAATTAAAATATATTTCATAAAGTAAAAATTATTATGCAATAGTTTAGTCTAATAATCTTATTTTTTTATCAGTTAAACAAGTTTTTTTTTTTCGTTTCAAAAACTTTATTAAATAAGTTGGAATTTTGTAAATTTTGTAAATTTTTTTAAATAACAAATGTGATCTATATTAATTCAATTTAAAATGCAAACCACAAAAGTTGTAAAATTGAACGATTAATTAACTTTTAATTGATTTTTTGAAAAAGTTTCTGTGCAAAAGTTTAGAAACAACTGAATTTGATTAATATTAATTTCAAAAAAGATGACATTCATTTGCCTTTAAAACAGCATCACAGCAACGAGACATTGAATCTCTTAGCTTAATAAGTACATCCTGAGGAATATTATACCAACATTCTTTAATCAATGCAAATAAATGGTCTTTGTTGGTTGTTTTTCTACCAACTAATTACCGGTCAATGTACTCCCAAAGATGCTCAATAGGATCGAGATCTGGGGTCTATAAAGGCCATTCAAGAACTTTGATTTTTTATGATTTAAAATATTCCTTAACAGATCTGGCACAATGCTTTCGATCATCTTGTTGTAAGATCCATTTGCAAGTCATTTTATGCTTTGCATGTGGTAGCATACATTCTTTATGATGTTTAAAAAACTCTCAGGTCTATAAAACCTTCTATGTGATGAATGGGACGCACATTGTCATGACTAAGACATCCCAAAACCATAACATTTCCTCCTCCATGTTTAACAGTGGGTAACTGATATTTTGGATTAAAAAAGGACTTTTGACCGTTCATTAACTTACTAGCCAATATGATCTTTTGCAAATTTTATTCTGGTTTTAAATCCCTTGCAGATATTAGGGGTTTTTTAACTGGACGACAACCATAAAGATTATTTTGTTGTAATCGATGTTTAGTTGTATCAACGCTACAGTTTGTACCATGAAACTGATTCATAAATAAATTAAGTATGACAGCAGTCTTTGCAAGGATTTTTTTTTTAAATACCTTACTAATGATCAGACTTCAATTGTAACATTTGTCCTTCAAACTATTTAAAGCAAACATCGCTCTTCCAGAGCGATGTTTGCTTTCAATAAATGCAGCTGTGGCGCAGTAGTAGCGCACTTGCCTCAGAAACATAAGATCCGTGGTTCAAACCCCACCTCTGGGCAAGTTTTGCAACATCGGTTAGGAAGGAGGCGCGAACTTCCTATTAAATGCTCTTCCGCGGTGTTTTGTGACAAGACTGTAAGGACTTCTTGGGGCACCAAAATCAACATTAAAAAAAAAAATAGTTTTGCGCAGACAAAATCTCTTCACAATGTGACTTATTCCTGGTTTAGAAACATTGTAAAGTTCAGAAATCTGCCTTTAAGTTGTTTTATTTTTCACAACTAGCAATAAATCAGCTTGTCAACTTAGTAATTTGATTGGAAAAAGTTTAGAGTTTTTTCCATCAGAACTTCCAAATTCCAGAGATATTCTCAAGTATGGTTCATATTTTAGGAAGATATTCTCAATTATGGTTTTTATTTAAGGGGGATTAAAAAGATTACAGAAACTGTAGATCAGCTTGTAAAGGATATTATTCCAGTAATTTTATTACAGTGGAAAAAAGCCAGTTCTCAATTTGTAAGTCCAGTTATCAATTCTGAAGATAAATTAAATGTAAAGTAAAAGATTTGTGGTTATTGGCTGTTAAAGTTAGTAAGTGCAATGTAGCCACACCAATAAAAAATAGATTTATGAAAAAACATTTTGATTTGTTTACATGCAGTTTCAATATACTATTTCGCTTAGAACATCATTGAGGAGAAAACTGTGACAGAAAAGTTTACATTGTATGTACTTGTAAACAAAAAAATTCCTTTTTTTGAGTTGAACTTAATTAGATATTGTTAGAAATCAAAAAGAAAGGTTGGAACCAAAACTGTAAAGCTCAAATAGCTGGCATTGATCATATTCAAACTCGAAAACAAAATGAAAAAATTAAACAACATTCAATAGAAAATCAGGTTTCACAAATAATAAAATAAAAAAACAGACCAGGAGATTATATATCAAGAAAATAATTTTTTTTTCCTAAGAGTGACTCTGATGGTCTGTGAAGATACAAATGATAAAATAAAAATTAATATTTTGAAAACAAAATAAAGTAAAATAAAAAAAGTGTATTATATATATATATATATATATATATATATATATATATATATATATATATATATATATATATATATATATATATATATATATATATATATATATATATATATATTTGCATTCACTCCCAACAAGGCTGCAAGCAACCACTATTAATTTGGGAGTTACTAGGAAAAAAAAGAACAGAGTTATAGGTTGTACGAGGTGAAGGTTGTACGAGTCAGGAAAATATGAAGATGGGAGAGAGTTCCAAAGGATTGAAGTGCGGGGAAAAAAACTAGATGAATAAAAGTTTTTAGAGCATGCAGAGACAGATAAGGTAAACGAATGAGACTTAGCTGAATGACGAGTAAAACGAGAATGAATATGGAACTAGAGATGATAACTCCTTTGAGCAGTGACCATGATAGTATTTGTAGAAAAGAGAAAGAGTTGCAACTTTATGACAATGGGAAAGATGCTCAAGCTTAGCAGATAGTCCAGGTCCAACAACATTTACAATGCGTTTTTGGACCTTGTCAAGAAGAGAAAGTGAATCGTTAGAAGAACTAGCCCAAATATGACAACAGTATTCCATACAGGGACGAATAAGAGATTTGTAGAGGTAGAGGATGGAATCAAAAGTAAGGAAATGGCGAGCACGATAAAGAGAAGCAACCTTAGCAGAAGCTAATTTAGTAATCGATTGTATATATGGTTTCCATGAAAGGTCAGTAGTAAGTGATAATCCAAGAAGACGTAAAGAGGAGGACTCAGTAAGAGGAATGCCATTAATTAATATAGGAATGTTGACCATATTACAGTAGTTGTTTGCAGTAAACAACTGGGTTTTGTTAGAGTTGAAATTCACAAGCCATTGTGAACCCCAATCTGTTACTGAAGTGAGATCAGATTCAAGATCAGCTGCTTGTTCTAGGCGATCGAAAAGAGAGGACTTTTTGTCAAGACAGAAGTATAAAGTTGAGTCATCAGCAAAAAGAGCTACTTTAGATAAAAGATTGTCAGGAAGATCGTTTATGTAGATAAGAAACAAAACAGGGCCCAGGATGAAACCTTGGGGAACCCCAGAAGTTACTGGAAATAAAGAAGAGTGTTGGCCTTCAAGGATGACTTTAATAAACCGGTTAGAAAGAAATGATTTGATATTCTCAAAAACTTTTCCAGAAACAACATATGAAGCAAGCTTATGGAGAAGACCAGCGTGCCAAACTTTGTCGAAAGCTTTAGATATGTTGAGAGCAACAGCCCTAGCCTCACCGTCTCCATCTAATGTATGATAAAATCTTTCAGCTACAGCAGTTAGCAAGTCGGCCGTAGAGCGAGAGGATCGAAAACCGTATTGATTGTCTGACAGTAGTTTATTTGACTCAAGATGAGATGTGAGGAACTTGTTGATCAAAGACTCAAAGACCTTGCTAATAGCAGAAAAAAGACTGATCGGACGATAGTTGGAGGGGTCAGAATTTTCTCCAGAGTTTTTGAATATTGGAACCACAGATGCCATTTTCCAACAAGCAGGAAAACAAGACTCAGTCAAACACTTGTTAAATAGTTTAGAGAGAATTGAAGAAAGTTCTGGAGAACAGTTCTGCAAGACTGTGACAGGAATTTTGTTTGGAACACAAGCTGTAGACGAGTTTAATTGAGATATGACTTTAGCAACAGAAGCCGGAGTGATTTGAATGTCTAACAATGGGTCAACCTGTTTGACTGGAATGGAAGGAAGAGAATGTCCACAAGATTCAAGAGTGGAATTAGAAGAAAAGTTCTTTGCAAATAGCTCTGCCTTATCCTTGGGAGAGGTAATAAGATCAGTCCCATGAATGAGAGATAGAATGTTAGATCTACTCTTGTTAATAATGCTGTTGAAGATTTTCCAAAAGTCTTTAGAGCCTAACTTCTGTGATAAGATGAGAGATTTAGTGAACTGAGAATAATGAAATTTAGCATCCGAAAGCACCTTTTTACATCGATTTCTTGCAATAATAAATAGCCGTTTGTTCTCAAGAGAGTTGTTCTTTTGAAAAAGATGAAAAAATTTATTACGATTGGATATAGCAGACGCACAAGAAGGAGAAAACCATGGAGTAGAATGAGGTTTGACTTGAAACCGACGAGAAGGAATAAAAGCTTCCATTCCAGCCTGAATCCAGGAGGTTATGTAGGAGCCGCATTTATCAGCTGAGAGAGAAAAAACATCAGCCCAAGGACCATCATGAAGAAAATCACGAAAAGATTCTCAGTCAGCTTTAGGGTAGTAGTAGGTGGTGCGATGATTGGTGAGTCCAAAAAAGAAGTACAAGAATAAAGATTTATAGAGATCAAGGAAGAAAAAGGAGAAACTGAACATAAGCTAGGGTCAGAGACAAAACATAAGTCAAGGAGTGGTAAATGATTAGGGTTGTCAAGAAAACGAGTCACAAAGTTAACTATCTGAGTAAAAGATTGAGAACCGCAGAAGTTAAAGGCTTTATTGCCAGCAGGATCAGTGGTGTTAGAGCCAAGCCATTCAGTGTGATGGGCATTAAAATCACCAACAACAACAATATTGGCAGAGGGGTAGAGAGAGAGGGCATGGTCAATTTGATCAGAGATAACATCTAAAAGAGTGCAATCATGAGAAGAAGGAGAATATGTAATATATAATACCATGAATATAAATAATATAGCATTAGCAAGCTTATCACAAGTTTGAGAAATACTACAGAAATAGCAACTGATGCCCTTATTGATGCTAAAATTATCTCTGAAATTATCTCACTTGCTTATTACTTACCGCTTAATTATTGACTACAACAAAGTAAAGTGAGCTCAAGAAAAAATTAGAAAAGAGTTGAATTCAAAACTTTAAAATAGACTAAATAATAATGGTTTGAGTTGTATTTTTTTTATGTTAGAAAAAACAACACATTTTTTTGATTTTAAAGGCAGAAAATTCCCCAGTTTAATAAAAAAGAACATCATACTGTGTGCAGTGAACCTGGTGGAAAATATCTATTTCATTTTGTTCCTGAAGAATCAGATTTAAAAAATCCTACAGACAAGGCCGGCGCGATAGGGGTGTGTGGGGGGGTGTGACACACACACACCCCTTCCCCATCATTAATGATTTTTAGTTGGCAAACTGGACCCTTAGTCGGCAAATCAGACTCTTTTAGACTAGTTAGTCGACAAATGTCGACCCTTTCAATATAGGTTAGACAGTCGGCAAATGTCGTAATGGCAGTCGGCAAATTTTGGAAAACTAGGACTTTTTTTTTTTTTTTTTTTTTTTTGTCGGCAAAAGTTGTAACGGCACCCTCTCCCCCCACGTGACACCTACTCGCGCCGGCTCTGCCTACAGAGATAATTGCCAATCATTTTATTAAAGAAAGAAAGATGTTTACATTTGTCATTGGAAGTGATATGTTGTGACATGTTGTGATAGTACTAATTTAAATACTGGATGGGCAGTTATCACAGGAGTAAAACAATGAGTTGAAAAAAAGCTTAATCAAAAACTTGCATGGATTGTATGTGACCTGCACACTGGGGAACTAGGGTTAAGAAATCTTATTAAGTTTCTTGATAGTCCTACTAAAGCCAGAAATCATTAGTCAGGACCATTGAGTAAGATGTTGAATGATGCTACCAACATTAAAATTAACCTAGATTTTTAAAAAGTGTGTGAAAACTCTCCACTTATCTACCTCAGTCCTGTCATTATCAAAGATCTAACCATCGATCAGATTTATGCTTAACAAGTTGTGACATCTATTAAAACTGTTGTTCTGCTTAAAAGATTAGCATTACTAGAAATTGGTCCTTTTTGTGATAGTAGATGGCTAACTACTACTTTAAAGTTTTGCAGAGTCTGGGTTTCTAAACATGGGTTAACAGGTGACCTTTTAAATAGGTTGAAAATGGTTGTGTATATTCCCAACTGGATTAACATTAAAGTAAATTCGTGCTGGGTAGAAGGAACAATCAACTTACTTAAACAAATGCAATAACTAAAAAATCTAACTTAGGAGGTAAGTGAGTTCTGCAAAGTATGCTTGTAGTCAAATTGAAGATAAGAGAAAAGAAGCAGTTAATAAAATAGTTGAATTATGAGGAGCAGGGAGTGATGCACTTCAATTTAGAGATCTTTTAGGGTTTAAAAGACTCCTGCCATCATTATGGAAGCAACCTGTTTGTCTGAACTTAGACTGGAAGTATCATGCTGAATCATCTTTAACATGTAATTTATCAACTGAAGCAGTTAAAGAATTTATTAACACTCCAATGAAAGTAATAAAGTTATAATATGTACACTCATACACTCTCATACACTGTTGAAAGATGTGTAAAAATGACATCTGAAAGTGTTGGTATGTCTTCGATCAGGCCAGAAAAAATACTTACATTCAAGATCAAATAGCTAGCAGATAACTTGTATCTAATAGTTCTAGTAAGAAATATACACATGTATAATATACATGTATATATGTGTGTTTGTATTTTTTTTATATAAGTATATATATATATATATATATATATATATATATATATATATATATATATATATATATATATATATATATATATATACTTGTATATAGATAAGATTTTTGAAAAGTATTACAATTTAATAGCAAAGCATTATAAATTGTAGGTTTTTCAACTTGTAAAACACACAGTTAATAAATGATTTTAAATCATCATTCTTGTATAATCCAAAAAAATATAAACATTGCGAAAATGAGAGTGTATACTTAAAATATAATTGTGTTTTACACCTTGTTTATTAAACTAAATTTTAATATGCACCATTTTGCTCACAAAATTAAATTTTAGTCTACCGCATGGTTTGGTAAATAAATGCGATCTTCAGAGATTCTTCGGCAAACTTCATTTTCAAGAATAAAAACAAGTCCAAAAAAATAATAATTAAAGGGTGAAAAAAAGTAGCTTAGAAATTTTTTCTTATTATCTTATTATTTTCTTGTTTTGCATACTGGTTTACAAAAAAAAATGCTAGCCATCATCAAATTTCAAAAAAAAGGTGAAAATCAACACAATCTTCAATATAAAAGAAATACCTGAAGAAGTACAACCTCAAATATTAACCACATATCAAACAACTCCCCAATTCCTAAAAACAATTCTAAAAAAGTTTCTGAAGCATGGCTCCTTAGAGTCAAATCTTCAATTTACTTGAAGGTTTGACCTCAATAAGGGATGTCAGTTGCTCTCAAATAGGGATTTGGTTTGCTACTTTGTTTTTCTCAATCATGGATCCTGGATCTAGAGAGACAAAAGAATAATATTAAAAAATTTGATATATTGGATATCGAGAAGTTTTGGAAGCATCCTGGGCTATCTGAGCTTGGAATTCCAAACCAAAGCTCAATAAATTAGTTTTGCAATACAAAAATTTTCAAAAAGAAAAATATAAGAAATATTTTCCTGCTGAGAGTGCAAATCTTTTTTCAAATATTTGATATAGCACATTAAAATGCTATTTATATTTTTTAATAAAACAGATGTAGGAACAGAAAGATAATAAATGATGTCAATTTTTAGAAAATTGAAGAACATGTCAAAAAACTGAGTATGATCTTGATAAGTCACATTACTCAGAAATTATGAGAAAGTGTTCTATAATAAAAAAGTGTTCTATAATGAACAAGAAACAGTTTCTTTGATGGAAAAGAAAAAGCAACAAAAGAGTTTTTCACTAAAAAAAAGATAAATTTGTTCTTTTGATTCAAGTGATGAATTTGATGCTGAATTTGCTAAAATTAAAATTGATTCAACTAAAGATCCTGACTTTGTAGTTCCTTTAGCTAGTGGTGTAGAAGGTATAGCAATCCATACGAAAACTCACTTCAAACCTACCCAGAAATCCATTAAAAAGCAATAAATTATCATTTCTTGGATTCTTAATCTATCAGCTGGTCAACAAATAGCAATCATAGAAGCAATTCTTAAATAAGGTGGAGTTTCTTTGAAAAAAGCAACTTCTTTAACTAAAAGCACACGTAAAGCAGGTCAAAAAGTAAGGAAATTATCAGCAGAATCAATTAAGTTCAAATTTAATGTACCAAAACATTTAACTGTATATTGGAATGGTAAACTGGTTCCAGACTTCAAAAATAAAAAAAAAGGAAAGGTTAACTGTTCTGGTTTCTGGCATGTCAGACTTTAAAGAAGGCTAAGTTCTTGGAATCCCAGTAGTCATAAACACAATAGATGAGGAGTGACCTAGAGCTACATTTGAACTTGAGAATGAGTAAGACATTTCAGGTAATGCGATGATAGCTTTTTTTTCAACACTACAGCAAGTAACTACATTTTAAAAAATGAGATGGTGTTTGACTAGAAAAGTTGATGTTAATACTTATTAGCGATAGACCTAAAAGAAAAATGCATTTGCTGAAACCATGAGCAACTCATCATGCTGAATGGATGTCATCAATTTTCAATCTATGAATTAACCAAGTTGTTGAATTTCACCTCAAAGAAATTTCAATCTAAAAATAACCTAAAATTTTGGACACATATTTTGCCAAAACGAACAAGATAGGAGGGATGAATTGTGTAATTAAAAAATATATATTAAAGTCATGAGTATCAAAGGTCACCAAAAAAAGACTTAAAGAGGGAATAGTTTCATACTTCAATTTTTTTGATAATACTTTTATAATAAATACTTTTTTTATTATTTATTTTAATTTTTGCATTCTTTTAACAGACAACAGTTTTTAAACTTGTCTCACAAGACATCTTGACATTTTTTGATATATTTCAATAATATCTATTTTTTGCTAATATTGATATTTGCTCATAATATTTTGTTTCATATTTTCATAAAGTAGGTATAAGAAAGTTCTTATTTTTATGTTTTACAGTATTTTTATATGTATTTAATATGTATTACAATATTTTTTTAAATATTTTTTCACATATTCTTCATTCTGCCTATTTTTAAGAGGAATCTTTTAATAACAAAGAAACGTGGTTTAAATGTTGTTCTTTACTTTGCTTATATAATTTCGTTATTCAAATAATTAATTTCATTAAATTAATGCTAATTATGTGTAAACATTGTTTACTGGTATTTAATTTTTTATTTGTAGTATCTTGAGAGTTTTTTTTAGAAATTCAGCTTTATATGATTATTAACATGCATACTGTTACTAATTATTAAGTAGTAAAGATTTTGTTTGCTAATACCAAAATTTTGTTTATAGCAAGTTATAATTTTGTATATTCTAGTATTTTGTATATTCTAGTTTTGTATATTCAAGTTATAATTTTGTATGTATAATTAATTCTTTGCATTAAACTTATAAAGTTCTAAGGTTTGTGTTAGTTACCTATAAATATTTAGGGTAAGCAATGGTGGAGAGAAGGAACTGATCCTTGGCAAACTTTAGTTGCATGTATAGAGATAACAAATGCTTTGCGCTCTCCAGATCCATCTTCTTATGTCACTTATGCTCCTGTTCATATGGATGGCTCTTGTAATGGTCTTCAGCATTATGCTTCACTTGGACAAGACAGCTACGGAGCTAGGTTTTTTTTTTTTAGTATATTTATTAATACATCGAGAAAGTTTCATTATTTAACCAAAACTTTTAACATTAGACAGGTAAACTTGACACCTGCTGACAAGCCACAAGACGTTTATTCAGAAGTAGCACTTTTAGTTGAAAAAGCGAGACAACGTGATGCAAGCAAAGGTGATACTTTAGCGAAAGAGCTAGATGGTATGTTTTACTTGTAGATTTTTTTCGTTTTTTTTTAATTCAGACAAATAAATATCACTTAATTATTATTAAGTGATATTTATTTGTCTGAATTTTTTGTTATATTTTTTTCCTACCCTACTGTTATTTTTAAACAAACAAATTAACATAGCAAACAATCAATTGTATTAACAATGAATTAATCATTATTTTAGTGTTTGTAATTCAATTTACTTTTTTTTTAAAGTTTTATCACTTTCAAACATTAGTCTCAAATATCTTAAAATTATGACAATGAAAAGTAATATTTTTAAATGTTAAGGCATTTTTCAGGAAAGATCACAAGAAAAGTTGTAAAGCAAACTGTTATGACCGTGGTGTATGGAGTCACCTTTGTAGGTGGGCGTTTGCAAATTGAAAAACAATTGAAAGAAATGGGTGTTAGTAATGATATTATATTTAAGGCGTCTGTATATATTGTGAAGGAAGTGTTTAAAAGCCTTCAGGAGATGTTTACTTCAGCCAGGCAAATTCAAGTATGTTTTTGTTGTATGTGCGTTTATTTCAATAAAGTTAAATGTTAATTTTATTGGTAATAACAAATTTTTCAGGACTGGCTCACAAATTCAGCTTCTCAAATTGCACTAGCTGGCCATTGTGTTGATTGGGTTACTCCTATGGGTCTTCCAGTTGTTCAGCCCTATCACAAAGAAACTACAGAAAGGTTCAGGACCAAAATACAAACTGTTTGTTCTTCTCACAAATTTGACTACACACAAATACCACACTTGACTAAACAAAAAGGTGGGTTTCCTCCCAATTTTGTTCATTCTCTAGATTCTACTCACATGATGATGACATCGTTGCGTTGTGAGCAGGAAAAAATGACATTTGCATCAGTACATGATAGTTTTTGGACACATGCTTGTGACATAGATAAACTTAATGAGTTTTGCAGGCAGGAATTTGTTCATCTACACGAGTTGCCAATATTAGAAGATCTTAAAAATCACTTTGATAGAAAGTTCTCTGGTTTGCCGTAAGTATAAACATGTTGTAATTTTAAATGTTCCATTACAAATCTAGATTATTATTTTTATTTTTTTAAGGTAAGGGTGTTTGCTACATATTGCAGCATGTTTTATTGTGCTTGAGGACTTCACAAGATGTCTCACCTTTACCCCAAGGACTTTGAGTAAAGATTGGGTTTCTAACTTACTGCCAGCAAAAATTGTTTGCAAACCTAATATCTTTAGGCTCCTTTAATGTTAAAACCAATAAATTGAATTTTTGCTTTATTGACATATTTACATTTAATGACCAGCATAGCAAATTATTAATTTCTTTCTTTGAGAGGTCATTTGCAAACAACATGATCTAATTCTGATGTGTCCTCAGCATTTAAGTTTAAAAGACTTCTGGGTTTTTCATTTGTCAAGTATTGATGTTCTGGTGACTACTTTGACTACAAGGTGAAAAATAAATAAACGTAGCATCAACTACTAAGGATCTTTACCTACAATATGGACCAAAAGATATAATTTAGAGTGACACCAGGAACAATTAACTTTTGAGAATCTTTAATAGTTAAACAAAACAAAATAAAAAACTTTTTTTTTGACTATACAAATTTAGAACAATTTAAAGAAATTGTTCTTTAAATTGTTCTAGATTAAATTGATCAAAAAAACAATTTTTTATTATTTTGTTTTATTTTTTAACATTGTTGCATCAGAGAACAAAGACGGAGCAGCAATCAAACATCATTTGCAAAAACTATTTTTTAAACTTTTTATTCCAATTAAAAAATTTCATTCACAATGAGAAATACTTATTCATTCAACCACATGTTAAATGTCCAAATAACTATAAGTTTCATAACATTGGTTTAAGGCTCATGCACAATAGTAAGTTGAGTAGAATTAAATCTTTTCTTGAGGGTAGGTATTTATCACTGCTTTTTTGAGGGTAGGTGTTAATCACTGCTTGAGCACAATCATCTTTATTATCTTAGCAGGATTATAAAGCAGTTAATACAACAGGGCTGACGATGCCAGGGGGCGATTATTTTTCTAATAGGCCTTTTTTTTTTTTTAAAGAGAAAACTCTGATATAGAGGACTTTTTTTAGTAATAGATTATTTCCCCCCTCCATTTCAAAACTCCTGTCGTCGGCCATGTGCAATGATAACGTAAAGAAGTGAGGTATGTGGTATTAATTAGTTTTTGTAATCAAAATGATATGAACTTTTTTTCCAGAGAGTTGCAAACTTAAATTAAGTTTCTATTGTAAATTAGCAGTATGATGATAAATACTGTGTTGCAATCTTTTGCTATTGATTATAGTTTCTATTTATTTGTGCATAATTTTTTTTTTCTTTATTACCACAACATGTTGCAAATAAAAAAATGCTATTAAAAAATTTATTAGTGC
The DNA here is from genome assembly GCF_022113875.1 of Hydra vulgaris. NCBI lineage: Eukaryota > Metazoa > Cnidaria > Hydrozoa > Anthoathecata > Hydridae > Hydra > Hydra vulgaris. The sequence goes on along the minus strand of NC_061161.1, from coordinate 26,882,729 downwards.
AATCATCGGAAAATGAGTATTTATTATTTCACATTTATTATACTTACATGCTTTATAAAGATATTTTTTAATTATAGAAATTAAGTTATTTTAAGTTAATTAGATGACCAGGTTTTGATTTTAAAAGGTTTATGTAATATATAGTTTCATTATAAGAATATTGTACCAATCTTTTATGGCAGAAATATCTGAAAATGGCAGATAATTATAAAATTTTTGTAATTTAAAATGTGTCTTTGAGTCAAAATGTTGTTTATTTTATTATTAACAATAAGGAGGAAAAAAATTTACATTATAAAGAATGAAAATAAAATATTTTTAAGAGGTATTGTAAATACTATAATCTCTTTATTATCTCAATGTTTAAAAATTATGATCTTGTAAAGTTTATATTTATATTTATTATATATCAAATTTCTTGCAAAAGTTACTTGGTAAAATTTCACTCAATATTATGATCAAGTTAAGTTTACAGATTTCTCAAATTAAGGTTTACAATCTCAGTTTATAATATGGTCATAACTTTAGGTTTACAATCTCAGTTTATAATATGGTCATAACTTTAGGCTTACAATCTCAGTTTATAATATGGTCATGACTTTACATGGTCATTCTTTCAGAACATTAAGAAATAGTTGAATGAAAATTAAAATTTAATGATGAACATATATTTAGTTTACATTATTCAAAAAATTTTAAAGCAAGAGGGGTAACATTTTATGCTTTTTGTTATCAGGCTTAAAAAGCTGAGATTCAAGTTATACATCATCGTCAGTTATAGATATGAATATACTAGAGTTCAATTAAAAATATAAATCTTATGATGTTTTAACATTTTTATCAAATCTGTTTATATTTTGGGGAACTGTGGATAATCTATAATCTAATGTAATTATATAAAATTATAATGTAATTATATTGTTGTATAAATATATTTTCTGTAAGGTTTTTACTTTTTTAATTGTGATTTATTATTTAGTCTTCGTAAAGCAGTTCATGGTTCATCTGTTGCTAGCTTTAACCCACTTCCAAAACCAGGTATATTTTTAATTATTTGTATATACATATATTTGTAAGGTTATTAAAAATAATAAAAATGTATGCTTGGGTATCCATTGAACAAACAGCCAGGTTCCCGTTAAAAAAACAATATTTTTAAAAAAGTTGTCCTGATAAACAGTCAATAAATGTTTTTTATTCAATGGCGTTATTTATTTAGAGCTGTTCTTTCTCATTTTTGTTTTCAGTGTCCAGGTTACTTAAGTCCTAATTAAAATTTAGAAATACTAGCATGTCCATGGTTTCAGGTGCGAAAGATACATGTTGTCTATAGACTATATAAGAAACTCAAATAACTTTCCAAACATTATGTTGAATGTTTTCAGAAATTCTGGTCATAAAAAAATCATAGCTGTGGAAATGTTTAACAAGATCTTGTAGATCTTTTTTCACATACTAAGACGTGTCATACATACTAAGTTAATATTGGTAAATTATAATATTGTTAAATAATACTATGATTAATGATTTTTAACTTTAAAAATGAATAAATTATACTTGCATATGTGTGTGTATATATGTCTGTGTCTCATATGTGTGTGTTACATATGTGTGTGTTGCATATGTGTGTGTATCACTGCTGACTAAAGGTTGGATGATTGATTAACTAAAGGTTACAAATTGAGATAACCCAAGGTACATTTATTGATTGATGGTTATGGTCTGGCTGTAAGTGAGGAAGTAATGATACAGATTTAATTCAGCAAAAGAACTTTTTTTTTTTTTTTTACTATTATTGTTATCATTTTTATCTTTTTCTCAAAAATTGAAATTTTGAAGCACAAATTCCTTCATAGACTATATGTTTATAAATAAATATATATTTGAATTGATCGGTCAAAGCATTCAGTATCAACAAATTTTATAATTTTTTTTACTGGTTTTTCATATTCAGTTGACTTAAATGCAACATACATAATTTGTTATACATAAGTCAACTCATTATGTTTAAAAACCTCTTTTTAAGTAGGAAGTTTAAATGAGCTATAATATATGTTAGAATTTTATTTCATCAAAGTTTTAAGAATCAAACTATTTTTTGTTAGTATACACATACTTAGTGCTGGTTTGATTTTCAGATGAGTTGTCTTCTTCTTTCTTTGTTTTTACATCTAATACCACCATGGTTGTCTATTTTTTTAGAGTCTTTAAGAATTTTAATAATTTAATGAAATCAATCTTTGATTTATGCTTTTTATTTTTTTTGGATTTGTTTTGTTTTTTAGAACAGTGTGTGCTACACTTATTACAATGTTTTTTTTGTTTTTTTGAATCCAATATGAATCAAAACAATTAAAGTCTCATTCTCAGTTTCTTTTTTCTTTTTCTTTTTTCTTTTTTTTTTAAAAAAAAGTTAACTTCCAACAAGGCTGCAAGCAACATTTAAGTTTGAACAGAATGAAGAGAGTTAAAGAGAAGTTGACAGAAGGTTTCTTCGAGAAGAAGTTGATACGTAGATGAGTTTTTTCCGGGAATTTCAGAAATTCACTTTTAATTTTCCAGAAATTTCCGGATGTTTTTTATCATTAATTTGAAAAAAAAAATTATATATTTTTTTATAATATTTTAAATACGACAACTTTTGCATTTAAACAAATATTTTCTGTAATCAAAATTTTTCAAGATCAATTTTTGTAACAATTTTTTTACTTTTTTTTTTTTTTTGCTTTTTAATTCATTCAAATTAACTTTTTAGAATATTAGAAATTGCTTTTTGTAAAAAGTTAAATATTCTAAATTCTGTTTTAAAAGTTTACGAAAGTTTCTGTTGTCTGTCACAGGGTTATTCATTCTTATAAGCGCGTCTATTCAATTTTATGTGCGTATTTATTCATTCTTATATGGGTTTTAAAAAAGCAATAAGAACAAAAAATCATTCAAGCATTTTGTTTTAAAAACACAATTTACTTTTTTCAAAACAAATTTTTCTTATTTTCTGGTAAACGAGGTTAAAAATACTTAAAACGAAGGCTTTTTACATTCCATGATGGTTTATTTAATTTAGTATCGGTTCTTTGTTTAATTTTATTACATTATTAAATTTCTTGATTGATTAAATTATTATTTATCTAATTATTCATTTATATAGATTTAAATTCATTTATTTATAATTAATATTAATATATATCTATATAAAAATTTAAAAGCCTATTTATTGTTTATACTAAGTTATATTAGAGATTTTATGGGTGGTTGACTCGCATATAAATGCGCATATAAGAATGAATAAACAAGCATATAAGAGTTAATAAATGCCCATGTAAGAATGAATAAATGTGCATATAAAAATGAATAAACACGCCTTTAAGAGTGAATAAATGCGCATATAAGAATGAATAAATGCTCATATAAAAATCAATAGACACGTATATAAAAATGAATAACCCTGTAAAACGATCAATTTTTAAATAAAAAAATTTCCAGGATTTTCATAGAAAAAAATTTCTGGGAATTTCAAAAAGTCAAATACTCATCTATGTTGATAGGAGGCTTTAAAAAAATGTAAATTGTCTACATCAGGAGAGACTTTCAAAGTTGTTTAAGGGGAAAAACTTGACAATTGAAAAATGTTTTGAGTATAAAAGAACAGTTCTAGTAAAAGAATGCAACTTAGCTAAAAGAGAAGTTTATCATTAGAGGTTGCAGCCTAAATATGACAACAGTATTTTATGGGAAGAATGAGACAAATAAAAATATGGGATGAGGTAGAGAATAGAATCAAGAGTAAGGCAAGCAGGAATTAGGGGAGAGTTTAATCATGATTAAAAATGATGAATTCAACAACATGTTTGGAAATGATGAATTTATGACGTCCTTTATGGATGGCCCCTTTGTTAGAAAACATGTTTTAAAAATGATGAATTCAACAACAAGAATGTTTGAGACAAATACTACATATAAATAAATCGATCTTTATTGTTTTTAGTGCGAAGAAGATAACTAATTTGTTACAAAATATTTGATGCCATTTTTTTTTGGCCAGCAACTCTATGTCATAATAAAAGATGCGAATTATTATGGGATTATCTTTTTTGTGCTGAGTGAGGGTGCAAGCTGAGTTTACATTTTGAGGTTACATGCTGAGTGAGGGTGCAAGCTGAGTTTACATTCTTGGTTTCCAAAAAATATCAGATAACAAAAATTAATTTACTGTAGAGCAAATAAAGCTACCCAATGAAACATTGATAAAGTTGTAAGACAGAACAAGATATTTTATTAATGACACGAACATAACTTTTTGTGCAATATATTTTTATAGATCACATATATATACTTATAAAGCTGACATAATTTTGTTTTGTTTTTTATTATTAAAAAATGTTGACATAATGTTACAAGTTCTACAAAAGTTCTGAAAATAATAAAAATGTTTTTTGATAAAGAAAAGTTTTAAATTTTTTTTTGGCGGGAATCTAGCTTAACCACACTTAACAAATATATTTTTGCACTTTTTAATTTTATTTTTTTATTTTTTAAACCAATAGCATTAAATAAACCAAAAAAAGTGAATTTAATTCCTTAACTAGACTGTAATTCCTTCTTGAAACAAAAAGTCCTTCTTTGAAAAAACTTTGTAAAAAAGTAAAAGTACTAGTATAAATCTCATTAAGGTTTAAAAAGCTTATTTAGAAAACAATTATATTTTGAGTTTATAAATATATATATATATGTAAATTAGGGTGTCTTAAATTTGCACTTTTTTTTTAATTTCTATGAGCACGCAGTTTTTTCTCCATTCTCTAGTGTCCCCTGATTGCAAATATATATTTAAAAAAAAGAATTTTCAAACCACATTTTAGCAATATAAAAAATTCCATTTTTTGTTAAAAACCAAAAAATATGTATTTCAGAAATAATAAATTTTACATTTTTTAACTGGGACTTGGAAAGATCTTTTTTAGGCTTTTTTCTATTGTCCCTGGCCACATGCATTAAATTTTACATATTGTCAGGATTGCATCCCACCTACAAAGTCCTGAATAAGGCGTATGTTTCTCTCTGCACAATTGTTGACACAATTTAAATTTTTAACAAACTTTTTAAATAAATCTAATGACTTCGTGGCTTTTTCCTTTCCCCACAGCTCAATTTCACCATCAGGGACTTCTACAATTTTTAACAGGAGTTAACTTTCTGGATCTACCAAAAGCATAGTGGGCTCCGAAATGATTGATAGCTCAGGTTTTCCAATCTCGATTATGTCACAAATATAATACTGAACTAATTTACCCAACATCTCTTTCTTCACTTCATGCTCTACATCTTCATTAGCCAGAGATAGCAGCACCAACTGCTCAGTCAAGTACCAATTATGTCTTTGCATACTAGCAACCAATGCTAAACCAAGATTGGAATATTTATCTTTGATGCCAAAAGCATTCTTGAAAGTGGCAAGATCGTTTTAAGGTGATTTTGCAACCAAATACGACTTTAGAAACCAAGGGGTATACTAAAAAGATGTGAAGAAGGCTACTGTCTCTATTATCTTTTTTTTTTACTTTCCTTATAGTCATAGTGATCATAGATGTCTGTTATTTTCTGGGTAAGAATGTATAAGAATAAGCATAAGCCATAAACCTAAAGAGTAAGATTTTTCATCATTAATATTTATTAAATTTTTTTATTGATATGGTATCTATTATACTTACGCATTTATTATTTTAATATACTGTACCTAGCTTCGTGGCAGACTCCAGGTTGATGGAAACAAAATCCAGGTACTTCTCCCAAATAGAAAACAAAAAGTTTGCATAGGTTCCTGTAATCACTCATCACAAAAGTTTTTGAGGCAAGGGCCTCTTTTCCACACTCCAGAGCTTTCTTAGCAATTTCATAAAGGAGTGACTCATAGGGTGAAGCATATGTCTTCTACAGAGAAATCATATAAGTGGAATATTAGGAATGGAGCTAAGGATAACAACAGCTCTAGAATGTATTCCAGTATTGGATGCCATAGTGTCATAGCAAACAGCAAATATTTGATCTACTATGTCAAAGTATTCCAGAATGTTCCATATCCAGAAAATTGCTTCAGCCTGGTCACTACCTTTGGAACTTGGTGTCTGAACAACACCTAGCAGTATGTCATCTGTATCATTCAGGGGATGTAACACTGACCGCTATTCTATATACAGAAACAGTTATTTCTATATACAGAAGTTATTTTCAGATCTTTAATCTGTTTCCATCAAAAAAAAACTTTTTTACCTCAGAGTTATAATTTCATGTCTGAGTTTATCTCCTAATAAATTTTGTATTACTTTATCTAGTTCTTCTGTAATATACATGTTTCACTCTCCTTTTTGATCTAGATAGAACTGAATATCCTCTTTTTTGGCATTCTCAGTACAAAAACAATCCTGATTTACTTTTTTGTTCAAAATTTGCCAATGAAATATCAAGAGTGGTATTGCTCCCCTAAAACCTCATTCTGTATCTTAGAGAAGTTGCCATCGCTTGTTCCAGTTCAATGATTTGAGTTAATGCAGATTTATGTACTTATTATGTAGTTTCAGTATCCCTGACACTGGATTTACTGTTGATAAAATCTTGAAACTCTGCTTTCTTCCAATTTTCTATTACAACGAAGGCAACACATCTTTGCTCAGAATTTTTGCAGAAACTATTTTTGCAGATCAGATCCCTGTTCTCATGCTTCTGAGGGCACGTTACTATCAACTTAATTGATTGAAATCTTATTAATCTAAAATAAAAGTAGTCAAGTATTTATAATTATGGTTTTTTTGATCTTATATAAATTTTTGCCTCATTGTGTAACATTTTAAACAGTTAGGGGGGGAGATATTTGATAAAATATGAATTGCATAAAATAAACTATTTTTTAAATTTATCATTGTTTTATAATATATTTGTATTTAAAAAAAAATTTCATTACCAATCTGAATAAAAAAACAACTGGTTTTCTTGGCTATGAACTATGCAATCATGTTTTAGCGTTTCTTACAAACTCATTTTACAATAATTCTTTTTTAAATTTAAATGATTAATCGTCTGTCGGACTTTCAGATAAAGATAAAGAAATTATCTTGTATCTAAGTGGTTATGTATTCAGTACATTTTATTGCAGAGTTCGCAGTATGGCAGCAAAAGTTTTGGTTTTAATATTTGAAGTTTGTAGTCTTTGTACAAATCGAGTATCCAAAGAACTGTCTTTAAACTTATTTTATCATCTGGTTGTACTTTATGTTAAGATCTTTTTATATGCAAAAGAAAAACTAAGTATCCACAAATTTAAAGAGAATCAAACAAACTCAAAATCACTCAATTCAAAAATGAAAAAAACATTGGATTCGAATAAATAGTTTAATAGAATATCACATTTAAAGGCAGCTATTTTCATAGCCACAAATTTCACAAAAGCATACTTGGCAAAGAAACTCTGTTATTTATTTGTCATAAAAAATATTAACTTGAATAAATGTTTCGATGGTAGTGTCAATAAGTTGTATATAAAGCCTTTAAGACTTTAACCCCAAAGGACCCTTATCAAAATAAAGTACAAAGTTATAATTACTTATAATTCTTCATAGACTCATGATATTATATATGTATATATGTGTGTGTGTGTGTATAAAATACACATATATATATATATGTGTGTGTGTTTATATGTATGTATATATGTGTTTATATATATATATATATATATATATATATATATATATATATATATATATATATATATATATATATATATATATATAGAGAGAGAGAGAGAGAGAGAGAATTGTTTCATTAAGATCAGAACTGGGTATTTTTATTCTGTATTTTAGTATTTATTTGAAAATATTTATTTAAAAAAATGTTTAGTAAAAATTTATTTCTCAAACTCATAAAAATTAAAACCTTAAATGAAATTAGGACTAAAAATATCAAAATCAGAAAATAAACATTCAAAAAACTATTTAGAATTAATATTTTAAAATATTTTGTTATATATGAAGAAAAATTATTGTCCTCTCTTGTATTAATCATATATATATAATCTCAGATGGTTCGCTCTGCTCTGAGCTCAATTGGGTCAAGATTAAATTATGACACATTGCAAGTGAAAAGATCAAATAAAGCTTTTAGTTAAGATTTCTTACTTTATAAATGATGTAGATATGCATAGAGCAGGCATTGAACCACGGATCTATTGTTTCTAAAGCAAGCGATCTAACCAATACACATGTAAAGGCTCCCCATGCACCTAAACAGGGGGTGGAACAGCAAATTTAGAGAGCTTTTTTCAAATTTTAGAGTTCCCTAAAACAAATTTAAGGAGCTAATAATCAAATACCTATTTATCCAATTTTTTTTCAAAGTTATGAGGTCCTAATGATAAGTTTTGTGAAAATTTGTTTATATATCCAGTGGTACCTATGAAAAATAGATGAGCTTTGAGAAGTTTATCCAGTATCACCCCTGATTTCTCAAATACAATTTCACTGTTATCAGAGGTACTATAAAAAATCCTAATAAATATCCTTATTAGAGGTTCTGTTAAAAACATAGTTACGTGTCATACTCTCTTCCATTGATATTTTGTTTAATTCAGACAGTTACCTGCAATTGAATAAAGTATATGTTGATTTCAAATAGTATTATCATTGAATCCAAAATTAAGCAAGGAAGGATTATCTTTTCTTCTACCAATTGCCGTTGTTGTCCGAAGTAATTTTCTAAAGGATCTTGACGAAACCTTCCAGTTAATACATAACTTACATTGTTATTAATTAAAAAATTGACAAGTTCAACAACAGAATTAACTGTGATTTTTAAACCTTCATGGGTTTGCCAAGTAATAAACATATTACTTCTATCACTTTTTGAAAAATTTCCGGGTCTTGATTCAATAGAAGAAAGCCAATCAGAAAGTTATTTAAAAAATTTTTTTTTTAGCCATGTAAATCGAACATCATATGTATCAGAAAATGGTTTCAATAACAAAATGTAATATAATATATAATCATTTTTATTACGAACATTTAAGCAATAAAAAAAACATTAAAGTATTTGCAAACCTGTGCAGTTCAAAAAGTATCAGATGGTGCATAGATTTCTAATGCAGTACTACATGAATTACTTAAAACTTGTGCAGCTAAACGAACATTCACAGCTGAAATGGAGTTATTTTGATGTGCTCAACAGTTAGCTTTGGACATGCATGCAATTGATATTTAAATCTTCATAAAACAAATCAGTTATATTAGATTATAAAATATGTCGACCCTGATTGCAGCTATAACGATTGCTTTTACCAGCTCCTAAATGAGAAAGGTGCTGTTTTAATTAAATGAGGGACATCAGAAATAAAATATATAAATCTTATATCGTCATCATCAGCAAATAAATTATCAGTGCGGTAAGTCACATCAACATGACCATTAATATCTTCGTTCTCAGTCAGATTAAAATGCATTTTAAAAAATTTTCTATTCAACAATGTTCCACAAGTAATTGCAACTACTTTTAAACCAATAGAGATTTCTACAGCTTTTCAAAATAAAGAAAATAATTGCACTGATGTAGTATCTATAGTGGCGAAGTTTGTAAAACTGTATTTGAATTTACGATAAAGGGTTTACAATACTTAATAAAAAAAACTAATACATGAGAAGCAAGTTTGTCTGTATGTTGTAATGTTGCAAAATTGACACTAGGATCACCCAAATCAATATAACGAATTAATTCTTCAGAATGTTTGTCCCAAACAAGATTTTCTTAAATTTTCATTTCATCAAGAATAAACCATAAGACAATAAACTTTTCTTGAGTTGAAAAATGTTTGATTTTATCTTTTAATTCTCTGGTTATATTTTTATTAAATCCTTCAAAATCATTATAGTCACGTAATCGCCTACAACTGTAACTACAACTTGGTAAAACTAAGAAACCAGAATTATTTTTCTCATTTAATCGTACTGCTTCATAAGCAGCGGGTGATTTTGCAGATAATCCCAGTAACGTAAACAGTAACGTATTATTCAGGGTTTGTACTGTACCTGGAAAACCTGGAAAATCAGCCAAATTTGGCTAAAGTCATGGAAAACCTGGAAAAATCAGGGAAACTTTTTTTTTTTTTAGGTAGTCAGGGAAAAGTCAGGGAATTCTGATTGAGAAACTACTCGTTTTACAAATAAGCTATTATGTTTCTGTTGGTGCTTCCCATTTATTTTGACATTAAAAAAATACCCTACAGTGTTTAACAGGAAGGCATGTGATGGCACACCTTTACCACGCATATAATATTTTATTTTTAAAAATTTGACCACGGCTTTTTAACTTTTTTAAAACTTGAATATTTTTTAATGTATTTTTATTAGGCAAAAACGCTCTTATTACTAACAATTGTTTTAAAATATTAATCAATAAAAATATTTTATTTAAATTATCTATAGTTATTATTTTATTTTTACAGTAATAGTGTATGTTTCTTTTTTTTTCTTTATTAAAAAAAAAATAATTCCTTTTTTTTTATTTATTATAAAAAAAACTAATTTTTTATGATCAATTTCAATCATTTAAAACTATTTCTGTAATTTATTCTATAAACAACAGCATCTTTAACTTTAAACATTTTTGTGTCTTTAAAGCGAAAAACTTCTTTTTTTATTTTAAGTTACATAAGTTACAGAAAGTTTCAAAGATTTTCAACTTTGTTGAAAACTTTTGAAAGTTTTTATTAAAAAAGTATTGGTTTCTATAAGCATTACAATGACTATTAGATTAAAATCCTTGTGAAAATAAATTTTTAAAATAAAAAAAAGGTTTTAAAAGTTAATACAATGAAATTTGTTACAGTGCCCTATGTTATAAATATAAATCATTTTGAAATATTTTGTTTCCATTTTTAGAATTAAAATAATGAATAAAATAGAAAGAAAAACTTATTTTAAAAAAGAATGGTTAAATAAAGACATTTACCCTCATTTTGACTCTTGGCTAATGAAAGGGAAAAATAACACCCAGGCAAAATGCAAATTATGCAATAAAATAATTAAACTTTCAAACATGGGTATTCAAGCAATAAAAAGTCACGAGAAAGGAAAAAAACATGTTTCAGTTGCAAGCAATTTTTTTTGTTTTTTTAAATCATCTGCCTCTAAAAATACTAGTTCACCTAATTCAGTAGAAGAGTCTAATTTAAAGATAACTGATAGTTTCTCAACAGGACAAATGAAGCAGCAATCTTTAGAACTCGTCGTATCAAATTCTAATAAAATCTGTGCAGAAATTATGTGGGCATTGCATTGTTGCTTAAATAGAATTTCTAACAATTCAAACAAAAATGTGACAAATTTGTGTCAAGCAATGTTTCCTGACAGTGAGGTTGCTAAATCTTTTCAAATAGGACCAAATAAAGTTGGATATAGCATCACTCATGGTCTTGGGCCTTTAAAGGTTTACTTAAACAACAAATGAGCCTGTCTCCTTGGCTTGTCGTATCCTTTGATGAATCCCTCAACAAAAAAACTCAAACTTGTCAAATGGATTTACTCATCCAGTATTGGAATGAGGAAAAAAATACAAGTTGAAGTGAGGTATTGGAATTCCTCATTTAAGGGACATAGTACTAGTCTTGATTTGGTAAATCATTTTAATGAAAAGATAAGTAATATTAATATCAGCAATATTGTTCAGGTCTCTATGGATGGACCCAGTGTCAACTTGAAATTTCACAGAGACATTCAAAGCAAACGTGAAGAGCACGAATTATCTAAACTTATTGACATAGGCTGCTGTTCCCTACACATAATTCATGGTGCTTTCAAAACAGGAGTAGAATCAACTGATTGGGAACTTAAAAAGACATTTAAAAGCTGCTTTACCTTATTTCATGATTCTCCTGCCAGAAGAAGTGACTATCAGTATCACTGAAGATTCTGTGTTCTCACTTTCATTTTGCGCAACCAGATGGGTTGAAGACAAAAAGGTAGCGGATAGATTAATTAGCATTTGGCCATCTATTATAAAAATTGTTAATTATTGGGAGTCTCTGCCTAAAAGTAAACGACCATCTTGCAAATCATATAAGTTTGTTGTAAATGCTGTTAAAAAAGAACTTTCCCTTGTAAAATTCCAGTTTTTTAGCTACCTGACAAGCATGTTTGGACCGTTTCTGAAGCTCTATCAGACTGACGCTCCAATGTTGCCTCACATGAATGGTGATCTTGTGCAGTTGATTAGTGTATTCTTAGGATGTTCATTAAATCTGAAACTATTGAGGCTACCTCAAAACTTACCAAAATTGATCTGCAAAATAAAAAGAACCATTTAAAACCCAGTGAAATTGATATTGGGTTTGCTGCTGAATTATCACTGTCAAAGCTCAGAAAAAATGATGCAGTTATTTTGAAGGATATGAAAGAATTTAAAATTCAATGCATGCACATTTTGATTTCAGCTGCTGAAAAGTTATTTAAAAGGTGTCCCCTTGATTCCGTGATTGTTAACACAAGTACTTGTTTGCTTCCAAATTTTTATGCTCAGATCACACCTGAAAAAAATAAGAATCAAATGAAAATATTGCTGCATCATCTTATTTCACTTGGAATATTAACTGCTTCTTATTCTGACAAAGTTATCAGCCAGTTCTCAAAGTTTATTTCATCAGAATTTGCTATGAATTAGGATGTTTTCATTAGTTATGATCGAAATAATAAACGTCTTGATGATTTTTACTTCAAAAACATTGACATAAAAAAGTATCCAGAGTTGTCATCTGTCATTAAGTTGGTTTTGACTCTGAGTCATGGACAGACATTAGTTGAACGGGGGTTTAGTGTCAATAAGGATGTGGTTACTAATAATATATCAACAGATGGTATTGTTAAATGGCGTCTTGTGCGTGATTTCATGCTTACCAACAACCTCAACCCCCACTCTGTCCAGATTACATCAGAAATGAAAGTTGCCTTTAAATCTGCACATCAAAAATACCAGATCATGCTTGAGGAAGAGAAGTCAAAGAATAAAAAACATGCAATGTTAGATCAGAAAGCCATTATTTTGTCTGAAATTGAAGAGCTAAAATCTAAAATAGGTTTCCTTACAAAAACTTCATTGATGCTAGAAAAAGAGTTTGTCTTAACTGTGGAACAAGCGGAAAAAGAAAACAATTTATCATTGGTCAGCAAAGCGAATGCTTTAAAAAGGAAAAGTGAGGAGAAAATGAAAGACGTAGCTAAGTTGCAGGAAACATTATTGATATTAGAAGAGAAGAGAAAGAAACTGAATTAACAATAGTTGCTTTTTGACAATTTGTTTGTTTATATAAAATATTATTTATGTTGACATTTATGCAAATATGGCTAATTAAAAAACTTTAATTATATTTTCAATATAAGATTTTGCTTAAAAAATATATGCAATTTAAAATTAATTAAAAGTTTTTTTTTTAATGTTTCTAAGCATGTTTTGTTATACTGTGCTATTTTTATCTGGAGGTATTATTGAATTACCGAAGGTACAGCTACAAATAGTGATAAAAAACGACTAACCCAAAGTAGTCTTTGTTATAGACCAAGTATTGCTCAAAATGTTGAAAGATATCTACATAGACGTTTTAGTTTTTTTTTTGTTAGTGAAAAATAATTATATATAAAATATTTTATGTACATAATATTTAGATTTTTTAAGAAGCTCATCTGAAACTTCTTATTGTTTATTCTTAGTCATCCTTAATAATAAGATCCATACTAATATGCATAATAAAATCTATACTAACATCCAACTTAACTAATAGCTAAGTTTTATAAGTTTTTTCATTCTAAGCATGTACATTTTAGAAATTTCATTACAGTAGTAGTTTTTAACATTTTATAAAAACCATTGCAATGTTAAAAATGGTCAGGGAAATTCATCTGATTTTTCAAAAAAGTCAGGGAAAAGTCAGGGAAATTTTTATAAATATGTGGCTACGAACCCTGTTATTGCTAGACAATGCTTTGCTTTGAGCTTTTTAAATATTTTTGCTGCTCTTCCCAAACCAGGCTCATAAATGAAGAAATTTTGCTTTTATCAGCTCCTGCCATTATTTGAACAATTTCAATACCTTTACTTATAGCTAGTAATGAGTTTTTAATCTCCTGCTTCATCAAAGCTAATTCCTTTATTTTCCAAACAAACACTCTGTAATCTAAGCTTCAGACTCTCTAATGTAAGCTTTAACATTCTGTAATGCAAGCTTCAAAGCTTCAGGAGATGTAAATTTAATTGGTGCATTTAATTTAGCAGGGATATAAACATTGGCAACATTTTTTCAAACTTATGATTTCTTTTTTTTTTTTTTCAATGCTTTTGCATTGAGACCAGCTTAACATTAACTCAATCAGCATAATACATGACTGTGATCGAAAATAATCTGTCTGATTTAAGGAAAACTCATTCCTAGATGAATATAAATCAAAGTTTTTTTGAAATACAATATTTAATATATAAATTTGACTTTAATGGAGATACATCAGTAATAATGAAATAAATAAATTATTCCAGAACAAAAGCTATTGAGGACATAAGTGAATTGTGTCATAAAGTTTAAATACTGCCACAACAGGACTCACACTTTATCGCAAATCTTTAACATAAGGGAATGCAAAAAACATGCGTGCAAAAAAATTTTTTGTTTGAGACACCCTAATGTATATATATATATATACATACATACATACATACATACATACATACATACATACATACACACATACACACATACATACATACATACATACATACATACATACATACATACATACATACATATATGTATATATATATATATATATATATATATATATATATATATATATATATATATATGTATATATATATATATATATATGTATATATATATATATATATATATATATATATATATATATATATATATATATATATATATATATATGCATACACACAAATACAGATTTTGTGAACTATATTTACAATATCTCTCTACAGGTACATTTGACGTTCGTCAAGTACTCAACTCAACGTACTTCTTCAGCTAATAACACGTGTAAACCAGTTATCAGAAGTTTTTAGCTGTTATTGTATTCAAATACATTTATAATTCTTAATGACGTCAATGACTATGTAAATTTGTCAATATTGAAATAAAATCTCAAAAATTAGTTTTTTTTCGTAGATTAACCGTATGTTGTTTAAGCATTTAAAACTTCCGCTTTTTCTTTTTACTTTTTTTATTTGTTATGCAATTCACAAGGACAATTTAAATAAATAAAATAATAAAATGAGCTGCCTCTTTGTTATCCGTCAACTATAATAAAAGGCAAAACAGTGCACTCTTTGATTATAATACCTATATGATTATAATAACTATAATTTAGGCTTGAATTTTTTTTATTATTAAAAAATTGAGGTGGGTTTCAATGATTTGCAAAAATATTTAAAGAGAAGTTTTTTTATATTTTTTGCAAAGAAATAAAAACTCCATATAAATCTAATAAAATTTAGTATTTAAGAACTTGAGATTTCACAGCTCCGGAAAGTTGGAGTTACCATTTTAAAATATACCGGAAATTTTAGTTGGAGTTAACATTTTAAAATATACCGGAAATTTTAGTTGAAGTTAACATTTTAAAATATACCGGAATTAGTATTAAGAGTATCTTGATAGCCATTTTATGTTTTTAAATAATTTTTAAATGATTCGCAAACAAACATGTTTTCCCTATTAACTCTCTGACGGTTTATAATGTAGACCAGATAAATCCTGGAAATGTTTCAACTGACTAGCGACAATTTCTTGAAAGCTACCTTAAATACGCTGAGTAATTCTTAAGCTTCAAAAAAAATTAACACACTTATGAATCGGTGCACAAGTTAGCTAACTTATAAGCATGACCAAATCTCCAAACTTGTGTGAAGATAAATGTCTGATAAATAAAGGCTTTTAAAAAGATTTATGCTCAATCACAGTGATTTTTTGCAAACCATTTTTATATTGTTTTCATCGCACAAACGTTTGTAACATACCTGGATACATATCTTGAACAAAAATACTACTACTTTTAAATAAAGGCGAAATGAGACAACAAACTAAGAGTTGAACCTCTCTCCTTAATTCCGCCTAAATAAAACGTTCCCTGAACAGAACAACGTTGGTCATCAAATAAATAGATCAAAATTAAATTGTCATTAGAATTTTATGTTTCAACATAAACACGTATTATTCTATTGACTTTAAAACTATAAAAAAAAACACTCTCGTTAATTTGTGTTATCACTGCATTTGTTACTTTACCTTCATTGCATTATTAAAATCTTTAGGATTGAGATATAAGTCATTCTAAGGTTTTACAACTTTGTCCAATATCAAATTTTTTCTTTTAACGCAAAATCTATTTTTCTTTTGATTTTATATAAATAGTTCTATGACTATTTTGTTTTAACAATTCAAAAGTTGTGATTGAGAAACATATTTTTATTTTGTATTTGTCTATTTAACTGTATTTTTATAAGCTATTTCGCTTATCCAGTGTCTGTATTTGGCAACTGCAGTAAAGTAGCTATAACTTCGAGGCTGGGCGCATCCTTCTGACCAGCTAAATAAACCAATTAAAAACCATCTCTTGGTTTTTGGATTTTTCATCATCAAAGGAGAACCACCATCTCCAAAACAAGGCGCGTTTTCATTTTTTGATGTACCAGCACACAACATTGTTTTTATATTAAAATAATATGGTGTTGCATTGCGACATTTATGATTATTAACTAAAGGGAGCTCTGCATGTTGCAAAACACCAGAAAATAAAGTCTGTATTTTCAATTCGATATCATTTAATTTACGCGGTGTTCGCACACCCCATCCAGTAATAGTGGCTAGAGAATTTATTGTCTCTAATTTTCGAATAACTTTAGGCTGAGCGAGGCAAATCTAAAAAAAAGAGTTATTTACAATTTAAAAAAATATTACAGTTCTACAAATATTTTCTTTCAGAGAAAAATTTTATACAAACACAGGGGCGGATCCAGCATTTTTTGGTGTTTGAGATAGCTAACTTCCAGACATGGAGCAAACTCCAAACATTTATATGTTTATACTTATATCAAATAAGGATGGTTTGCAAAAAATTGCGACGATTGGAGCCTGGGAACAAAAAAGCCCCAAAATTTGAGACGTACCTGCCCCAAACGTGAGAGCAACAAGTTGATAAAATATTTTTTGTACTATTCTCAACAAGACTTATATTTATCAATAAATTTTAAATTCCATTGTAAAATATGTTAGCGCTCAAAAATTATGACCATATAAAAATTGTAACCCCCTCGAATTGAGGGGGATTCAAACTTTACATGGTCATAATTTTTGAACACTGAAATATTTTACAATGAAATTTAAAATTTATGGATAAATGTAAGTCTTGTTGAGAATAGTACAAAAAATATTTTATCAACTTGTTGCTCTCACGTTTGGGGCAGGTACGTCTCAAATTTTGGGGCTTTTTTGTTCCCAGGCTCCAATCATCGCAATTTTTTGCAAACCATCCTTATTTGATATAAGTATAAACATATAAATGTTTGGAGTTTGCTCCATGTCTGGAAGTTAGCTATCTCAAACACCAAAAAATGCTGGATCCGCCCCTGCAAACAAACCTTTCAAAATCATGTACAATTACGATTAAATATTTCAATAAATATAATTATATTTATTGACATAAATAATGGTATAATTATAATATAAAATATAATATAATAATTAAAAAAAATAAAAAATGGTAAAACATAATAAAAATAGAATTCAATTTTTAATTTTTTTCTTTTTAATCAATTTAAATAAAGCGTAATTAATTTTAGTGTTTTTTGCTTCTTAGGTGCAGAAAGTAAAACGATTTTCTATATTAATTTGATTTGAGCACGTTATTAAAAACGATTTTCTATAATAATTTGATTTGAGCACGTTATTAATAACGAATTTGATTTGAGCAAGTTATTAATAACGAATTTGATTTGAGCATGTTATTAATAACGAATTTGATTTGAGCATGTTATTAATAATGAATTTGATTTGAGCACGTTGTTAATAACGAATTTGATTTGAGCATGTTATTAATAACGAATTTGATTTGAGCATGTTATTAATAACGAATTTGATTTGAGCATGTTATTAATAACGAATTTGATTTGAGCATGTTATTAATAACGAATTTAAACTGATTAATATTATAATCAATTTAAATTCGATCGAACTCTCGATCGGCTTTCGAAAGTTCGATCGGCTTTCTGTGGTTTATTTGTCAAAAACAGTTTTAAAATCAAAATAATCTACCAATTATTTATGGTTACTATCAGTTACTAAATGTCAAATCAATCGACATATTAAAAAAATATATATATAGAAAAACACCGTTTTTTTAAAAACTATAAAATAATACCATGATATAAAACATTGTCTTATAGTCATAAACTAATTTTTTTAAACAGTATTTTACATAAACCACTGCTCGTCAATTTACATATAAAAATTAGGGTTTTTTTTTTAGCAAAACTTTATAAACCTACCCACCCTTTGCCAAATACTTTCCAGTGGGTGTAAAAGATGTTTGGTTCCACAGGATATATAAATTTTTGAGAAAATTGACTCACCGGAGTGACATATGGAGTGATTTTTGCTTTTGCCGGTAATTTAATAATAGCGATATCATTGTTTAAAATTGTGCGGTTAAATTCAGGGTGTATATAAATATCTCCCGTTTGAATTTGAAACTGTTGTTCGTTATTTTCTGGTTTGTTTCGATCATTTTCTCCTAAAAATAGAGAAATTTTATTTAAATTAATAAAGTTTAACCTTCATGTTGCATTTTGATTTTAATATCCAAAGTTATTAGGTTTGTGTAGGTATTAAATGCGTAGTTTTAGTTGTTTTGAGCTATTCTTAATAGTTTAATTGTTTCTTTTGCGCCTTTTTTTTTCAAATAAATCATCTACTATTTATAAAAGTAGAAAAAAAAATTTTCACGGTAACTTTTAACGCACTTCTACCTTTATCGCACTGATATTCTTAAAGCACCGGCAATTTCCGATACACCGGAACTTTTCACCGATTTTTCATTCCGATAACTTTAAAAATAAAAGATTGTTACCTAAGGATACAAAAATATCTTCTGCGTCGATTCTTTTTCCAAAAGGATCGTGTAACAAGCTTGCTAAAGTAAGAACCATGTCAGGCTTTACAAGTACTCCACTGAAGATTGTTGCTGGCTCTAGAATACATTAATTAAATTTAGGTTAAAATTAAAATGACATGAATTGTAATATTAGAAATAAGAAATGGTGGCAAGAATGACAGACTTTGGTAGAAAAGCAGAACGATGGTCGTATATCGGAATAAAATACCTTTATTAACAATAATTAAAACTATCCAAGGCCATTGTCCTGGACTTGAATCTTGTCCACCTACAATACGTCTTACTCTATGATTTGAAGTGTTTTTATGATCACTTGAAATACCACAATCCTTTGCATCATTCAGGAAATCTGAAATAGTTTTATTGTATATTATTACAACTTATAAAAGCATAACTATAGAAAAAAAAAATATTTCAAACAAACAAAAAAAATCATACTGTCAAAGTTGCTGGCGTTAATTCGATCGCAGTGTTTTCCGTTTCCGACATACCCGTGACGGCAATAACAATTAAAACTTCCAATAGTATTTTCACATAATGCATTTTGGTGGCAAGGAAAACCAAGTTTATACGCAGTGCATTCATTTAAATCTAAAATTGAATTATAACATTATTTGATGAACGGTACAAATATTCAATTTAAACATGGCATACTACATGTACACTAACATACTACATGTGCTTATATTAAAGGGATCCTAAGTGCTCCTAACATATAATCTCATATGAAAGAGCATAAAAAAAAAATATGTAAGTTTTTTTTCTTTTTTACTAAATTGTTATAATAAATGCATGCTAACAAAAAGCAATTGCCGAAATCACTAAAAAACAACTCCATTTTGATTTTATTTTTTCACCATTGAAACTCGATTGTTAGTCGTTAAAAATCACGTTAGTACGTCACAACAACTTTAGCATATCTACTTCGATTTTCAAGTAAAAAAAAGTCATGATTAAATAGTTAAGTTTTAATTAGGGTTGTTAACCGGAGGATTTCGTGCAATTCCGGAAAAACAACATTCTTTCGTAAGGAGATTGAGAACACGGAATTACATTTTTTCGTACCGAATGTTACAAAACGTTTAAAATCGCCGATGTACATTTCGCAAAAGCCAATTCCGAAATTTAGCATTTCGCAAGTTTACATACGAAACAAAACTATTTCGCAACATACGAAAGTAGCGGTTTCGGAAGTCGCACTTGCGAAACAAACATTTTCGCCAAACGACGTTTTGAAGTCTATAAAGAAAATTTGTTTGCCAGACTGATTTTAATTGTAAAAATTAACATCTTTAAATCCCAAAATGTTTATAATGAATTTTTATTTTCAGTTTAATAACATATTAAATTTTTATGGTTTTATTTTTAGAAATATTGATAAAAAATAAAATTTCTTTCGAAACGAAAGTATTTCGGATCACAACATACGAAAGAATTCTTAACGGAAATAAACTTACGAAACGTGCCATAATAAATATATATAACGATGTTTTTTGAACTCATTACGTATATTAAAAATAAGAATGATAGGTAGGAATATACATGTTTTGTTTTTTTAAAGCATATAAAATTTTTGAAACAGGTTCAAATATGCTTAAGCAAATAGTAAAAAGAGGCTCAAAAATATGCTTTAGCTTAAGCATATTTCTGATAAAATATACCTATTTCAATAATTTCTAAAAGTGTAAAGTTCTAGCAGATTTTAAAGGTATGTAGAGTCCTGTTTGAATACGCTTTTCGAAGTATAGATCTTAGAAAATATTGTTTTTTAATTTTAATAAGATATAAGTTTGAGTATAAGATTGTATAGTTCAATCAGTTAGATACGTGATAATTCGCCGCAGAGATCCGGGTTCGCATCCCGCAGCCATTGTAACTTTTGTTCATCAAACTCTTTTTACTTAAGATAGCATTTTTTGACCTCCATGTTCTATATTACAGATCTTTCGTCACCTTCATAATAGTGACAACCTCTCTTCTGTTAGTTATTCTTTTAAGATTGAGTTCATTGTGCTTAATTCTACACGTTTCCCTTGCTTTACTAAGTTCTACTTAAATTATGATGAAATATACGTAAAACAACTTTTTCAAATAATATAAATCATTTTGCTTTAAATCTTGTGCTTTTTGTACTAGACATCTGTCCTAAACACTTTGTAATAATTTCTAGCTAACTCTGAGTCTAATATAATCATTTCTGAATATAATTTCCCTGAGGCTCCTACAGCCTATTGTGCTCCATTAAAAGTAACTAGTTTTTGAGTCCAGATATTAATTATAAGCAACTAAAGGTTCACATTACTATTCATTTACCTGATATATAGAATCCTATTTGCATACGTATCTCTTTCTGTAAATTCTGTTTTATATAGTTTCTTAATTATATAATAAATAAATATTACTATTCATTTAGTTGAATAAACGTATAGCTCATTCAGTTAAGACATTTGGCCGCGTAGACCCAGGTTCACATCTCGCTGTTTCACATATATTTCTTCTCTTTTTACTCTTTCTGATATCATTTACCTTTAGAGAGATCTCTCGTTTTTTATAATAAAGTATTTAATTGTTTATCACAATTTAGGTATACAAATACCTATATATTAGGTATTTGTATACCTAATATATATACATTGTATATATATTAGGTATACAAATATACCTAATATATATACAATGTGTGTGTATATATATTAGGTATATTTGTATAAACAAATATACCTACTATATATACAATATATATATATATAAATATATATATATATATATATATATATATATATAAATATATATATATATATATATATATATATATATATATATATATATATATATATATATATATATATATATATATATATATATATTATATATATTATATATATATAATATATATAAATTTGAAGAATCATTTGACAACATTTTTTTATAATTTTATTATTTATTATTTAAACTGTTAACAGTTATTATCTTAAATATATCGTAACCTAAAATCTTTTGCGTCTTTTTCGTAACTGCACATTCCGGAATGCTTTTTCCGTAAGGAACTATTTCGTAAGTATTCTTTCGAAATGATTTGTTTCGTAAATTTTCTTTCGCAATGCTTTATTACGGAATTTTATTTATTTATATTTTCGTAAAGCGCGTTACGGAATTTGCATTTTTGCATGTGCAACTTCCGCAATAACAATTCTATTACGGTAGATAAAGATGCGAAATTTTCGCAAGTTTTGTTTTTCGGCGAACAACCCTAATCACGCATGAATAAAACTGTGGCGCGAATTTTTGGTGCTAAAATAATGAAATTAATTTTTTCATAAAGAAATATATTTTAGCTAAAAATCCAATCCATTTTTGTTCGAAAAACAATATAGAAACATTTAGTTTTAACTTTGTTTAAAGATGCTATTTTTGTGTAATATGAACATGCTCAAATTACCAGTGTTTTTCATCGAAATTACCTAGTTAAAGTCCTAAAATAGCAGTGACAGTCCTAAAACAGCAGTGGTTTTAATTGCTTTTGAATAAAAGCAAAACATAGTAAAAAATTTTAATGTTTTAAAAATACTAAATATTTTTCTATAATTTAAATTCAAAAAATCTGAATTTTTATCGTTCAAAGGTTTGAGTTAATAAAATTGAAAAAATAACAAACTATTTTTTTTTTTTTTTAAAAAAAAAAAAAAAAAAACAGTATTGTAAACAGTATTGTTTCAATAAAAAATGGTTCAAAATTTTTACTACAATTCATTATACTACAAAAATAAGTTCTAATTGTGAGGTGTTTTTTCACTTAATTAATGTTATTTTCTTGACCTAATTTGCTAAATTGCTATATTCCTAAATTCATATTCCCAAGTGGTCTGGGTAATATGAGGACTTTTACTACTTTTTTAAAACCGCTGATTTTTTAAGAAAAAATTTCAGGTGCCCAAATATCTAAGTGGATCATGAGTAAGGATCTTTAAAAGTTGTTTATTCGCAAAAATTTTGGATCCAGCATAACTATTTTTGAAAATATTCCAATTTTCGCTTAAGGTGTTCATATTACCCTAACCTACCCTAATGTCAAACATAAAATGATTAATAATGGAATTGATTAAACTTTCTTTAATAATTGTGATTTATAGTTTTTATAGATTTATCTAATGCAAAAACCACCTATTGCTTCTTTTTTATAAAGACCTCAATAGTCACGTGTCCAGCTACATCATATGCGTATAAATACCAGGAACCTGCAAATTTTATTGTTTTAGGTGAATGCTTATCATATTGTATTACTTGTAAAAACGTTAATGATAGATAATCACCAAACAGATTTTGTCACATGCCACCATATCTTAACATGGCAAATAAAATCTAAAACTAACAATATCTGAAATATACCAAAACACTACCTGACTCTTAAAACTAACAATATCTAGATTTTATTAACACATCTGGAACATACCAAAACACGCCTGACTCTTAAAACTAACAATATTTGAATCATAAAAAATACATCTGGAACATATCAAAACACTACATGACTCTTTAAAAATGCAGTTGAATTTTAAATGAAAAACACAATTGATCCTTTCAAGATGTAAACTTAAGTTCCTTTTTGCTGATAAAATAAAATGGAATAAAAAAAATAAAATGGAAACGATTTGAAAAAAAACTTTATCAATGCAACCATAACTTACAATGACAAAAATTCCAACAAATATTTTAAATTATAGAAGTTAAATTTTTATTATTTTTAATTAATAGTCTTACTAGGTAAATGATAAATTTAATAATTTTACTAAGGAAATAATAAATTATTTTTGAAAGATGACCTCTAAAGCAGTTCCGATACCACTTGCAATATCAGTAATCACTTACCTTCGCTACTTATTTTGTGTCTTAACACAGTTATTTTTCCATCATTTTTTCCTCCAATTTTTTCTTATTTTCCTCTAATTTGTATACTTTATTATAATGCGGTAGTAATGCGAAAAGTTCGATCCCCATCACGTCCCTGGTAGTACCGCGCTCAACTTGTTTCTCCGCGCAGCAGCCTTGTTCGTCAAGGTTTGTGTTTTGGAGTTATCGAGTTGGAGAAGGTGAAAATTATAAGTTATATATTTATATGGTGAAAATTATAAAAAGAATGAAAATTTTTTAGATGAATGTTATAAAGAGGATGATAAGTCAGATGATTTTTTAGGTGAATGTTATGAAGAGGATGATAATTCAGATAATCTTTTATGCAAAATGTATGAAGATCCTCTTCATAATATTCACATAAAAGTTGAAAACTTAATAAAGTAGATAATTAAGATTTTTTTCTTAGTTGTGAGATTTAACTCTAAAGTTTATTTTTCTTAGTTGTGAGATTTAACTCTAAAGTTTATTTTAAATCACGATTAGACAGTATAATAAAGAAGTACTCGTTTTGCGCATTATTTCCGATATTTATTTGTTACTTAAAAATATAATTTATTATAACTTGTGTAAATTGTAATTTACTTATTTAATTTTATTAAAAATTACTTGAAGTAAAATAATCTAAGAAAAATTTTATTGTAGTAAGGTTTAAGAAATTTTCTCATATCAAATGATCAAATTTATCGAAATAACATTTTTAAATAAAATTCTTTGACACGAACATATAATTTGATTATTTATTCTGAACTTGATAACAATGAAAAAATTTAGGGAGGATGCATAGAAAAAATCCCGCTTTTAAATGAAAAGTCATTTTTTTATGTTTTATTTGAATTTTTTTATGTTTGTTTGATTAAAACTAGCACAAGATACAAATTAATTAAATATGTGGTAAGGGCAGTTGATTACTATTTTTTTTTTTTTTAATTTAATTTTTTTTTTATAAATTTGGTTATTTAGGTGCTCCAAGAAGAACCTAATGGTCTTGTCACAGAGTACCGCGGAAGTGCATTTAACTAGGAAGTTCACGCCTCCTTCCTTACCGTGACGCGAAAATATGTCGAGAGATCGTTTCGAACTTGAGTTACCTGCTTCTAAAGCGAGCGCTCTAACCACTGCACCACGGCCACCTATTAATGTTCGATAGATCAAAAGTGATGGTACGCTAAGTGTGTTAATGTTAGATAGATCAAAAGTTAGGATACGCTAAGTGTAATGGACACTAAAAGCATATTTTAATAAATAAATAACTTTTTTAAATACTTATTTCATATTTGTCAATATTTAAAAAATGGCGGAGAAAATGGCATCTGTAAGATCGAATTAGTCATATTTGAATGGATGTTCATAACGATCAGGAACATATATGTTTAATACGACCAGGAAAGTTTACGTTTTTAATGATAACTTCAAACTACATTTAAAAAAAAAGTCTTACCGTGACATGCTGTTTTTGCATCAGGTTTCCAAAGATGAGTGGTTTTGTTACATTTATGATAATATGGACCATATATCTCGTACCCTTTTTTGCAGCTATATCTAACAAGATTTGGACTTATGTGAAAAATGTAGCCGTTTTCCAATGTTTGCTTTGTTGGACACTGGGTTAATATACCTACAAAAAGAATGTGTATAGTTTATATCTTTTTTTTTTTTGTTTCTTTTGTATTCCGTAATATGTTTATTTATAATTCCTTTTTACAAATATTTATACAGGTTAAATGAAAAGTATAAATATGTAAAAAATTTAAAAACTTTATTATTTGGAAATTTGAGAAATTTACTTTTATTGTAAAATAGAAAATCCAATTTATTATAATTAAAAATCTTATAAACTCGGTTTTCAAATTTTTCTATATTATTTATGCATTACACTTACACAAGCTACATATAAATAATAAAAAAAAAATTGCTTTACTCTTTGGAGATTTGAGAAAATTACTTTTATTATAAAAAAAAATCAAATTATAATTACAAATTTAAAATAATTAGAAAATCTTATAAACTCGGTTTTCAAATTGTTTATTCTATTTTTTATTGATTTCCTATTGTAATTAAATGTAAAGTAAATTCTTCATTTCATTTTTTATTTATTCAAATTATTTCTTACATCATATTGAATGAATTGAAATTTCGCTGCTATTTTAACATCTACCTGTTTATCGAAATAACTTATAGATACATTAGCATTGAGTTGAGAAAGTTTTCAAATTTTATTAAATTTAAAATTATATGATAATCTGTGCGATTCGTTCGTCCCCGCAACAAGGGCCGACGACAGAGACTGGCATAGGGTTCCATTACGCTATTATCCGGCTCTGTTTTTAGTTTATTTATATACAAGTTTTAGGCAGAATCTCACCAAAACCTATTCCTAAGGTTTTGTTCAATTTCAATCAGGCTTTGTTTTCAAAAATATTTTGAAGATATCCTCAAACTTTCAGAAGGGCACTTGACCAAACTCAAGTCCGCCATTAATATGGAAGCAGAAAAGCCTGGTGCCATGGTGCTGGATGTAGATAAGGGTTTTAGATATTTTATTTTCACATATTTACAAATATTATAGCTATAAAATAATAACAAAATTGATTACATCAATTTTGAACTTTTTTTTTTAGAACGTAGACATATTAAGTTTATTTCTTTTGCCTACGATTCGATTAAACACTTAAAACTCTTAAGCTTTAGCGCGTATTTCGAAAAAAACTTTTCTATTTAATCGTTCGATTGCAGTATAGTATTTACAAAAAGTTCGATTTAAATTCAAGTTAATCAATCTATTTTATTTATCTAACTAATAAACTTGGGTCCATCAGTTAGATAAATAAAATACATTGTTTAACCGAAGTTTAAAGCATAGCAAAATTTGTCTCAATTTCAGAGTGGGAAAAATCACAGATCATTTATTGGTTTTGCGGCGAGATTAAATATTTTTCAATGACAACATTTTTAAAAAGATATCCTCAGGAGAAAATTAAATGATATACTTAAAAAAAAAAACACAAAAAAGATAAGTATTATTTTGGATTGTTAGGAAATTCACTTTTGACCAAAAATTTGATATTTAAGCAAAGAAATAGGGGTGGCGTTAATCGCCAATAATAAAAATCAAACAGTTATCAATATATATATATATATATATATATATATATATATATATATATATATATATATATATATATATATATATATATATATATATATATATATATATATATATATATATATATATATATATATATATATATATATATATATATATATATATATATATATATATATATATATATATATATATATATATATATATATATATATATATATATATATATATATATATATATATATATATATATATATATATATATATATATATATATATATATATATATATATACATCTATACATATGTGTGTATTGAAGTTTAATGTAAAACAATAAAAAAATAATAAAAACAATTTGTTTCTTTTTATAACACATCCTATCAAATCTAAAATGAATATTGGTTTACCTTTCATAGGAGCGAATACCAAAATAGAAGTGCTGATTATGTAATATTTAAGCATTTCTAACCACTTTCTTAGGATCTTCTAGAAGACGAAAAAAAGTTCCACTTTTGACAAATATTTAAAAGTTAATTGCACGAAAATCAACAAACTTTTTTTTTTTACATCTTTAAACTGTACAGCATTATCCGAGTTTTACATTTTATTTTGTTTTAAACGAATTCTACTAGTCGTTAAAATATTCTATATTGAAAAGTTATAAAAGTAGAAACTCATAAACAAGTTTTGCAATCAGGATTTCTTTGTAAATAATATTCAACAAAAGTCTCAAAAAGCGTGTTTTCATTGTTTTAAAATTATGTTCTTTAAAAGTATTAGTTATTTTAAAAATAATATTTGTGCGCACTGAAATTAGGTCTTAAGTAAATACTAAGGTGATATCTTTATTAGGGAATTATCATTTTATACGATTTAATTTTTCGCGTTCAAGATATAAATAAAAACAACTGTGTCTTGAGACTTGATAAAATAATTTCTGATAAAATAATTGATAAAATAATTTGTACTAAATCTCGAAATAGTTATATTTGAGTAAAACTAGGAATTTTCTTTTAATAAGGAATCATCCTGAAATACTTAAAGATTCTCTTTTTAATAAAAAGTTTCTCTCTAATTTGATAAACATATAACATCTTTTTTTATTAGATAACAGCTGATACATTTGCAAGAGTCCAAACAAAGTTTCAAAGTTTTCCCTTCGCTTTGTTTAAAAAAAAATGTGCGCAATACAAATCAATTTATAAATAACCTAAAAATCAGTTGTTGTTTTTTTATAATTTTTTTTTCATTTGGTTAATTGATTGCCCAAATACAAATTATGTTCCGACGCAGCCTGTTATCTAGTTTTATTTTAACAAAAGTTATTAATTTACTACAAAAGTGCATTGCGCGGAAAATTAGGTGAAAAATCTTGCACAAATAAGAGTATGCAAATTTTTTTAATTTTTTAATTAAATTGTGCTTTAACGCGCGCAGTTTAAAATGAGTTTGATACTTAATGTTAGAACTTTAAAAATTAAGATAAAAATAAAATATGATTAATTAAAATGAAAAATTTAAATTAAAATATATCATGAATGCTTTAAATATGTGTAACACGAATATGTGTAACATGAATGTATGTAAAACTAAATATCTATAACATGAATGCTTTAAACTAGAGTAGAGACACTGTATGATGAAAAGTTTGTCGTTAAAAGAGAAATTTTTGATGTAGCGACACGAGTTGTATTCGTTGTTTGTATAAATATGCTGTATAGAATTTAATTATAACAGTATTGTTTACTATGTAGGATTTTTTGTTTTACTTTTAAGGTTTTCGTGATTATTTGAAAGTAAGGTCTTTGTTAAAAATCCTTCAATTGCGATTTTTTTTTTAAATTAATTTATCTCCTTTATTATATTTTGATGCAGTGATCTCAATTACAGTTCGAAATGCATGTTTAAGATGTATGTTGAGACCAATAAAAAGTTGAACTTTTTTTTATAATCTTTTTTCCTGAAACTTAATCATTAGATAAATACATCAACATATAAAATTGATCAAACAATGCTTTTTTCGAGAGGAAATACAATTTTTTTTTTAATTAAAAATTAAAAAACTTACAAAAGCACGGCTTTTGTGTTTGCTTGACAATAGTCAAAGAAAATTTATTTTTTTATTAGTATTTTGATTTCTTAATTATATCATATACAAAAAATTATATCATATAAAAATAATTATTAATATACATATGATACTTATATAGTTGTAGTTTTTTGATAGCATTTTTTAGCTTAAAAAAAAATATGCAAAAGTGAAATAATTATTTTTTAAACAATACTGTTTATAAACAATTCAAAATTACCAAACCTCTAGCGATCTCACTGATTGTATCCACAATACAATTGACACTGTATAAATTGTATGTCGATTCGGTAAATTTACCGTATCGACATATCATTGATACAGTATCATTTGTATTGTGGATATGATCAGTGTCATCTTTAGGGGTTTTTTAATTTTAAACCACGCCAGTGGGGTGACATTATAAGAGTATGTGTTACTTTGATGTCTTATGGCCCATATCCACGCCAAACTGATTGTGTTTAGATTTTTACACCAACGTATTGATAGTGGCTTAGGTATAGTCTGTTTAAAATTCTGATCAGCTTCATAGTTATCTGATAATTTTTAAATTATTAGTATAAGCTAAATTAAATTAAATATATATAATACATATATATATATATATATATATATATATATATATATATATATATATATATATATATATATATATATATATATATATATATATATATATATATATATATATATATATATATATATATATATATATATATATATAGGGTAGATTAGGGTAATATAAGCACCTTAAGCAAAAATTGGAATATTTTCAAAAATAAATATGCTGGATTCAAATTTTTTGCAAAAAAACAATTTTTAGGGATCCCTATTCATAATCTATTTAGATATTTGGGCACTTGACATTTTTTCTTAAAAACACAGAGGTTTTAAAAAAGTAGCAAAAGTGCTCGTATTACCCTGACCCCTTGGTAATATAAGCACTTTAAATTAGCTCAAAAAAATAGCATTAATTAAGTAAAAAAAGACCAACCTGCTTAATAGAACTAATTGTTGGAATATAAGGATTCGTGATTAACAAAACATATCATTAAAAGATCAAATTTTAAGTTACATTTTGTTGAAACAATACTACTATGTTTTCCGCCAAAAAAAAAAAAAAAATTAATACATTGTTTTTTCAATTTTGTTAACTCAAACCTTTGAACAATAAAAATTAAAATTTTTTAGATTTAAGTTACAGAAAAATATTTAGTATTGTTAATATATTAAAATTTTTTACTATGTTTTGTTTTTATTCAAGAAGCAATTAAAAACCACTGCTATTTTAGGACTTTAAACTAAGCAATTTCAATGAAAAGCACTGGGTAATTTGAGCATGCTCTTATTACACAAAAATGGTATCTTTAAATAAAGTCAAAAATAAATGTTTCTATGCATTATTTTTCAAACAAAAATGAATTTGATTTTTAGCTAATATATTTTTCTTTATGAAAAAATTAATTTCATTATTTTAGCACCAAAATATCGCGCCACAAAATTATTTACGCGTGATGATTTTTTTAAAGCGTTTTAAATAAATGATATCCGCTAATTACTGCGTATAAATTTACGCTAATTGTACTGATTCCTGTTATCACCACATAAAGTCGATTCGAAAAACATAAAGCAACTTTAACTTCACTGCTTACATCTAATAAATCTTTAAGTATGCTCATATTACCAAGGTGCTCATATTTCCCTAATCTACCCTATTTATTGGTAGATTAGGGAAATATGATTAGGGAAATATTGGTTTATTTTTTTAGCAATACTTTGTGCTTCTAAATCAATTGCGTTTTCCAAATTTTTAGGGGCTTTAGGAAAAACAAAGTTTTAGGAAAACGCAATTAATTTAAAAGCCAAAAGTATTGCTAAAAAAATAAACCTTGATAACAGAATCGAATATACTGCCCCTGCCCAAGCCTTTGTAACACTAAAAGACCATAAAACAAACTTTCAAAACAAACTTCCTTGTAGGTTATTGGTTCCCTTAAAAAGTGAGATTGGACATGAAAGCAAAATTAAATTGGACAATATTAATATTATTCTTAGAAATAAATTAAATTTGCAACAGTGGAAAAATACCGCTGATGTTATAAATTGGTTCTCCATAATCGAAAATAAAGATGACTGTACATTTATTCAATATGACATTAATGATTTTTACCCTTCAACAACTGCAGATATTTTAAATAAAACAATCGAATTTGCAAAAAGCCACCCAGCTATTCCTGAAGAAACAATCCGTATAATAAAACATTGTAGAAAAACCTTACTTTACTTTAATAAGAAAACTTGGAAAAAGAAAAACATACACGCCTGCTTTGATGTGACAATGGGCAGTTATGACGGAGCAGAAACTTGTGAGTTTGTTGGATTATACATTTTAGATTTATTAAGTAAAATAATCAGTATAAATGATTTAGGCCTTTATCGCAACGATGGTTTAATAGTAATGCGTTTAATAGTAAAAATCTGGTCCACAGCTCGATAAGACTCGAAAAGATATTATAAAAATTGTTTAAAATATTGACTTCCAAATCGAAATAAACATAAATTTAAAAATTGTGAACTTTCTTGATGCCACATTTAAACTCTCTGAAAATGCATATAAGCCTTTCAAAAAACCAAACGATGAATTATTGTATATTAATATTAACTCAAATCATCCACCACAAATTCTAAAATAAATCCCGATTTAAATTAATAACAGGTTATACCAAAACTCCTCTAATGAAAATGTATTCAATTCCTCCAAACAGATATTTGAAGATGCCCTTAAAAGAAGTGGTTTTGAAAACTTTGAATTAAAATTTGACCCTGAAAAAAAGAATACAAAAAAGCAAAATAGAACTAGAAATGTAATTTGGTTCAACCCCCCATATAGCAAAAATGTTTCCACAAACATAGGAAAAGTGTTTTTAAAATTGATCGATAAGCATTTCCCGCCCTCTAATAAATTACATAAAATTTTTAATCGAAATACTATTAAAGTTAGCTACAGTTGCACAAAAAATATGGAAAGAATTATAAAAAGTCACAACAATGCTTTGTTAAACAAAAAAGAAATCCAAAATGATAAAACTACAGAAAATTGTAATTGTAAACAAAAAAACAATTGTCCAATGAGTGGAAGTTGCTTATCAAAAATGTGGTATATAAATGTGTTGTCTCCTCTAAGAATGTACCTGATAAACAATATATTGACATAACAGAAGGTGAATGGAAAAAACGTTTAGCCAATCATAAGCAATCTTTTAAAAATAAAAAGTATTCAAAAGACACCATGCTGTCAAATATATATGGGAACTAAAAGATGAAAATATTGATGATTTTATACTGAATTGGTCCATCCTTAAAACAGCGCCTGCATACAACAATATTTCCAAAAAATGCATGCTATGTCTACAAGAAAAATTTCAAATAACTACACATGCAAACCAAGAATGTTTGTTAAACAAAAAATCGAAACTGATTTCTATATGTAGGCACGAAAATAAGTTTCTCCTAAAAAACTATAAAAATAAGTGAGCTCAAATAATAGTTACATTAAATCCCCCCTTTTTTAAAAATATTTTTATAAAAAAAAGCATAAGTAATCATTTCTAAAGAATTCTTTTTTTAATAGTGTCAGCACAAATGTGTTAAAATTTACAGTAGTTAAAACATTTGCAACTTCCTGTAACTTAATTTTTTGGTATAATTTGAAGTTTTATTAATTTGATCATTCATTTCTGATGAGTCTTTGTTGATGAAACACAGTTTAAAATGTAAAAAAAAATTTTTGCCAAGTGGTTTTCTACTAATTTATAACTGCTCTGTTCTTTTAAGAACATTGAGCACTCTATTTTGTAGAATACATTTTAAAAATTGTTTATATATATTTTTATATACTTTTCCACAAATAATATTAGATTAAAGTTTCGGTAAAAAATGTTTAATTTCAGGTTATTTTTTTTACTATGCAATTTTTTGAAAGAGCCACTTTTTTATGCTATAAAAAAGCAGGTGTAGTATGAGATTTATACTCCCGTGATTTTTTTACTCCCCAGTAAAAATATCTTATGAAGTTTTTACCGCGGAGTAAAAAAAGAATATGAGATTTTTACTCTCACTATTTTATTTCTACTCCCAAGTTGTTATTAGCGGAATTGCATATCAAGTTGTTATTAGCGGAATTGCATATCAAGTTGTTATTAGCGGAATTGCATATCAAGTTGTTATTAGCGGAATTGCATATCAAGTTGTTATTAGCGGAACTGCATATCAAGTTGTTATTAGCGGAATTGCATATCAAGTTGTTATTAGCGGAATTGCATACCAAGTTGTTATTAGCGGAATTGCATATCAAGTTGTTATTAGCGGAATCAGCATATCAAGTTGTTATT
Source organism: Hydra vulgaris (assembly GCF_022113875.1). Taxonomy (NCBI): domain Eukaryota; kingdom Metazoa; phylum Cnidaria; class Hydrozoa; order Anthoathecata; family Hydridae; genus Hydra; species Hydra vulgaris. The sequence goes on along the minus strand of NC_061161.1, from coordinate 26,849,020 downwards.
AGCGGAATTGCATACCAAGTTGTTATTAGCGGAACTGCATATCAAGTTGCTATTAGCGGAATTGCATATCAATAAGACATGCACTCCACATTTGCAGATATGTTTAGTTAATTAAAATGCAAAATATATCCAAAAGAAGTTTTAAATAAAGGCGATAAAGCCAATTTTAGAAGACAAACTAAGCCATTTATAGTTGATAATAATGAGTTATATCATTTAAATGACACTAGACGACTGATCTTACAAATCCTACAAGAATCCTATAGGATGAGATGCACAAGTCCCTGCAGGACCTACAAGAATCTTTTGAAGGATCTTGTAGGATTTGAAGGAATTCTTATAAGATAATATAAGATCTACAAGAATATTTTAAAAGATCTTGCAGGATTAACAGGATTCTTATAGGATGCTGAAGGAAAATTTTAGATTCGTATATATACAGCCGTAGCCCTACCCCTTAATCCAGCACTGGTTCCCATAGGAATCAGTGATAGATTAAAGAGGAGGGGGCTAGGGCCCTAAAATTTCGGGATTCCGAAACTATTAGGCGGACCTTTTTCTTTTTCTACTGTTTTAGTCATTTTTATGCTGTGGCACGTTAAAAAGGACTCCGGGCCCTGAAAAGTCTTAATACGCCAATGATAGGAACCATAACATTTATTATTTTATAATTAATATCATAAATCTAATAACCAAACTAAGAACATACGAAGTTAGGTTTTTATTTTGATTGAAAGGAAAGTATGTCTATTCTTCTTTTTAATTACTGATAATAGGTAAGTTAAAGTTTGAAATAACATTTTCTTATTAAAAAAAAAAATCATTCTGTATAAAAGAAATTTTTCACATATTATCATTATTACAGAATCACAATTGCATTGCTGATTACTTTCGTTTTTTCTTCCTATCTAGGCCGCTCTGATTAAGACTTCGTCTGACGCACGCCCATGAGTAATTGGCGAAAACTGTTGCAAGTTGCTCTTTGAGATTTCGTATTATTGCATTAGGAACTGTGGTTCTATAATAAGAAATAAAGATATATAAAAAAAAATCATAAAAATCAGGCAATTAATCATTAATTAAAAATTTAAAACCCGTCCCGCCCCTTAACCCATCGCAGATACAAGGGAGGGGGGGATTATTACCCCCTGACAAAATTTTTAAATTATTTAAAGAGTATGACTAAGTAAAAAGTAAAAACACTTGAAATTTTAGCTACTTGCTCAAAATAATTAGGCGAGTTTAAGTAAAAAAAAGTTCATTTGAAATGCCTAATCTGAGCATATTAGTCAAATCCATGGATAGATTCGGTCAAACGAATTACTGGTCAAAAACTTAAATTTTGAATTCTGGCTTTTCTTTGTAATTCTGAAGTTTCATATTTTCTAAGAAGCTTTTTTAATACTTACAAATTTATAATTATTTCAATAAATGAAGTATGAGAAGTTATTAGTCCAAGATCCTACTTTTTTGGATCTGGATCATGATCCAACAAGTTAAACTAATTGATCCCAAATTTTCAAAATAGGTTAAGAAAAATAGAAAATTTAATAAAAACCCAAGCACTGAAAGTATGATTTTCTAAATAACCCCCTTCCACCCTGTGCCAACAACTTATAAAAAATAGGTAAGCCTTAAAGCTGCTGCCCAATAACATTACCTACATAAAAATGCCCTAATTAAAAAACCTACCTATCAGCCTCTCCATGAGTTGTATTCAGACTTTTTCTAAAACATTTTAAATTTAATAGTATCGTGTTAAAAATACAACAAACTTTCATACTTTAATATATATATATATATATATATATATATATATATATATATATATATATATATATATATATATATATATATATATATATATATATATATATATATATATATATATATATATATATATATATATATATATATATATATATATATATGTATATATATATATATATATATATATAGTTTAAATACAATAATAATTATTAATGCAACAAAATTTATGCATATTTATGTTACCAAGTTTATAAAATTTTCATAAAATCCATAATATAAAATAATCATGATATAGCAACTATTTATATATTTCTTTAACAAAAATTAAAAAGATATTAGATTCTCAAACAGCATGTTCATTATAATGAACATGCTGTTTGAGAATCTAATATCTTAATTTTGTACCTAATATCTTAATTTTTGTGATTTGTGACGTGATTTAAATGCGCTAGTGACGTGATTTAAATGCGCTGTTGGAAGGCATTATGAATTGCGGGAAAATAAATAGCACTTGAGTGCTATTTATTTTCCCGCAATTCATAATGCCTAATGATTTAAATCGCGTCACTCTACGACTCAATTTACTCAGAAAGTCACGCAATTCAATGTACACTCTGATTGCGAGAAAAACTTTTAATTTAACTAGATTTTTTTGGTAATAATTTAATTTTAACGTAAGGGACAGATTGTCCCGGGCGGCAGATTTCCAAGGGGCACCAAATAGAATGAAGGTACCTTGGAACAAAGGTCCTTTACCGATAATATAGGAGAATTTCGATAATTAAGAACGCCAATCATATTGCTGTCCCGGGCGGCGAAACAGTTCTTGGCGGCATTTTATATATATATATATATATATATATATATATATATATATATATATATATATATATATATATATATATATATATATATATATATATATATATATATATATATAGCTATTTGTTATTACTTAAAGTTTTGATTCTCGTTATATTGATGGTTTACAGCTTCTTTTTTTTTTAGAGAAAAGTTATTTGGAGTAGAGATGAACAACAAAATAATTGTGTTATTAATAATAGGTATTAATAACACAACCTATCACATTCAAAATAGATTTTTCTGGTATGGAATGATAAAAGATATTACAACTTATGTTTGCAAATGTGACCAATGCCAAAAGTCAAAGATTAGAAAACTTCAATCAAAACTATTGCAGCAAAATAATTCAATTCCTAAAGGCAATATGAAGCAGGTAGGAGTCGATTTAACACAGCTAATAGAAGTTAACGGTTGCAAATATCTGGTTGTATTAATTGACTACTTCAGTAAATGGGTTGAAGCAGAAGCACTTACGGATAAAACTGCTAAAGCTGTGGCTTTTTTTTTGTATAAACAGGTATGTCAACATGGCTGTTTTAAAATTCAAATAAATGACCAAAGTCGTGAGTTTGTAAATGAAATTTCTAAAGAACTTTACTCAAAAACAGGAACAATTCAAAGAATTACGAGTGCATATCATCCTCAAGCTAATGGATTAGTAGAGAGACAAAATCAAACAATTAAACGTATATTAGTAAAAGTGCTTGATGAGGCTGCTCTGGAATGGCCATACATTATTGATAGTGTTTTGTTTTCTTTAAGAGTTAGAAAGCACAGTCTACTGGGTTTTCACCGTTAATAAAATTTTTGACGATGCTTATAAAAATATTGAAAAATCTCAAAAAAGACAAAAACATGATTACGACAAGAGAATTGCACCAAATAATGAAATTAGCATAAATAAAAAAGTGTAACTAAGAAATAGCAGACGTGATGATAGAAAAGGTGATAAACTTGTAAAGTCTTGGACTGGACCATACATTGTAACTTCTATTTCTAGCACAAATAACTGCACTTTGAAAAATCTAAAGGGTCAAATTTTGAAAACAAAGAACAACTTGACAAAGTTATGTTTATATAATTTAAAAATAACTAATGATGAACAAAAAATCACATTTGATGAAATTAATATGCAAATTTCTAATGATAAGATCGGAAAATATGGAACTATTGAAATGAGAACTATTTCTGAAAAATTTGGAATTGTTATTACCAAAAATATTTTTGTGAATGTGTTATGAAATTATAAGAGAAAAAGTTGTTAAACATATGTGTATTCATATTAATGACGAAATGACTTTATATATGAATCAAACAATAATAACGTATATAAATGAAAGTGGTATGAGTGATAACACAATTTGGGCAACTGATGCAGAAATAATTGGATGTGCTTCGTTCATGGGTATTGATATAAAAGTATATAGCAAATACAGAGAATTGAAATGGCTGACTTACCTATGTAGTTTAACATTTACACAGCTTAGTGAACATGCTATATTCCTTGACAATTCAACTGCAAGTCACTTTAATGTTGTACTGTTGTAAAATATAAAAAACTATAAAAAAAAAAAAAATTATAAATCATCTTCTTTTCATAATTTTTAGACATTTTTTAAATATATTTTTATTTTAAGTCTGTAAACAAATGTTTTAAAAACGTAAAAATAAGCGAATTTACAACGGTATATAGGAGAAGGAATAAAAATGTTTGTCTTTTTAAATTTGGTGGCAATACTTTTTCATACGCCTGACTGATTCCAAAGAGTAAAGCGATAGCAGAGAATCCAGAAATAAACCCATATAACAATATATGTTTAATTAAAAGAAAAATTAACCCTATCTGATACATAGGGTAACCTACGAGAAATTTTTTTTTTGTCGATGCGAATCGTTAAATAAAAAAGTCAGAAAGAAATAAAAAGCTGCGATTTTTAGATTCTGCAGGTTGGCAAGGTAAACTTATTGTTTAGAAAACTCCTTTTCTAACAAGTTTGCAACAAATGCGATAGCCTAATAGTAAAATTAAACAATTTTGGATATTCCCCTTCATTTTTTTAATAAAAAATATACACATTTTGATCAAACAAGTACTTGCATATTCTATGATCTTTAAGTTTAAAAAAGATTATCTATAAAATTTATATTTTCACCGTTTATTTAAAATAATATAAGAAATTTTAATCCCACTAAAATGTAAAAACTAAATTAAGTTAAAAAAAGTTATTTTTAAAAGTTTAACTTTTATTAAATATATTAATTAAGCACTATATTAACATAACGGTAAAAATATCTAATGAGAGTAAAAATCTCGTAAAGGGAGTAAAAATTTCATACGCATTTTTTACTCCGCGGCACAAATTTCATATCAAATTTTTATAGGGGAGTAAAAAAAATGGGAGTAAAAATCTCATACTACACCGGCCTTTTCTATTTAGCTTTTTTTTTAAATTAAATAACTGTTTTGCGCATTACAGGGTTTATGCGAAATATAAAACATTTTTTAAGAAAATATAAAACATATTTTAAGAAAATATAAAACATTTTTTAAGAAAATATAAAACATTTTTTAAGAAAATATAAAACATTTTTTAAGAAAATATAAAACATTTTTTAAAAAAATATAAAACATTTTTTAAGAAAATATAAAACATTTTTAAAGAAAATATAAAACAAAGTTTATGCTAATATAAAACATTTAATTAGTTAATTAAATGTTTAATATTTTAACATAAAAAATTCAATTACGTAATTACTCTATACTATGGAATTTATGTGGTTTATTCACAACAAAGAAAGAGATCTGTAAAAATATATTATTCAAGCTTTATTTTGTTATTTTAATCAATAAATGGAAAACAAGAGACAAAGAAAAAAAAGAACACTTATTGCAAAGGATATTGTAAAAACAATAAGAAAGTCAATTCTTAAAGAAATGAAGTTAAAAGAAATTGCGGAAGAAGTTGAAATATCAGTTTCTGCAACACGTTTTATTTCTGATAAAATCTGTAAAGGACTTAGTGATGATGAAATCGCATCAGTAAAAAAAGGAAGGCGCAGCTCTTATGACGAGACACTTAAATCTGAAATTCGAATGTTAATTGAGCATGATCCATCTCATACGTTAGCATCATTGAGAAACATTCTCGTTGAAAGGAATATTAATGCATCTATACCAACAATATCTAAATATTTGAAGTCGATGGAGTTCACTAGAAAACGACTTACATTAGTACCAAAAGAAAGGAACTCGCCGCAAAACATTGATTTAAGACAAAGTTTTTGCAGGACTATTAATTCGATTCCTGACAAAAAAGTGTTTCTAGATAAAACAGGCTTTAATTTACATACTTCTAAACAGTATGGTTATTCTATAAAGAATACAAAATGTTCTAGTATTGGATAATTGTGCATTTCACCGTAGAAGAGATGTAATCAATTTGCTCAGCCAATCCAGTGTTTCAGTTTACTTTTTGCCACCTTATTCACCACAATTGAACCCGATTGAGGAATACTTTAGTTGTCTTAAAGCTAATTACACTTCTATAAGGCCGTTTCCAAAAACTAACAATGAAGTTAAGGCTACTTTAAATTCGCTTATACCGACAATTGGCGTTGATTTTTGTGGTTGGTATTATAATATGAGAAGATGGGTTTTGAAAGGCATAGCAAGACAAGAATTTTACTAAAGTGGATACTTTGCTTTTTATATTATATCTTTAAGTATAATGAGTTATAATTATATAAAAGATACTCTTTATTCTTTAGAAGTTTATGAATAACTTTATGTATCATAATTGCACTATTGATTCAACTACAATGTTTTATATTTTCTTAAAAAATGTTTTATATTTTCTTAAAAAATGTTTTATATTTTCTTAAAAAATGTTTTATATTTTCTTTAAAAATGTTTTATATTTCCTTAAAAAATGTTTTATATTTTCTTAAAAAATGTTTTATATTTTCTTAAAAAATGTTTTATATTTTTTTAAAAAATGTTTTATATTTTCTTAAAAAATGTTTTATATTTCGCATAAACCCTGTAACGACTTCATTGTTTTTTGTAATGCTTCATTGATCATATTCTATTGAAACTAATTGTTTGAATGACTTTTCCTGAATGCGTAAAACGTAGGTGCGTTTGAATCTTAAAAAATATATTCAAATAATAATTAAGTTTTTACTAAAGCTTAAATAATTAAAATTTATTTTTGTTTCAAACTTCCACACATTTTATCAAAACTTATTTTGTATTATTGTATTCACTCATATATCACTAGCATAGTAAATATATGTGAAATGTTTTATAATCACTATGATTCGTAGATAACATTTATCGTCAAGATATAGTCATAACAATTTGTTCTTTTGACTAGTATTTATAAATTTTTATGTATATTAATACTTTCTTTTTTTTTTCATTCTCATTTAATATTTTTTATCTTTAAAAAAAGACATGTTTTCAAAATTATTAACTACGAAAAACGACGTTGACGTTATATGAGGACACTTTTTAGTAATATAGTGAAATTATTATTAAAGCTGTTTTATCATTTGTTTTATCATTCATTATCATAGAATTATATAACTTAAAGTACAATCTGATTTTTAGAAGTCTAGTTAACAGTTTATTATTCTTAAAAGACTTGTTAGTTTTAGAAAAAACGTTACGGCTCTTTCATAGCATAGAGTGGCCTCTTTCATTGACAAGATGTTATGAAAGAGCTGATTTCTCTTTTTTTTTTTTTAAATAGGTGTATGATAGATTATTAGCATTGTTATCCAACTTGTTTTTATTTTATAATATTACCCAATAAAGTAACTAATTAATTAAAAAAATAAAAAATTTTTAATCAAAATTGACTTTTTTCATACCTTTTTAAAACTGGCTCTTTCATACACACTCTCCTATATATATATATATATATATATATATATATATATATATATATATATATATATATATATATATATATATATATATATATATATATATATATATATATATATATATATATATATATATATATATATATATATATATATATATATATATATATATATATATATATATATATATATATATATATATATATATATATATATTTATATATATATATATATAATTTCAGCAGGATTGTCTTCACTATAACCAATTAAATGACATCCACGAAAACGTATACTTGGTTTCACATACATTTCATCAAATAGCAGGCAGCAACGTTTTTCCGAAATAGTTAATGTTTCAAACACGGTTTTAATACAGTTGCTAAACTTGGTGGAGAAATTTTATGCCTTATTTCAGACAATCTTCCCACAAATCGTAGCATATATCAATTTTTTGCTTTAAGTTTAAATGAGCCATGGCTTGGTAATATTTGCAACCAAAGTATAATAATGCTTCATGATCCAGTGCACTTGTTTAAATCAATTCGAAATAACTGGCTTACAGAAAAAACTGGAACAATTCATCTGACACTAAATAGTCAATTATTTAAAGGGTATTGGAAAGATTTGGTAAGTTTATATGAAAAAGAAAAAAATAATGTTATCAAGTTGACAAATCTTTCATACAAAGCTATTCATCCAGGTGTAATTGATCGACAAAATGTCACCCATATGTGTGCTGTTGTTAATGAGAAGACTGTAGCAGCCCTTAAAATTTGTGATTTTAAAGAGACAAGCGAGTTTCTTGAAAGAATATTATTGATATGGAATTACCTTAATATTAAACAAGAAGGTATGGACATACGTTTAAATGATCCAAATAGAGCTTCATACAAAAATGTAAATGATAAACGACTTCAAGAGATTTTGACATTTGCTGAAGCTGTTGCAAAAATGCCAGGAGGAAAGGGCTGGAAGCGGAACAAATCATTCACTAGTGAAACGAAAATTTCTTTGTCGAATATGCTTTACGGAATTGTAGATTTAATCTGAAAATTGCTGAATGAAGATCATCAATATGTTCTTCCTGAAATATTTCAGACAGATCGGTTAGAAGGAGAATTTGGAATATACAGGTAGTTAAATAATTCCTTACCTATTTATGATCAGATTGATATTGTTGTTATTACATTTAAGCAGGGTCAGACTGGCACTGAAGGGCCCGGGGGCAAAAATAAATTAAATCCTTAATCACATAGTTTTTGGTTATAAGTAGAAATAACTTTTATTTAGAAATAACTGGTATTTTGTAACATCAAAAATGATATTTCATAGAAATAACTACCATATTTATTGTATTGTTTTTTCGCAATAATTATTACTAATTTTTATGTATTTTTTGTGGCAGGGGCTCTGGGGTAAATCCCTCCCAACCCCCCTCACCATTCTGACCCTGCATTTAAGAACACTAATTTTCGTATGTATCTTTAAATAAAATTCAAATTATATATAGTTTAGATTTTTTTATGCCAGGCAACTTTGTGGAGGCAGTTATCATGTTTCGGTTGAAGAAGTTAAAAATAGTCTTCGTTTACAATGCCTGAAGTTGTTTAGTAAATTGGATGCTATGGGTGTACCTATTTCTCAATGCTCAATTATTCAATCAGAGTGTTGTCAATTAGATCTGAATGAGGATGACATTAGTTATCTTGATACATCTGTCTCTTCAATTGATGCAATTTCCGAAGAAGAAAATGCTGCCCTATATTACATTTCGGGTTATGTCCAGCATAAATTTTTACCAAGTATATCCGTATCTGGTACCTTTGTTACCAATGCATCTGAGTTTACTGAGTTAGTATCTCGTGGTCGACTATGTCACCCTACTGAGGATCTATTTCAATATGTCAGATATGCGTATTCTCTTTTTATTTTATTACCTAATGCAGAGATGCGGTTCCAGTGCGTTAGATACATTTCTAAACTTTTTATATATTTCTATACAGCTTTACCTTTCGATTTACAAGCATTACCAATCAACGCAGTTGTTTCCACCATTTTGAATTGTTTTTTCAAGGGTCTAACGAAATTGAATGAATCGTCAGACAAAGTTTCTTTACATATTGAAGACCGCAAAGTTAAAAAGTTTTGCAAATAAATCAAACAACACGCAATATGTGGTTAAAATGGTTATTTTTTAAAATTGTTAACATTGTTTTAACACAGAAGTTAGATCATTTTAGATAATCTACTTTTTTTGTTGTTGAATTTTGAAAATTCTTATATTTATAATTATATTTATTATTTAAAATTCTTATATTTATTAATGTTTGAAGATTAATAAATTATGAATTAATTTTAATTTTTAATGAAATGATTTTTTTTTTCTAATTTTCTAATTTACATCTTCACTTCCAACAAGGCTGCAAGCAACCACTATAAGAGTTGGAAGTTATTGGAAGAGAAAAGACTAAATCTTTAGAGCAAGATAACGATTGACTGATGACTTAAAAGATTGCAAATTATATGAATCAGGAAAGCAAGATGAAGGAAGCGAATTCCAAAGAACTGATGTTCGAGGAAAAAAACTAGAAGAATTAGAGTTTTTGAAGCACTTAGGAACAGTCACAGAAAAAGGATGAGACTTAATTGAATGGCGAGTAACACGAGAATGAATTTTAGTAGATGGCACAAGGGACGCTAGCTCTTTAGAGCAGTGCCCATTATAGTATTTGTAGAAAAGAGAAAGAGAAGCAACATTACGACGATGTGACAAAGGTTGGAGATTGGCTGCCAGAGCAGGTCCAACTATGTTTACAATTCGTTTTTGCACCTTGTCTAAAAGAGAAAGAGCATCATTAGAAGATCCGCCCCAGATGTGGCAACAGTATTCCATACAGGGACGGATTTGAGATTTATAGAGATAGAGAATAGAATCTGGAGTAAGAAAGTGTCGAGCTCGATAAAGAGATGCAACCTTAGCAGATGCTAATTTTGCAATGGATTTGATATACGGTTTAAAAGAAAGATCAGAAGTAAGAGTTAATCCTAGAAGATGAATGGTAGATGACTCATCTAGTACATTACCATTCATAAATATAGGAAGATCTAAATTATTACGATAACGATTGGCCGAATAAAATTGAGTTTTATCTGAATTAAAGTTCACCAGCCACTGTGAGCCCCATGCTGTAGCAGAAGTGAGGTCCTTTTCAAGCTCAGATACTCCCTCCAAGCAATCAGAGAGTGTAGGCTTCTTATCATGACAAGAGTAAATGGTAGTGTCGTCAGCGAATAATGCCACCTTAGATGTGAGAATATCTGGAAGATCGTTAATGTAAATTAAAAAGAGTATAGGGCCAAGGATTGAACCTTGAGGAACCCCTGAAGTTACAGGATGTGAAGAAGAGTGTTGTCCATCGAGGACAACTTTTATACTACGATTGGAAAGAAAGGACTAAAGTAATTAAAGTTTAAAGGACTAAAGTAATTAAAGTTTAAAGTTGCTAATTTAAGTATTTTATAAGATCCCTTTATTTACTGCATAAGATCCTTTGATTAACTACATAAGATCAATTTATTTACTAATTAAAGATTAAAGTTACTAATCCAGGCCTTATAAAAATAAGATTCCTTTTTTACTATAAATTGTCATAAATTTAATGAGTTATGAGATTAAGATGTTATTTAATGAAAATAACTCTGAATAACTGTTAATATTAGTATCAAAATCATTTAAGTGTTAAACTTCAAAAATTTTTCGAACATATTCAACTTTCAGCCCTCTCGTCAAAATCGCATGAAATCGAAGTTGCGCGTCCCGGTATTTTAGTAGTCCCTGTATATATATATATATATATATATATATATATATATATATATATATATATATATATATATATATATATATATATATATATATATATATATATATATAAATTACAAATTAGTAGAAAATCACTTAGCAAAATTTTTACTCATTTAACACTGTGTTTCATCAATAAAGACTCATCAGATTTTCTGATGAGTCTTTATTGATGAAACACAGTGTTAAATGAGTAAAAATTTTGCTAAGTGATTTTCTACTAATTTGTAATTTATATATATATATATATATATATATATATATATATATATATATATATATATATATATTTATATATATATATATATATTTATATATATATATATATATATATATATATATATATATATACAGGGCCTTCGAGAGGGAGGGGCAAAGGGGGCAAATTGACCCGGGCGCAAAGCTTGAAGGGGCGCCGGACAATATGTTTTTGTTTTTTTTATAGAATAAATATAAAACATTTTAATGACTGACAATCTGAAATCTGCTTAGTTTTTGTATTTGAGATTGAAATTTTAGTATTTGGAATAAATTTGCACATGAAAAAAATAATTTAAGTTTTAAATTCTATTCTTATAATTAGTAATAAACTAATTTTTACGAAAAAAAATAGGATTTAGCTATTGTACAATTAGACAGAAGAGGGCGTGTTCCTTAAGCCGAACATTTAGCAATGCTAGCTCATGTTCTATTGTAAGGAAGATTATGTGCTGTGGTAATAATAATGGTAACTCATCAAGTTTTGCTTTGATGAAGTTGATACAGATAGCACTGAAATCTTCAATAGGTAGTGCGTTCCATGGGTTTGGTTCAACTTCTTTAACTATACGGTTGTTGAAGAAGTTGAAGCAAACGAGACAGTTGTGGTCGATTTCACAATAAAATTACTGTTTTTTTTAAGTAGTATTTGACTGTTGAGGCAAAAGAGAGAATCTTAGAATTGCATTTTTCAGACATATAAGCGGCCTTGACTCTACCAGAACCCGGCCAGTTATCAAATATATGAGTTTTTGCCTTTTGGCTGTACTCAATATGGGTAATTTCTGCACTCAATATGTTATTAGAAGGACTTTGGATCAGTGGGGGATTAAACAATTTCCCTCAAGTTCAGCTTAATAAATTTCAAAGTGAATCATTAGAGTCAATAAAAAAAAGGAATTTTATCTAACAGTGGAGAATGCAAGGTTCAACTTAACTTGGTAATAATTAATGTTAACTCTTCTTTGTGGGCAGTTGTTTTGAGTCAAAAAAATCAAGATGTAATTATTTTAAAGAGATCTCCAGCACAAAAGCAGTATTTAAAAGCGGCTAATTGTCCCCTCTTCGTTGAAACTGAGGAGCTAGAGATCAACGGAGGAAACTCATAAGTCATGTGAAGCAGCATAAATGCAGCCCATTGCACTAAAGGTTCTACAATGATTGGAAAGAGTCCTACATTCGTCTTTCCAGCTTCACTGGTAAATATTTAGAGCTCCATAAGTAAATAAACTCTGAGACAGCTAAACGGCTGACAATTCTTCGTGAAATTTTGAATGTGACTGTTTTCATGGCTTCTAAGGAATTTAACTTTAGGGAATTAACTTTAGATGTTTTAATTGACTTGACGAAAGCTTTAGATATAATTGATCACGTAATTCTTTTAATAAAAGTTGGAGTGGTACGAAATTACTGGAAATATATTAGTTTGGCTAAAAAGTTGTTTAAATAATTGAATACAATTTGTTTATGCTGATGATAACATATGATCTAGTTTGTTAAATACTTCATGTGGAGTTCCTCAAGGATCCATAATAGGACCTCTCCTATTTCTTATATATATTTTAATAATCTATCAAAATCTTCTAACCTAATGACAGTTATGTTTGCTGATGATTTTAACTTATTTCTTTCTTATTATAACATTTTTACACTTTTTAGCAACATAAATATTGAACTAGTCAAAATTTGCAATTACTTGTTGCTTTTTGATAAAAAAATTGTTACATGTTTAAATTTAATGAATTATTTAACATGTTTTACTTTTTAAGTTTAAGAACTCTTCCATTGTAATTTTGTATGTTTATTTTTATTTTAATTTATATTAAAGAAATGGTAATTTATATATTTTTGAAAATTGTGGACATTATTGTTCGCATGAGTCAGCTGTTCGGAAGACACAGTAATTTGATTGATGCAAGCCGTAAACACTATAACAAAAGGAAAAAATCATAAAAAAAAATATTCCTATTTCTTCAATAGCGGTTTCTCTGTGACAAGAAGCTTTTTTAGGTAGCTCATTATAAACTTTTCTCAATATCAATTTTAATTTTTTATATAACTATTAAAATAATTTGTAACATCCCATTAGAAAATGTATACAATAATTATAATGACTACATCAACAAGAAGGCTCCACAATGAGTGCCCATTATTTTTTTCCGTCGTCTCAAAATGAGTTCCCCAAAGAATAAGGTGTTATACAAAGTGCAGCTGTCGAAAAAATTAAGGATGGTTTCTACTTCAAAACCATAGTTGATGGTACCCCTAATGTATCTCATACTGAGCGGATAACCTTTGCCATTCGTTTTCTCCTCTATGAAAGAGAAATTAATTGCTGAAAAATTAAAGAACAATGTGTTGACACTTTTGAGACGAAGAAAGGATTTGATATAGCTAAACTTATCACTAATGTGATTTTAAGGCTATGTATGGATATTCAAAAATATAGTGGTCAGGGACACAATAATGGATCCAGTAGGTCAGGTGCTTACAAGGGATATCAGGGCTTGATAAGCCTAAATTATCCAGAAGCTCTGTACGTTCCCTGTAGCGCTCACAGTCTGATTTTGGCTGGTGTGCTCGCAGTTGATCAGCCATTGAGATCAAAGTATTCTTCAAAAATGTTCAATCTTGGAGCGTATTTTTTAGTCCAAGTCTAACCCAATAGAAGATTCTCACTAAGGCAACTGGAATTTCACTGCATAGACTTTCTCTGACAAGATGGAGATCTCATACCAACTTGATCAAACCACTTGCCAAGAGGCCGAAAGAAATGTTGGCAGCTTTTAAACATATCATAAAAAATCTGGATCTGACCAGTGAGCAGCTCAGCCAAACAAGAGATTTAAAAAAATGATTATCATTTTTTGAATTTTGTATTGCTCGATACAATTCGGTATATATATATATATATATATATATATATATATATATATATATATATATATATATATTGCGTTACGTTCGTTATAATAACTTTATAAAAAAGAAAAATTGTTATAATTTTATATATTTTAGCTGAATGATAAATTTTTTTATATTATACACTGTTGGTAGTTTTTGATTGAATTTTTTGATTCAATTGCTCAAATCATTTACCGAATAAAATTCACAAGTTAACATCTATAGTGGTTTTTTATCATTAATAAGTATTGTGCAACATATAAAATTGAAACAAAGTTTATCAATTAAAAATGATAATGGGATATCATTTATATTTAGTAAATCTTCATTTTCTTAAAACACCTCAACAAATAAAGAAAATGTAGAACCAGTTTTACCGAATCTTTCCACAACACAAAAAAAATATGATGCTAGTAATGTGACTATAACAACCATACGTTCATAAACCAGAAAAACACCCGCATGCTCAAGACAATACTTATTCTGGACTGTCGATGTTTGGCAAATATTTAATTAATATCCTATATTTAGTAGCGTTTGAATGTCTTGACTGAACATCAGCGGGAATCATATCATAAATTTGAGTTTGTTGACACGGTCAGACTTCTAAAGACACGGTTCAGACTTACTAAATTAGTGGAAAGTTATTATACGCAAGCGCAGTAAAGTTTGCATATTTTAAATGGCTACGGATAGCGAATATAAAAAAAATTCTTATTGACAACGAGCTACTTTTCTAATTTTTAGCTATTAAATATGCATTTAGCCGTTTATTAAGAGGAAATTATAATAAAAGTAACTTCTAGTACACGATAAAACGTTTTAAATTAAATATAAAACCTCTAAAAATGAATAAAATGTAATTACAGAAATAGCTACTTTAGTGTGTTTTGTTTATTGTTTTCAAATCGTTTTTAAAAAAATTTTGAGCGTAGAAATTTTTAAATTTTAACTTTTCCAGATAGATGATCTGTTGATCTTTCTTATAATGTTGACTGATATTAGTATTCAAATTTTTTTCAAGATTAAAAGATATTTTTTTAACTTTAACTTTTTGTTAATGTTAAATATATATATATATATATATATATATATATATATATATATATATATATATATATATATATATATATATATATATGTATATATATATATATATATATATATATATATATATATATATATATATAATATATATATATATATATATATATATATATATATATATATATATATATATATATATATATATATATATATATATATATATATATACAGGGTTGGAAAAAATCAGATTTTTTTGATTTAAATCAGATTTTTTTGATTTAAATAAAATATTTTTTGATTAACTTTTAATATAATTTAAAGTAATATGAAATTGGTTAACTGTGTTTTTTTTGTACATAATGCAGTGGTCAAACAGGTCAAAAGTATACTCAGGATTCTAAAATCATTTCTTTTAACCTTATACCTCCACAAAACTATCCACACTATGCGATTGTATAAAGATTTTCTGGATATTTATTATATTAAGTATAGATAGTATTAAGTTTTTTCTTAAATATTGTTGTTATAATTTAATATTGACTGTTTGTCAAAATTTTTGTCAAAAAAATATTACTCTTAAATGGTTTAAAACTCTAGCTATATTTTTGCAGAAACAAAAATATTTAAAACATACTAAACAAAAACAAAAAAATATGTCTGGAAGAAGATCTAACTCAGTGTGGTCCAAGTTTGAAAAGCTTGAAACAAAAAGTGGGAAGGGATGTAAAGCAAGATGTAGGATATGCAAAAAAGAACTGCAGGGTCTGGTGGCAAGAATGAAAGTACACTTAAATAAATGTTGTCACGAAAATAATACAGAAGGTGATATAATGTACACTTTATAATAATTAATTATTTTTTTAATTAGTATTATTTAATTCAAAGTATTTTTTTAGAAATTGAATTTCAAACTACTTCTTCCAATATTCAATTTGATGTTACAAAGCAACCCTCAGAATCATCTGTTTTAGCAGAAAAATGTTATTTAAATGTATCAGCAAAAAAATCACGGACTGAAAATATAAATAATAATGGTCCAATAAATAAAAATATAAGTTCTGGATTATTGTCACATGTTGTTAGAACAAGTCAGAGTCAAAAGGCCGTATTTGATGAGCAGATTGCAAGAATGATTTTTGCAACAAATTCATCATTTCAATTAGTTGAACATCCAGAATTCCAAAAACTTATGTTGATGTTGAGGCCAGGCTATAGTGGCCCAACAAGAAAGGACGTAGCTGACAAACTCCTAACAATAGTGTTTGATAAAGAAAAGGGTAACGTTAAAAACGCTCTAAATGGAGAGATTGTAAATATAGCACTGGATGGTTGGTCAAACGTTCATAAGGAGCCTATAATTTGTGTTACAGTTACAACTGAAACAAGTGATGTCTATTTAGCTGACACAATTGACACATCTGGAAGCCCGCACACTTCTGAATATCTTGAAGAACTAGCAGTTTCATCAATTAAAAATATAGAGCTTGAATTTGGGTGTCGTGTGGGAAATATTGTGACTGACAATGCAGCTAATGTATCAAAAATGAGGCATAATATTGAATCTCGATCAGATATTGATGTAGTTACATATGGTTGCTCTGCACATTTAATGAATTTGTTAGCACATGACCTAGAAATTGACAATGTTAAAGATCATATAGTAAATATTGTCAAATATTTTAGGAACCACCATTTTGCTTTGACAGAATATAAAAAAGCTGGTGGACAAAAACTTGTATTGCCTCAAGATACTCGCTGGAATACCATGTGTGACTGTCTAAAACTGTATATTGCAAATTGGTCAACTCTGCTAAAAATCTGTGAGTCTAATCGGGCCATAATTGACACTACAGTGCAACAAAATGTCTCTAACTTAGTCATTAAGAGATCTGCAGAAGATCTACTTGCTCGCTTAGAACCTATTGCTTTTGCACTTGATAAAGCACAAAGTGACAAATGCAAAATTGCAGATGTAGTGGAAGTATGGAAAAATCTAGAAAACAAACTTTTGTGTAAAAGTGAGAAAGTTATCCAAAATAAATTCAAAAAAAGATACGACAAGGCAGTGACACCATCCCATTTTCTGGCTAATCTTCTTCACCCTCATTACCAAGGTAGAAAATTGAATGAAATTGAAAAAAATACTGCTTTGGAATATGCCAATCTACAATACCCACATATTATTCCTACAGTTATGAAATTTAGAGGAAAGTCATACCCATTCCTGGAATTTGAATTTAGATTAGAGGTTTTAACAGAACTATCGTCTGTTCAGTGGTGGAGATCACACCGCGATAACATTGAAAGTAAAACATTAAATACAATTTTGCAATTGATGACTGCGGTAGCTTCATCTGCAGGAGTTGAACGTGTGTTCTCCTCTTACGGCTTGGTACATTCAAAACTGAGAAATAGATTGGGTACAGAAAAAGCTGCTAAGCTTGTGTTTCTATTCAAGGCAATTAATCAGCAGAAAATTATTCAATTTGATATTGATGATTAATTTTAATGCCGCACACAGGATAAAAATTTTTTAGTTTTAATTAATAATTATGTTTATTAATTTGTTTTGTACACTGTAGCATTACCTGTTTTATTTATTTTTATTGTATACTTTGAGTCATTATTTCTATAAATACATAGTTCTGTTACATTTAATTAGTTTTTTTTTTAAATATGACAAAAATAGTTTTTAAATAAATTTTTATTATTCAAAAATCAAACATAAAAGAAAAACTTGATTTAAATCATTAGTCATCCAAAAAAATCTTTTGATTTAAATCTTGATTTAAATCGATGTGATTTAAATCAGCCAACCCTGTATATATATATATATATATATATATATATATATATATATATATATATATATATATATATATATATATATATATATATATATATATATATATATATATATATATATATAATATATATATATATATATATATATATATATATATATATATAAATATATATATATATATATATATATATATATATATATATATATATATATATATATATATATATATATATATATATATATGTAAGATATGTTAGTGTATTTTAAAAATAGAGTACTATAACAAAGTAATAATAAATTAGCAAAAACACATTAATTTTGTCTTTGAAAGGCAGGCAGGAGTGTTTTTATTAATACATACATACATAATATATGTATGTAAGTATGTATGTATGTATGTATGTATGTATGTATGTATGTATGTATGTATGTATGTATGTATGTATGTAATATATGTATGGATGTAAAATAGGTATTTGTAGTTATTGTGGTTAAAGCGTAGTCAATGGAGAGACAAACAAATAAAAAACAAAAAAAATTTCTATATTCTATAAAAAAATGGTTTAAACACTCCATAACTAAATAATAATGTTTTGATTTATTTTGTTCATTGATTAATTCTCTTTCATATATATATATATATATATATATATATATATATATATATATATATATATATATATATATATATATATATATATATATATATATATATATATATATATATATATATATAAAAATTATGATAGTGTATTTTACAAATAGAGCGCTCAACGTTCTTAAAGAACAGAGCAATAATAATTTAGTAAAAACACTTGGCCTAACATACAATTTTTAATATATTTACTTTTTGTTTTTATTATATTCATTTCATATTTTAATACATTCGATTCGTGAATTTTAATACATTCGATTCGATTCGTGAGTCTCAGTTTGATCAAATCGAGGGGGCTGTTAATTTTACATGGTCATAACTTTTATGCACTATAATACAATTATATTAAATTCAAAAACTGAAGGTATATTTAGTATAAGATAGAGAAACTAAGCATTTTATTAAGTCATTGTCATCATGTTTTGGCAGAGGCAGTTAGCTTGTAGGGGAATTATTGTTCACAATTCATGAAATTTGTTGCAAAACATTTAGTTTTGACCTAGGTATGACCATAATTATATTTAGCTCAAAAAATACGTTTTTTAAATGTTTTTTGAAATTAGTTTTTTTTATTAAACATTAACTTCAAAATAAACTAAATTGGAAAACTAAAATGTTTTTTTTTTATTTTTTTAATATTATAAGTAAAATCTATATGCATTATGAAAACCCAAAAAAAGATCTAAACATTGATTTAGATATCAAAAAATAAAAAATAATGAAACATTTTATTTTAATTAAAAAAAAATTTGGATAAAAGTTAAGTATATATTTCAAATAATATATTAAAACAATAATTTTCAAAAGAAAAACCATAAAAAAAAGCATTTCAATATTTTGCAGAACCACCTTTCTCAAATAAGGATTGAAGAAGGCAATTATCTAAAATTTCAATGTTTCTATCAGCATTAAGTCAACCTTCAAATAATCAATAGCATTTAAGTCCTGCATAATTCATGTAGGCCCTAAAGTCTACACTGCCATTACCTTGCTTGATTGGTTTTCATGTACAATTCAAATCAAATTACTCTTGAGGTGATCGCCATAGCAAAACACGAAGCAATAACATATTCTTGCATATCTACCTCAACATTCATTTTGTCTGAGAATATAACATTTCACCACTTGCTGTCGTGTTTCATCAAGCAAATTAATAAACGTTTATCTCATTGTGTTAGCCACCAGATTATCCAGATCCATAATGTCATCTGTTTCAGTATAAGGTTTTCAAATATGTGCTACAACTGAATATCCAATATTTAACTTATTAGCTATTTGGCGAGGAGATAGTACTTGGTTTTAAATAAAAATAGATTTGTAACATGTTTTTTCAGAGAATCTCAACCATGATTTTGGAGTTTTATGCTGTATTACTTCACTTGTTATGAGGCTTTTTTAATATCTAATTAATTTGTGTTTTCATCAGTACTATTTCAAAATTAGAAATTTAGAGTTAATAAATGCTAATGAAAATCAAATTAAATTATAAAAAAAAATCATTAATATATTACGTTAATTTTAAAAATAAAGCAGTAAGCATTAATTTTTGACGAACAAAAAAAAATTTTAAAAAATATAATTGATGTTATAAAGTTACATATAATTAGGGATACAAATGAAATTTTATGGTTACAACTTGTCCATTAAATAAAAAACATGATACTTATTAATTAGAAATAATAAAATATTTAAAAAGCTAACTAGTTTTTAAAGTAATTTTAAGCAAACAGGATATATAAGTAAATATGGTCTAATTAATGGCCAATGGTGTATGTATTATATATATATATATATATATATATATATATATATATATATATATATATATATATATATATATATATATATATATATATATATATATATATATATATTTATATATATATATATATATATATATATATATATATATATATATATATACATATATATATATATATATATATATATATATACATATATATATATATATATATATATATATATATATATTATTTTAAAACGTCAAAAATACGATTTCTCTCAACACTTATAATTTTTTTATTATTATAGAAATTTTCGCTGGATTTTAGATACCAGCTTCTTCAGCTTGTTAAATGTTACAGTAATTAGTAAACCGTTATAATTTAAATTAACCCCTTTCTGCATACTGTATCATATATGATACAGTTTATAAATTGTGTATCTCTGGTCAAACGCTCAGGAATTTTAAATGGGAATTAAGTTTATTTAAAGCGTGCAATATTTAAGTGAGTGTGGCCACCGTACTTGGAATGTTTTTTGCAAATTTTACTTTCAATTTTATTTCTCATATTATCAAAATGGCATCCGGCAGCAAATCAATTAATTATTGTAAGTACATCATTTTGTTAAGAAAGATTCCTTTCAATCATAAACTCACAAAAATTCCCAAAGTTTCTTATACCTATTGGTAGTCCTTTTGCGTTTTTATTTACCTAATTTCTTAAACTTTCATTCCTCAACAACTCTTTTTGTAAGTGTATCAGAAATGATACATCATGCATCTAAAGCAAAAAATTTTAATTTCATATTTTTGATTTATTGTTATTTCTTTTGTTATAAAACGTTTTTATTATTTCTTCTAATCTTTACCAATCAAGCCAACTTCTTTCTATGGTAGAAAGCCTTCTGGTATCCAAAGGATACAAGCGCCTGTCTTGATCAAATTTGCTGATGACGACTCAGATCTATGCTCCTCAGGCGGAGATTCCAGCGATGAAGAAAATATAACTGATTGCGAACTATTTTTGCCAATACCTTCTTCTTCCAGTGAGGAAGTTGATAGCAGTGATGAAAATGCTGACAGCAATGAAAATCAGTTACTTTCAATATTAGGAAGAGCAAATGGCAGCGCGGGTAAAAAAGAAGGTGCAACAGTGGTGCAAGCTACCAATAAACCAAACGCAAATGGAAAAAAGCCTGCAAAAAAATCTCAGCTATTGTGGAAAGTTAAAAGTCTTCCAAATAAACAAGAAGACCACAAATTTAAAGGTAACTACCAACAAAAAATGGACGAGTTATTGGATTGTCTTGGTTCAGAACTGTCATACTTTTATCGGATTTTTCCAAAAGAGCTTTTTCAAGAAATTGCCTATCAGACAACGTTGTATTCCATGCAAACCAATCCTGAAAAACCAGTTGCTGTAAAAGAGGAAGATATAATTAGTTTTGTTGCATGCGTTTTGTATATGTCTGTTGTCAAACTCCCAAGCACAAGAGATTATTGGTCGTCTTCCATTGGAATTGCTCATGTAGCTAATATTATGCCCGTCAACCGCTTTGAAAAATTAAAAAGCATTATTCATTTTGCTGACAACAACTCTGCTGACAAAGACGATAAGCTTTTCAAGATACGCCCTCTCATAAACAAAATGAATGAACAGCTGAACAGTATTCCATTTGAAGAAAATTTGGCGGTTGATGAGCAGATTATTCCGTTCAAAGGGAGACATTTAATCAAACAATACAACCCTAAAAAACCACACAAATGGGGGTTTATAGTTTTTGTTCTGAGTGGTGTCTCTGGCTTCAGCTATAATTTTGAAGTTTACTGTGGAGGAAGTGACAACATTTGCTTTGAGAATGAACCAGACCTTGGGGCAAGTAGTAACGTTGTCATGCGCCTAGCCCGAATC
>NC_061161.1:26788808-26821308 GCF_022113875.1 Hydra vulgaris | reverse complement strand
AGCCATTCCCACCAGATTGGTTTTAAAAAAATCAGGTCTCCTGTAAACACCGTATGACGGCCCTTTATTTAGCCAATAAATTTTTTAAGAGAATATAATGGGCCATTATTTCCCAGCATTTTGCCTTATTTGCTGATGCTTTTTCACATTTCCAATTAAGACAATCATTTTGCAAGTTATTATTATTATAGAACTGTAGAATTATAGAAACAAGCAACAAAGAAAAAACAGATAGCAATAAAGAAAAAGCAACAAATCTAATTCTTAGTCTGATATTATTAGTTTTAGTT
Source organism: Hydra vulgaris (assembly GCF_022113875.1). NCBI lineage: Eukaryota > Metazoa > Cnidaria > Hydrozoa > Anthoathecata > Hydridae > Hydra > Hydra vulgaris. The sequence continues at coordinate 26,821,018 of NC_061161.1, read as the reverse complement.
GAAAAAGTGAACTAATTAATTGTGAAAACCTTTTGTCAAAAATAACGCCCGTCAAAAAAAATTTAGGATGAGCATAACAAAAAGGTTTCACTTATCTTTGACAGCAAGGTCACTGTTAATGATTCAACAGTTTTTTAAATTCAGGAGAATAAGGAATGGGGTTTCTTTACATTTAATTTTGATTTGTTGTGATAATGAAACATCAAAATAAGGTTTTTATATAATTGCTAAAGCAATAAAATGTAGGTATTACTGCAATTTTCTACATATACTGGATTCGAAACTACACTACTTCTAGAGGTCTCTCCATTCTAGAGATATCTTCCGATTTATTGTGTAAAGGTATGATTAGATTAAATAATAAATTAGGTCACAATAAATCAGAAGTTTATTTTTTTGATGGATCGTAGATTACAGTTAATTTATGATTAATTGTTTAAAAAAACATTTTCCAATTTCTTCTTGTAATCTTTGTAAGTTTTAAGAATTCTTAAGTAAGATACAAAAATGATAAGAAATTAAAAAATTTGTAGTTAATTGACTTTCCAGTATAGGGTTAAAAAATCATACAAAAATATTTTAGGAATTCTCAATTACTGGTAAAGTTGACCGAGGATAAGTAAATAATGGTGAATAAAATTCATTTTTTTCTGCATTAACGCAGTTTGTGTCTTTCAAAACGTTAGAATGTTTCTTACATATTGAACTCGGCGATTTACTTTTAGCTACACTTCCGTGGTCATCTTCAGAAGATGGTAGTTCTATTTGAGAAAATAATTTTTCATCTCTAAAAGTTTGATGTGGTGCGATACGATTACTTTTTAAAACATTTGCTGCTCCGCAAAGCATGCGACGTTTTTTTTTTGGAAGTTTTAGTCTTGCTTGAGCGTGAGAGTAAAACAAATTAAAATTGTTGACAATAACAGGAACAGGCAATGCAATCATAAGTACGCCACTTACTGCACAAAGTCCACCAATTGTCTAGATAAGATATGAAAAAAATAAGTAACAAGTAAATACAAAAATATAGTGCTACATAACAATTAAATATCTTTAAGAAAATTTTAAAGTCATTCAAACTAACCTTTCCTAACCATGTTTTCGGGACCATATCTCCGTAACCAACAGTTGTCATTGTTATAACAGCCCACCAAAATGTGCTTGGAATACTATTAAAACCAGTATCTGGTTCATCTTTTTCACAATTATAAACTAAACTTGAAAAAATAACAATATTGATTGCAAGAAAAAATATTAGTAAGAGTAATTGTCTGAACGATGCTTTTAACGTGTGACCAAGGATTTGCAAACCTATGCTGTGTTTAGCTAGTTTAATTATTCGAAAAACTCTGATGATGCGTAACAATTGCAAAAAACTGTGTATTCTTGTATAATTTCCGAGAATGAGTTGCAGATAGAAAGGAATGATGGAAAATAAATCAATCCAATTCATAATTCCTTTTATAAAAGAAAACTTGTTAGGACAAAATAAAAATCTCAGTAGAAATTCTGTCGTAAAGTACAAAACGCATAAGCCTTCTAAGATCAACAGCACATTTTTTGACGTATTATCGGAGAAGATTTTCATTGTCTCGATGCAGTACATCAGAACCGAAAATATTATTAAAATAATACTTATTCCAGCGCACATCTGAAAGTTTAAAAATAAATTTGTTAAATTTTTTATATAATAATTTTTTTTTCTTCAAAATTTTTTTTTATGATAATTGTTATTAGTCGAGCAAGCGCAAAAAGTTTGTATACTACCAACTTAATTTTTTGTTTTTTCAAAAAAAAAAAGATTGAAAGGGTTACACAACTATAAATGTTAACTTTAAAGATTTGTCTAATAATTAATCACCTTCTTTTTGTTTTTAAATACCAGTTTAATAGGTTTTGGCATGCTTTCAGAGAATTTCTAAAAATATTGCAGAGGCATATCCTGAACCCAAACTCTTTTTATTTCCGTAATCAATTTTGGAATCAAAATGCAGCAATCTTAACAAATTTTTGATTTCATTTACTTCCAACCATTTTCTATTGGGTTGAGATCTGGGCTGTTGCTGGGCCACTCCAACATGTTAATACAACTGCTTAAGAACCATGCTTTTGATTATTTCGATGTATGGCTACGTGCGCCATCTTGAATAAATTAATTTGATTGATAAATATCAAAAGGCAACCTCGGTTTTTGTTTAAATACTTAATATAGTGTTTAGAATTAACTGTTTTAGTTTTAGGAAGAAAGTATATTGTTCATATGCACTATTTGGCAATACAGCAACCCCAAAATCTTTACATGCGCGCGATGTTCGATAGTTTTTAGAGTGTATTTAAGATTGAAACAGTAAGAAAGACAGAAGCGATGCGCTTGCATTTGGCCTCTACCCATCAGTAAAAACTTGCTTTCGTCCAACCACATTAGGGGATTTGCAATTCCTATGCCTACAAGCAAATGTAATTCTTTTTTTAACAATAGTGGCGGTAAGTAATGTTTTAAATGCTGACATGCAACACAGTAAGCCTGAATCTTTTTGAAGCCAAACTTGTTCTAAGAGACACTTTTCCAAGTAATTCCAGGTATGTTTTTTTTTTTTTTCAATTCTTTGGCAGGAACACTATAAGTTCTTCCTAAAAATAAAACAATTAACTTTAAACGATATATAAGATGTCTAAAACAAAAACTTCTGAACTCTTTTAAAATCATCAATCAATTTTATTTTATGCAAGATAGCGCATGTTGTCTTATATCAAAACAATCAATAGCATGGTTCTTGAGCAAAGGAACTATTTTGTTGGAGTTTCCCAGCAACAGCCCAGATCTCAATCCAATTGAAAACACTTGAAAAGAAATGATATCAAAGACGCATCGAATGTGCTGCACTTCAATTCCAAAACTGATGACAAAAAAGGGTTTTAATTCAGGATATGTCTCTGCAATATTTTCAAAAACTCTCTAAAAGCATGCTAAAATGTATTGAAATGATACTTAAAAACAAAGGACAGATGACTAAAAATTAATAAAATCCTAAAAACTAAAATTTGCTGTTTTACCCCTAAATCTTGATTTTTTTGAAATATGCAAAATTTCTGCGCGTAGTTATTTTTTTGAAATTACATGTCCGCAAAATTTTTGCGCGCAGTTATTGCAAAAAAAGATTTTCAAAGAAATAAAACTAAAGTAAATGTCCTTTGTAAATTTTAAAAAACTGATGACCCAAAAAAATATTTTGAATCAATAAATTTGATTTAAACCCAGTTATGGGTGTGGTTATGGCAGTGCCGAGTCAAGGGGGCTAGAGGGTTATAGCCCCGGGCCCCGCAAATTTAGGGGCCCCAAAAATTTTAGAGAACCTTTTTTTTTTTTTTTTTTAATTTATTTTTAGGCTCTGGCCCATAAAAAGGCCTCCAAAAACAAAAATAGCCCCAGACACCAAGAAGTCTTAATCCACCACTGGGTTATGGCGGTTCCGGTTTATTAGCCGCATGATGCAATTGTAATTGTTGCATTCATTAAGATTTAAACTTTTTGAATAGCATTAAATATATGTTTATTAGATTTAAATATTGTTTAACTAAAATTAATTTAGCTAAAGTTAAATTAACTAAAGTTTAATTTAACTAAAGTTTAATTTAACTAGAGTTATTTAAAGTTATTTAAAGTTTAAACATACCTTTGATTTTCTTGATAAATAAGGACCTTCAAAAAAGCGCCACATAAACGGCTGCCATTTCTGAAAAATGGATAAACTTTGATTAATTCCTGTTGATTCTTCAAATTTGTAACCATGACGTACAAGATCGAATTCAAACTCATCGTCGCAATTATCTTCAATGTCTAAACCTACGAGACAGAAGAAGAGAAAACAAAAGCCATAATCTCGCTAACTAAGTAAAATTATAAAAGATAAAACAAAAACTACAATCTCTTTAACAAAGTAAAATTATAACAAATAAAGTAAACAATAATAATAAAGTAAAAATTAAACATTTTGATAAAAATATTTTTTAGATAATTATCTTCCTGTTAACTTTTATTTAATTTGACTCTTGGGTTTTCGATACCTTAAAGTCGATACTTTAAAGTGGTACACGACTAAAAAAACTTTTTTAATAACCCAGTGGGCACAAAACGCGGTTTAAACGTTTATAATACGTATTAATAAGTTTTTTAAATGTAATAAAGTGCCCACTGGGAGAAAATTGTAATAAAACCAAAAACTAATATTTTTCTGATGAGAAATATATATTTAAAATTTTTTTTTAATGAAATTCTCTTTTAAATTTTTTACATCCATAAGTGCGGAAAAACTGTCTTGAAATGCCTAAAATTAAATAACTTTGTGATCCTCTGTTATATAAATTTTGTCTTGTTCAAACTTTGTTGATAAATGCATGATAATGTTTTATTCCGGTTGACAGATATTTAATTTAAGGACTTATCTTAAATTTAATCACGAAGTATTACAATTATGTTTGAAATATAAGTGATTTGATTCAACATGTTAGCTAGTTTCAATAAAAAACTGAACAAGAATTTTTTACAATCTTATCTGTTAACCAAATGTTTGTAGTATTCTGGATATACGCTAAAAGTTTAAGGCAAAAATCAGTAGCTAATGTAAAGATATTCTGTTTTAAAGTTACCCCATATCGCAAAAATTAAAAGTTATAAAAAACACATTTAAAGTTTTTTTCAAGTAAAATCTTATTTAATGTCCACCAGAAACATATGAAAGATTAGTTTCATTTGACTTTTGTTTATCACTGAATCCTTTGTCTACTTTTTTTAATTTTTTACTTTAATTTATAATGGAGTTTGTTTTTAAAGAAGGCTTATTTAACCCTTTAAGTAAATGCTAAATTGACTAAAAGAGTTAAATAAGTTTTTATTTTGTTGCTAAGGCGTTGTTAAGTATTTTGTGAAAAATAAAATTTTTAAATGTTGTATGTTAATAAATAATAAAAGATGGTTATATCAAATAAATTTTGAAAAAAAATCCAAAAACTATATTTTGACATTTTACTCAAAAATCAGTACTTTTTTATTAGTGTACCACCTTAAGTTAGAAATTGATCGACCAAAAAATGTACAATGCTACGCAACTTAGTGGATTTTTATCTTAAACGAGAACACTAATTAAGCGATAAAAAACAACAGAAGAAGTCTAAAGACTAAAAAAAATAGGTTCATATTTATACAAAATGTTTAAAAATAGAAAACCTATTACAATAATTTAGCCTCTTTCTGATACTTCAGCCTCTCTCTGACACTATATCATCGTTTGCTTTGCATAAAAACTATTAGACTATTTCTTTACAAAGTAATAATTAAAAAGTTTTGTAATAAATTAAAAAGTTTTGTAATAAATTAAAAAGTTTTGTAATAAATTAAAAAGTTTTGTAATGATTGTTAACTTTTTTTAAACTTTTATTAGCAATTTTTGATTCTCCAAAAAAGTTCGCACATAAATCAACTTTTATACTATGATGAATTAAAGTCTTCAAATTTATAAAAAAATTGTAATCTTGCATCTGTTTTAAAGGTGTGAAAAAGAATGAAAAAAGGAATGAAAACGCGTAAACTTACGTTGTTTAAATTTTATTACGTATTTAAATTTTATTTTGGTCTAAAAAAAAACTTCGCATGTTAACTTTTCCATTCCCTCACTCGTTCCCGTAAAAAAATGGGTATATAAAGATCACCTTAAAGCTTGATTTAAAAGATCAGCCGTTAAATTAGGATATTTTTTTTTTGATTTTTTATTTTACAGGTGCATTCAAGAAATAAGACAATTTTCTTAACAATTTAGATTGCACTAAACTAAACATTTCTTTAGACTGCGCAGTTCACAAGTGTTTTTTTTAAGTTATGCAATATTTTTTTTTTGTTATTTAAATAAAAATTTTTAAAAAACTTCATTTTTTATAAATAAACTTATTACTTTTATGCTCATAAAGTTCTAAATTTATATAATCTATAAATAATATATTAGACTCCAAAAAATAAAAAATACTTATTTAAAAATTTTAAATAACATACAATCTTAATGTAATCAGATTACAAAATGTTAAAAAAAATTTTAAGTTTATATTTTTCTCATCTTTTGGTCTAAGTTTTAAAACGTCAACAAACAGGTGTGTGTGTGTGTGTGCGTGCGTGCGTGCGGGTGTACGTGCGGTCAATAGCTATAGCAAAATACATCCTAATTTCATCTAACATTATATGAAACTATAAAAAAAATAAAAAGCCTTATATATATATATATATATATATATATATATATATATATATATATATATATATATATATATATATATATATATATATATATATATATATATATATATATATATATATATATATATATATATATATATATATATATATATATATATATATATATATATATATATATATATATATATATATATATGTATGTATATATTAGGGTGGGTCAAAAAATTTTTTTTTTTTATGTTACAGGCTTTAAACATTGCTAATAGTTATTAATATTGATACTATCAAATATGAGAATGATTGTGATAGATTTAAAGGACGCAACTTTATTGGGAAAATTACCAGTACCCTAATATTTTAGAGAAAAAAAGTTTTTCAAAAGTAAATCAACCTGGTACTCAAAAGAAGGGAAATTTTATAAAAAATTCGAAAATAGTAATCGTTTTATAAAAATCGTATTGCCGAAAAAAATTGTTATTAAACTATTATTTTTCACTTTTAGTTAAAAAACTATAGTTATTATGCAATAAAATCTAAAATAATAATTTTTATATGAAAAAAGTGTTATTTTTGAAATTTATATATATGTGCTTGAAGAGCATTCATGTATATTTTAAAAAAATTCAAAAAACTAACAATATGTGAATATTTGTCAACCCTTTTAAAAAAACTCCTGTAACTGTTCAAGCCCTACTAATCAAGTCATACTAATCAAGTCCAATCACTTTAAAATTTTTGGATATTGCCTTTATTATTTATAAAAATTATTTTGACGTTGTCTTTTGAATTTATAAAAAATTTACCTTGAAATTCTTTTAATGTCTCCTGTGCATCTCTATGTTGTCTATAGTTAAGCCAGCAACAAGGTTCAATTTGAGAGTCATCTATACCCCAGTATTGCAACTCTTCTTCATAGAGTGGTCCGCAAACATCGTAAGGTACATGCAAATACCCTGTCCTGTAATAGTTTAAAATATGAGAAAAAACATGAGAGTTTCTATCCACAAAAAATTCACCTGCAACAGGATCGTACTCTGGTGACTGAATTGCGCTTTCTTCAGCAATCCAACTAAGTCTTGTGTCAGGAATGTTTTTTAAAGTGCTGCGATACGTCTCGTGAGTAACACCGCCAATATTTATTTTGATGCGAGTTTTTGTATCTTTTACTTGATCGACGGTTATAGTTCCGACATCTCGTGTAGTTACAATTTCTTTATTTCTTTCGGAGAAGAGTTCATTAAGTAAAAGTTTTATTTGTTCAATTTCTTTCGATAATAGTTTAAATTGAATTTCATTTTCTTTACTATTGGATTTTTTCAAGTTAGAGTTTTTTATTTCTTCCAAAGAGACTAGATTGCTCAAGTTTAAATTAATTTTTGAAACTGAAAAGGGCGAACTGTTTACTTGGGTTATGACTGGTTTTAAATGCATAACGTCTGAATGTATAGCATCGCTTTTTGAATGTATAACTTCGCTTTTTGAATGTATAACGTCGTTTTTTGAATGTATATTGTCGCTTTCAACAAATAAGCTTTCAAAATAGGAATCTGGTTGTTGAAGGTTGTTCAGAAAAACTTCGCAAATATTTTCGTGTATTACATCTTTTTTAATTTTATTGTTCGTAGATTTTAGAGTTTCTGTTTGTTCTGTGAAATATTGATTTTTATTGTCCATTTATAAAAATGCAACTTGATTGAAATATATACTGTTTAAAGATTGCACGGAATACAAAAAATATATTAAAAACACATCTCATTGTTGCTGTTACATGTTTTAACTTGTTGGATTATATGATGACAAAGCTTTTAAAAAAATTGAATCAATGAATGTTAAAAGGGAGTCCAACAATGTCAACTTTCGGGAAACTAATAAAAACTGCATTTTCCCCCGTAGTAAATTTTTGTTAATGGTTTAATAACTTTTTTCAAAGAGGATAATGTTTTTCACCTTCAAAAAAAAAATTATTGAACCATTAACAAAAATTTACTATGGGGGAAAATACAGTTTTTTTAATTTACCGAAAATTTATATTATTGGACTTCCGCCCTTTTAACATTCACCGACTCCATGATTTTATAATTATTGTATTTTAAAAACGGCCTTGCCATTGGAAATTTCACTGTTTTAAACTTCACGCATATTCAAAGAAATATAATATAATTAAAATATAACAAAAAATATAATAAAATTATAAAAAATTATAATAAAAAATTATAATAAAAATTAAATACAAAAGTGTGACCACAATTCCAAAATTTCAACAGAATAAAAATCTATATAATTTATCAATGTAATCAGAAAATGTCTTTTTTGGTTTTATCTGTTTTTAGAAAAACTAAAATAGAAAAAACTTCTTTCTCAATAACTTTTATAAATATTTATAACTTAAAAATATATATACTTTTTATCTGTTCTAAATACTTATAAAACAAAATAAATGGGAAAGAAATAATTTTAAGTAATTTAAATAACAGTTTAAACGCAATATCATTTATATATATATATATATATATATATATATATATATATATATATATATATATATATATATATATATATATATATATATATATATATATATATATATATATATATATATATATATATATATATATATATATATATATATATATATATATTTATTTATATCATCCCCTCAGTATAATCTTGTTTTATCTACAAATGTAATAAATAAAATGTTCTATCTATCTAATATATAAAATGAATACAAAAAATATATATAAATAAATAAATACAATGTTCTACCTGATATAATATATTGTATCATATTACAAAGAACACTGTATTTATCTATATATAATTTTTTTATGTCTAATAAATATAACAATTTTTCAAAAACATATTTCTATAAAAAAATAATTATTTTCAAGTATAAAACTATTAAATACAAAAACTGTTTAATATATAGTGAAACAAACAGTTTGTAACAATGTTTGTTTCACTATATTTAAATAGTTGTTGAAACTCAGGAAAATATGCATGTTGAAATCACTAGTTTTATGTAATATGGCATATGAAAAAAAATTTAGTCTAATTTTTATTTTTTTTTGAAGTTATTTTTTTAAAGAGTTTTTTTTTTTAGTTTAAATTTTTAAATTTGAAAAATTTATTATGATTTTATTGTTCAACTAAACATTCCAATTTTGTTGCTGAACTATAAGATCAAATTTTATTTTCCAACAAAGCAATATAAAAAAAAACTGTTATAATATTTAAAGAGAGTAAAATAAAACATTTACGCTAATGGAAAAAGTGTAATAATAATTGGTCAAGTACATCAAACATCGAACCGAACGTTAAATTATGTTGTTAAGCAATGTTATTTGGATATTAAATGGAAATTTGGATATTAAATGGAAATTTGATTTCACAAATTTATAAAATAATAAATATAATTACATATGAACAAATATATGCAAAGAATTAGACTAAGTTCTAGGAATTTTAAAAGGATGAAAAGCATATCTCTATGTTTTTTAGTTAAATGTTTCCATGTATCTTCGCTACAAATGTTCGCTAAGTTACTAATAAATAAATATATTTAAATAAATAAAATATATAGAATTAGGTTATGTAAAGTATAAGAAATTATTATATGTTTTTAAAATCTAATAGCATTTTAAAAGTATAGTTTCTTAAGATTTTTTAAGTTTCTAAATGTAAAAAACTTAGATAATGTTCTTGTAAAATGCTTTGTGCATTGCATCATTTCTTTCAAATACAGGAAAGTATAAAATAAAATATATTGAAATTTTGCTATTTTTTAAGTTAAAATAATTAATTATAAAGAACTAATTTTGGACTTAATGCTATTTTCAGTAAAAAGTAAAATTAATTGAAAAAATTGTTTAAAATATAGTTAAAAAATCAATATTTGAAAAAAGTTAATAAATTTTTTTTTCAATATTTAACATGAATTTATTTGTTAAGTAAGTATTTAATATTAGCTTTACAAAATATATAAATAAATAAAATAAAAAAATAAGTTAAAACGGAAATTAAAACATGAAAAACAAAAAAAGCCAAGAGTTTTCGGAAATTACACACAACAATAGCGTTTAGTTAAGTGAAGAATGCGAGTCAAGAATAACAATATCTCAATATAACTACAATTAAGAGCAAAAATACCTTGAGTTTTTAATGGTATCCAAGGGCATGATTAGATCTTTGCTTTTAGAGCGTACAAGTAGGGAGAAAACGGGAATTAGTCTTCCCCGAAAAATATTGTACAACAATTGCAACACTTTTCAGAATCATTAGATATATCATACTTGCAATAAATTAGATATTTTTAATATGTTATATTTTATTATTATGCCTAATTATATGTTTAACTATACTTATGCAAAGTATATAGTATATGCATATATGAGTGTGTATATATATATATATATATATATATATATATATATATATATATATATATATATATATATATATATATATATATATATATATATATATATATATATATATATATATATATATATATATATATATATATATATATATATATATATACATATATGTATATATTTATATATTTATATATATATATATATATATATATATATATATATATATATATATATATATATATATATATATATATATATATATATATATATATGTATATATATATATATATATATATATATATTCACTCTTAAACAGGCAAGAGTTGTATTTCCAGCAGTATACAACATTTATCAATATATATATATATATATATATATATATATATATATATATATATATATATATATATATATATATATATATATATATATATATATATATATATATATATATATATATATATATATTCATATATAAATATATCAACTTAAATCATTTAGTATACATATCAAGTATGGAGAAATTAGCAACAAGTTAGTTTTATTTATTCAAAATTCACTAAAATTTAACATTTTTTCAATAATCATATTAACTTTGCCTTGTTTCTGATTTTATTTAAAGATGGAAAATTAGCACTAACTATAACGCTTAAATAAAACTTTTATTAATAATTGTTTAAATTTTAATTCTATTTGATAAATTTCTTATTAATCAAACTATATGATAATAAAATAACAACTCTGTTTCAACGTCTGCTGCAACTAGATCCAACTTACGTCTGCTGCAACCAGAATAAAAGATTGTTTAATAAAGGAGAAGCGTTCTAAGATTAAGTCTTTTAACGTCTATTAAATTTTATTCATGATATATTACATATAATACTTTAACAAAATATATCCTTTATATCCCTTCAAACACGCACAGACACATTGTGATCCTTTGTTTTTTGCTGTGTTTTCTTCAAAGGCATCAAAGTAAAATAAAATAAGAATATGATATATTCTTTTAATTCTTTTTTATATCATATTCTTTTAAATCGATGTTATAAATCTTAAAAGAAGTCTTAGCTTACTTCAATAAAAATCTTACTTACCACAATAAAAATCTTTTTTTTTTATATAAAAGGAAAAAATGCCCAAAATTTCTTTTTGAGTATATTTTCCATTTATATATAAAAAAAAAGATAAGCCCCCTATTTATTGTGGTAAGTAAGATTTAATGAAACCCAACCCGTTGCAACCAACAACTCATTGAGACTATGTTAAGGTTTTCGTAAAATTCTGTAAAAGAGCCTAAAAACATAAAGTAGTGGTCACATTCATTCAGGTTCAGATGTTCATACATGACTAAAGTTAGTATAATTTTTTTTGGGTGTAGAAATTTCAAATAAGAACACGATATTTTACTATATTAAATTATTTTCTTGTTTTTAATTTTCAGCTTTACAATAAAGTCACATAATAGAAACAAACAAACAAAAAAAACATTAAAAACAATAAATTCTTAAAATGAAAGAATAGCAAAAATATAAATATACTAAAAATAGAAATATAGAAAATACTTTATAAATAGAAGTATAGAAAAATTAAATAAAAAGTTCTCTACTAAATAAATAAAAATTAAAAAAGATTAAAAAAAATATAACTTTTTTTATTTTTCATGTTTAAAATAAACTTGAAAAAAAAAATAAAAAGAGAAAAAAAGAAAATTATCCAGAAATAAAATTATTACAATTCTGTTTCATCCAGCAAGAGTATTTCTTAAATTGTTACTTAACTTCTTTTTTAATCTATTTTTGGCGTCTCCTTATTGTAATAACATAATACAACAAAAAACATAATAAAATAATAAATAATGTATTATTATTTAATAATAAACTTTGAAAGATGCAATAACCTTTTGTTTTGTTTTCTATTTCTAGTTTTTTTATTAACAGTTTTTTATTTTAACTTATAAATATAAACTAGGAAAAACATGAAATTATGGGATGCGCATAATTATGGAATTTACTAAAAAATCTTAAAGATGTAAATAATAAAGCACGATATATTTCAAATCACTTTTTATTGTTTTGTAAACAAAACAAAAAATTACTTAATATAATATAATAAACCTTTTTATCTTATTCGTTCTGAAATATGCAAAAAAGATATAAATAGCTTTTAATTTAAAGTATTTTTGTCACTTTGTTTATGAAAGTTTTAGTTTGAATGCCTTAATGAATAATTTTTTTTCTTCTTCTTTTTATTATTATTTTTTTTTTATTTTAGGTGCCCCAAGAAGTCCTTACGGTCACGATCTGTTACGATCACAGAGCACCGCGGATGAGCATTTAATCGGAAGTTCACGCCTCCTTCCTAACCGGTGTCGCAAAACTTGCCCAGAGGTAGGGTTTGAACCACGGATCATTTGTTTCTGAGGCAAGTGCACAACCACTGCACCACGGCTGCTCAATATTTTATATATTTTAATATCGCACTTTTTAATTGTGGGTCAATATATAAATAAAACATTGCTACTTTTCACAAGACTTATAAGAAAATGTAAACCAAAGTGTATGCAAACATCTACCTTACGTAAGCTTTAAACTATTTTAAAACATCAAATTTTACAGTTAAGTAGTTAATATTGTTAATTTTTTTGAAATATTTTAATTTGTCCTTTTGTAAAATATTTTTGTTCTTTTGTAAAATGTTTTTGTTCTTTTGTAAAATGTTTTTGTTTTTAAGTGAAATATTTTTTACGAAACTTTGTGGTTCTTTTCTTTTAAATGCAATTATTTCATTTTTTAATATTTGTCTAAAACTTTATAATCAAATCACTTTTTGAGAAGTAGTTCGTCATTTTCTTAGTAATTAAAGATCTACAAAAAAGGTTTCTAACATCACCTTCCAAAAATGATTCTTGGAGAAAAATGATTTCTGGAGAAAAAGGCGGGATTTTATTTTTGCTATAAAATATTGCATAAAGTATTTTATTGTTATGTACTTTTCTAAACATTTTTATTTTCTATTATTTTAATAAAGCATTTGTCGTATTCATTTGAAAATGTTTCAATTATATATTTTATATTCTTATAAATTGTTTGTACATTTATAAAAGAAATCCGGAAACTATTTTGAGCTCATTTTTTTTTAGAAAGAACCAACTTTTTATAGTTTTCAAAGAAAAATTTTTTCATTGAAAATGTTATAATTTAAAATATTGTTTGTATAAATATACTCTAAACAACTTTTTTTTTAATTTTAGTACACTTATAATGTGGTTTGTATAAATTTTAGTATATTTATAATGTGGTTTGTATAAATTTTACTCAAAATACGGTATATATGGTAAATATAGTTAGTAGTAATTTTAGTGTGCTCAAAAAATGTTTTTTTTATAAATTTTAGTATTATTTAGAGACAAAGAGGTATTGTGGTTTATCCTCCTCCATCTAATTGTCTAGCGGTGGCAACACATATCACAAGTTTGAATTAGAAAGATAGCATAAACGAAGGCAAAAAGCGTTCGTTAAAGAAACTTAAAAATAATTAAAATTCTGTGCTCCTACATGGATTCAAAAGTTTCAGAAAATGTTTATATTACTGATTCGTAACTATTTCACGTTTTATTACTTTTAAAGGCGTTTAAACAGTTTAGTTCTGAAATCGCAAACTTGCATATTTTTTTTTTTGTCTTTTTGCAATTTTGAAAATTTTAATCAAAAACAACGCATTTCAAAGAAACTAATTACGCAGAGGAGCATTTTAAACAAAGCGGGTGAGTGACATCGCCCCCCGGTTTCGTAACATACTACTAAAAAGCTAACTATTTTGGAGGACGAAAGCCAAAGTAAACGCCTACCAAAATATTTTGACGACAGAATATTTTGGTTTCTGTCTCCTGATTGGCGGCCTTCACCAGAATTTTTTTTGAGACCGAATGTTTTGGTAGTCACCACCAATTGGAAAGCGGAAACCATTAGCCGCCAGAAAATATTTTAGACACAAGATGATTTAGGTGCCGCCTTTTGAGACATCTGTTTTTGAGTCAGGACGCAAAAATTTAGTTTCAACCGCTAAAGTTGAAGCGAAATTTTTGCGTCCTGACTCAAGAGGAAACTATAAAATACTTCTGCTTTTAAAGCAATTTAAAGATTAAACAGATGCAAAAATAAGAAATTTGCGATTTATTGCTAAAATGATGAATATATTTATTGTTAAAATGATGAATATATTTATTGCTAAAATGATGAATATATTTATTGCTAAAATGATGAATATATTTATTGCTAAAATGATGAATATATTTATTGCTAAAATGATGAATATATTTATTGCTAAAATGAAGAATATATTTATTGCTAAAATGATGAATATATTTATTGCTAAAATGATGAATATATTTACAAAATAAAATGGTGAATATATTTACAAAATAAAAGGATGAATATATTTACAAAATAAAATGATGAATATATTTACAAAATAAAAGGATGAATATATTTACAAAATAAAATGATGAATATATTTACAAAATAAAATGATGAATATATTTACAAAATATGATTTATTATAATTAAATTATTAATTTATTATCTTTTAAATTATTATATTTTATAAACTATTACTATTTAAAAATTATTATATAAAAAAATTATTATTATTTATAAATTAAATTATTATTTATTATCTTTTATTTTTGATTATTTTTGAAATTAGATGCAATTTACTTTATACTATTGGTTTGTGGCACGGAAGTAGCCGTGGCGCAGTGGTAGCGCACTTCACCTCAGAAACAAAGGATCCGTGGTTCAAATCCCACCTGTTTGGCGACATCGATTAGGAAGGAGGCGTAAACTTCCATTTAAATGGTCATCCGTGGTGCTCTGTGATAAGACCGTAAGGACTTCTTGGGACTTTAGACTTTTCAAAATTTCGTGAAATGTTTATAATATGGATCTTAATAAAGATCTTCTGTGAAGGTCACCGAATAAAGAAATATGACACTTCTTTATTAACTTTTGCTCAAAATTCTAAAATTTTCTTTTCTAGATGTTGCTTGAAGCCTGTTTTAATTCATAAGAGGTTGTTCATTAATATATATGACTTGGATATTTTGATGAAGCCTGTTTGTGTTCTATCAATTCATTAACTTCATTTTTGTTTTTATAAATCTTAATCTCAACAAAATCTTTTCAATTTTTTTTTTTTTAAATAAGTTTTCTAAAAAACTGAAAATTAAAAAGATCTTGTTGATTTTAATAAAACTAAGTAAATAATAAAAAATGTAATCTATTGTTTGTGTTATTTTTATTTCGAGATAAAGTAAATAAAATTTATTTAATAATAAAATAAAATTTCATTAATCTGGAAATAAAAAAATAGACAAAGTAAATAAACTTTATTTAAACGGCGAGCCACTGAAATTCCGCTATAGAATGTTTGCTGGGAGGTTTTGCAAACCTAACCTCCACAATGGAAATTTAAAAATTTACTTTGAATAAATAATTGAAAGCATGAGTTTGTTAAATTTGGTCCACGGAGAATGATGATCACTTCGAATAAGCGGGAACTTCTAACAAGTGCCAATTCGAACTACTACTTGAACAATACTTGACCATCTCCGACATAATCCAGCAGGCTGAAAATGACTCTAATTATAAAAGAGTTATAGGAAGTGGTTTTATAGATAAAAAAGTAAATGAAAAAACATTATATGTTTCAAAAAACACTAAGCGCTTTATGATCAGTAAATGTTTTAAAAAGCATGCCACTTGCAAATTGAATTTAGCCAAATTACTTACTCATTAAAAAAAGACCAGCATCAGCAAAGTTCTGTCCAGGAAAATATGGTAAAATTGCAAAATCTAATAGGAAGTTATTTTTGTAGTTGCCTAAATTCGGTAGCTTAATAAAAGCTGCACAAATTGGTCCTTATGTGTACGTATTACAAAAATCAATCACTCTTTTTTCCTTAAATTCGGAGATGGTAAGTGTTTTCATTACCAGATTATATTTGGAGATTATAAGGTTTTTCATTACCAGGTTTTGCTGCTAATGAAAAGGGTAATGAAAAAACGTTCGTTTTTCATTTTGGTTGTCAAAAAATTCAAGTATGTGCTTTCTGAGACGTGTAATAAAGATTCTTTATACCCCAGTAAACACAGATTGGTTCAGAGTTGGTCAATATTTAGTTGAAATCGGTCGAAAAATGGATAAAACGTTTAGCAACCTATTATTGATTAAAAATTGACGCTTGATTCGAAATGTACATTTCAAACTTTTTTATATATACGTTTACTAAACGTAGATCTAACGTTTAGAATATCGACATACATTAGTCAATATTGTAAACCTTTAATCGACCTTAACTAAACGTAAACATTTATAGATTTAAAATCGTTGTTTTAAATCTTTTAATATATAAATTTATTAAACGTTGATCAAACGTTTACAATATTGACGAATATAAGTCTTTATTCTAAACGTTTGATCGACGTTTTATAAACGTATATTATATTATAATAAAGTAATATAGTCATTGGTCAGAAGACTCGCAACAGCTTAAGTCACGCGGTTTAAATTGGCATAATTAAAACAAAGCAAAAATATAGGTGTTAGAAAGTCGACATTCAAAAACGCACGAATTTATTTACGCATCACACGCATTACGAAATTATAGACGTTGAAATAATTTCAACAAATTGTTTATTCTTGCCACCAACACAACAGGTAAAATTGGTTGAATATTTCAATGTAATATATTTTATTATATTAATATAAGTAAATATTTGTATTGAAGTCATGAACGCATGAACTTTATCATTTATTAATTTATTCCAATATAATAAGCAAATAATTTGTGTAGCTTCTTATCTCTAAATTAAAGATAAGATTAGATTGTTTTGAGTAATTTAGAGTCTAATAATGTTACATCAGTCAAAACAGTTAAAAACTGGTAAGAGCGGGACTAGTTGTAGTAATTTTAAATAAATAAATGGCGGTCTTTAAAACGACGCACCCGTGAGTCGGTTAGATAAAGTATATATTCGTTTTACAACTGAAAAATTATTTTTTTATTGGTTAAATATTCAAATTAGGCTTTTTTGTTTTCAAGATTCACTTCCTTACAACAACTGACAGCAAAACGACTGATAGATAAATAATAAACGAGATTCGAGTGCGCCATTTTAAACCATGTAAGTTAAAAAGCCCTTTTCGCGACAATCTACATTCCTAAATGCCAACAAATCAATGGACTTTAATGTTTTAGAGATTATTGATGGACACATTTTGTATTTGCAACACAGTTGAAGATTATGAGTTTTTTTTTGGCTTTTTTTTTTTTATTTTATTTAGGTGCCCTAAGATGTCCTTATGGTCTTATCACAGAGCACCGCGGATGAACATTTAATTGGAAGTTTAAACAGTTGAAGATTATGAGTTGCTAGTTTCTCGTTCCTGATGCAAGAACTTTTTTCATAGATTTTATAAATAACTGAACAGTTTAAATTCATTTTGTAAACGCTAGTATGATTGTGTAACAAACACTAGTATGATTGCGTAACAGTTGGTATTCATTTTGATTTCATTCATGATTGCGTAACATTTGGTATTCATTTTTGTTATAATCAAGAGGTTTAATAACTAAATTTTTATTTTTTTATTTTAGATGCACTTTAGCTTATTTTAGTTACATTTGCTAAATAAAATTGGTAGAACAGAGCGAGTACTGCATATATTATGTCGCAACTTTACTAAATTTTTAATGCCAAAATAAACACGGATGATACAGGAAGTTTTCTTTCATTCAGAAAATCCTCTATATGTAAAGTTGTTGTGTATAATTCCAATTTTGATTTTTGATGGACATTTAAAATGCTAACTATTTTATCCTTGTTTTTTGCGGTTACAAAATCTGGTTACAAAATCAAACTATCAGGAAACGAATGTTGATGATGTTTCAGAAGAACAGGCATGATAAACAAGCGTTAGACAGTATACAAGGAAGATTTTTGATAATGCATAAACCAGAGAAAACAGTGATCCAAAATACATGTTTATGAGTTTATTAATTTTATTAGTTATTTTTAACTAAATCTTAATGTAAACTTTAATTTTCTGCTAATGAGATTAAATTTACAAAATATTTGATAGAAATTGTTACTATAAAGTTTCCACTGCAAACCCTTGATCATTTAAATATCGAAACATAAACAAGTATAGTGCACGAACATTTTTTCTCTAAATACCCACTATATGAAACGTTTTATATAAGTTTATAACTTTATATGTAGTTTTATAATATAAAAGTATAATATAAGTAGTGTAGTTTAAAATTTTATAAACATTTATAATAGTTATAAAAAAATATAAAAAATAAGACCAAAGTAAGACTTATATATAAATTTCATTAATTTTATAACTATATCTTATTTATAAATTTCAAGACATTTATAGGTCTTGAAATATATATATATATATATATATATATATATATATATATATATATATATATATATATATATATATATATATATATATATATATATATATATATATATATATATATATATATATGTATATATATTTCCCAGAAACATATTCTATTTACAGAAATATATTCTATTTATAGAAAGCCAGCTGGTAGTTTGAAATTATTTAAAACTCATCTAAAAAAATTTTTAAGCAAAATTAACATTTTAAAGAAACACGTTTACTTAACTGGAGATTATAATTTAAACTTGTTAAATCTTTAAATGTTAATGTTGGTTAATGGTTTTTAGATTTAAATACGCTTAATCAACACGATATAATTCCCACAATAAATAAGTCGACGTGAATAACTAAGACCTCGTCGACGTTACTAGATAATATATTCACTAATAATTTCCATACTTGCTTCTTAAAATCGGGTATAATCAAAACCGACATAACTGATCATTACCCAATATTCTTAATTACAGAAAATATAACCCTTAACCGTTTTGTCCCTAAATCAACAATCTTAATACGACAAATCAATAAAAACTCTATATTACACTTTTGAAAACTTTTATCTGAAAAAACTGATTGGAATCTTATATTACAATATCAAGATTGTAATATAAGATTCTTATATTACAATCTTGAGATCTTGATTCATATAAGATTTTAATGATTTGTAAAAGGTTTGTACAAATCATCAAAGAGAAAACAAAAACTTTATGAAAAGTATTTAAAACATATATCATATAAAAATGAATTAGAATACAAAAACTATAAATACATGTTTGAAAAAACGAAGAGACATTGTTAGATTGTTGGAAGAGACATTGCAAGATTGTTGGAAAAAACACGCGGAAACACACAAAAAAACATGGAATGTGATTAAGCAGATAATCGATAAAAAATAAATGTTCTAAAAATAATTTGCCACAAAAACTTATAATTGATGGGGAAATGATTTATAATAAAGAAGTTATAATTAAAAAACTCGACAAATTTTTTCTTGATATTGGCCCATCGTTAGCTGATAAAATTCCAAAAAACACATCAAACTTTGAATCTTATATGAAATCAATCAATACGTCTATGAAAGAAGTAAAATTAAACATAAGTGAGTTGCGAAATGCCTTTAACTGTCTAAAAAATAATAAATGTGCTGGCATAGATTAAATTAGCGTGTTATATATATATATTGTTACAGCTGTGTTTGATATTATTGAACCGTCGCTGTTTTACATTTTTAATCTGTCACTAAAATCCAGAATTGTACCAGAGAAATTAAAAATTACCAAGATCATAACTATTTTTAAATCCTGCGATGACGACAAATATGTCAAATGACGACAAATATGTCATATGACGACAAATATGTCAAATTATAGACCTATTTCTGTCTTACCATGCTTCTCAAAATTATTAGAACGAATTATATATGATAGAATTAATTGTTTTTTAACTGAGAGCAATATAATATATAATAAACAATTTGGGTTCAAAAGAATCGTTCAACGGATCATGCGTTAGTCGAGCTAATAAATTACATATCCAATGGGTTTAATAATGATTATTATATATTAGGAGTTTTTATTGATTTGCCAAAAGCATTTGACACTGCTGACCATGATATTCTTATAAAAAAACTAGAACTGTATGGAATACTAAACAATAACTTACAATGGTTTAAAAGTTATCTGTCAAACAGAAAACAATATATAATATATTCAGTAAATGAAACAGAAAAACCTATTATAACTTGTGGTGTTCCCTAGGGATCAATCTTTGGCCCACTTTTACTCTATAATAATGATTTATATTTAGTATCCAAAATTTTTAATGTTATTTTATTTGCTTTTTTTTTATTCAAACAGTAATATAAAAGATCTGTTTAGAATATCAAACGAAAATTTATTAAAAATAAATGACTAGATTACAATTAATAAACTTTCATTAAATGTTGAGAAAACTAAATTTATCTAATTCCACAAACCTAGAAGGGGAGATAACCTTTCTTTAAATTAACCAATCTCTTTATGAATAAAACACCTATTAATAGAGAGTCAACAGTTAACTTTCTAGGAGTGATTATAGATGAAAATATATCATGGAAATATCATATTAAATCTATTGAAAACAAAATCTCCAAAAATATCTCAATGTCATATAAAGTTAAACCATTTCTTAATATTGAGCCTTAAAAAATTATATATTTTTTATTTATTCATAGTTATCTTTCATTTTGCAGTATTGCATAGGGAAATGCTAATTATGGGAAGCTTAAAAAAATCTATAGCAAACAAAAACAAGCAAGTAGAATTATATTTGGTTTTAACAGAGCTGTTAATGGTGAATCTCTTTTAATGGAACTTAATGCACTCTATGTTTATAAACTTAACATATACCAAGTTATGCTTCTAATGTTTAAGGCAAAACATGGTTTATCTCCTAATATATTTCATTCTTACTTCACTGAAATTACTCATAAATACCCAACAAAGTATTCAACTAATAATTTTGTTGTTCCAAGATCTTATTTAAAACCCAGCTCGTTTTGAATTCAATACCGTGCACAGTGGGCCAGAATTTTTTTTCCGTGGCCAAAAGTCCCAAAAAAGTCAAATCTTCTAAACTTTTTTTTTTTTTATTATTGAAACATAAGTGCTTTACTCTATTCAAAAATGTATCCGTTTAATTACTGGAGATGAAAGCAAGCTTGCTAGAACCATTCATAATGGCTTTAAAATTGTCGAATTTTCGGAAATTTTTTTTTTCAAAAATACTTATCCTCAAAATTTACATAACTTTTTTCAATTAAAAAAGCTTTGGACTTTTTTTATTTTAAGTAAACATATTAACTTAGTGTTAATAAAAAGTAAATGTTTTAGTTACATATTTGTATTTAATTTATTCATAATATGTTTTAGAATTGTTGGTATTTTAAAGGGTTTTTTCTAAATTTCCTCGTCTTCCTTTTTCTAAATGCCACTCGAAGATTATTTGATTTTCTGATTTTTGCATTTACTAAACAGCAGTTATTGTTCAAAAAAAACCCAGCTGCGACCATGTATTCTTTATAATATATCTTTAAGTTCAAAATTGACGACTTTTTTTGCTTTTATAAAAAGACCAATTCAAAGTTAAGATATTTGTTTAAGGAATATAGTTTTTTTTTTTTTTTTTTATTAAACACATGGAACCGTTTTTGTTTATAATAAACTTTTTTTTTTATTATTTTATTGTTTTCTAAAAAGGAAAAAAAAAGAAAATCATTTCACTATAAATACGTAAAAATCAAATATTTAAGTATTCGATTCCAACCAAATGCCGCTCTCTTAAAATTGGAATTAATGATATTTAGGAAGTATAACGGTTGTTTAATGCTATTAAATAAAATCAGCTGCGACTAGCTATAACTTAGACTTAAAATCGATTTTGAAATTTCAAGATTTTAGGCTAATTTAATTCTTACTTTACAATGCAATGTGACGTGAAAAGAATTATTTGTCTGGAAATTTGAAGTTTATATGATACTATAGGATTATATGAAGACTAATTATTTGATAATTGCAACTATTTGATTGCAATTATGTTCCGAAAGTAATAAAATTATTTGAATAAATTTACACTAAATTATAGATATTTATATTTTTTCTTGAAATAGCATTATTAAAACTCTTATCTCATGAGTAGTCAAGCTATCTTATAAAAATGTTTAATAACATAACTCGACTAAAGTATTTGAAAAAATTAAAGATACTATTTCATCTCAACTTACGTCAAGATCAGTATATCAGTATGCTCAAAAACGAATTAAATGAATCCATCAATTTAAATGATGATTTTAGTCGTTTTGAAAAAGCTCTTCTCGAATTTGTATGCAAATGCCGATCAAAACTTAGCAAAAAATATTTTCGAAACAAGAACAAATTTTTAAGTGGCTTAACAATAAAATTTTGTCTTTAATTAATCAGCAACCTAGCGAACAATCATCGCAAACCGTCGATTTTAATGTTTCTTGTTTAAATGAACAGTCATCTGGGAGACCATGCAAAAAGTACGAAGATATGTCCTACCGAAGCAAACGTCGTCACGCATCCATATTGTTAGTAAATCATGATCATGATAAAATTTTACGAGCAGCAGAAATGGGGTTAAAAAAGAAAAAGCGGTATAGTTTACTGTACGTATTAAAAGAATGTTTATCAAATGTAAATTCGGCAAATGAAATAAAATGTTTTATTCAGGACAAAAACAAGCAAATCGTACCTAATACGCCACTAGAGGGATTAGCATTAATGACAGCTATGAATTTATCGAAGACGCAATATCAAGTTATGCGAAATAACTCAATTAAATGTAATGCGAATATCATTTGTCGTCGCGAATGTTGTTATATGTAATCCTACATATAACAACATTCGCGACGAAAAAAAAAAGTTTTATCCTGATGGTATTTATATAGCTGAAAATGGAATGAGAGGCGAAGTTCCACTGAAAGAATTGTTATACCATACAGTTCATCGAATGTTGCAAATAACTACTGTTAAAAAAAGAATTTCGCAACTTGATTTCCTTGAATCCTGTTTAGGAATGACTTTATATTGCAAATGGGGCTTCGATGGTGCAAGTAGCCAAAAACAGTATAAACAAAAATTTTACGTCCAAATAAACAACAACGATGAATGTAATGTTTTAATGTCTGATCAAAACTTGTTTTCTACTTGCCTAGTGCCACATATGTTATCGTATGGTGTTATGACAATTTGGGAAAATCAAGTGCCTTCTTCAACGCGATTCTGCCGCCCACTAAGAATTGAGTATATTGTTGAAAACCCTTTAGTTTTAAGAGAAGAAAAAAAAAATACTTTGACAAGCAAATCGATTTGCTTGAGGAGAGTGCAATGATTATTGATATAGAAATAATGGAACCAGAAGCTGAAAAAAAAGCTTGAAATTGAAGTAAGCTTCAATCTTAAGCTTACAATGATTGATGGAAAAGCAGTAAATGCAAATTGTGACAATAAATCGGCTCAATTTGTAATATTTGCAAATGTACTCCTAGATCAATGAACAACTTAGATAAAGCTGTGATCCGTTCAACGGATTTGCAAAGCTTAGAATTTGGGTTATCGTCATTACATGCATGGATTCGATGTTTCGAGTGTATTCTACATATAAGTTATAGACTTGATATTAAGGAATGGCAAATACGTGGACCTGAAAATATAAAATTAGCAGCTGTAAAAAAATAAGGTTTGTTCAGCGTGAGTTTGCAAAAATTGGCCTTATTGTTGACATGCCTGTTCAAGGCGGATCTGGGACATGAAATTATGGCAATACCGCTCGTCGTGCTTTTCGCCAGCACGCAGAGTTTTCGCGAACAACAGGTGTCAAGAAAGATTTAATCTACAGGCTATACACTATTCTATCTGTCATTAATTTAAATAAAAAAATTAACATAGCCAAATATGAAACATATTGTTTGGGAACTGCAAATATTTTTATTCGAGAGTACTCATGGTTTTACATGCCAGCCTCTGTACACAAACTGCTCATTCATAGTAGTCTGACAATAACTAGATTTATGCTACCAATTGGAATGTACTCTGAAAAAGCAATCAAAGCTCGGAAAAAAGATAATAAAAATATTCGTTTACAGCACACTAGTAAATTTGATCGAAAAGCTACAATGACGGACCAATTCAATTATTTAATGCTTTCGAGTGACCCAATTCTTTCATCTCTAAATTATGCAAGATCGAAATATAAACATAAAAAAATGGATTTAGATGGAGACGCAGTTAATCTTCTTTTTCAAGAAACTGAAAAGGAAAATACAAATGATGTTAATGATGATATTTATGTGGATGAAGAATATAATGAGTTGGATGAGGATTATGATTTTGATGATAGAAATGAGGAACTAAAACCAATAAACATAAATGAAATAAGAAATTTAAATGAGCACAATGACATTATTGAATCATCTGAAAATGAAAACACTGATTTGTCATTTTATTACTATGCTGACTTTGAAAATACTGACTAAGATTTTATTTATATTATTTTTACCATTTAATTTAAGCAAAATTATTATGTGCACTAATATGAAAAATAGGAATAAAGTTTTAACCCTGAGCTAATAAAAATAAATTCTAATTTTTAAATGAATATTTTATATTAACAATATAAAATATAGTTAGTGTAATTCACTAGAAGTTTATATAAAGGATGTTAATGACTAATATTTTTAATTATTTTTTAACCCTTACAGTATGTGCAAGTGTCTAACTTCAATTTTCTTACAGTTTCTACGTCAATTTTTTATGCTTAAGGTTTTTTAAAGTTTTTAACATTACAAGTTTTTAGTTAAATAGCTGCAATTATCAACTAATTAGTCTTCATATAATCCTATAGTATCATATAAACTTCAAATTTCCAGACAAATAATTCTTTTCACGTCACAATGCATTGTAAAGTAAGAATTAAATTAGCCTAAAATCTTGAAATTTCAAAATCGATTTTAAGTCTAAGTTATAGCTAGTCGCAGCTGATTTTATTTAATAGCATTAAACAACCGTTATACTTCCTAAATATCATTAATTCCAATTTTAAGAGAGCGGCATTTGGTTGGAATCGAATACTTAAATATTTGATTTTTACGTATTTATAGTGAAATGATTTTCTTTTTTTTTTCCTTTTTAGAAAACAATAAAATAATAAAAAAAAAGTTTATTATAAACAAAAACAGTTCGATGTGTTTAATAAAAAAAAAAAAAACTATATTCCTTAAACAAATATCTTAACTTTAAATTGGTCTTTTTATTAAAGCAAAAAAAGTCGTCGATTTTGAACTTAAAGATATATTATAAAGAATACATGGTCGCAGCTGGGTTTTTTTTTGAACAATAACTGCTGTTTAGTAAATGCTAAAATCAGAAAATCAAACAATCTTCGAGTGGCATTTAGAAAAAGGAAGACGAGGAAATTTAGAAAAAACCCTTTAAAATACCAACAATTCTAAAACATATTATGAATAAAATAAATACAAATATATAACTAAAACATTTACTTTTTATTAACACTAAGTTAATATGTTTACTTAAAATAAAAAAAGTCCAAAGCTTTTTTAATTTAAAAAAAATATGTAAATTTTGAGGATAAGCATTTTTGAAAAAAAAAATTTCCGAAAATTCGACAATTTTAAAGCCATTATGAATGGTTCTAGCAAGCTTGCTTTCATCTCCAGTAATTAAACGGATACATTTTTGAATAGAGTAAAGCACTTATGTTTCAATAATAATAAAAAAAAAAAGCTTAGAAGATTTGACTTTTTTGGGACTTTTGGCCACGGAAAAAAAATTCTGGCCCACTGTGCCGTGGACCATTTATATGGAAAAGTTTTTTGAAAAATATTGTTAAAAATAAAACGCTCCTAAATT
This sequence comes from Hydra vulgaris, assembly GCF_022113875.1. Lineage (NCBI taxonomy): Eukaryota > Metazoa > Cnidaria > Hydrozoa > Anthoathecata > Hydridae > Hydra > Hydra vulgaris. Next base: position 26,794,487 of record NC_061161.1, on the reverse strand, counting down.
TCTCACTTGAACAATTCAAAAGACAATTTAAACGATTTCTATTAGAAAGTTACTTCGATCTCAAAATTTTTTTTAAATAAGTACCTATTTTTTTAAATATGTAAATATATATATATATATATATATATATATATATATATATATATATATATATATATATATATATATATATATATATATATATATATATATATATTATTGTTATTATTATTATTATACGATTTACTAATTGTAATATATTGTGTTTTACTATATAATCTTCAACCTGTAAATTTTTAACTTTTAATTTTAACTTGTAACATAAACTGAAGGCGACAATTTAAACGGGGCATGGCGATAAGACAATATACGTCTTCTTCTTGCTCCGGCCATTTATTTTACGTGTACGATCTTTTTTATTGTAAATTTTATTAAAGAAAGAAAATAAATAAATAAATACATAAAGTTAAAAAGTTATAACCTAATTTTAATTTATATAAGTTTAATTTTAACTTATATAAATTGAAACTACGTTAACTAAATCAAAGAAACTATTAGACAAGATCTAAAATTTTAATATACGTTTTACTTAGACTAAATCTAAACGTTTTGTATACGTTACTTAGACTAGATTTGAAAGTAAATTAGACAAAATTTGAACGCTTTATATACGTATAATAATCCTATTATAGACGTCTAAAATACGTTTGAAGATCGACGTTTTTTAAATACGTTTGAAGATCGACGTTTAATAGACGTTAGTGTGTTTACTAGAATGCTCTTTCAAAATACAAATCTATCCTTTTATACAATCTCTTAAAAGAAAATAGAGAACGCCTATTGGAGGAGTTAAGGACATTCCTAAAGCATGTCTTTCTGACTGCATCAAATATTTCAAATGTAGCAATAGGCTATTAATCTCTCTATAAACACACTCTTTCTGAGCAACACACAGACTGGGCCAGCGTCTTTGTACCAATGTGTTGTACTGCTTGGGTCAATTGTAAACTAAGAAAATTAATTCATACTGAAGTTTTTAAAAAATAGAATTGTAAAAACAAAACAATAATTTTAAAACCAAACAAATAGATTCCGTTTTTAATTTTGTTAGAATCAAAAAAAACAAAATCTAAATCACCTCCAGTTTAGTAAGTTTTGAAATGAATTTGAATAGTATTTTGTACTTTAATCAAATTTGGATTAGTTGAATAAACACATTTTTTCTTTCAAAGCTTTAACAAAAATCTTTGTTGTGAAAATTAAATGTATTTTTAGAAATTTATTGAAAATACTAATTACTACTCAGACAGGCATTAATGTTTTAAAATATTTTTTCAGTCATGTTCATTTAAAAAACAGACATTTTAGGCGAATTTTTTGTTTACAAGTTTTTTGAATTCTATGGGTGTGTGTGAAGATAAACGAGCACATAATTTGATTTCAGAACTGTCTCCTTAGTGGATTAGGGTGGAGCGGCCTATTTTTTGATAACAAATTCTTCTGATGCGCGAACTGTTGATTTTTAGTATGAACAATAATTTTCTTCAACAAATTGGATGCATATTTGACATGTCCTTGATACCAATCATTTTTTTTTTCCATATCAAAATTGGAAACAAGAGAAACGAAATAAAGTACTGATATTTTGTATATAAAAATAATAATAATAATAATATATATATATATATATATATATATATATATATATATATATATATATATATATATATATATATATATATATATATATATATATATATATATATATATACACACACAAACACACTCATTTATATAATTTTTAATAAACATAGATATATGCCATACGCTCTTGAGGGAATCTGCAAAAAGTTTTTTTTTTTTTGAGTATAATGCCCAAAAATGCTCAATATTCTTTGATTTCCTTTTTAAGGTATTAATACATATCATGTAATTTAGACTAATAAATATATATAATAGTTATTATACCAAAGTTTATATTAAAATTTGTATCGATATTTTGTTAACGTATTTTATCAATCTGATACAAAATAATTTTTTATGAATATTTTTTTTTTCACGATAAAAAAATATTTCTAAATGGTAAACCTATTAAAAAAAAAAATAATAATAATACTTATTTATTTTTTTTCTTCAGATATACCATTGGTTTTTGCAATACTGACAGTGCTGGATTAAATAGGCGACAAGGGGGAGTTATAACTCCTGGCTCCGCAGACTTGGGGCCCAGATTCAAAATAAAAAATAAAAAAAAAAATCGGTGAAAATTAAATTTTAGAATAATGACATGAAAAGGAATCTCCTACTTTAAAATAGCCTCGAGCTCCAAAAAGTCTTAATTCGCCAGTGGCAACTGGTACAGAACAATTGTACACACCCTACCCTATCTATCTTCTAATAAATTTAACATGACAAAACTAATATTAAATAATATTTTAATTGCAAAATTTTTGTGTTACTAATTACGATAAATAATTTGATTATATATTACGATAAATAATTACTATAATTGACTTGATTATTATAAAAAAAAAATATTTTCAAGGTTCAAAACTTATTATGATTATATGTAGTACAAAGAAATTGATAAACAAGAATTAAAAAAGGTTTGTTAAAGTTTAATTCAAAATGATATTAAAATAGTTTTGGAAAAAAAAAATTGATTTTTAATACTCTACTTACATATCAATGTTTTTTTAAACATTTTCAATATTTTCGAATTTTTAAAGGTAGAATAAATAATTCCATTTTTTTATAGATAGTTTAAAGAATTCCAGTTCCCTGAAGTTGTTGTTTTTAATGTCTGCATGTACATGTATACTGCCTAAAAGTACATCTGCAATTTCATTGAAATTAACTATTTCGAAAGATGAAATGGAATGCGAAATATTTCTTTGGATTAAATATCTCTTTTCTATTTTGCTATTTAAAAACATTTATTAGTTAACGTTACTGCTTTTTTTTACCGTGTAATACAAATTTATATAATAAATGAAAAAACTATTTTTATTAAGTTTTCACTTAAAAATATAATTTTGTTAATTATGAATGATATTAATGAATGTTTTTGTAACTTTGTTTTGCCGCCGATGTTAATTTAACAAGTCTGTTTGTCGAATAAAAAATTACTTATTTTCAAAGAGGCTCTTTTTTTTTTATTTTTATTTTTTTTACAAAGAAACGCTACGGTATAGTGAAAAATAAATTACATATAAAAACAATGCAATCAAAGTAGTTCTTACGGAAGAAAAATTTAAATGTGTTTTAAACATAAAGATGTTATGAAAAAACAGTCATAAAATTAAAATTTATTTCTTAAAACTTTTTTTTTAATATTTGTTATAATTACAGTGTTCAATTTGCTTAAAATATTTACTTAGTTTGTTGTGTTTAACTTTTTGTCGTATATATAACGTTAAGTTATGGTTTTCCAGCTCACCAACCGACACTCGTGCCACCATTTTTTTTATACTCTATTTTTATACAGCCAGATAAAACTTTTTTTTGCTAGCGCTCAACGATAGTTAACAATAAAAGTTTTAGAAACTTTCAACCAATAATAAACTTTCTTTAACTAAATTTTCAATTTGGGTACTCATCTTATACCGCCATTTTTGGTTACTTATCTTATACCGCCATTTTTGGTTACTCATCTTATACCGCTTTCCGAACATTTTGAAAATAGAAGCGTAATCTTTGATTTTGCAAATTAATTTTAACAAAATATTTAGTTAAAATTTTTTTAAATCTATTTCTTTTGATCATTAAATGTTTACTTTAAGCTAAACTTCAAAAATAAAATCACTTCCAATAATTTTCGAGGAACAAATACGCTTTCTAATGATAATGATATTGTTTTCATCACGGTAATATCAATGTTGTTGATACCCTTAAACTTGCATGTTCATTATAATATGAGAACACCTTTGTAACTTTTATAAAACTTATTTAAATATTTAAATAAAGTTTACAAAAAGTACAAAACATGAAGTATATTTAGTTTTTTATTAAGTGAGTATGAATAAATTGGAAAAAAAAAAAAAAGATCTTTAACTGTAAAATTCTTGATAGAGACATTCTCTATTAAGATATACCAAATTTAAAGGCATATTAAGATATTCCATACCACATTAAAGGTTTAGTTTCGGCTGAAGGTGGCTTAACAAAATAATAAAGTTTGATTGTATTGGTTTTAATTTGTTTCAAGAGTTAATAAATAGACAAATTTTTCAAAATTATGTTTTATTTGTGTTTAAAAATAGGTAATAATGTGGATAAAACTATGATATTTTAGGGTAACACGGGGCAAGATGACGAAAGTTTCGGAAAATGCCTATATCTTAGTCAAAAACTGTCCCAAGAATTAAAACTTGATTTAGAAGTGATAATTAACCAATGTTAATTCAAATCGTCATCTTGCGCCGCATACGGGGCAAGATGAAGATTTGAGTTAACAAATTTTAAACTTTAAAAAAAAAAACTCCATGGATCAATAAACGCCTCAAAAACCATAATCACAAATTCTTGATTATAAAAAAAGTAATACAAATAAAGGTGTAATTTTTAAAAATAATAAATTTTATATTTATATCGGACTATGTAAAAAAACAGCAACAGCCTAGCAATCAGGTTGTAGCAAACTTCAACGCAACAAAATAAAACTACTGTCAAACAAAATATTTCGTAATAAAATATTATATTTCGTAATAAAATAATGATTAAACAATACAAAAACAGCAAACAGTACAAGTAATATTCTGTTTAACATAGATGATGGACAAGTCATCTTGCCCCAGGCTTATACTTCTTTAAAATAAATCAGAAGTTATCATATAATACTTCTTGTATAGCTTCCAGTTTATTCAAAATAAATGGAAATTTTTCGCTTACCATTAGCTGGTGATGTAGCGATGAAATAAATCAGGATAAAAAGTTTTTTCTCAATTTTGGAAAAACTTTTTTAATACTTAACATTCGTCACAAAAATAATATTTAAAAAGATTTATAAATCTAATAAATATAATCTACTTCCCTTTCAGCTAAAATCAGCTGTTATATTTAGTTTTGCTTAAGAGATAATGGTAGGTAGTCATCTTGCCCCATTTGTCATCTTACCCCATGTTCCCTTATTTGTGTTTAAAAATAGGTAACAACATGTATAAAACTATGATGTTTTATTTGTGTTTAAAAATAGGTAACAATGTGGATAAAACTATGATGCTTTATTTGTGTTAAAAAACAGGTAATAATGTGGATAAAAAACAATAACAACAACATATCAGAAAAAATAATATAAAGCCATATAAAATCACATCAGAATTAACATAGAATCTTATAGTGTATCTAATAATTTGGATAAAGACTGTATATAATATAAGGTAATAGTTAATATATATTTTTTCCTTTGAGGTTTATAAATTTGACGAATGCTAATATGCGAAAATACGAAAAACTTATGAACTTTTAAAATGGCTACGGTACTTAACTACAGAGAATATTTTATACTAGCAGTAACCCAGTAAGCACAGAACGTTTTTAAAACGTTTAAAAAACCTATGAAAACGGTTTTTAACGTTTTTTAAACGTTTTAAAAACGATCTGTGCTTACTGGGAAGCAACCCGTAATACGCGTTGTTAGTAAATAAAATAAAAAATAAAAACCGCGTATAGAAAAGCCTAGAAACTACTTTAAAATAGAAA
>NC_061161.1:26681308-26783808 GCF_022113875.1 Hydra vulgaris | reverse complement strand
TCTGAGTCTGATTACAGGTTAAAAATGAGGTGACATGCCATTTGCAGCAGTATTTTGACGCCATTTTTTTATTTATTTAAATAATTGATGTCATCAAACAATTACTTAAATAATAATGATAATCAGTCAAACAGTGATACACTTTTCATATTGTAGCTAAAAATTGAATTAAAAAATTAACGAACAAAATGAATAAAATAAAGAACATAAAAATTTTTAGGTTCACAAAAACAATGTATAAAATATTTTTTAAATAAAAGCAAAAAAGACTAAACAAATATTTAAGAACTAAAAATAGTCAGAGCTATCTATTATAATCTTTTAACCGCCATTGTGGCTATCGAAATAAGAAATGTTTTGTTTTGTGTTAATCACTAAAGATAAAGAACTTGACATAGAAATGAATCAAACATTTGCTTACCATATAGCGACAAGAGGCAGTTAAACCAACTCTTTAAACATTTTCATTGAATGCAAATTAAAATTGCGACAAAATTGCAAAATGCAAATGGAATATATAAACTAACAAAATAAATGTTTCTTTCCAAAATATCAAATAGGAGAGGTCATCGCCCCATTGCCTTCTCCCCTTACGTATCCGACCTTGATTTAAATTTTTTACATGTTCATCAAGTTTGATTCATCTCAATCGCAAAAATATTTTGAAAACGTCTAAATTTTAAAAACGTCATAATTTTAAAAACGTCATAATTAGGTATCTAACCAACGCTATCTTTATAATTGGTCTTGCAATCACTGATTTTTCAGCGGAAATTTGAAAACGAATTACCTTCGATATCTTAAAACACTGCATGCATAGTCACCCGCAGGATTTTTTGATGTTTCAGGTAAGACACTTTCACCCACTTTGCAAACTCCAAACATAAGTACGTTCATGTTTATGCTAAACGAGGAGGCTTTCCAAAAAATTGTAATGGTGGAGGTTTGATTAATGATTTGATGGAGACTTTACTGACTGCTCAGAGCATGATTGCTGGGATGAATGTTATATTCGACAACTAACTGAGAAGAGAGTAAGACTTATGACATACTAAATGACATAGAAAAGTGTATGACATAACAAGACCGCGAAATGGGGAGTGTGTTTATATTGCAGGATACATTGTTCCCAATGCCGAAATGAATAATACAAAATTTTTATTTGTTTTGAAATGTATGGTAGTTACTTTAAAGATTCCATTCTAACCACGGCCGCACTAACCACTGCGCCATGGCCGCACATATAAGATACCTATTACCAGCTTTCTACCTTATTTACCTATTTAGTGCTTTCAAGTACTATACAGAGTCAGTGGGTGTTTTTCTGTTACATTTTATTTATGAAACTAGATTTTACTGTTATGATTTGTCGAAAATCTGAATATTTTAATTTTATTAATCAAATTTATTTTTATCTCTTTCAAAATTAAACATTTGTAGTTTTAATTAATATACTTAAAAAGAACTATAAAAAACTACTCCGCGTTATAAGAAAAAAATTTACTCTTCGTTCGAAATAACCTGCACAAAAAGTATTAAAGCTGCAATTAGAATAAAAAATAGTCTCCAGTCCTTCCGTTCGGTTGCGCAAGAGCAAAGCTATCTTTTTCAAGGTCGACCTTGAAAAAGACTTATATCAACATTAAAAAAGACTCATATCATCCTTTCAAAAAACCAAATAGCAACCTACTTTACATCCACACTGAGTCCAACCACCCCCCACAAATTATTAAACAAATTCCGATTGCCATCAACGATAGGTTATCCCAGAATTCTTCTGACGAAAAAATATTCAACTCGGCAAGGGCAGAATATGGCGAAGCCCTAAAAAGAAATGGGTTTAAAGATTTTAGCTTCAAATACAACCCTAAAATTGATACCAAAGTAACCCCCAATCGTAAAAGAAAAAGAAATCCCACCATACAATAAAAACGTTCTCACAAATATAGACAAAATCTTCTTACAATTAATCGACAAACACTTTCCGAAACCAAATCCGCTTCATAAACTATTTAACTGTAACACAACAAAAGTAAGCTACAGCTATACAAGCAACATAGCAAAAATTATAAAGAACCACAACAATAAAGTTATTTCGATGAACCCACCGGCCAATTTAGTTTGCAATTGTAAACTAAGCAAAATCTGCCCTATGGATGGAAATTGCAGAAAAACAAATGTAATTTATAAGTACATTGCATCATTCCCAAACACACCCGACAAAACATACATTGGTTCAACAGAGGGCATGTGGAAAACTAGATGGGCGAATCACAAGCAATCCTTCAAAAATAAAAAACTCACAAATGCAACCACGCTTTCTAAATATATATGGGATACACAAAATAAATCAAAAACAACACCCAATATAAAATGGTGCATCATAAAATATGCCCCCCCCCCCCCCTACAACAAGATAACAAAAAAATGCTCGCTATGCTTATACGAAAAACTAATTATTTTATTGTATAAAAATCCTCAAGAATTATTAAACTAAAAAAACGAACTAATATCAAAATGTCGCCCTAAGAACAAGTTTTTGCTGGACAACCACAAACCAAAAGATTAGATTTTTTTAACTCATTTTCTTTTGTACAGATTTATTATTTTTCACCAAAAAAAAACAAAACATATTTACACCTGATGATTGCATTTAGCATGAAACTTATAGTTGTGAAAACTATGCAGTTTTATTTATAAATAATATATGTAAATACAGCTCTGTTTTAATTTAAATCATTTTAATTTACTTTAATTCATCGAGCACTCTCGCGAAGTTATATGCAAGCACTAATACGTAAACATACACTAATCTCATAAAATTATTATATGCATAAAAAGTACAACAAGTTATTAAGCGTTTAAAAATATAAAAATAAATCATCCAGAGACAATACGATTTTTTTAAGCTTTTTCTTAGAAGAGATATAATTCCATTCTAGAGAAAAGTTAAAACGTTTTAAAACCATTTTGTTCCAAAGAGAAACTCCACGAAATGAAATGCTTGATTTTCCAAATTTAGTTTAAAAAATGGTTGCCAAATTAAAATATGGTTTCTTAAATTGTATTTATTTTTATCTTTTAATTTATATAATTTGTGGGAAATAATTAGGGAGGAGTTAGTTTTACATTTGAACATAAAGCAAAGTATATTAAAAACATTAAGCTGATATATATTAAGAATTTTTATTTCAAATAAAGTCTTGACATGAGTAAATCTGTCTTTAAAACTTGTAAAACGAGCAACATGCTTCTGTTTACGATAAAGAGACACTATTTTGGATTTATTGGTATTAAACCGAGCAATATTCAAATATTTTAAGTGCTTCTTCTAAACTCTTTATTTTTTTAAACCGTTTTATCTCAATACATAAAAATATGTAGATAGAACAAGATAATTCTTACTTTGCTATATATGTATATGTATATATAATAATAGTAGTAATTAGAGATTAAAGTGTCATAGTTCGACGATAATCACAAAAATGATGAAATGATTCATGATTCAAAAGTTTGGATTCTAGTCTTTTTTTAAATGTTTCTAACGATGTTGAATCACGGATTTTTTTATTTAGATTGTTCGAAGTCCGTGGTGCAGATGTGTAGAAAGATTTTGTACCATACAATGTTCTTGCTCAACAACGTACAAGCTACCAACTGTTATACGATCTTGTGTTGGTAAGCTTGGAGGTTTGAATTTTTAAGAGATCAAAAGGATATGCAGAAGACTTAGTTGATATAGTTTTATAAATTGTGACAGTCATCTTGTAGGTTATTCTTTGACGTATTGACAACCAATAGACTGATTGAAGAAAATTTTCTGATTGTGAACCGAAAAGAGAGTGATAAACAACACGAGCTAACTTACTTTGAATACGTTGAAGTTTGTTGAGATTTTTTAAAGAAGTTCCAGACTGTTACAGTAATCAATTCAAGAGTTTACAATTCCACAAGCAATTATTTTTGCAGCACTTTTGATAAAAAAGGGACAAATATAATGAAGTGATCGAATATTGTAGTTGCAGGATTTTACAATACTATATATATATATATATATATATATATATATATATATATATATATATATATATATATATATATATATATATATATATATGTATATATATATATATATATATATATATATATATATATATATATATATATATATATATATATATATATATATATATATATATATATATATATATATAATGATAATAATATATATATATATATATATATATACATATATATATATATATATATATATACATATATATATATATATACATATATATATATATATATATATATATATATATATATATATATATATATAATGATAATAATATATATATATATATATATATATATACATATATATATATATATATATATATATATATATATATATATATATATATATATATATATATATATATATATATATATATATATATATATATATATATATATATATATATATATATATATATATATATATATATATATATATATAAAGCGTGTTCACAAAATAAATGTGAAAGTAGAAAAACAACTAAAAAAAAGTACTCTTCAATTTTTATTTCCAACAAAGTAATAACTTTAATACAATTAATATAAGAAGATCAAATATAAAAAAAAAAAAAAATCAAATTATTCCTGTCGGAATCTAATAAAATTTCGAACTTTTGTTTTGGTGGTACCCATAAGCTTATGCACAGAAATTGAACAGAATTGAAGCCATTTGATGCTTATTTAAATGATATTTTAATATCGTTTATAAAATTCTGCAAAATTTTTTTCTTCTTTCTTTCAAAAACCCGGTGTTTGAAAAACAGCGGGTTTTTGCACTTTTTTGTTGAGTTTCAGATCGTTTGGGGACTTTTTGTGTTTTAAAAGAATGAAAACCATGTTTATTTCGAACTTTTAGAACAAAACTATTAGAAAGTCCATAAATGCTTGCGCGCTCCCTTAGTGAAAGCCTTGGGTTAGTCTTAAAACTGTTAACCAGTTTTCTAACTAGTTTTTTATCTTTAAAAACCTTCTTTCTTCCACCACCAGATTTACGTTTGATCGGTTTTGTTGGAGAAAAACCTTGGATTACACAACTAACAGTGCATGGATGTATTTTCACCGCTTTTGCTATCGAATTGTAGCTATTATTGGGATTTTCCAAATATTTGTGCATAATTTTTTCTTCTTTTGTCATTTTTAAAACTAATTTTAAGTTAAATCAAAAACTAATACATTTTTTTGAAACCACAACACGTTGTAAACAAAATACAAAACAATTTAAAATGTTTTTATATAACCACTGAAAAAAAATGACTTACTTATTCTTTCACAGTTATTTCGTGTACACGCTTTATATATATATATATATATATATATATATATATATATATATATATATATATATATATATATATATATATATATATATATACATATATATAAAAGTTTTTTTTATAAATTAGGTTTTATCATAAATAAATAAAAAGCAAACATTATAAATAAAAGTTAGATACTGTAATAGACGAATCAAAAGACAACATATGTTCTTTTGATAATAAAAAACAATACCTCACACTTCAACCAATCGGTTCAACCCATTGGAACAGATAACTGGCATATGCTATAATTTAACTTAGAGAATGTTCTTATAGTACTGACAATCAAATAGTTATTTTACCGTTTACTGTACATCATGTATCTAGGGTTACAAGTGTCTTGGATTACAAGCCACTGGGGCTACCCGCTTTTCCCCTACATAATACAAATAATACATAATACAAGTCAGTAGTACAGTTTAACTTTTGGTGTAAATTTTATGCTGAAAAAATGCAATTGTTTGCTTTGTTATTAAGATAGTATAACACAGAATAAAAACAAATTTGAAGTTTATAAATTTTTTTATCTAAATAATTTTAAAATGATGATAAATGATTAGAAAACCTCTGTTACTTGTTTAATTTTTACTTAATTAGTTTAAAATAATATCTAACTTTTAATTTTCAGGTAAATAAATTTTATGGCTCACTCACTGAGCATTTGATCTGTGAGTGAACTATTCCTACCCCTGTAAAGGCAGGATTGAAAAAATAAGTATTCACGGAATATTGTTTAAGTCAATAAAAATCAAGAGAGTTTTGATATTTATTTTATTGCTAATTATTATCTTATAAGAAACCTAATACACCAAGATGCTGAATATCTAAACCAGTTCAACAAATGTGCGAAATATGTAAATCAGTTCAACAAATGTACGAAATATGTCAACCAGTTAAACAAATGTTTGAAATATGTAAACCAGTTCAACAAATATACGAAATTGTAAGGAAACTGTATAGCAATTTAAACTTCATAAAACTAATAAAAAAATACAGCCTAAAATACGCTTTTATAAAAAAACACAGCTTTTGTACGTCTAAAAAGCGTTTAAAAGTCTTAAAAAATAAACTGCACAATATTCCTAGACAATCACATTAAACAAAATTAAAAAAATAAACTTAATTATCTAGACTCTAAATAAGAAATGGAAAATTTTACTTCATAGAAATTATGTTTAAAAACTGAGCTTATAAAATAACTTTTTTTAAAACTACTATTTAAACTTTGGTGCTGAATGCTGGAATGGACAACAACTAAGTACATATTTCAAAAATATACATGATGTAAACTTCGGAAAACGATTCTTTTTTTATTTCTTGACTTCAAATTATTTTTTGAAATATTTTTACCCTATAAAAATTTTATCAATAGGTTAATAATATAATATATATTATATTTTATTGATAAATATATAATAAAGCATACTGACAAAGTGTTTTATTAGGCGTTTCACAAAAATCCACACTTGATCCACTCGTTTTTATAATATACATAAATGATCTTCATACATAATCAAACTTTACAACAATAAATTTTGCAGATGACACAATTTTACTTTTGTCTTATAAAGATATTAAGTTTTTTACTATATAACAAAGTGAGTTAAAAAAAGTCTTTGTTTGGTTTAAAAAAAATCGATTATCTGTAAATATAGAAAAAACTGAATGGACATTCTTCTATCCACCTTCAAAAAAAAAAAAAAACTGCCCCATATCATGCTGGATCTTGATAATGTAATTATCTTGGAGAAATTATATTGATAATTCCTCCTCTAAAATTGCTGAATGCCTCGTAATTCTCCATAAAGTAAGAAATATATTAAACACCAGTAAACAAAATTTAATTATGCAAATACTATATGGGGAAGCACTCAAAGAAAAAAGCTAAAATCTACGTTCATCAGAAACACGCAGCTTGCACAGTAAATTTTAAAAATTGTTTTTCCCACATGAGACAACTTTTTAAAGAAATGAATCTTTTAAATGTATATCAACTGAATGTGTTTAATAATTTATGCTTCATGTTTAAATGTAGAGAAAATTTGTCACCAAATCTATTACAAAATTTTGATTGTTTGAAACCTAAAAACAAATATATTCTTTGCATAAATAACAAATCGTATTGCTCCTTTTTGCCAAAAAAGTAAAGACCAATCCTAAAAAGGTCCTTATCTCTAGAACAAAATAGTCTTATCTCTAGAATAAAATATTCTTATCTCTAGAAGAAAATAGTGTTACCAAATTTTGATTTTTTAAATAAACTGAATTAAGCTTCGTTTATATCGAAAATATTTTCATTTATCGTAATCGTTTTTTTTTTTTTTTTTTTAAAAAAATTAAAAAAAAATCATAATTTCACGAGAGAAATTGTATTTTATTTATCAAAAACTGACCATATATTGTAAATGATTCTCATGATCTTGATAAGATGGTCATAATAAGATTCTCATGGTCTAATGTGAAAAAAATATTGTAACAGTTATTTAGGATTTTCTTAATTATTTTTGTTTACTTTGCAAAGTTAATAATGCGTCTTGTTTTGTTGTCTTTTTAGAAAACGGTTTTGTTATATTTATAACATAATTATATTTATAATATTCATTACATGACAATGTTATTCTAAGAAATGGTTCTTAGAATCTTTAAAAGTCATTTCTTGTTATACGATATATATATATATATTATATATATATATATATTATATATATATATATATATATATATATATATATATATATATATATATATATATATATATATATATATATAATATGTAAACTGATTTTAATAAAAAGGCACCATATAACTATTTTTAAATATATTTTGATGTAAAAATATATTAACAATATTTCGCTGCCCTTTTTGGTCAGCGTCATCAGGTAATAATAAAACGTTACAAAATAACATCAAACAAACCGTTTAAAAAGAAGACATTAAAAAGCGTCAAATATAAAAACTAATTATATAATATAATAATGACGTCAATTAAATTTTTGTCAAAATGGGTCCAAAACGGTTTGTTTGATGTTATTTTGGAACGTTTTATTATTACCTGATGAAGCTGACCACAATAGGTCAGCGAAATACCGTTAATATATTTTTACATCAAAATATATTTAAAAATAGTTATATGCTGCCTTTTTATTAAAATCAATTTACATATTATATATATATATATATATATATATATATATATATATATATATATATATATATATATATATATATATATATATATATATATATATATATATATATATATATATATATATAGTAAAAAATATTTCTCTGATACTTAATTAATAATTCTAAAATAATTCTAGATACTTAATTAATCAAATCAAATTTAATTTATCAAAATAATATATTTATAAGTTATATTTATAAGTCATCGATTAATACACTATTACACCATAATAATAAAAAAGGTATATTAACACACTTTTACACAAAATATCGCAAATATTGAAAATTATTAATTTTTATTAATAATAACAGTATAATAATTAATATAATAATAAAATATAAATTTATAATAATAAATAATGATAATAAAAATATTAACTTTGAATAATAATGATAATAAGAAATAATCATCAAAGTTTTTTTGATAAAAAGCTCTGTAAAAATTTTACAATAAAAAGCGTTAAATTGTTAACTTCAACTTAAGTAATAAGCAACTACAAGTTGTGACCGAAACAACTCTGTATAAACATTTCAAATAATTATATAAAAGGTTATATTAGACAAAGTTTTTGAATTAAATGAGAATAATAATAATTTATAACTTTTTCTTTTAATATATTACTCTAATTCTAAAAATTGACTTAAAAACAATATTCTGCACTTACCATTTTAGTATTCTCTAACTATAATCTACTTATAATAAGATAACTCAAACTTGCGCGTAAAAACAGTAAAACCATTTCGTTTTAAAGTTAGCGCGTAAAAACCATCTCTATTGAAAAATAGAAACATTCTTATTCAAAATCCACTGCAAAAATGCACCTTATCAAAATTTTGTTAGATTAATTAACTTAGATTTAATAAATTCGATAAAAAACCAACAGCGCATGCGCATAGTCAATACACCTGATCAAGAGGAACCATCGCAGGTGAGGAAGATAATTATTAATTATTTTTTAGTTTTTTTTTTTCTTTTTATCAAGTTATTTGTGCATTCACTCGTAATTCATTTTTATGCTGTGCAATTCTATTATTCCTTTATTAAAAAGCTTCACAAGAAAAGTTCGGATTTTTAATATTTTTATTAAATATAATCAATTGTCGAATAGTGCCTCTCCTAATAAAAAAAATAAACAACATAAATCCAGGGCAACCGCACAAAAATAAAAGTTTAATATTGTATTTAATTGCAATTTTAACACAAAACGTTGAAGTGTTTTTTATAAATGAATTACTCAGTCGTATTATTAAGTTCCTTGACGCACAACCGTCTCTGTTTTTCCCACTTCTAATTGTAATGCAAAGCGGGATAGAAACGTATTATACGTCACACGTAAATTTGTATAAGGAACTACGCCTTCACGTAGCTTTCTATTAGAAAAGAAGTAAAACATAACAGTAAATTAGTGTAAAAACATAACAGTAAATTAAGAGATTTTTCTCTTATTGCTTTAATTATCAATTGCTATCACTGGTTAAAAGTATTTATTTATTTTTAACTTTCTTTACATTATTTTTGTTTTCGTAATGTTATTTGTCACTTTAATGTAGTATTATTCTTTTCATCTTGTAATGATTCCTTTATTGCGTTTATCTTTTCAATTATCTCCCTAAAAAAAGTAACAACAAAAAAACAGAAAAGCATATTTATCTATCTAAAGAACTATAAACTATAAAAAAACTAATTGTACTATAACTTTAAAGTTACCTTATCGCTGTTAATAGTACAGCGTTTGTTGTTTCTATTTGGTTGGGTATGTATTTTTTTTTATCGTATTTTTTCATAAGTGTGATTTTTTTAATCTTTTTTTCTTGTTTTTTCAGAAGATCGTTTGCTTGATAAACTGAGTTTAAACTTGGGTCAAAGTTTGAACGAATGTCTAGTGAGGGTTGTAAAGTTAAGAACGATTGACTATTTAATTGTTTATTTAAGTCAAGAGTATTTCTTGCCGTCTGATTTTGTAAAACGGTATTAAGCACAACATATAGCAATTGGTTTAAGTGATTACGGGAAATAGAATCTCTTTGCTTCTCTAAAGTATTGTTTATATTAAACCCATAATCGTGAAAAACATCAGGCTTCTTTTCTTTAACTGCTACTGATTGATTATATGTTTCTTCATTAGTTGACTGTTGCATTTTTCTAATAATTTTTCTATAAAAATAATTAATGTTCTCGTTTAATTTAGGGTTCAAAGATTTACTTCTTATAAATTCTTTTACAAATAAGGGTGTTACAAACTTAGATAAGTTTGTTAAATTCATTGACTTTAAGATTTTTTGGAATTCATGGGTAAGTAGTTGAAGCCCCGATACTTTTTTATTGTTTTCAAAAATATTTTCTAAAACTAATACGCCATCGTTTATTGTAGGGTTTTCTAAAGGTTCAAATGTACCACTTAGATCAAACACTATATCTGAAGATTCCAACTTTTTTCTCAGTAAATCATCTAATGTTTGTAAACTTATATCATTTGTGTTGCTAAACTCATTGTGCTTATCTTCAGGAGTCGAATGAGTGTTTATCTTCTTTCGAGAATAGTATTTGTCAACGCTCTTTGTTCGATTACTGGAAACGCCATAGGTTGCATTTACTTTGCGAGAGTATTTTTTTTTAGCAATGTTATAAGTATTTATCATTCTTTGAACGAAACTCTCTGTTGATTCAGTATTATTTGAAGATTCAACATCTTGCAAATACTTTCTTATGTTTTCCTTTAGTTTGTTGTCAACATCACTCAATGATGTTTGGTTTTCATCTAACATCAAATTAACAAGTTTTATATTTTTAAACCTTGTGTTATTGTGATAATCACTCAAATAATTCTTGTGATTCAATTCTTTTGGTTTCTCGTGGTTTTTCCTGTGGTTAGATTCTTGTGGTTTCTTATAATTCGATTCACGTTCAATCATATATTGGTTATTAATATGATTTAAGTGATAACTGTTTAGCTTTTGTGGATAATTGAGGTCTTTTTTATGACTGTTTAAACCTTCCGTCAAAAGATTTTTAATTTTCATATTAGAATTAGTAAAGTCTACTTTAGATGGCTTACTAATGATATCGAATATTATTTTGTTTATTTTGTTAGAAAGAAATTGAGGTATAGATAAAATTATCTTTTTGAAATTTTTTCTCTTATTTTTTCTTCTGATCATCTGCATTTTTCCTATAAAAAAAAGAAGGACAAAGAGAATATAAAAAAGAGAAGGACAAAGAGGATGTAAAAAAAAGAAGGACAAAAAGGATATAAAAAAAAGAAGGACAAAGAGGATGTAAAAAAAGGAAGGACAAAGAGGATGTAAAAAAAAAGAAGGACAAAGAGGATATAAAAATAAGAAGGACAAAGAGGATATTAAAAAAAGAAGGACAAAGAAGATGTAAAAAAACAAAGGACAAAGAAGATATGAAAAAAGGAAGGACAAATAGGATATAAAAATAAGAAGGACAAAGAGGATATAAAAAAAAGAAGGACAAAGAGGATGCAAAAAAAAGAAGGACAAAGAAGATGTAAAAAAACGAAGGACAAAGAGGATTTAAAAAAAAGAAGGACAAAAAGGATATAAAAGTAAGAAGGACAAAGAGGATATAAAAAAAAGAATGCAAAAAGGCTATAAATTATACGTTTTAATCTCAGAAACAAATATGAATAAAATAATCCAAACTTTTAAAATTGATAAAACAAACAACTAAACAATTTTTAGGGAGACTTCCTGAGCAAATTTCATAACTGTGAATCAGCGTAAATAGTCTGGGAACTGACAAAGTTACACATTTTTAATATTTTTTACATTGAAAAAATATTAAAAAATAAAACTCTAGTTTTTTTAGACTTTAAAAACTTTAAAACTTTAAAAACTTTAAAAACTTTAAAAACTTTAAAACTTTAAAAACTTTAAAACTTTAAAAACTTTAAAACTTTAGTTTTTTACATATTTAAAACTCAATAGTATTTGTATACATATTTTGCTGTGTCTTAGAGAAAAATGTGTATACATTATTGATAGCTTGTTATGTAAAGTACACTTTAATGAAAAATAAAATAAAAATTTTGGTTCAAATTGCCTTGTTCAAAAACCTGGGAATAAAAATACCCCAAATTTTGTGTAGCTCTAACTCTTAGTGTGAGGGAATTGAATAAATAAGATTTTTTATAACCATTTTTTTCAAAGTTTATATTCATTGGAAGTTTTAAAAATCTTTCAATTATTCTTGATAAAAGTTTGAAATAATAGTTTTTGAAAGTTTTGGCTGTGTAATGCTTTTAGTTTTCTTAAAATAAGGTGGAGAAGTGTAATCAAGACACGGTTAAAAACTTATAAATAGGCCAATAGAATGAACGCATCTAAGTTTTGTGTTTTCATCATGAAAACTACCTCGGATATCTAGAGTTATTTTTTTTTTCGGCGTTTTAAACAAAAAAACACCGAAAAAAGATAAATACACACTTGATTTGCACTTAGTCGAGTTTTTCAAGATTTGTACTATCGCAAACTAAATTTGAACTAAAGAAAAATTTAATTTACATATTTTAGTTTACAATTTTATTTTGTTACGAAAAAATATTCAATAAAAATTTGTTAAAAATAAATATTCAAAGAAAATTTGGCGCCTTCAAAGCCTTGGCGCCTCGGTGAAAAGTACCCATTTTACCCGCCTTCCGCCGGGACTTTATAAATATTAGATTTAGCACTACCGTTTTTAAATGCATTCACCCAAGAAAAAAATTTCTTTCTTGCAGAAATTATGTCCACAGCAAACATATTTTGAAACCATATACAGACTCAGAATAACCACAGATATGCGCTATTTGATTAGCTAATTTTGAAAGAAAGGTATGTGCGCATTTGTTTAAAAAATGGAAAACAACCTGAACACAACAAAACAACCAGAAAAACAACAAAGCAACCAGATTTTCAATATAAATAAAAAATTAATGAAAAACTTTTGTTATTATCTGTACAGGAAGTTCTTTTTAAGTCCTAGTACTTAGTTCATTTTAAAATTTAAACTTTATTTAAATTTCTAAGTTCTGCTTAAAATTTAGTACTTAGTTCATTATAAGCACTCCTAGTACCTAAAGGTCTATAAAACATAATACAAAGTTTATATGCAGTTGTACCAGACTACTGGTAAAGTAATCAATGTAAAGTGTAATTCTTAAGCTGATGGTCTTTACACCAACTTGTTGAATATAAAGAGTTAAACATTGAAGTTTTTGCAAAAAGAAAACTTTTACTGGTATTTTACAGAACTAGCTTACACATTCCATCATGGAACTTCCATGTGAATCTGCAAACCCTGAGATATTTTTGCTACTAACTTGAATTTCGAAAAGGCTGATTAGTATTTTAATATTTTTCGTTACTTAACTCTAATTAAACATCGTTTATAAATCTTCAAAAACATTGTGAAGATTTAGAAAATAATTGGAAGGGCATTAATACTCTATTAGAAAAAGAAAATTCTCAAAAAAAGTAAAGTTTAATTTTCTACTAAAAAGTAATCTTTTATACAGTTACGGTAGACATCACAATCAAAATGTATAGAATTTAAAAAAGTTAAATGAATGTAAAAAGTTAAATAAATGAATTATGGCATCATAAAAATGTTAATGATTGCGCAAATTTTTTTTTCCCGTGATAATTGATTGTGAAAAATTTAACTATTTATTTTAATTAATTGTGAAAATTTTAAAAAAGCAGGATTAGTTAATAGTGAAATTTTATATTTATTGTAGTAAAAAGAACTTCAAAACAAGATTTTAGATTTGAGAAAGCAAGTCTTTATCCATATTTAATATACTAACTGTTTTCAAAATAAATGTGTGCTGGCAAAAGATAACTATAGTTTTTCATGGAGTCATTGCGCTGAAAAACATGTATAAAAGGTAGTTATAGTAAAACATACATGTTGCTTTTTATAACCCTTTAAAATTTTAAAAACAGACTAGAATAAATTTTAAAGACAGAAGTAAAATCATGCTTATAAAGAATACGCTTAAAGTTTATTAATCTTGACATTATTTAAACCAATGCAATAGAACGTTCGAAATGCGAAAGAACGCAATACAATTTTAAAATACAGTAGAACGTAAAGTTAAAAAAAAAAATTGTAGTTTATTGATAACGTTTTTATCTATTTTTTTATGTTCATACAATTTTTAAAATTGTTGTTTTGTAAATATATTATTTCAGCTTGACTAAATGAAAACTATTTAATTCAAATATAAATTATTAAATTACAGTATTTATAATATCTTATCAATCCGATTAACAATGACTTTGAAGCGTAGGCGAATCGAGGATTTTTACCAACCGAAACTTACTGCATTAAATGTTAGCCTAACGTGAGTACATCTATTTCCGTTACACAAACTCTACTGTAGTTAAAAAATCCATTAAAAAAAAAATCAAAAACACCGCCTAATATTTAGCCTTTAAATTTACTATGTAACTTTTTTTTTTACTTACAGACAGGAGTCAAAAGATAATACCCCACAGACGGAGGCATCCTCTGTTCACAGTCAGAAAAATGCAGAAATCTGTACTAATCAAGAAAGTGAAATAAGTCAGCAAGATATTATTACCAGACAGTTAAGAGTAAATACAAGTAAATAGCCGTTGACTATAACTGGTGTACAAGCCTCACAGTCAGATTCAGTAACCTCTACATCATACTGTAATGCCCTATGTTGCAATTCAAATATAACCCAGGCCTACCAACCAGATGATGAATGTATACTCAAAATGACAAAAAAACAAACTGGAAACAAAAATAAGTTTAGAGTGTTTCAAAAGTCATGGCACACTAAATGGTCGTGGCTAACACTCTGCGTAACAAGATATAAAGTATTTTGCTTCTGTTGTCGATTTATTGAAAGTATCAACAAACTTGACTTAAGCAAAAGAAAGGAACCTGCCTTTGTGACAACAAGATTCGACAATTGGAAGAAGGCAGTTACTAAATTTAATGAGCACGAACCAAGTGATTCTCATAGGGAAGCCTTAGAAAAGTACCAGCTTATAAATCAAAAGGCAAAATCTGTAACAAGTCAACTTTTGAAGCAGATTAGACAAAGCCAGAGTTAAAGACAACAAATGTTTGACGCAGAAGAAACTTTAAGGACGATAGTAGAACTATCGTCCTTAAAGTTTCTTCTGCGTCAAGGTCTTGCAATACGTGGTCATACAGAAACAGAGCGCAACCTTAAACAATTGATGTTACTGAAATCTCAAGATGTAAAAGGGCTACAGAATTGGCTCTAGAGCAAAAACTACTTGTCCCCAATAATAGTAAATGAGTGTATAGAACTTTTTTCCCGAGCGGTGATTTTAAAGTTGTTATCACATATCCAGAATTCAAAATACTTTGCCATTATAGGGGATGAATCCAGGGACATTTTAAACAAAGAGCAGCTATCAATTTGTATACGTTGGGTTGATGAAAATTATGATGTGCACGAGGACTTCCTTGATCTATATAAACTAGAGCAATTAGATGCCTACTCTTTAACAAAAACTGTTAAAGATGTTCTACTCCGATTTTCATTAAGTCCAGAAAACTGCCGTGGCCAAGCTTATGATGGAGTAACAAATATGACAGACTGTACCAGACAATGCACTTTGGTCCGGGATAGTCTTTCACTTGTATCTGAAATTGCTAACATGATAAAGAATTCACCTAAGAAATTTACTGTCTTTGATGAAATTAGGCAGCAGATGTTGTATGATAACAATGACTGAGGTCCCATTAAGAACCTGAAGCCATTGTGTTCTACTCGCTGGGCTGTTCGTTTTAGTGCCTTTGAAGCATTGTTAGAAGAAACGAATTACAAGTCTGTTATAAATGCAATGGCAGAAATTGGAGAATTGGCATCAGATGACTCTGGGTCCAAAGCAAGGGGAATATTGCAACAGCTTCAAAAATTTGAAATATATTTTAGCATGAAAATGTGTTTTCTTTTTTTTAATGCAACAGAGCAGCCTTTAGGTACGTTGCAAACGAAAGCATTGTCCTTAACTGAAGCTATAAAGTATGTCACAGTCACCAAACAGTATTTGCAAAGATTAAGAGATACATCGTTTAATCAGTTCTACAAGTAAAATCTGAAGCTGATGATTTGGAAGTAAGTGAGCCATCAATTCTACGGACTCGAAAACAACCACGGTGGTTAGATTCTGGCTCAGGACCTCATATTTTCACAGATGTTTTTGAATATTTCAGACGAAAGTTTTATGAAGTCGTTGACCTCTTGATTGGTGAACTTGACTTGAGTTTTCAGCAGCCATCTGTAAAAAACGCCATTAATATGGAAACGCTTTTATTGAACTCGGCAAACTTAGAGTCAGAAACTATCGAGATAGATCCATCACTGTCAAAAATGTACCCTGACATCGACTGGACAAGCTTAACATAGCAACTTCACATGCTACCTGAATTAATCAAACAGAGCAAAAGCAACAAAGTAAAGCCAATTACTAAGATAACAACCATTTCAACATTAGTTAAAATATTTGCCGAAAATGATGTATCTAAAATGTTTGATGAAGTGTCTAAAGTTCTAAGAGTCTTTCTTACTATACCAGTCAGTACAGCAACAGCAGAAAGATCATTTTCCAGTCTAAGGAGGCTAAAAACATATCTCCGTTCTACTATGAATCAAAAAAGATTAAACAGCACCATTGTGAGTCATATTCATAAAGATATTTTGGAAGAAGTTGACATTAACACTATTTATAAAGAATTTGTGCTGGCAAATGATGAGCGTCAACGATATTTTGGAAAACCATAGAGTTTGTTTCACGTATTACCAACTTAATAAATTATGTTATATTTAATGTATTACTTTATAACTATATTATTGTAATATTTACAATTATGTTGTGCTTAGTTTATTACATTATTAATGTAAAACTGTCTTAACAATTATCAAAAGCTACTGAATATTTGTTGAAGGTAAAATATATAAATCAATAGGATCGCCAAGAGTAATAACATTGCGTGTGATAAATAATTTAATAAATAGATCATTTGTATCTATTTTGCTTTACCATACAAAATTGAGAAACTTTTCCTTTTTAACAGTTTTCAGCCCCCCAACTTTCACGACCTTCCTACGCCACTGGAATAACCAATATTTTGTTCAGATTAACATACGATTCGAAAATTTTTAAAAATCAAATCCTTACTAATTTTGTTTTTGTTGTGGGTGTTTTAGATAATCTGCGCTTTGGCGCTATCAAAATAACGTTACTTATCCCTAAATAGGGTAGGGTTGGGCAAGAGGCCCAGGTGGGGTAAAAGGCCCATCCTGCAGTTATAAAGAACCTAGGTAAAATATTATAATTATTGTTTTGTAGTATGAATGATAAATGTGTAACAGTGTTGCGAGCGAATTTTGGTGAACTTTTAGTAGAAATATAATTTTTAACAGAATATTGAAGACTTGACAGGTAATAAGAATAGGTCATTTGATTTTTTGCGTAATTTTAAAAATTTTTTGTAGATTATTGTTAAACTTAGTTGATTATTTAAATGAGTTTATGTATATGTAAGCGTACAAATTATGTATTGATTATTTACATAACGTTCATTGTACCATAGAATAATATGTTTTTATCAATTTTTGCACCGACCATTTTGGGGCAAAAAGCCCAGTTTGTTAATGAGGCAAAAGGCCCATCCTGAGCTTTTTACCCCTTGCATTATTTAAGTAGAATATTCAAATTTTAACTTTATTTTATTTATAGATATGGTTAGAAATTACAAAAGGAAGACAAAAAGAGGAAGTTATGGAGCAGAAGGTTTACAACGGGCTTTAGATTCAGTAAAAAATGGTATGTCTTTGCGTAAAGCTGAAAACAGTTTTGGAGTTTCAAGGAAGACATTGAGAAGGCATTTGGAGGGCAAAGTAAGACAAGTTGGGAGCAATAAATTAGGAAATCATGTGAATACTTTTTCTATTGAAATTGAACAAGATCTTGTTAAAAACATCCAAATAATGGAAAGAGCATTATTAGCTAGAAACAAAACAAGTGAACCTACGAATA
The DNA here is from genome assembly GCF_022113875.1 of Hydra vulgaris. Taxonomy (NCBI): domain Eukaryota; kingdom Metazoa; phylum Cnidaria; class Hydrozoa; order Anthoathecata; family Hydridae; genus Hydra; species Hydra vulgaris. Next base: position 26,765,173 of record NC_061161.1, on the reverse strand, counting down.
CAAATGAAGAAGCCGGCAATGCGGTGGATGATGAAGCATCGGTTAATGTGATGGAGACTGATAGGATTGCAACAGGAGATAGCAATGAGTCCGATGAAAATCAACTAGATAAAACAGCTGATCATCCTGGTTTATCCAAAGCATTGCAGATTATATCAGAACTAAGCCCTATTCCAAGGATAAAGAATGTACGCAGTCGCAAACGAAAAACCGAAGCAGCAACTGTAATAACTTCTAGTCCTTATAAAGCAATGTTAATTGAAGCAAATGCAAAGAAGACAAAACAGAACAAGCAAGTAGTAGTTGAAAATAATAATGAGGAAAATGATGAAGACGAAATCGATGTAATCGCAGACAAATCCAAGAGAACGAAAAGTGGAGATGACAAAGAAACCGGGAAAAGGAAGCAATATGCGAGAACAAAATCAAAAAGGACAATCAAAAGTAACGCATCGAATGCTAACGTGATAATAAAAGGGTCAAAAGAACGAAGATGTGTAGGTTCTGTTACTAACAGTGATGATACGCCATGTTGCATGTGTGGTAAAAGATTTAACGAACCACCCATTGATAACTGATGACAATGCCCAGAATGTCTCAACTGGTACCACGACGGCTGTGGTCCTGCTGACACTGCTGTCTGCTTTTACTGCCAATAGGCATAATCAATTCAACTAGTCTTACTGTAGTTTTTTAGCTGTCTTTTTAGCTGTATGAATTAGTTTTTTAGCTGTCTTTTTGGGTTATGAATTATTTTTTTAGATATCTTTTTAGCTCTATGAATTAGTTTTTTTTAGCAACTTTTAAGCTCTATGAATTAGCTTTTAGCTGTGTTTTTCAGCTCTATAAATTAGTTTTTATAGCTATCTTTTTAGTCTATAAATTTTTAGTTCTTTTTAGCTCTATTAATTTTACGGTGCTGTTTGCCATTGTCATATGATAGCATATATGGTGCTACTTGCTAATATTATGGTGCTAAGTGTTCTACTAAAACTTTTGTTGGACATTTTTACACACAAATATATTGTGACTAGTAAAAAGTGTATTGTTGCAATAAATTTTTATTGTAAAAAAGGAATATTTCAAGCTATTAACGTTTGGGGTAAAAGGCCCAGGGTAGGGGCGTTTTGCCCCAGCAATGGGGCAAAAGGCCCACTCTATAGCAGTTTATAAAAAGCATATTTCCATTAAAACTTGAGTAGCCATTAAGAAAATAACTTTAGATACTTAAGTTTATTATGTATCTGAAATAATGGTAACATAAATTTCTAGATACCTTTATTGGATCAGTAAAAAAAAGACGAAATTGCTTATGGTGGGATTCTTGCCCCACCTTACCCTACCTTTTTAATCAGTCATTAAAAAAATTAACCAGGGCAAGAAGCATCAATGATGAGATTATACAATTGCTTTATTTTATTTTGAAATATATATTATTAAAAAATGTTTAAATTTAGACTTCAAAATATTGATTCGAAACGTGATTCGAATCGCGATTCAAGACCTGTTTTGGTCTTGATTCGAGAACAAACACGTATTTTATATGTATTAGTTTTTAAAGTAGTAGACCTACAGTCAACGTGAATTTGTACATTTGAATTTGTTTTTGTTTCCAAGCAAGTTTGTTACGTTTGTCATCTTTAGACTTTTTTTTAGTGGGCCAGTGACTGGGCAAAATGTATAAAAACCAAAATCAGCATAATGATTTCATAATCGTTTTAAACCATTATATAGATGTTATAAAACAGTTTAAAACCGTTTATATACACTTAAAATTTTAATGAATATACTAATGATGTGATTGAAGTAAACGTGAATGTAAATTAAAAAGAAAAAAAATTATAAAGAGAAAAATGTTCTTTAATAAAGGTCTTTTTAATTTGAATATTAATAGGTAAAATAATGTTACACTTTCAAAGTTCAAAGTTCATTTAGGCTTACAATATAATTCAGTATGTCATTTTACTTATGTATAAAATATACATGATAATTATGTAGACAATGATAATAATAATAATAATGATAATAATAACAATAATAATAATAGCAATAACAATAATAATAACAACAACAATAGTAATAATATCACAATGAATTTATTATGATAAATGAATAATAAACCTCTTTTTAAATCATTTAAGATAAAAAAAAAATCAAAATGGATCCTGTAGTTTATCTGGTATTTATCTGGTATTTATTAATTGACTACAATCTCCTAATGTAATTTATAGAAGCAACATCTTTAATAACTCTACGGAATCCTTACACAAATTGCCAATTAAATCCTAAACTGCAATTAAATCCTAAACTGCAATTAAATCCAAAATGTCCTTATTGGTCGACATCAACATAAATGTTTCAAGCTTATCGTTACATAGTGAGTAACGCAGCCTAGTTTTGACAATTTTCAAATGTCCGTTCACAGCTTACTTGTGAGAATGAAAGTGTTAATAGATATTGGTAAGCCAGAAACAGATTTGAATAAGCAGTTGCATTCAACGAATATTTGTATAAAATACTATAGCAATAATTTAAAGATTATTTACAAGAACCTACTCAACGCTCAAAGTTCTGAAAATCTCTATCACTCTCATTTTCAGTTGCTTTTGTTGAAGTATCCAACTCTGAGACTAAGTTCGATTCTTCTGAATCTTCGTCACTAGGACTCACTGTAAATTCATCCCGTAGTGTTTTTGAGAGCCTATCAAAGTTTATAGCAAAGCTATGCAATTCAGATCTCAATCTTTCAGAACAAAGATTAGTTAGTTGAGAAATTTTTGCAAGACTGATTTCTGCAATACCATTTTCAGCAATTTCTTTAAAACGTCTGGAATCTAAACACGCAGTGTCTCTAATGATGTCCCTGTTAACTGAGAAACGTTCATCTATGCTAGTGGTAATCTGATCAGTTACTCTACGGAAAACATCCATTATGAAACGATCAAGAGGATTCTCTGGTATGTCATCAAAGGCAAGTTCCTTTGCCATACGTTTCTTTCGATGAACTCGTTCTAAACTCAATTCTGTTTTAACTTCTGAATCAAGTTCACTAGCATCTAGGAGGGTGTTGATTTCTTTAACAAATGCAATTGTCTTCGAATGGAAATCTTCGAACGATATTGTCTGCAGTTCTTGTTTTGCTTACTCTACCATACTTCAAGCACTTAAATAATCTAGACTTCTTGTTTGCAAATATTTGGATGCTTGTCGCAAAACGGTGTACACACGTAGAAGAAGAAAGGCTGCAAGAAGCACATCGAATTGACACCATTTCTCATGCAGTGCTGTAGCTTCGAATTTTGATTTTGCATCGAATCTTGAAGACATCCTAATACAATTAAAAACTTGCAAAAGAGCATAGAACGTTTCCACTTTTGGAGCATCATAAGTTCCAAAAATTCGTTCAAGCGCCATCTGCTTCAACCACCAACGTGTTTCACCAATTTTTTGCAGTCTTTTCAGTTTCGCAGATTCAACTCCTGGTTCAATGTGAATATCCGTCAAAACTTTCATTCGTTTGTAAGAATTGCCAAAGTAAGTTGCTGTACTCTGCAAGAGACCAATTAAATTTTTGACTGCTAATATATTTGCGCGTAGCACCACATGTATACAGCATTTGGTGAAACGTCATTAATGTAACGTTGAACTCCATGATATTCACCACGCATGTTTGCTCCTCCATCAAAGGATTCACCCAGAATTTTTTCCATTTTTAAACCATTGTGTTCAAGCTCTGATTTCAATAGTTCGTATAGTTCTGCACCTGTTGCATCAGTAATTTTTTGTAACACAAATAATTGCTCTTTCACGTCCTCTCCATATACATATCGTAAGATTATTGTCTCCTGATCAATCACTGAAGTATCTTGACTACCATCCATTTGAACACTGAATTTTTGATCACCAATTTCCTTGATAATACAATTTTTCATCAAGTTTGAAATAGCAGCTAGAATATTGTAAATTTTAGTCTTTGACAACATTGTTACCAAGCCTCCACGTCCATGTGAGCTTCCTTTTCCTTTACGTATCAAACAATCTTTCCTTTTTTGACTTGCCTGAATATCTTTTTCTATATGATTATTAATAGGAACGTCAAACTCTGCTATCAGCAATATTAAATCCAAAAAGTGTCCATGATCAATAGATTTATCGTGCAAACTGTAGAGAGATCCACCCTGATTACCTCTGTATAGAAAAGTTTGCTTCCCAATAAAAAATAACTGCTGCAAAAATTCGTTTAAATACTTTAATGTTTTTCAATACTTGCGCTTTCTGCTTTTCCACTATACCTTTGTTGATTAAAGAGCTTATACCTTTCTCTGTTGTACAACTTAATAGTACAATTACAGCACCGTTATGTGATTTAGATTCTTCATGGTCTTTGATTTTTTAGTATATATGGGAGTACTTTTTAAATCCAAGTGTAAAACTATAATCTTCTTTTGAAAATGCTATGTATGCATTGCAGTAAAGTGCTACGATTTGATTGTCTTCAACTCTTGCGGTTATCCAACGTCTTTGTACTTATTATCTGATATCAATCTTTGGTACACTCTTTTTGGATCATACGGTAAATGCTTTATACATCTGTATGGTTCGGCTGAATCATGTTATTATTTACTAATGCTACTCTTTAGTTACGCTGTGCACTTTCAGGAAGCCGTTTATAAATCAATTTTGTTGTTTCGGTACACTGATGTTTATGGTTGAGAATACTTGATACATCATCTTTCGTTAGTTCTATGTACACATCATATATACTTTCTTCGGCAACAACTGCACCGAGTTCTGAAGTAAAGTCAGAAAAAAAAATTGCATCAAAATTGAATAATGGACTGTTTTAACTTTTATGGGGTAGTACCACCTTAACGGGACTCTACATACTGGCGTAATAAAAGTCATTTTATACTTTTGAGTCCATTTTTAAATTGTTGTCTTTAAAAGATTTTTTTTAAATATTCATTTTTTACTTTTTAGTCTTCTTTATATTCCTACGTTGATGCAAAAAAGAATTATGAATAAAATGTTGTAAAAAATAAATTAAACCACTTGCCCAAAACGCGATTTTAAATTTGAACAATCTCGAATATTTAAAAACATTAAATTTTAAAACAATTATATACTTTACTTTAAAATATAATTAGAGCAAGATTTTCCATTGTTCTTTGTAGCGTCATCCGTGTATTAAGTTCCCTTGGAATTCCCTTCAAAAAGAAGCAATTTAATAATTTAATTTAAATAAAAGCACACAATTTTGCATTTAAAAATGCAAAATTGTCACGGAGCTTTTTTAAAGATTGATGTGAAACGCTTTTGGAATCAAAAATAAGAAGTATCAAATCAGCTTGTTATTAAGTTTATTATTAATCAGGGGCGGATTTAGGGAAGGGGGGGGGGGTCCTAATTCAGACTTTTTCTAATCACTTTTTTCAAATTTTAATTTCGGACAAAATAAAGTTTCTTTCGGGTCTAGGTTAAACTATCATTTAGTAAAGTAAACAGCATGAGAAAAAATGAGAAAAACTAATTCAAGTGAGTATTTGTTAAAAAGTCAAAAAATATTTTTCTGTCCTTCCCTAAAATATTTCTGAATTCACCCTATCATAAATTTGCACTTAAACGGGGAGGGGGGGCACCAAAGATGGGGGGACGCACCGGGAAATTTCCCGATTTCCCGGTGGGCCAGTGCGCGCCTGTATTGCGCTTTTTAAAATATTATATAATAACTCTAAATATTATCTGGATTTTAAAAGTTGTTAGACTAAAACTGGTAATTAACATATTTATAGCAACTTTAAATATGCCTAATATGTTATATTTTTTTGTCTGACTTTTGCTTTTAATTGATAAAATGTTTTTTTTATTGCTACATCTTGCTTTTATACTCAGATATTTTGAAGCTTATATATGTTTGCTTTTATAATTTTATAAATCTGGCTGTAACTTGTAAAATCTGGCGCCTCTTTGGTTTTCTTTCACATTTGAACTCTTTTACCTAACAAAAAATCTGTAACTCCGCTTAAATATTTTTATTTGCTCAAAATTTGAAAAAACGCGGAAAACATAAAATACATCTTACTCATAGAAAACATGTATATATATATATATATATATATATATATATATATATATATATATACATATATATATATATATATATATATATATATATATATATATATATATATATATATATATATATATATATATATATATATATATATATATATATATATATATATATATATATATATGCCTACTTAAATACACGGCCTTCTATTCTGCTTAAATCGGAAAAAAATATAAGGCTAGTTGAAAAAACGCATATTTTGTCGGATGGACAATCTTTCTAAAAATATTTTAACTATTGAGTTATGAATTTTAAGTAAGTAAATCTGGCACGGGATAAAAATTTTTGCGTTGGCTTAATCGAAATATCTACTAAACCACTAAACTTTGTATACTTTATTAAGGCTTCTTTTTAATAATAAATCATGATAAATTAGTAATCATGATTAATAAATGCTGTGTTTATTCAAAACAACACAAAATTTATTAACCTTTATAATTACATATTACTAAAATGATTTTATAAAGACATGGGTTATATTTGTCAATAGAATTTTTGTGATATTCAAGGACTGTACAAGAAATAAAAATACACAAACTCTCAAAAGTAAGCTTTAAAAGTATAAACAAAATTGAACACAAACAGATTAAATTTACTGATTAATGCGAAAAAAAAAATGTTCTTATTTTTTTCTCTGTTTTTGTTTAAAGACAACAATGTTATCTGCAACAATGGAATCACACACTCTTTTTCTGATGTTATTAAAATAAATATTTGAAATATTAGTGTGTATAATTTCTTTTCCACAATTTTGGTGATTTAAACATAAAAATGGTTGATAACCTTCTCTACTGCCAAAAACTAACTTTGCTGCTTTACGGTGTTGCATTCGAGACTGATATATAACATCAAATACATGATCTAGCATAGCAAAACTATCACAGGCATATTCTAAAAGGGGTAAGGATGAAGTTGTTAGCCCACCTCTGGATAATATATTTAAATAATTATAATCACTCAACTCCTGTTGACAATGTTGAGTACAAAGCAATTTGCAACATATTTTAAACTTCTTATTCTGTTTTTTGGCAATAAAACTAGCAATATAACTAGCAACTTCACGAGAATCATCTGATAAAGTCACACAATCTAAATCTCTTTGATCTGATTCATCAAGGATCTAGCATGTTGTGTATCTTCTACAGCATTAATATCATTTTCGAAAATTTGAATTCCTTCCTTTACTAAACTTTTTATTTGGATTATCTTCTCACTATAAATAACATCTTTCAAACTGACAAGGAACCTGCCACCACTCATTTGGCGGTATTGTCCAAATCTTCTTTCTAACGGATCACTTTGAAAACGAGCAGTCAATATAAATTTATAATTATCTTCCAACAGATCTTCTATTAATGAAGCATGACGTAATAAAGTTCTTTGTAGTGCTGATAACGTTTGAGGAGATGGTGTATATTTCTCAAAATTTTGAATTTTTGTGTTTTTCCATTTATTTAACCAGTCAGTGAAAGCTCGAAAAAACTCAGCATTTTTAAGATAGTTGTTAGAAAACTGATTTTTTGAATTTGTAATTATCCACCATTTATTAAAAAGAGTTAAGAAAGATGTAATATCTAAACGGTCGGGAAAATATGATTTTATTGCTGCTGCTGTAGTTTCATGGAAGATGCCTAAAGGAATAGTGACATTTTGCTTGTAGTTTCCAGATGGACAACTTTGCTATTTATTTTTGGTGCTTTTTTTAAACTTGCATCCAACAGGCTGTCCTTTTCTGATAAATCATGAAATATTTTCCGTGATATTTCTCCTGGTTGAACATGAGTTTCATCTTTAAAACCTGAAAAATGAAATTCTGGAAAAATAAACTTTTTTTTATTTAGTAAGTTATTTCGAATGTTTTTAATCAGATGCACTGTGTCAAAAAATAGGTAAATTTTTTGCGATTGTACATTAATAAACAAATCATAAGGTTTTTTACCATGTGCATTAAGCAACTTTGTAAAAGAGGAAACATTTGCAGCATGATTGTCACAAACAACACCTCAAACATTAAAACTATTTTTTATTAAAGATTGAATCAGGTTAAGAATTTCAGTCTTCAACCAATCACTGTTTAATTTTATAATTGGAACTGCTTTGACGACACAAGAGATATTTTCTTTTAAACCAACTACCATAAAGGAAACAATGCTTCTGTAACATTCATTATCTTCACTAATCCCAATTATATCTCCACCAGAGTATTCAGCACATTTTTGCAAATAAATTTCATCAAAAATTATTTAAATATCTTTTGATAAGCTCTCATTTTCATGTAACAACTTTAAAACTTTCATAGAATCAATTTCACCTGCTTTAAGCTTGCCTAACAGTGATATAGATGGAAGTGGGAATTCCTTCAGCAGTAAATTATATGTTTGCAATGATGTGTAACGCAGTATCAAGGCAAATTGAAGCATATTTGAAGAATAAATTTGATTTTTTTTTACTTGGTGTCTTTCAAGTTCTTCAAGAATAGAAGACAGCTTCTCTTTTTCGATGCTAAAATGTGAATTGAAGTTTTCCAGCATACTCTTTCTCTTTAACACACATTGGTGGGTTACTCTAAACCAAGGTGGTAAAGAAACTGGAAGATTTTTATAAAAAAGTTTAACATGAAGATTTTTGTCAATACGAATGCATTCAGCAACTTGAGGTATGTGAAGTTCATTTTGAATAATTTTATGGAGCACAACGCAATCATCAAATTTGGAAAATGAATATCCTGTTGGTGAATCAGCAACTGTAAGAGAATTAAGATCTTCAATAACATCATTTGATAAAAATTTCTGATATTCATCTTCTTGAAAAATTCTTTTAGTTGGTGATTTTTTTGGTACAGACATAACTGGAAGTGAAGCCGTTGCTATGCTAGCCGGATGTACGGTTCAAGGGGTAGATCCAACAAGTGGATAGAAAGCTATTTAGATAAACGTGTGCAATAAGTATATTACGGAGACAATAAACTCTCTAATCCGCCTATAATAGAGTGTGGTGTACCTCAAGGTTCAATACTTGGGCCCTTGCTTTTTTTAATCTATGTAAACGATCTCTGTATGGCTTCAAAAAGAATTTCAACTATAATGTTTGCTGACGATAGCAACTTTCTTATCTCTGGAAAATATAATAGCGAGCTGTGCGTAGAAATGAACAATGAATTAGAAAAGAGTGATTTAGGGCAAACAAACTCTCTATTAACTCAAGTAAAACAAAGTTTTCTTTATTTCATCCTTCTTTTAAAAAAAAGAAGTTCAATCTTTTTTTCCGAAATTCTTTATTGAAAATAGAGAAATAGGTAGGGATATTGTTACGAAACTTTTGGGTGTTTTTATTGACGAAAATCTAAATTGGAATAAACATATCGCTTATATAGGTAGTAAAATATCCAAAAGCATAGGAATAATATACCAGTCACGTTATTTATTAAAAAAACCACTACTCAAACAAATCTACTATAGTTTTGTTCAATGTTACCTAATCTACGGAAATATAGCTTGGGGTAGTACCTATAAAACGAAACTAGAACCACTTTATCGTAAACAGAAGCATGCTATACGTGTGATTAATTTTAAAAATAAAACAGAACACTCAAAACCTCTTTTTGAACAAATGTCTTTATTAACATTGTTTGAACTAAATGTATATAATGTTATAAGTCTTATGTATAATAGCAAAATGCAAAAAAGTCCTTCAATTTTCTATAGTCTTTATAAATAAAAACCAGAGTACAAATATTTATTGCGTACAAATAGTACCCTGTTAGAGCCTTCATGCAAAAATAAGCTTGAACAATTCAAAATGACTTATCGTGCACCTCATATCTGGAATAAGTTTTTACTAATTAATTTAAATAATATTGATTTAAAAAACTTAAATTGCTTTAAAAAAACTATTAAAAAGAGTATTTTAAAGTATAAAAATTTAATAGTATAATGAAAACAAATAAGAGTGTGGGTCTAGATGAAATTAACCCTGATGTTGTAAAAGCGGTCTCTGATATTATTGAGAAACCTCTTTTTATAACTTTTAATCTTTCCCTAAGAAACGGCATTTTTCCTGACCAACTAAAACTAGCAAAAATAATTCCAAAAAACAAAAGCGGCGATGATTCGATAAAATCTAACTATAGACCAATTTCCATACTTTCCTGTTTTTCTAAAATACTAGAGCGTATTATGCACAACAGACTGTACAATTATCTTGAAACTAATAACATTCTTTATCATAAACAGTTTGGTTTTCGCAAAAACCATTCCACGGAGCATGCAGTAATTGATCTTGCGAACCAAATTCTAAATGGTTTTGAAAACAATAGTTACACTCTCGGAATATTTCTGGATCTATCCAAAGCCTTTGATACTGTCAACCACAAGATTCTTTTCAACAAACTATGTAATTACGGAGTAGCTCACTCTAACTTAAAGTGGCTGCAATGTTATTTAGAAAATCGTAAACAAGTAGTCCCATTTGATTTAACATGCTCCCCATTTGAGTCAATAAGTTGTGGAGTTCCACAAGGATCAATACTTCGACCTTTACTGTTTTTAATTTATATTAATGATATTTATTTGTCATCAAAAATACTTAATTATATTATTTTTGCTGACGATACTAATGTTTTCTATTCTGATTCAAATTTAAAAAATATTTTTTGTAATGTAAACACTGAACCAACATATCTCAATGAGTGGTTTATAGCAAATAAACTTTCGTTGAATATTGAAAAAACAAAATATATTTTGTTTGCTAAACCATCTAAATCCGAGAATCTTCCACTTACACTACCAGAACTAACTATTAACAATATTAAAATAAAAAGAGTGCTTTCAATGAAAATACTTGAAAAGCCAAATAAAGCTAGTCGAGAACAAAGTCTCAAAGACTTTAGGGATAATGTATAAGACTAAACCTCTTTTGAACAAAATATGTTTAAAAAATTTATATTTTTCGTTTATACATAGTCATATTAACTATTGTAATATTGCCTGGTCAAACAATCACTCATCTTTCCTAAAAACTATTTACACAAAGCAAAAGCAAGCAAGTCGATTAGTTTCGGGCATGGATAGATACGAAAGTGCCGAGCCGTTACTCAAGGAAATAAATGCCCTAAATGTATACAAATTAAACATCTACCATAACTTGTTATTTATGTTTAAACTTCAAAACGAATTAATTCCAAAATATTTTTATAAAAACTTCTCTCTTATTAATCATAAATATAAAACAAGACACTCAATTAATAATTACTGCATCCCACTAACATTACTCAAAAAGTCTGACTTCTCAATTACATGTCGGGGACCACGTTTGTGGAACTCGGTTCTTGACGAAAATATGAAAAAAATAAAATCTATTGATATATTTAAAAGAGCTATAAAAAAACACTTACTAAATTTAAATAATACGTACATTCTTTTATTTTTTTAATTAAAAAAAAAATATATATATATATATATATGTATTTTGCGTGTGTATGTATATATATATATATATATATATATATATATATATATATATATATATATATATATATATATATATATATATATGTGTGTGAGTGTATGTGTATGTGTGTATGTGTATATATATATATATATATATGCGTATATATGCATGTATGTATATGTGTATGTGTATATATGTATATGTGTATATGTATATGTATGTGTGTATGTATATATGTATGTGTGTGTATGTGTGTGTATGTATATGTGTATATGTATATATGTATATGTGTGTATGTATATGTATATATGTGTATATGTATATGTATATATATATACATGTATGTATGTGTGTGTGTGTATGTATGTATGTATATGTGTGTATGTGTATGTATGTATACGTATATGTGTGTATGTGTATGTATATGTGTGTATGTGTGTATGTGTATATGTGTATGTGTATATGTATGTGTGTATGTGTATATATATATACATATATCCTTCTTATATATATTCTTCTTGTTTCTTTTTGTTTGTCTGTTTTAATTTTGTTTAAAAAAAAAAATGAGTAGATGAACTTAAATCTATAAAATGTTCAGAACCTTTTTTTAATTCGAAATATCTATGTATATTTAAATATATATTATGAAGTTTATTGGATATGTATACGCAAATGTACGGATTTGTAAGTTATTTTTTCAAAATTTTTTCTTTTTTATTATTTTCAAACTTTTTAGTTTTGTCAAACTTAAAAATTATTTTTTCAACTTTTTGATTTTTTCAAACTTTTAATTTGTTTTTTTTTAAACTTTTTTTAATTTCACTCTTTTATATATTATTGGAAATTGTAAAGTTTTTTTTATTTTTTATTTTTTTTTATTTTCACGAAGGGGCTTGATGATAAGACATTTTGTCTTCTACTTGCCCCAGTCAGCTTGCATATGTATAAATTTATTTGAATGTAAGGTTAACATTGTAAAATGTGTCAAATGACGAAAAATAAAAATTAAAAAAAAAAAAAAAAAAAAAAAAAAAAATTAGTGATTTTTTTTAAAATTTATTTATAAATATTTTCTTTTTTATTTAATATAAATATATTTTCAACATTGCGATTTGACAAAACGATTTTTGTAAAAATATATTTGTATACTTGTTATCTGACATTTTAATACCATTATAATTTAAATGATTTTATGTAAAAATTTTATGAAAATGTTTTTATATTTACGGCAATGTAAAGCGGTTCTTGATGATACGACCATTTGGTCTTCTGCAAGTTTTCCGCGTTCTTTTTACAGTGTTAGAGTAAATTTATTATTTTTGTAAAACCACTTTGTAATATTTTGTTTTTATTTATATATTCACTGTTAACGAATCTTTAATATGTGGTTACGAATTTGTAATATTAAGGAACAAAAAATAAACTTAAAATAAAAAATAAAAATAAATAAAATGGATATATTGTAGGAACAGGCTTCAAATTATACAGCAAACGAGTTTTGCTGATTGCTCCTTTGTGTATTAAATTTTCATCAAAATATTTTAAACAGATCACAGATGATTTAGTGACAGTCCAGAAATTTCTTTTTACAAAACTAACCCATAACTTTCTTAAGTCATCATCTTTTGGAAAACGAAAAACTGGTACTACGTCACCACCATTATAATTAGAGGTACAACCAACAACACAGCATTTATTAACCATTATTATTATTAATAACTAAAAAGTAGTCACAAATAACAGTACAGTTTGGCACTAATCTAACGCAAAAACTTTTATCCAGTGACAGATTTACTTATTTAACATTTATATCGCAATAATTAAAATATTTTGAGAGAGTCTGTCCATATAATAGAATATACGTTATTTCAATAGGCCGTGTATTTAAGTCGGCCATTAAGGCCGTGTATTTAAGTAGGCCATGTATATATATATATATATACATATATATATATATATATATATATATATATATACATATATATATATATATATATATATATATATATATATATATATATATATATATATATATATATATATATATATATATATATATATATATATATATATATATATATATATATATATATATATGAAATTCACCAATTTATTACGCTTAACAGTCTGTCAATACATAAAAAAGAAGACAGTATGCTTGTATACAACTTTGTTAAAGAATAAGATTTGAAGTTTTAAGGCGAAAAGTTTGAGATTCAATTTCATTTATTTATTTCTGATAATGCTAAAAGATGGACTCAATGTCAACGAGCTGATGCAAAGTTTATTAGGAAGAATTCAGCTTGGCTTGAAAATGATTTTAATACCAGATTAATGAAGGAGAGTAAAAATTAACAACACGGAAGACCTACATTACCATTTGAAGACTCTTCAAAAACAAAGAAAATAAAAGTTGCAACTTTGTTAGCTTCATATTATTGTGAATTATTGTTTGCTAGAGGCACACACCTGTGGAAAGACGGTTGAAAAAAAGACGCTCAGACAGCAAAAAAGTTAATTGATAACAAAGATGCTGAACAAGGTCATTCACATAATACATCTGAAAAAGCGTTGGTTCTTTTGTTAGATAATGAGATGAGCAAACTTCAATATCAGCGCTTAAAAAGCAATGTAAACAGCATAAAGAAATAATTTATACCCACCATACAATGATGTATGTTAGGCAAAAGAGAGGTGTTTGCCTAGCTGTGAGTCATGAACAGTACTTACTACTTATTCTGCAGGCCTCAATTTCCAAGCATTGGTAGATGCTTAGAAATAGCGACTTTCCAAGCATTGGTAGATGCTTAGAAAGTACAATATGATATTTTCAATTCGTTATGTTAGGACAACTTGGCAAAACGTATATACATAAATTACTGATAAGCTGGAAAACAGAAGCATTGTCCAAGAAGCAAGTTTGTTTCTTACCTGTATTAACTACTTTATTTGACAGGATTCTCTGGTCAAGTAAAGAAGATTGTTTGGAGAAATCTGCAAACATCATCAACAATCTACTGCCGAATTACAATACAGCTACTAAGTCAAGTCAGAGCTGCTCATTTTGTGGTTCAACACCAAGTCAAACTAGCTAACTTTATATCGTTTGCAGTTTTCCATTCAATCAGATTGAAGTATGGCTTGTCAACACTTCATGCATGGATTTGTAGCATGGAATGTTTGCTTTCGCTTGAATTATATTGGACTTAAGTATTATATTGTGCATAAGTATAGAATTATAAGCACATAAACAGTTTAAATATATAGACCTACCACTTACTAAGTTTGTACTACTTGTAGCATGCATTGTCAAAGATTTTCGGTGAATGTGAATGCATGGGAACAATAATTAAGTATCTCGTATTTTTAAATATAAAGACCTACCACTTACTAAGTTTGTACTACTTGTAGCATACATTGTCAAAGATTATTGGTGAATGTGAATGCATGGGAACAATAATAACCTATATAAATTTGAAAAGTTCTGTAGACGCTCGTAAAATCTAATGCTAATTAAAACACTAATTAATTAGGCTAGAATATAATTTTTTTTTTTTACAGGAAAACAAATTTATCTAGCTGCGTGTAATAGCACGTGTAATAACAATAATCAATCATATTAAACTTAAATTAGTTTTGCTTTTCGTGAGCTAGGATCAAAGCGAGGATCTTTTAATAAAACGCATGCTAAATAGTGTACATAGCACAAACAAAACATTTGCAACTAATAAAAGTTAGTTGTTGCTAAGCAAAATTAGGTATCAATAGCAACTAAATAATAATTATATTCACTTTTTTAAAAAGCGCGACTTCATATTGGTACTTATCTAAAACTTGGTAAACCTCGTAAAAATATCTGAAAATACTTAAACAAGGAAACTAGGTATTCATAGCAACGAATTAAAAGAATAAATCTTTCCTAAGAAGCGCAAACGTGACATTATTACTCATCTTAATTCTAATCAAAATAGCCCTAATATTAAATTAGTTATGAATTTTGTCCAGTAAAAGTGAATTCTGGCCCACATCGCAGATGGCGGCAGATGAGGTGTTTTTTTGATGCAGATGACGCAGTGTTTTTTACCGTTGAAAAAAAAGGAAAATAAAGAAAAAAAAATCAAAAACTGAGTTAATTTTTTTATGTCTTAGATTTTACAGCATAAAAAACAAAATAACTATAACGGCTTTTGTAACACAAAATTAAAGTTATAAAGACCGTTAAGCAATTGACTGAATTAAACAATTGACTGTTTTTTAAAAATTTTCATTACCCATTGTTCATTGACTTTTTACCAGGGCTGTGGAGTCGGAGTCGGAGTTGCGGAGTTGCTACAATTTTAGCGGAGTCGGAGTCGCTGAAAAATATCGCGACTCCGACTCCGATAGTAAAATTTCTTGGTATTGCATGTGCGTGTACAAAACATTTAATTAACCTTATGTTCATACTAAATCTCAAAGAATGTTTCATAAATTTGTCAAAAAAAAATTTCAACTTATCGCGCAATATTTTTTAAAGAATTCAAAGAATGTTTCAAAAATTTTGCTTTGGAGTCGGAGTTGGAGTCGGAGTCGGAGTTGTACTCAAAAAATTTCAACAGCTGGAGTCGGAGTCGTTACTCTTTTTTTACGACTCCCCACCCCTGCTTTTTTCAACATTTTATTTAACTTGCTATCTTGTCGGTTTGTTTATTTTTTGGTGTCCGCTTTTTTTAATTATTTTAATGAAATTAACGCTAACACTCTTTTTTAAAATCTTTATTTTTTTATGGTACTCTTAAAACCACGATTGTTTTGAATTGTGAAGTTTTGTAAAAGTATAAGTACTTTTATCGATTGGGCTCAGTAATTTCCGACCGGATATACTTAACAACAACTCAAGAAATATTTAACTAATTAATTTCAAATTATAGAATATAAAGAAATCTGTTGCAGCATTAAAAGTTTTTGATCAGTTTGTATACATTTCAGAAGACAATTAGAAACTTTTTTCGAGAATAGTCATCATGAGTGCCATCATGGCCTGGATCTTGTTTTTATTGACCTTTTTTTGATACTATCACCCATTTTTGCATTTTTTGTCATCTATCGTTGATTTGTTACTTTTCAACAAGATTCATTTTACAATCGCCTAGTAACTTTCGATAAGGCACTGCTAAGGGCAGTTTAGAGGATTCGCATCCTTTGGGACGATTTCAATTTCATTTTGGTTGAACTTCTCCTTGTCTTCTTAGAATAGTGGATCGTTGCCAAATACGGTCAAAATATAACTTTCTTGCTGCATTTGTTAATAAATGGCAAAAGACGTTTCTGAAGACATTAAATGATCTACAAATCGAAAGTCAAAGTTTTTCGACTGACGAATGAAGCACTTTTAAAGCAAACAAGAGCAAACCGCTTGCCACACAAAGATTTTTAAAGCAAAATTTTCAGTCTTATTATACTTAAATTTGTTGGTGACATGGGCACTTTTTGAATGATAATAATATTGATGACTGGGCAATTGTAAGAAATTCTTTTTGTAAAGCGTTTTCTTGTCCTCAGTAAGGCATAAATTTTCTCGATTAAAAAGTTTAACTGACTTAACAACTGCATTCGAACTGGCAAGAGAGGTTTCGAACTATTCGAAGAGAGGTTAGCATGTATTTTTTGTAATTAACCAAATGATCAAATTCACTATGTTTTTATTAAAAAATAAACATTTTATCTTTCCACCGTCTCTTTTCATTTGATTTAATAAGTCTCTTATAACTTTGCAATTTTTGAATAGATTTTAGTATAAAATTTGTAATTTTGTAATTTATAATAAATTTGTAATTTGTGATTTTGATCGGAAAATCTTTTTCCGATTATTCAACTGTTAACTCGTTTTTTTTTTGTTTTTTTTTTTTTTTTTTATCAAAATTTTACAAATACGTGATCATAATATAAACTGATTAGTTTACAATGTATAAAATAAAATATCGTACATGTAATAGGAACATTTTTCAGTAAAAATATTAAATTTAGCACAAATAATAAATATAAAAAAGTAACGCTGTTAAAAGAACGCGGAAAACTTGCAGAAGACCATGTGGTCATGTCATCAAGAAATCGCTTTTAGTTTCGATATTTTTGTATACTTAATTTGTTAAAATAATTTCAGTTTAGTAAAGTCTCTTAGTGGCATTAGATGTTAGTGGCATTAGAGTCACATATAACAGTACAACATAAGTGGCATTAGAGTCACTTATAACAAGCTATTAGATAATCAAAAAGAGAAAAAAAGCTGTATTTGATACACATAAATATTAAATTACATGGCTTGTTATACTTAATATATTGACAGACATGTACGAAATATAAATAAAATCTCATTAAATATAAAATGTCAACATAAAAAAAAAAAAAAAATTAAATCATTAAGTATTTCTTGAGTTATTGCCAAGTTGTAACCGTAGTAACCGGCCGTACAAAATTCGATATAAAAATCCGCACAAAGTTTGATGTACAAAATTCAATATAAAAATCCGTACAAAGTTTGATGTATAAAAAAGTATAAAAAAGTTTAGGGGTCTCTAAAGTATTAGGGTCCCTAAAGTATTAGTTAACCCGGATCTCACTTTTTTTCTGATAGGCTCTGTATATATGTATGTATATATTATATATTTATTATATATTATATTATTATATATTTTTATTATATATATTTATATATTATATTATTATATATTTTATTATATATATATATATATATATATATATATATATATATATATATATATATATATATATATATATATATATATATATATATATATATATATATTTATATATATATATATATATTATGCATATATTAAAAACAATGTTATATAAAATAACCCAAATGTTTCTAAAAATTATTTTAAACACGTTGTTAAACTTAAATGTTTATTAATGACAATAAAAAGCAAACTATGAAAAAATCTTACGCATTTTGCTTTTGATTAAAATATCTTCATTTTTGATGCGGTGATTTTGAATGCTTACATTTCTTAATAAATTATGCGAGATTGGAAACATACTTGTGTCATCAGGTAAAAGAACACCAACAGATAGATTTGGAACATGACCTCCGTCTTTTTTGTATATTGTCGATGCTCTTAAGTAGACTGGTATTCCAGTTTGCAAATAAATTAAATGCGAAACTTGATTTGGAAACCTTGTTATATTTTAAAAAAATTATTTATATTTTGTATGTATGATAAAAAACTAGCATAAAATATAATTACAACTGTAATTATCCAACATCTAAATTTTTGTGTTTTGTGTGCAATCAAAGACTAAAATATTAAGTTTTACAAAAATTTTAAGAATTGGCGTAGAAATAGGTATTTGAGTAGGAATTGGTATTTGAGTTGGACCATGTATTAGAGTTGAAGCATGTATTTGAGTAAGAGCGTGTATTTTAGTAGGAGTATGTTCGGAGTATGTTAAGTAGGTTGTATGTTAAGGAGTATGTTAAGGAGTATGTTAAGTAGGTTGTTAGAGAGTATGTTAAGTAGGTTGTATTTCCTTTAAACATTGTACAAAGATAAAAGTATTAAGCAAAACAAATAATAAAAAATAAATTAATAAAAAAATACTAAATACGAGTTGGTTTACATTTAAACTAAAAAGAAAGAATAAAAAATAAGGAATTTGTAATAAAAATCTATACTTATTTTAATTAATATGACACACCCTGGTGGAAGTAGGTTCAAACCAAAAAAAATGTCCCAAGGTCATGTGAACACCATTAAAAAAAAATTTCGAGGTCCGAGAAAAAAAAAGACATTTTTGTAAACCGAAAAAGCCAGTATATTTACTTGTATATCCATTAAGTAACTTATTCGATCATGAATTGTTCAATGACTATTGCATATATTAAAAGCTTTAAAATATTCACTATAGACAGGGAAACATTTTAATATAGGTTTTTATGTGTCAAAATTTGTTAAAAACAAATATATGATGTTTTGTAATCTTGTTTATAGGAAAGAGAATTAATGTTGGTTTTTCTTCAACATTAATTTTTATATATGTATTAAACCATTAATAGTTTAATACATATATAAAAATAAATGTATTATATTGTATTATAATATATTATATTAAATATTATATTAAATGTATTATATTATATTAAATGTATTATATTATATTACATATTATATTATAACATTATATCATGTTATATTAAATGCAGGGCCTTCGAGAGGGAGGGGCAAAGGGGGCAAATTGACCTGGGCGCCATACTTTAAGGGGCGCCGGGCAATCCGTTGGTTATTTATTTATTTATTTTTATTATTATTATTTTTTTTTACAATAAATATAAAGTATTTTAATGACTGACAATTTGAAATTTGCTTAGTTTTTGTACTTGAGATTAAAGCTTTAGTATTCGGAATAAAAATGCTCATGAAAAAAATAATTTAAAATTTAAATTCTATTATTATAATTAATTTTAAATTATTTTTTACGAAAAAAATACAATTTATTGAAGTAGAATTAGATGGAAGCAGGCGTATTCCGTAAGCCTGTAAACAGTTAGCAATGCTAGCTCATGCTTGATTGTTTGGAAGATGATGCAATGCGGTAATTATAATGGTAACTGATCAAATATTGCTTTGAAGCAGTCAACACTATTAGAACTGAAAACTTCGTTTGGTAATGCGCTCCATGGATTCGCTTCAACTTCTTGCAAAAAAAAAAAAAAAAAACACATGAGAATTTATTGTCGATTTCACGATAAAAGCGCCACTCTTTTAGGTAGTATTTGTCTTTGAAGTATGCATTTTTTAGACAAATAAGCAACTTTGCCTCTACCAGCACCTGAATATCTATCAAATATTTGAGCTTTTGCCTCTTTTCTGCACTCAATACGTGTAATTTACTACACTCAATATGTGTGGTTTGAAGAACTGTGGATCAGTAGAGGGCTCAAAAAATTTCCCTAAATCTGAGCTAAAGAATTTCAAAGTTAATCATTAGAGTCAGAACGAGAAACTTTATATCTTACAGTGAAGAGTGTGATGTTCAACCTGATTCGGTAATAATTACTGCTAACCCCTATTTGTGACCAGTTGTTTTGAGTCAAAAAGATCAAGATGTAATTATTAAAAAAATAAAAACCCAGCACAAAAGCAGTTTTTAAAAGTAGGTAATTGTCCCTTCTTTCTTAAAACAGAGGAACAAGGGATCAATGGAGGAAACTCATAACTTTTTTTTTTAGGTTATTTAGGTGCTCCTAGAAGTCCTTACGGTCTTATCACGGAATACCGCGGGACACCATTTAACTAGAAGTTTTTGCCTCCTTCCTTACCAATGTCGCTTATTGGACCGGTAGCGCTCACAATCTAAATTTGGCTGATGTGTACGTAGTTGAATCAGTCATTGAGATCAAAGTATTCTTTAAAAATGCCGAATCTTGGTACTTATTTTTAGTTTTTTCAATGGAAGATTCTCACCGAAGCAACTTGGATTTTACTGCATAGACATGACAACACGAAGCTCTCTTTTCGACTTGATCAAACCACTTGCCTAGAGAAATGTTGGCAGCTACTAAACATGTCGTGAAAATCTATTTTTGACCAGTGAGTAACTGTTAGTCTTCTTCTACAATCTGCAGCCATTACCATTAATGATGATCTACATTTGATTGGACAGCTACTTGAAAATCTTAAACGGGTCAGGAACACTTGGTTACGAATTTTCTAAGAGACTGTAATTGTAGCTAACTTTATCTGAGAGATGTAAACAAAAAGATTCTCATTTAATAAGTTTGCCGTTTTAACAATTTCCGCGATATTCGATCTAATCTTGTAGAAGAAGCTTAAACGCTTTTTTTTCATACAGTTGTATCATTTTCTGGATTTTCAACACTATTCCTAAGTCAGTTGCTGAGGGTGAACAATCGCTTAGTAAACTAAAAATTGTAAAAACTCTCCTTTGACCATGGGCCAGAGGAGAGTTTACTAATATTTATCGCGTTACTAATATTTGAGAGTTTACCAATATGATCGCGTTACTAATCTCTATAATTAATAGCCGAATGAATATTATTATTATTATTATTATTATTATTATTATTATTATTAGTGCGCATAGTTACGCGTATTGTTTTATAGTTACGGTACGGTTCTGTATCTGTAAAATACACTTTTTAAGTAGTTTCTAGACTTTTCTTTATCGCGTGCTTTCTTAAAGATTTCCTTTCAACCTTTCATGGTACGAGTTCAAAATGCCCAAGTTGACATTAAGTAGATAATGTTTAGTAGCTTAAAATTATAGGTAATCTAAAATTTTTTTTAAATTTAAAAGTAATTAATTTATTGTAATCTTTTTTAAATTGTAATTTTAAATTTAAAGCTTCGTGTTATAGATTACTTTAATTCTTAGATGTTTAGCGTTAAAATATATTTATGGGTAGTTTCATGCTTTCACATAGTTTTGGTTATTGGGATAAAAGCCATGACAACATTTTGTTATAAATTTATCTTAATTTAATTTTTATTGAAAATTTTGATATAAATAAAATTTATCTTTAATATTGTTAATACTTTTTCTCTTTGAAAAAAAATATATTTCTGGCTCTTCAATAAATATAAAATAATTTGTCTTGCATGAATGAATTTTGGTTTAGGATTTAATTGTGTTATTTATGTTTGTCTATCTGTAATTTATTTAGGTTATTAGAAAATTCATGTTTACAGAGCTGTTATTAATCATAATCGAGTTGTTAAACCAAGGAAATTGCTGAGGTTTATTTATCATATATACTATATATATTATATAATTATATTGGAGGGAGTAAGTTTAAAAGCATTTTTAAATTTTTAAAAAGAAATAAAAATACTTTTCAATATATATCTATTTTCTTTGAGGTAGAATTAAAGTTTCAGTTTTTTAAAATTTAAATTTAAAGTTTCAAGTTTTCAAAATCGTAATCTTTTCAAAATGTCTAAATAGACATTGAGTATTTATAAAATCTTTTAAAAATTTTATAAGTAATTAGTTTATTGTAATCTTTTTTAAATTGTACTTTTAAATTTAAAGCTTCATGTTATACATGTAAATTTTGAAAATATAGATTACTATAATTCTTAGATGGTGTCTACCATTAAAAGATATTTATGGGTAGTTTCATGCTTTCAAATGCTTTTAATAATTGGGATAAAAGCCATGACAACATTTTCTTATAAATAAAGTTTATCTATAGTATTGTTAATACTTTGGCTCTTTGAAAAAAAATATGTTTTTTTTCTTTTCAAAAAGTTTAATAATTTGCCTTGCATGATTGAATTTTGGTTTAGGATATAATTGTGTTATTATATGCTTGTTTTTCTATTTATTATCTAATTTATAAAGATTTAATTTATAGTTAAGATAAATATAATTTATTTAATTTAAAATTAAGATATAAAATAAAATATCTAATTTATAAAGATTTAGATCATTAGAAAATTTATATTTGCAGAGTTGTTATTAATCATAATCAAGTTGTTGAACCAAAAAAATTGTAGAGGTTTATTTATCAAATATACTATATATATTATATAAAAAATTTTGTTTTTCATATGTTTTCGCTAATAAATAGTTCTATATATATATATATATATATATATATATATATATATATATATATATATATATATATATATATATATATATATATATATATATATATATATATATATATATATATATATATATATATATATATATATATATAACTATGTATATCCTTGGAGTTGCGGCAGCGTAATAGTGTGTTGGGGAAAAAAAATTTATAAACCTGCGTTAATAACCCGTTTTCTATTGTACATAACGCGTTAATAAGTTTTATTACCCGTTTTGTTCAATGTTTTCTCCCAACGCATGCCTTATGACGCTGTCTGCGAAGATATGTTGTTTGTTTCTAATTTTTTTTTTCTTTATTAGAAACAGAATAAATTTTAACTTTTTGTATTAAGTTTTTGCTAATATGGTTGCAGGTTTTTCTTAACTTTTATCAAATAAACTTTTTTTTTTTTTTTTTGTCTTTTATCAAAGCTTTACAAATACGTGATCATAAATATAAACTAGTTCGTTTACATTGTATAAAAAAAATCCCGTACATATAATAAGAAAACTTTTTTTAATAAAAATAATAATATATATAAAAAAGTAACACTGTTAAAAGACGCGGGAAACTTGCAGAAGACCATTTTGGTCTTGTCATCAAGAAACCGCTTTTAGTTGCGATATTTTGTATACTTAATTTATTAAGAAATTTCAGTTTGTCAAAGTCTCATGGTGGCATAAGAGTCACACATAAAAAGCTACTAGATAATCAAAAACAAAAAACGGAAAAGAGCTGTATTTGATACACATAAATATATAGTTACATGGTTTGTTATACTTAGTATATTGACATGTACGAAATATAAATAAAATCTAACATTTACTTTGCTTTAAAGTGGATTTTTTAGGGGTTTTTAGTTATTTGTTTTAATATACGTTTGTAAAATTGTTTAAGTTTAGAACAAGTTTTTTTAAAAGTGTTTTCAGAGAATTATGGTTAAGTAGTTTTGTAATTATAGTAACTTAAGAAACCTGTATTACTTTTGATGATGGCAAATTAATTTTGTTTTGCATTAGTTTGGATTCTTTATATATTTGTTTTGAGAATTTTTTTTTTTAATTTTTTGAGTAAGATTTTTTTAGTTATTTATTAAGTTTTTTTATTTTATTGTTAACTTTAGAGTAGTAAAAAAAAAGAAATAATTAGTGTTGCTTTGATAAATATGTTTAATCAAAATGATGACATTTAAATGAATGATAGGCTAGATGAAGTTATGTATTTACAAAATGATGTAAGTGCTATAAGGCGTGTTGAAAATAGTTGTAGACGAAATGAAAGAAATAGACTTAGGCGAGATAAAATTAATCATTTACAAAATGAAAGAAATAGGCTTCGAGAAAACGTTAATCGTCGTCAAAACGAAAGAAATAGGCTCGATCGAGATAATGTTAATCGTCGTCAAAACGAAAGAAATAGGCTCGATCGAGATAATGTTAATCGTCGACAAAATGAAAGAAGAGCTGTTAGACAAGGACGAATGTATTCTATAGCGAGAAGTAATGCTATTCCAGATTATAATTATTTAGGAGAAATGAATCAAATTTGTCAGCACTGTGGTGCTAAGAAATTTCCAGATGAAACACATTTTCTATGTGAATATATAATATATACACATAGAAAATGTAATACCGTAATATCAATATAGAATATAGAATACCCCTCCCTAAAATCTAAAGTCGAAAGTTGAATTGATTCATTATCCAATTATCATAATATAATGATGCTGCATTCTTTTGTTAAAAACAATTATTTGGTATGTTTCATTTATTGAACTTGCTGCTTTTAAAATTTGCCAAAACCCAAGGCAATATATTTAGCTATATAAATACAATTTAATTATCTCGATTCGATTCTTCATCTTTTATGTTTATAGTTTGGCTTCTTGAAGCATTTTATGTTTTTCTTTTTTTATTATGAGTATTTTAAATCCGTTGTGATGTCTTTTAAATTAAAAGTTTACTAAAAGCCAACATAAAAATTACGTTTTTGAACAACACCAAAAAGAACAGCTGCATCCCTTCAGCAACTGCTGCAATATCACAATAGATTACCAAAAGCAGGTATACTGTTTTCCAGTTGTTGTTTTTTTTTTCATATATATCTACTTATCTATATAATACTATAGTACGATTGTTTATATCTCATTTATTTTTTTGTTTTCTTTATCTTTAAGTGTTAATAATTTTATTCTTTGAATGAGATTAGTTAAACAAGTCGGCTTTCCATTAAAGATATTGGTTTCAAAATTGAACACCATTGGCAAAATGCTTATAAAATTAGGTAGTTTTTAAAAATCTGTTTTCTATTTAATACACTTTTTTTTAAATATACTTTTTTAATATACTTTTTTATAACAATCCTACTAATATGGAATCACGTAGCTTTTTAAATATGTTTAATTGTCGTCCCTATTGGTAATAAATATTTTAAATTATTTGATATGGTTTTCTTTACAAAAGGCTATGCTTGGCTCCTCGGTGCTGTAAATGGTGGCTTCAACTTTGGTTTTTTTAAGAAAAATGTGTTTTATATATGCTTCTGTTTTAAAATATTTTTGTTACATATTTAACTATATATCATGTAAATAAATTTCTTTTAAAGATATGTAAACTTGATACTTGCTTTTTTACGGATTTTCAAAAAGTGAACAAAGGTTTAAATATATTTTTTAACTGTCTTATATATTTATCAATTTTACTAAAGCTGAATAATTCAAAAATATTGAGTAAAATCCTTCAAAAATATTGAGTATATATAACTTCTATATATAATTCAAAAAATATTGAGTATATATAACATATATATATATATATATATATATATATATATATATATATATATATATATATATATATATATATATATATATATATATATATATATATATATATATATATATATATATATATAACTTATGAGAATATATAACTTCAAAAATATTGAGTAAAATCCAATTGCTTTTATTATTAACCTGATCTATGCAAAAATTAATGAAATAAAACTAATAATTTAACGCCAAGTTAAGGCAAAATGTATTACGGACATTTTATAAAATTAGTATAAATATGGACTGGATGTATGCTGAAATAAATATGTTGATACACGTTAGCTATTCAAGTAAATCCATAATTCCTTTATTGTTTTTTTATAAACAAGTTTCTGCTGGATTACTAATTAAAAAAAAGGTTGGTTTAATAATAATCTTTATCATATTAATATAGGATCCGTATGCAGGGCTAAGCCCTTTTCGGAATTGCGATATATTTTTCAAGTTATAGTTTTTCCGGATATCCAACTTTTATGCCTACAAGTTTGGGTGTAATATTTTAGATGTTTTAAAAACATTTAAAAAGTATATTAATAACATTTAGTATATTATAGTATATTAATAAAGTATATTAATAACAGTTTAGGTGCGATAGTGACATATTTTTAAGCTCTTCACTCAGTAAAAGTTTAAAAAAAAAGAAACGACTCAGCTTAAACAAAATTGAGAGCAGAACATATTCCCAATATTTACCTAAACAATTTTACGGAATTTGAAAATTTGACATCGATGTTTTGTGTATATAATTCAAGTCATTTTTAACTACTACATGGTTGTGATTTGCGCATTCAATGTCTGAACATTGCAAAAGAAATGGTTAACTTTATCTTTAACGAAGCTAAGAGTTCTCTTAAACTAAGAAGCCAAGAAAAATAAAAATGAGCTCAACTAAAAAAATGTATAAATAAATTTATATTTCATTAGAGAAAGTAAATAAAGATCAAATTGTTAGTAATGATTTATATACTACTAACCCGTATTACGGGTTGCTTTCTGTATAAATAAATTTATATTTTATTAGAGAAAGTAAATAAATATCAAATTATTGGTAATGATTTATTTACTACTAACCCGTATTACGGATTGCTTACTTCTAGTATTTGATTATTTGATTAAAGAAGATTTGGGCTAAAAAGGTTAGCTACGACAATGTCATCATTATTTGGGCGACCATAAAAGCTCAAAAAGTTTATTCTTAAGTGCCTTGTTTACCTTTCTTAATGGTTTTGTTG
This sequence comes from Hydra vulgaris, assembly GCF_022113875.1. Taxonomy (NCBI): domain Eukaryota; kingdom Metazoa; phylum Cnidaria; class Hydrozoa; order Anthoathecata; family Hydridae; genus Hydra; species Hydra vulgaris. The sequence continues at coordinate 26,737,910 of NC_061161.1, read as the reverse complement.
ATTAATTTTGTAATAGTTTTGAAGCTAATGTTTTCATCATGTCAAAAAACCGTTTCTCAATCCAGAGACTTAATGGTAACGCAAAAGTACAAAGTGCTGTATTAGAAACAAATAACTGCTGCGTTCACAAAACTTTTAAAATTTTAATTTCTTTAATTAGTTTGAATTAAGGGCGTCGCTTTTCATTTTTGACCCGGGCGCCAATGACGCTCTCGAAGGCTCTGATTAAATGTATTATATTATATTATTATATTATAATATATTACAATGTAGCTTTCTTGTAACGTTATTCCAACTTCCTTGTGTGGAATTATTCTCTGAGGGAAAAGTTTAGCAATTGTTATAGAGAGTTTTTCATTTAGATCTCCAAAGGAAATTGCTTGTGTCGCAATCGTTAATCATTATTCTAAACGAGTGTTAGAAATAATTGTCCAGAGGGAATTGACTTTGTAACAACCTTTACAATAAATTTAAAGAAATCTATCAAAATCAATAAAAGGAAATCTATGCAAATCAAAGTTAATCATTAAACTCCATTTTTTCTTAAATATATTTGGCAAAGTCTACATTTTGTACCACCAGTACTTCAATAGGGAAAAGATTACTGCATCTGTCCAACAACATCCGCAGATAAGTGAAATAACATCCGCACATTTTTGTGTAAGATCATCCACTTTTTTTCTTTACTGAATTAACATCTGTACAACAACATCCGAAATTTCATTGATGTCTAATAACATCTTTAGAAAGATGTAACTACATCCGAGAGTTTTTCTCGATGTGTAACTACATCCGCCTAAAATAATGCATTAGTAAATAAAATAAATTTTCGGACGTAGTTACATCCGAAAAAAATCAGATGTGTAACTACATCTGGTTAAAATAATGCATTATTAAAAAAAAATTCCGGATGTAGTTACATTTATAAGTTACATATATAATTATTATATTATATAAGTGCTGCTACACCGACTGACAAATGGCCTGACTTGCAACGGAGTGCTGCTACATCGACTGACAAATAGCCTGAATCGCAACGGAGTGCTGCTACATCGACTGAGGGTTAGGTTTGGGCAGGCAGTCTATCAAATAATTGAAAAAAAAAAAATTATTATGCTTAAAATAATGCATTACAATAATTTTTTTTTGGCGGATGTAGTTACACCCGAAAAAAATCAGATGCGTAACTACATCTGGTTATAATTATGCATTTAAATATGCATTTAAAATATGCATTTAAAAAAAAAAAAATTCGGATGTAGTTACATCCGAAAAATCTACAGATGTAGTTGCACGGATGTTATTATACATCAATGAATTTTGGGATGTTATTGCACGGATGTTATTATACATCAATGAAATTTGGGATGTTGTTGCACGGATGTTATTATACATCGATGAAATTTCGGATGTTTCGGAAATTTCACAGATGTTATTATATATGGCAAAAACGGATGTTATTGCCCTGACCCCTTCAATGATGCCTAATCAGGCATTAAACCATGAAGATAACCAAAAAAGTTTGCATTGTGTGCTTTGAGAAAGACAAAACGATTAGAGAAATAATTGGCCCAAACTATAAAAGACTTCAAAATTATTTTATCCCAAAGACTTGGCTAAGAAACATTATCCTTCTGGTATCTGTTTGCACGGCAGAAAATTTCTGGAACTCATTGAAAAAGGTATTAAAAAACCAAACTCTTGCAGTACCATATGATTTTTCTGGAATGACTTTATTTTCTGGAATAACTTATTATTACAAGAAATTAGCCTACATGTGAGTGTGCAGTTTGTGTTGTTGCAAAGAAAGCTACTACCCAAAATCAGGAAAAAATTGAAAAAAGGAAGACGAGTATCCACTGAATCAGTTCTGCCACCTCCCCTACCCATATCTGTATGTCAAAGATGTCTATGTACATTAGGACGCGGTTTACCTCACTCTTGCAATATTTCAATTTGCAGGGATAATCTTGAGGTGGCTCTGTCTAGAGGTATGTCTGTATGTATATATATAATAATTATTTAACCTAAAACCACTTGTGCAATAACAGTTTACGTTAAAACCAATAAAATATAATATTATGTGGGTTCAAACAACTTTTGATGTTAAAGATATATTATATTAAATATATTAATATATTTCAGAAAAGTACAGAGCTTTTTTGTACTAAAATCCTAAAGCCAAAACTACCTGAAGTGGATGCAGGTGATTGCTTGCTAACAAAGGGCCTAAAATTTTAAATATCAAAATTTCAAAGTAAAACAGAGTTGAGAGCCTTTTTCCTGAAAACAAGGTGCCAGCTAGTGAAGTCCCAAGATTCAAAAATATATTAGGATTAAGTGATACTTAAACAGAAACTGCTTTTAGTGTTCTTAGGAGCTGGAAAGTTTAAATATTCTTGATTGTAAAGTAAATGAACCAAAAACCAAGCTCTCATACAGAGAAGTAATAAAGGAGATAAAGTTCAAGGACGGAGGAGTTAAGAAACTTATTATTCTGGCCATTGTTGACAATGTTAAAGAGAATCACCAAAACATTAATCAAATCATAGAAATATTGGAATTGCGACTAAGAAGTATTTTTAGCATTTAACTTGCGAATATTCATTCAGAATTGAAGCTGCTTCTTCTACTCACTCCTGCAGTTGGTGGGAATTGTCAAAGCAAGACATGCAGGATTCACAACCTGTGAATCCTGCATGTCTTGCATTTGGTAAACAGTAATTAGTATGGCATTATAAATTATTTTTTTTTTACAGTCAAATCATTATTCTGGATATATCTTTAATTTGGGATTTTAATCTACTTTTTTTCCAGAATACTTGGTATGATTAGATATAATGCAAAGAAGTACAAAAAAAGCTAGCAAGAATCACAGAAGAAAAAGTAAACTCTCGGCTGCACCATTGAAGAATTGTGTCCAAACTCCTTTGATAGACCTACCAATACATCTGTTGCATAAATCATAATACATATATGTTGCAGAAATCATAATACATCTGTTGCAGAAATCCTTCCTCCAATGGAGCTTCATTTATTTTCTGAAAACACAAACCCTTTGTATAACATAGGTGATAAAATACTTTTAAAAACAGAAACATTAATTTTTATAGATTTGTGGAATAAATCATATGGATTTATTAGGTCAAGATTGCACAGCGGCCAGTTCAAGGGAGGACAGTGTTCAAAGCTATTGGATAACATAGAATCATTAGACAATATTCTCAAACCCAATTTCAAAGTTCTACCAGATGAATTAAAAAAAAAAAAAAATCGATAAAACTGAAAGCACTAAAAAATGTGAAGAAAACTTGCTTCGGTCTAAATTTGGACATTTCTTACAAGAATCAGAATTCCTTCAAGGAAGCATATATGGCATTGAACGAAAAAGTATCACCAAAAGTACATGCTCCAGTCATCCATGTACCAGCTTTTTTGGAATCATTGGCTGAAAAATATCCTAGAGAAGGTCTTGGTTTTTGGTCAGAACAGGTTTCTGAATCTGTTCATTATGACTTCAAACAGTTTTATGAGCAAGGATACAAAGTTCCAAGTTGTCACAAATTGTACCAATCAAAACTGCTGAGGTCGGTTATTGTTTATAATAGTAGACAAACACATTTCAAGATTTAATTTTAAAGGAGATTTTTATGTTTTTAGAAGACTTATACATATTTTTAAATTTTATATTTGTAATTCATATGTATTTAAATATCAAAGTCTTAATATAGTTTCATTTGTCATTAGAAATAATTAAATAGCTTTATGTAATATAAATTTTCCATCATTTTTAATCCTCCTTATAAAGATAATAAACTTGACCAATACATCAGTATTGTTTTTTGAAGCATTAGGGAATAAAGTTATTTGAAAATATTTGCACAACAAGTTTGTAGCCATAATTTATATGACAACATATAAATTATTAACAAATAAAAGCTCTGTCTATTGTGAATATTTTAAAGCTTTTAAAATATGTAATAATCATCGAACAATTCATGATCAAATAAATTAATTAATGGATATACAAAGAAAAATACTGGCTTTTTTGGTTTACATTAATTTTTTTTTTTTCTTAGACCTCGAATTTTTTTTTTATTGGTGTTATTTTCTGAAAGTAGAGGTCAGTACAGATCCAAAAAGGTATCACATGACCTTGGGACATTTTTTTTAGTTTGTACCTACCTCCACCGGGGTGTGATGAGCAGAATATTAATTAATATTAATAAAGTATCAATTATTATTAATATAATATTATTTAATATCAATAAAATTTGCTACACGCAAATTTTAATGATATTATATCATTACAGGTGGGGATCCAGGATTTTTTGGCGTTTGAGATAAAAATTAAACTCCAAACATTGGTATGTTTATACTTATGTCAAGTAATGATGCTTTGCAAATAATGGCGATGATTGGAGGCTGGGAACGGAAAAGCCTACAATTATCGAACGGAAATAAATACAAATATATACAAAAAGATTTAATAATTAATACATCAAAAGAAACGTATATCATTAGTAACTACTATGAAAAATAAGAAAATTTCATTTGAATAAATTTACAAAGTTATTTTGAAATTATTATTCCGCAAAATTAAAATTGTGTTTTTTTGCTTGAAACTTAAATGAGTTTAATAATTTTACCATAACTGTATTAGTTTTTTGAAAAGAATTCCACAACTTAGGTCCTCGATGTGCTATTGAATATTCTGTATATTTATTTAATTTCCCTGGCAGTTTAAAGGAATTTGATCGATTTATTCTTAAAAAATACTTTTTATTTAAATTTTTCTCAAACTTACAAATAAAATTAGCTAGAGTTAGGTTATTAATATATTTATAAATGAAAATTAGGTGCTGATAAAAATTTATTTCGTATACATTCATCATTTTCATATTTCTCATTAAGAGTTTAGTATGCTCTCCTCTTTTTTTCACGTAAATAATTCTACACGCATGTTTTTGCAAACTATGTATCTCTCCCAAACCCCCCACCCGAAACGTGAGGGGCAACAAGTTGATAAAATATTTTTTGTCCTATTTTCAACTAGAATTATATTCATTAATAAATTTTAAGTTTCAAAGCATTATCTTTCAGCATTCACAAATTATGACCACATAATGTTTAAACCCACCTTAATTTGAGGGGGTTACAAATTTTATATGGTCATAATTTTTGAACGATAATACAATAAGAGATAATACATTTATGTGAGTTATATTTGGATAGTATTTTGGATGGTTCCATTATTTCGATGGTATTTTGTTACAGTTTATTTTTTTCATTTTCTTTTTATTTTGTTGGAATATAACCAAAAAACTTACCCGTAAAAGGCTAGCTATCCGACCTTAAAGATAATTAAATAAAACTTACTCGTCAAAAATTAGATCTCTAACTTTATTATTTTGATTAATAATTTTTACTAGACCAACAGATGGATTATTGAAGCCCAAAAACACATTGCATGGTAAGTTGCAGCTACTGTAAAATTTGTATTCACCGGTTTGAGGAGGAATAAAAGTTCCGGATATTGTTCTTTCAAATAAAGTTATATAACGTAGATCAACTAAAATATATATTTCTTACTAAAATAACATTTTTAACTTTTTGTGTATTATTGCACATAAAATTGCTGACATATGTATTCTTACCTTTTTCTGCGCTTATTAAAAGTGAAAAACTGTAAACCAATATTAAAATATTCATAATACTTTGTATCAACTGCATTATTTAAAAATTTCAAATAGTTTTTTTAAAAAATACTAAAGTCTACAAAACAAAAACTAGAAAAAACGATGGCTTTTGATATTATACTCAAGTAAAATATATATTGAGAACTTTTTTTGGCGTTTCGGTTTCTCACGAAGTTCATTTGAAAAAAAATTTTTACGAAAAAAAATTAGCTGCGTAACAAAACTGTATAAATCGAATGTCTCAGAAAGATTGATATTAATATTTTTATAAATGCATTCTTTTAACATAAAAATATCAATGAAATATTTTTGAAATGCAATAGAATGTTCGAATATATCGAATGTCTGCGGATCAATTAAGGTAAAAAATTAAATAATTATAAATATCAAACTTTTCAAAATATAAAAATTAATTTTTCTATTCAAAGTTTATCAAAGATTTGCAATCTGAAAGCCATTTTTGTAAATTTAGTATATACCTTTAGATAACAAATATCTTGAACCATTTATTTCTATTTCTATACCTCCATAGCAACGGTTAAAAGCCAAACGGTCAAAATAAGTTTATTTATTTCAATTTTTTAATAATTAGAACACCTTTAAGATAAGATTATTCACTGGTTTTCTTATTATTGCTTCCAGAATTATTTAAAAAACGAATCTCGGAGTATTGGCAGTTTAAAATTTAAATGGGTAAAAATAAGTTAAATTTGATGCTTAATACAGAAAGAACATATATTTTTTTCTTTTCAAAAAATTTATTTACAATAGATAAATCAAACTTTAAATCCAATTTTATTTTCTAATAAAATAATAATCATTTTAACAACATAGCTCAATAGCGTAATACAGGTAATACACGTAACACACCTAATACCTAACTGGTTTTTTAAAATATTTTGTTATCATTCTTGTAAAAAGAAAAAATAATGCTTTATAAATATTTAGACCACTCATTAAGGCGTGAATACAAGTGGTAAAACGGTAATGTTAATTAATGCACATTGTATAACACCTTGTTATAATACAAGCACAGCAGCATGATTTTGCACGCTAAGGGGCCATCCATAAAGTACGTACGCAGGTATGGAGAGGAAGGGGGGGTTTAAAAGCGTACAAATGCGTACAAGGGGGAGGGGGTGTTATAGACAGTACGTACGCGGTTTGACTATCCTAAACATGATTTTATTATTTTAAAAAAAAACATTGAATTTCACGTGTGCAACAAATCAGAATTGTTTTTTTTTCTGACTTCAGTTACAATTTTTTTTTTAATTCTTGATAAATAATGAGAGAAAAAAAAATCGAGTTAATTTTGAAAAAAAAAATGCGTACGTACGCGGAGGAGGAGGGGGCGAGGTCTTTGAAATTACAGATTCGTACAGGTTCGTACAAGGGGAGGGGGTCCTAAATAAGCGATTTTACTGCGTATGTACTTTATGGATGCCCACTAACATAAAGTCCATAGCAAAACCAACTATTTGTTGTTTCATTACTAGAATTACATCACACGCATTTGTATTAAAATATTGTCAGTATAGTTAAAATTACGTTCTTGGTAACTTTTCAGTGTTTATCTCTAAATAAAAGTAAAGTTACATTTACCAACCCCGCCATTGTATATTATAAAAATTTATTCTTATAAGATCTATTTAAAACTAAAGTTGTAAAAGAAATATTGACCTTATAATGAAAATATAATACAAATAAAAAAGCATATAGTAAAATAGATGCGCTAGATACAAGAAATCCTCTTGTATCTAACAACTCAGATTATTTGATTTTTGAAAAACTTGAGATGTTTCCGGAAATTATTACTAAAAGTAATAATTTCCGGAAATTATTATATTTAATTATTAGTAAAAACAAAAATAAGTTTGTTATATAAAACTGATTCGAGGTAAAATAGTGTGTACTCCTGGTATGTACTCCCCAAACAGCACAATTTGTATGCCCAACGTTAGTGTAAAGCATTTATTACACTATGTAATAAACTTTCACTTTTGTTCATTCCTGGTTTCAAAGTGTGTTTTCCTAACCAGTTAGGTCTAGAACAGAAAGAAAATCGCTGTTATTCCATAAACTTTGTTTTTGTATCCGGGACAATAAAGTTTGAAAAATTGCGTGTTCTATAGAAATTTCTTGATTTACTTTCAATGCCGAGCTTCCTCCTATAATATTTCTGAGCTGCTACATTTGTCCAAATGTTTCTAAAATTCTAGAACTAACAAGAAATACTCTAGAATGTTCAAGAAACGTCCAAAACGAGAAGATCTCAGAACTATCTAGAACGTTCTTGAAAGTTCCACAAGTAGCTGTACATGTGTAAAGGCACAGGTGTCTCGAACCAAGATTCCAATTCGTGTTATTGCAGATTAAAAGGATAACGATTCGTTGTTGAAGAGAAGTTATTTATTTGATATGGCATCAAAAGGTTGTTTGCATCAAGCTGATTCATTCTGCTATATGCGCGTACAATTCATTGAGATATGAGCGAAAACGTATTCTGTTAAAGAGGCGAGCAGGGCAAACTTCGGCGTGCCGGTCGCTTATCAAAACAAATCCTGGGCACGGGATTTCAAATGCAAATATTGCAAGAAAACACTTGAAGGTAAACTGAATTGTTGCTTCTCGCTTAGATGTGTTTTAGTTTATTTTCATAAAACTTTAATGCTTTGGATTTAGTTCATTTCAAGGAGTTGTAATTTACAAAGTTTTGTCATAAGTCGCGTACTGTAGGCAAACTTATTCCATCTTGAAATTGCTGCATATTTTTAAATTTCATGTCCTCAAATTATTATAATTTTTATGTATTATGTTACAGGTTGATACAGAGGAGATTATGAAGAGCCATGAACTTTGCTAACACAAATTTGGCGAGAGCCAACGGACTACTCAAGCAACAGCAACTTCTGCATGGTAAACCCAAAAAAATGTCGCACTGGCAAAAATACCCCTAAGATTGTTTATCCGGACTTTCTTCTATTGCCCCAGTATCACACAGCCCAAATCTGTCTGTTTTAATTCCTCCTAGGTGACATCGGCCATCTTCAGGAGACAGTAGCAATTAGGGAGGCAGATACTGGAAATATGGATTACAATTCAGCAGATGAAGTTGTGGATAGAAAACCGTACTTCCTTAACCAGAAAGACGTGAGCAATTTAATTAGGGACCTCGGGCTTACAAAATCGAATGCTGAGCTTCTGATATCTAAGCTCAAACAATGGAACTTGTTTGATGATAGCGTACAGTCACCAATTTCTTCAATCAGCGTGATGGGGTATGCTTCTGCAACAATGTTACCGATCTATTCTGCACTATATATAGTGCAGAATAGATCGGTAACATACCTATATAGGTATTGCATGTAATCTTATTAAACGGCGCCTTTTTATAAACAGTTCATCCCTGACCTCAAAGTCGTGTTGCTTTACAATGGAAACAACTACCTATCTCTCTCGATGGCCCACTCTATGCATCTCAAGTAGGACTACACCAGTGTCAAAACATTGCTGAGTGCATTAAAGTATAACGGCTACGGATGGGAGATCATTGGTGACTTCAAAATTGTATCATTCCTCATGGGTCTTCAAGGAGGTTTTGCAAAGTTTCCTCGTTTCCTCTGTCTCTGGGACAGCCGAACGAGTTTCTTGTATCTCTGGGACAGCCAACTCTGTCTCAGGGACAGCCGACAACGGACAGAGTTTTCTGAAGAATTTTGTGAACCTGTTGAATACTGAATACAGAAAGAGCGGCTTGGAACTTGAATACAGAAAGAGCGGCTTGGAGCAGTTTCGTTGCTGTTGTTTAGAGCTTCCTAGGTAATTACAAAGCTGAAAACTATGTGGGATTGGTACAGATTCTCCTAAAAAACTACGCCAAAATGGGATGCAGAATATAAAAGTCCATACCCTTCATTTGCATCTCAACGCTTACTCTGAGAAGCAAGGCAAGCGCTTTTATCAAGATGTATTGGATTTTGAATGTCGGAACCAAGGACAGTATAGCAGTTGAGCAGCCGTGGCGCAGTGGTAGCGCACTTGCCTCAGAAGCAAAGGATTTATGGTTCAACCCCACCTCTAGGCAAGTTTTGCGACATCGGTTAGGAAGGAGGCGTGAACTTTCAATTAAATGCTCATCCGCGATGCTTTGTGATAAGACCGTAAGGACCTCTTCGGGCACCTAAATAAAAAAATATAAAGTATAACAAAAACATGATGGGGAACTACATTTAAGGCCAACTTTGGATGAGTTATTCACAGTACAATCGTAAATCTAGAGAATCTAAATATTGAGTGGTTTCCGACTGTGTCTTTTCCTTGTGCAGTTTTTGTTTTTACCTAATCATAATGACGAAAATAAAAAAAATTGTTCTGTTTTCACAAAAAAACAAGTTTTCTTCGTGCTGTTGTTGTGTAAGCAAAGTTTCTGCTTAATGAAGTCATTTTTTCACATACTTGAAACATAAACAATTGAAATATAGCACTTAGAAGCCACGAATAAAAATTGTGTTACATAGTGTTATTTTTCCAAGAAACAAAAACTTATGGTCGTTGGCCAACGTCACCCACTTTTTTCTAAATTTTTTTTTTTTTTTTGTAAATAAATTTCACGGTATTGAGGACTTTCATTAAGAAATAACAATAATGCCATCCCCCTCTACCCACTTCAAAACCAGCATTGCTGGCTCTGTGTCGTACCTTAGAGTTGCGTTGGCAAAGCCAACATGCAGCCATTTTGCTCCTGATCAAACCAGCATTAGAGCAGTTAGCTTGTTTCACTAAGTTACCATTACGTTTGGGAACGGCTGGTATTATGCTGTATGCGTTACGCTTACCTAACATCACTTTTGTAGTATTGCATTAGGTCACAGTTGATTAACCTTTAAATACTTCAAAAGCTTTATAAAATACTGTTTATACAACAGCAAAAATTAGAGGTTCATGTCTTTGCTTCAAGGTGCGCTTACGCAAGGTACGTTTCAGAGTCTTCTTTGTAGCATTAAATAATCAGGCAAAGTGATGAGTTCAAGACATTTGTTAGCAACTAAGAAAAACACATGTCTAAAACTAGTACATGTGTATCTAATTTTAGAATAGATTAAATTCCCATTCCAGATTGCTACCATTGGAATAGATTTAGGGAGAGTGGGAAGAAGTAGGACGTTAGAGAAGTTAGTTATCTAAAAAATTTCAATTAGGAGAGGGATTTCAATTGAAGCCATCATATCAATTATTACAAAGAAGGCGTGAATTTTCTGGTTAAACGCTCTTCTGCAAAAATTAGAATTAATCCAGTAGAAGTCTGACGTGATCAATTAATCACATGGCTTAGCCTGGCAAAATAAAGTCCGGTGACAAAAAAAAAAATAATTTTAAAACGAATTGCAAACATGTTGTTGCGTCCTTGCCAAAAATAACAACATTTTTTGAAAAAAAAAATCTGATGCATCACAAGAGGCGATGGATTTGTAATAGCAATAAAAAGTTGACTTTTCATATGTGTTTAAATAAATTGAAAAAAAATTCTTCAAAATTTTAATGTCTTCAGTTGCCTCAAGGGGCTCAAAGTTACTAAAATAAAAGGTATTTTTCATATAAACAATCTGTTTTAGTCATAACTTATTTCAATCAAAAACTACAATGCTTTTTTTAAGTAATAGCCTAACCGCAATTCTTAACCGCAATTTTTAACCTAACCAGTGTTAGTTACATTGGTTACTTCAATTTTATGATTGTTCAATAAATGTTTAAAATTAAATGTTATAAGCTCTTTTAAATGTTATTTTTATCATGGTGCTGCAAAGTCACCATTTTTTATAAAAGTTTCGGTTATTTGATCGTATTTTATGTCGTTTTCTTAAGTTTTGTATTTTATTATAACGGAGAAAAACTGTTTAAATAAGCATTTAAGATTCATGGGCGATGAAATAGAAGAAAAGAGCTCACAACAATCGAATGAAATAAAAGAAAAGAGCTCACAACAATCGAATGAAATGGAAGAAAATAACTCACAACAATCGAATGAAATGGAAGAAAATAGCTCACAACAATCGAATGAAATGAAAGAAAAGAGCTCACAACAATCGAATGAAATAAAAGAAAATAGCTCACAACAATCGAATGAAATGGAAGAAAAGAACTCACAATAATCGAATGAAATGGAAGAAAATAGCTCACAACAATCGAATGAAATGGAAGAAAATAGCTCACAACAATCGAATGAAATGGAAGAAAAGAGCTCACAACAATCGAATGAAATAGAAGAAAAGAGCTCACAACAATCGAATGAAATAGAAGAAAATAGCTCATAACATTTGAATGAAATGAAAGAATATAGCTCACAACAATCGATTGAAATGGAAGAAAATAGCTCACAACAATCAAATGAAATGGAGGAAAAGAACTCACAACAATTGAATCAAATGGAGGAAAAGAGCTAACAACAATCGAATGAAATGGAAGAAAAGAGCTCACAACAATCGAATGAAATGGAAGAAAAGAACTCACAACAGTTGAATGAAATGGAAGAAAAGAGCTCACAACAATCAAATGAAATTGAAGAAAAGAGCTCACAACAATCGAATGAAATTGAAGAAAAGAGCTCACAACAATCGAATGAAATGGAAGAAAAGAGCTCAGAACGGTCAAATGAAATGGAAGAAAAGAACTCACAACAGTTGAATGAAATGGAAGAAAAGAGCTCACAACAATCGAATGAAATGGAAGAAAAGAGCTTACAACAATCGAATGGGAATAATAATAATTCAATTGGACAACAAAGTTATTCAATTTCAATCTAAAAAACATATAAACAAAATATCCTATAATACTTGTTAACTTGTTAAAGTTTTTTATAAAACTCTTTTTGATTAAAAAAGAATTAATTTTATTCTACACTGACATTTGGGGAGAATGAAATACGCAAATATGTGTGTTATTAACACAACAGTTTGTTAAAAAAAAACTAAAAGCAATCAATACTAACAATTTAAAAAAGCAATCAATAATAACAATTAAAAATTCAATCAAACAAAATAAATTCTTTTATTTTTGTGATAATATTGCGTCGTTTAGAGGTATTAGAGGTTGAGTTGAGTTTTTAGTTGTGCGGCACTTTTTGGTGCAACAAAACTCAGTGCCTTTTAGGTATCGCTTTGGTATGCATGTTTGACATAGCCAAACCTTGCAATTTGAATTTTCACACTGGTACCGTTCCATATTTTGACTTACTGAAGCTTCGCCTAAAACTTTTCGGCACTTTTTACACTTAAATTGGTTTGCAGCTAACATTTTTGTTGGACTTGTTGCTTGGTTTAGTTGCTGTTTGCCATTAGAACTAACCTTACATTGTTTTTTAGCTTTGCTGCTTTTTTGCTCTCAGTATCTTTTAACCTTTCAAGTATTTCAGTTTTGTTGAGACACTCCCTTTGAATCTTGGTACATCTACATTTTTTCTTTTTTTTTTGTGTATGAAACATTTTTTTTTGTGTACGAAACATTTGTTGCAAAGCTGTTGTATTGTAAAAAACTAAGTTTGCAAAGTTTTTTGCAAACTTACTAACTGACAGCGACAGTGCATTTTAATAGTTGATAAAGTATATGTTCAAGCTTCATTAACTTATCACGGTGGAGAACGTTTTGAGAAATCTGTTTATCAACCAGACAAATTAGCAAAAACAGTATTAGCTGTTATAATTAAATGTCTTTTTGGTGGACCCACTTTTATAGTATGCATGATTCCAGTATGTTGTCTTGATTCAGATTTTCAGTTTGAAGTAGTTAATTCTATACTTGGATCAATTTCAAATGCAAATGGACGGAGTGTTGTGATTATAAGTGACAATAATAAAGTCAATGCAAATTTTTTCTCTTTCTTTGAAATTTCTGAAGAGAAACCATGGCTGACTAAAAATTACATTTTTTTACTTTACGATTATGTTCATATATGGAAAAACATAAGAAATAATTGGATTACTGATAAAACTCAAGAAATTCAGTTTAAGGACAATGATGATAATTTAATTGCAAGGTGGGATGATCTTAAGAACCTTTACAACTTATAAAGTAAGAAACTTGTGACTCTTTTGCATTTAAAAACAGCTTCCATCTTTCCAAAACCTGTTGAGAGACAAAATGTTTCTTTGTGTTTGAGAGTTTTTTGTGATGAAACACTTTCTGCTTTATCCTAACATCCTAAAATAGGCCAAACAAAAATTAAAGGAACTGCTGTATTTCTAAAAAAGTTTATTGATGCATGGAAAATTATTAATATTTACAAACTGGGTGATGATAAAAGGTTAAGAGATCCATTGCGCTCTGTAATCGAATCACCGCCAATTCAGACATTCGTAAGCTTCATGTTGGTCATACTTGCATAAACTGTCAGAGGTAACAAACACAAAAGGAAAAGGAAATATTTAATTTTTTGAAAATATTAGAGTCTAGTTTAACTTTTAAAATGGCTTTAGTATATGTTATTTTTAGTCAGCCATGGTTTCTCTTCAAAGGTTTCAAAGAGAGAGAAAAAATTTACATTGACTTTATTATTGTCACATATAATTGCATCACACCTTCCATTTGCATTTCTGGTTACCTTTAATTTAAGATTGGTTATGAAGATCTAGGCACTAATACATATTCATATTGAAATGAGTATGGTGCTTATCTCAAAGACTTAGATAGAGGTCGTTTGATAAAGCCAACTGATATTCTATGTAAAATTACTTTCTTTTGTTTTGTACTTTTTATTGCACGGGATCATTTCTTATCTTACTACTTTGAATCAATCGACAATATATATTTTTTGGGTTCTTTTAAGAATAATATGTGTATGAAAAGTTTTAACATTTTGTCAAATATTTTTTTAAATAATTATTCAAAGCTAAGCGCTTCACGCACTTACAAGGAGCCAGCTCAAAAAGTTTTAAAACTGAGTGATTAAATTAAAATTTTTGTTACTTTTGTTGTTTGACTTATGTAAAACTCTTACAGGGCCGACGACACCGAGGGCTCCCCGCGCTTTTTTTCTAAAGATCATTTTTTTTAATTTGATATAGAGGACTTTTTTCACCCCCCCCCCCCTTACTTCAAAACGCATGTCGTCGGCCCTAAATTATGTTTCATTAAAATTTTGTAATATTTTCTCTTCAAGAAATATAAAATAAGTATTCCTTTAGTTAGCAAGTTAGATAACAATTGTAATTTGTTAAAATATTTTTATAAAATAAAGTTAAGTCGAAATTAAATTTTTACTAATCGGCCTCCAGTTTTTGAAATTTTGCCGCTCGTGTAATAGGCCTGTGTTTTAGATAGCCGTGATTTTAGTGAACCAAGTAATTAGGCGCATTATTAATTTAAAAAAATGTCTATCTTTCAATCTTCTTTGGTTTAAAAAAATCGATTGATTAATTTGATTGATTAAATTAATAACAAAATCGATTGATTAAATAAACATGTGGCTGGGGGAAGCGGGGTCGCATATACATTTATTTATTTTGCCGTTTAAAACAGATTTGCGATGTTCAATAATATAACAAAATAAAATAATTGGCTGGAGTAAGAAGAAGGCATAAATTAGCCTTATCACCAAGCCCCATTAAAAACGCTTCATAAAATTCGAAACATAAAAAAAAAAAAATAATTGCAGGTATTTAAGAACCAAAAAAGTAATAAAACAACTATAACAGTTAAAAATAAAAGAATATAAATAACAAAGTTCCCGTTTTGGGTGGTGTATCTTAATTTAAGATTAAAACAAAATTTTTTACATATCATCATAAAATATTTTTTTTGTAGTTCATTGAAAATAAAGAAGTTCTTGATATTATTGAATACCCCTTACTTATCATATTTAATCTTTCATTTAAAAATGGAGTTTTCCCTGACCTTTTGAAACTAGCTAGAGTGGTTCCAATATTTAAAGATGGTGATATCTCAAAGTTACCTAATTACAGACCTATTTCAATACTCCCACGTTTTTCTAAAATTTTAGAACGAATAATGCATAATAGGCTTTACAACTATCTCACAACTTACAAAGTTCTAAATAAAAATCAGTACGGATATAGAAAAGGGTACTCGTCAGAACATGCAGTAATTAAATTAGTTAAAGAAATATTAAATGGGTTTGAAAACAACCGATATACTCTTGGAGTGTTTATTGACCTCTCAAAGGCCTTTGATACTGTGGACCATGATATTCTTCTTTACAAACTTAAAAGTTATGGAGTCAAAAATAATAATTTTAAATGGTTTTGTTCCTATCTTAAAAATCGCAAACATTGTGTTTCTTATGACAACACCTACACTAAATTAGAAAACATCATGTACGGAGTTCCACAGAGATCTAGATTCTAGGCTCTTTATTGTTTATTATTTATTTCAACAATATTTACTCATCATATAGTATACTAAACTTCAATCTTTTTGCTGACGACACTCAAGTTTTTTATACTCACTCTAACATTAAGACAATCTTTACCACTATGAACCATGAACTTGATAACCTTAATGAATGGTTTAAAGCCAACAAACTCTCTCTGAACCCTACCAAAAGCAAATATACTTTCTTTTCAAAATCTTTTAAATCTGACACGTTGCCCTTAAAATTCCCAGATATTTCAATAGAAAAAACCAAATTGCAACGAATATTCTTTGTTAAATTCTTAGGTGTTTTAATCGATGAGCAAATAAGTTGGAAAGAGCATATTAACCTTGTAGGAAACAAAATTTCAAAAAGTATTGGTATTATGTATAAAACTAGATATATGTTGGACAAAAACTGTTTTAAATTCATTTACTTTTCATTTATTCATAGCTATATTAGTTATTGCAACATTACATGGGGAAGCACTTATCCGTGAAAACTAACGCGTATCCTAAAAAAACAAAAACAAGCAAGCCGCCTTACATTAAATGCTAATAAATACACCAGTGCCAATCCACTCCTTAGAAAGCTTGAAGTGCTGAATGTTTACCAATTAAATATTTATAATATTCTCTTATTCATGTTTAGATTAAAACATCAAATGCTGCCAAATATTTTTTAAGACTTTTTCTTTATTATAGATCATAAATAATAAACAAAGCATTCGTTGCTTAATTATCAGGTACCAAAAACTTTGCTAAAACAATCTGAATTCTCAATAACTTACCGAGGGCCATATTTGTGGAACTTATTCCTCTAAAATAATAGTAAAACTACAACTTCAAATCTTAAATAAACAGTTACTTGATTATGGCGTATCTTAAATACTATCTTTTAATACACGCCATTGACGAGTTTTGGTGGTCTTTTTTGTAATTTGCTTAGAACGAAGTTTTCTTATTTATGTTTAGGATATAATTCGTGTGTTGGACATTAATCGTGTGTCGGACATTATTCGTGTGTCGACATTATTCGTGTGTCGACATTATTCGTGTGTCGGACATTATTCGTGTGTCGGACATTATTCGTGTGTCGGACATTATTCGTGTGTCGAATATTATTCGTGTGTCAGACTTATTCGTGTGTCGGACTATATTATCTATCATATATATGGTAAATAATTTTGTAAAATATTTTTTCACTGGAAATATATTTTGAGTAAAACAAAGGTTTCATTTATTCATAGAATTTCTGTGCTGTGATGAGGATTACTTTGCTATCGTGAAACATTGTGAGCTCCGACCTGATGTTATTTTGGTGGAGTAAAAAGTATGTTTAACTTTTGAATCTACTATATTTTAACTTTTCCGTTTGTTAAAAAGCGACATCATCCTTTACATCATTACTTACCTTTATATTTTATTTATTTAATTTATTTTAAGTTGTATTGTATTTAAAAAAAAAAATGTAACACTTTATTTAAAAGTATTTAATATTACTTTACTGAGATTGTAATATTTTTATTTATATGATAGATTATTCTTAGTTTAACATGTAAATGATACAACGGGGCTGGATGATAGGACTTTTTTCTTGCTTCCTTCAAATCTTAATTTTAAAAAAAATATATTGTAAATAATTTATTATGAAGATGATGAAAAATATATTAAAAAAAAAATTAAAGTTTTTATAAATAAGGTACTTCAAGATATTTTACAAAATAAGAGCGCATATTTATATTAAACAAACGTAAATAAAATGGTATTAAGAACAAAAAGTTCTCTAAGTCCCAAGCATTGTATATTAAGCTAAATATAATGGATATCTACCAAATAAACATCTATCATCTTCTTATAATTATGTTCAAAATTAATAAAACTCTTAAAATATTTAACCCGCTATTCAAAATAAATCAGAACAGATACTAAACCAGATACTCGTATAACAGCTACCATCAGCCCACAAATTATTTTGCTGCTACTAAATTTTCAATTTCTACAAGGGGACCAAAAGTATGGAATAAAATATTAACTAATGATCTTAAAACAATTGCAACGCTTAATGAGTTTAAGGCCAAATTGAAGCAAAGACTATTGATGAGCAACGTAGCGCATGGTTTCTTCTAATGTATATGTAAAGGTGTATACTGGTTTAAAAAGAAAGTTTCAGGATAATGAGCACTTGCGGGCATGCTTTTTAAGTATATAATTTTTTTCTATACTATAGTATTTGCTTTTACTTTGGTATTTAATTTTTGTTCTTTTTGTTATATTAAAATAGGAAAAAAAAGTAGATTTTTATAGTTAGAGAGGGGCATTGCGGACCTATGAATTTTATATTTTTGTTTGTTTGTTGTTTGTTTCTTATAAATATAAAAAGTCTATATAACAAAATTTTATATGCTCTAGTGCTTTAGTTTTACGATTTTTATATTTTATTATTGTGTATTACGGTATAGATTAAGGGGCTCGGCGATAAGACAAATGTCTTCTTCTTGCGCCTGCTATTTGTATTTACATATTGTTTTATGTTACGAATAAATTTATATGGCAAAAAAAAAAAAGAGTCTAATTTAAATAAGAAATGAAAATTAATTTAAAAGAAATCAATAATAAGATTTGTATACTCTAAAATACTCTTTTTAATTAATTTTTGAAAGCAATTTATATTTTTTACACGTGTTATATTACTATTTTTTTCTAAGATTTTATTCAAGATATGCGGAGCACGATATGTAATTTTAATTTGTTCCTCTTTAGTTTTGCATAAAGGTTCAATTAAAAAACCTGTTGTACGCAGGGTATATTTAAAATTAGGTTTTATTTCATAGAGATCGTAAAAAATTAAAGGGCATTGTTGGAATTTACTTTTGTACGCAAGACATAAAATTTTATATATGTTTAGCTCGTATAATGTATGAAGAATATTCATAATTTTAAAAAGTGGTTTTGCATGTGCGCTTTTATTTTTAAAATTCATTATTCTTAAAGCTTATTTTTGTTTTCTATAGAGTGTTTCTAGTTTGCCTTTAGTAGTACTGCTCCAAGCAATATTTGCGTAATTTAAGTAACTTTGTATAAAGCTAAAATATATTTGTTTGAGCCTAAAATAAATATATTTAAATAAAACAAATATATGAAATATATTTGTTTAGCCCAAAACCTAAAATTTAGGTGATGTTTGTTTAAGAGATACCTTGACTTCCAATACTTGGAATTCAAGGTATCTCTTCCAATACTTTTTGATATTTTGTTGTTAATTTAAGCAATTTGTTTATTTCAGGATATATTTTTGTCGATGAGCACACCAAGAAATTTTGTCACTCTTTCACGACTAGTTTCTGTGTTTTCAATAATTAGTTTAGGAATTGAAATAGGAATTTTTTAAATTTTATTTAAAAGATGGAATAAAGAAAACTTTGTTTTATCCGAATTAATTTAGAGTTTGTTTGCTTTAAACTTGTTGAAATATTTGCTATTCATTTGTACGAAGAATTGATGTATATCTTTACCTGAGATAAAAAAGTTACTTTCATCGGCAAACATTGTTGATATATTTGACTCTCTCCAGAGATCATTTACATAAATAAGAAAAAGTAGAGGCCCAAGAATATATTATCCCACTTAGCGGAGTAGTATTCACAAACTGTGTAATTGTGTATTATTTAAAGTTAAAACGTTTTTATAGTAAATTTATGGAAAGATGTTTTCAATTTAATATGTTAATCCTAATTTGAAAAAAACGATTTATAACATTTAAAAATATTTTACGCCTATTTTTCTTTGTAAATTATAATATTTATAAATTAATTTTCAGGGCCGACGACACGGGTTTAAAAAGTCCTCTATATCAAGATTTTTCTTTAAAAGAAAAAAAAAAGGTCCTCTAGAAAAAAAAGTGTATGTGTGGGGAGGGGGGAGGGCACGTATCCCCTGCCCCCCCCCCCCCCTCCGTGTCGTCAATCCTGATTTTTTTTTTATAAACTAATTTTTTTTTTATAAATTAGGAGTTGATTTCAAAAAAGATAATTATGTTATAATTTAATTATAAGACAAAGATGGAAAGTATTAATAGTATTAATAAAAAGTATTAATAAAAAAAATAGTAATAATAATAATAAAAATATTACAGCCCTTAACAGAAGTATTAAAACGCAGAGGCAAAAGTGTCAGAATTTTAAAAGTTGAGTTCATTCTATTTAAAGTCAAACTGTTTTAGTAACCTGAGAACATGTAACTTAAAACGCGTACATTTTAAAATATGTTTTGTTCATAATGCAAATTAAAAAACATATTCATATAATCTAAAATGCTTTTCTTTATATTGATTGCATTAGTTTCAAATGTTTTATCAAGTAAGTTTAATTTAATTTTAAATTTCAAGACAAGGTTAAACTACACTTGTTTGGCGTTTGACTCTCATAAAACATCTAACGTTTAATAATTGTTTGAAGTATGACGGTTACACCTTAAACGTTTACTTGCCAACTTTACATTATTACTAACAAGTTTGTTATTTTTGCTTCTTATTATTTTTTATCTAGTTTTATTTGTTTTGCTTTGTTGATTTTATTACGTATCTGCAGCAACTTTTTTTTATCTAAATTTCTTATATACTTCTTAAATACATGCTTAAAAATATCTAAATTGTTGTAAATTAACTTTTACATTGCTGTAAATTAATTTTTATATTTACTTATTGTTTTTTTATTATTTCAGTTACAAAAGTAGTTAATATTGATTTGAACAGTGAAAAAGAAGTTCTGTTAATATGTTTAACAAAAAACAAAGAAGACTTTGTGACATGGTACAAGAAAAATTCGAAGACAAAAACTTTTGACGAGTTGGGATTCTCGGAGACGGTTTTTTTTCCGGACTTAAATTCTATTCAATTAAAAGATGTTGAAAAAGAAGACTTGGGAGTATATGTTTGTAAAGACCCTTTAACTGGAGTTACATTTACAACTTTTGAGCTTGTTGAAAAAAGTATTTAATACTTATTTTGTTATTTTACACTTTCAATTTTTTCAAAATTGTTGTATACTTCCAGAAAAAACAAAAATACTATATAATCTTTAGCACAAAGTTGTTGTTTTAGACATAACACAAGTAACCAAGGTAACAATAGAGCCACCAAGCCCACGTAAGTGTTTCTAAAACTGCTAAAATTGCTAAAAACTGAAACTGTAGAAAATAGCACATAAATTTTTTTTATTTTTACTTTTATTATTACGTAAAATATTACTTTTATATTACTTTTAGCTCTTCAATGGGTATTGCTACCAAACTCAGAAAACACTATTACAAACGGTAGGTTGCATGTATTTGCATGCAGGGCATCAGGAGGAAAAGTTAATGTTGAGGCTTTTCGCTTGAACAAAAATGGATCAATTAGAGAGAAGTTGCGACAGGGTGGAGTTGTTTTACACAATCCGTCAGAACATGATACAGGAAAATATTTATGCGTTGCCAACAACAGTGCTGCTTCTATAAAACATGAGTTTAGCATCTTTGTTATTGGTAAGTTGTTTTTATCTTTAATAATAAATTTTTGATTTAATTAATAATTAGTACTTCCCCCAAATATTACATTAATAGGAAAGATAATTATGTATAAACGAAACGTGTATTCTTCATGGATTAAGATATAGTTTTTTTATTTAGAAATAGGAAAATTCGTTAATACGTATTTTAAATAGTTAAAAAGTGATAATACGTGTTTTAAGCATAATAAATACTTCTTGTATATAAAACCTTCAAAAATATTTCTTTGTGTATACACTAGGTATATAACATAGAAATATTTTTGAAGGTTTTATTTTCAATAACTTTAATGGTAAACTTCTATGGTATATTTTCATCTAAGATCACTCAAAGGAAGTTAACGGTAAATTCACTTTTAATAACTGTTTTATTTATAAAGAGATTAAGGGTGGAATGCAAAAAGCGAACTTAAGTAAATTTCGACCTGAACTTTGAAATCTGACTTGGTCAAATCAGACTTCAAAATAAAAGCTTGAGTAATTGTGTAAACAAAACTTGAAAATTTCAAGATGGTGCTTGAGAAAGTCCAACTTCAAAAACTTAAAAAGCGTTGATTTGAAGACGGAATGGTAAAAAATACTTGGCGACTAATAACGGTAGAGTATTTTTTGAAGGAAAAACCCCTTGAATAAAACATATTAGCTAAATAATTTAAAATAATATATCTAAATTTTATACTTTGAAATATTAACTTGAAATATTAAAAAAAAAATATTTAAAGGTGCTACAAAAACAATAATTTCAACTTTGTATTAACTTTTATTAAAGTTCGGTAGTTTTATAAAAAACACTGGGTTTAATTGAACATGTTTAGTTTAAAAATTCCTACGTTTAGTTGAACATGTTTAGTTGGAAAATCAAGGGGTAGAGCCACCTTAATTTAACATTTTTAGCTTAAAAACCACTGGGTTTAATTGAACATTTTTAGCCTAAAAATCACTCGGTTTTATTGAACATTTTTAGCTTGTTAAAAAAAAGTTTAACTCCAAAAAAAGCAAATATTAATTATGTTGGGAGTTAAATTAATTTAAAAAATAAGACCAAACAACAGCAGGCCGCAGGGGGGAGGGGGCAGCAGTGACATTTGTTCCCCCCCCCCCCAATAATTTTTCAAATAAATAATTTTGAAAGAATTGACTGAAAAAATTACTAAAAAAAAAGTTCCTTAAAACTATTTCGGGGCTCTTTAATGCAGCATTGTCCCCCCCACCCCCCTCCTTAATATAATTTTTATTCCTACGGGCCTAAACAGTATTCTATACAAGTACAAATAAGATATATAGAAAGGTAGAAAACAAAATCAGTAGTAAGAAAATGGTTAACACAAGTTAGATTACGACAAATGTACGTAATAACTGTTAACAAGTCAGCAGTAGAACGAGACGATCAAAACCTGTACAGGTTGTCAGAGAGAGGTTGTCAGAGAGTAAGCTGTTTCTCTCAAGATTTCAAAAGTTTGTTAATCAAAAGCTTTGCTAATAAAAATAATTTGTAAATATTTTAAGATATCAAAGCGATTTTCAGAGTTTTTAAAGAAATCATTTTCCAGTAGGGGGGAAGGATTTAGTACGTTTAAAACAGAGCACACGTGTAAACGTTTAAAACAGACCACACGTGTAAACATTTAAAACTGAGCACACGTGTAAACGAAGAAAGTTAACGAAGTTAATTTGTTTTTTTTTGATTATTCTTATGGAGAATGAAAGGGTAGTTACTATGGCAATGTTACTATGGGAATGCTAAGGGAATTGATGTCAATTCAATCTGACACAATTTTAAAGTGTTTTAAAGAAACATTCAGATGCTTCCAAGAAAAAATTGATAGCTTAGAAAAAGATGTTGGAGACCTTAAACGTGGCCTTAATTTTAACGGTGATCAACTTGAGACAACGATAAGCAAAGTTGACAAAAAATGAATGAAATTAAAACTTCGTTAATTGGAATAAAATCATTTCAAGGAAAATTAGTCAGCGAATCGACCGAGAATAAAAGAAAAACAGTCGACTTGGAAGATCGCAATCGCCAAAACAATTTGCAAATTGTGGGTGTTGAAGAGGGACCAAATGAGACATACGATGATGTTTTAAAAAAACTAAAAACGCTTATTAAAAAGGAATACGCTTATTAAAAGATATATATACGGAAACGCTTATTAAAAATAAATGAACCAATAACTATTTGAAAACAAGCCGAGGACAATTATTTGCAAACTATTAAACTGGCTGGAAAAAGAAAACGTTCTGGCTAGGACAAGAAATCTTAAGTGGAAAAATATTTTGATTAATGAAGGCTTTAGTGAAGAAACTATAAGAGTCCGCAAAGAATTATTTGCACAGGCAAAAATGCATCGAAGTCAAGGAAAATATGCGAAGGTAGTATACAACCGCCTGGTCGTAAGAGAAATACCGAGTATAAGCAATGTGACGACAAACAAAGATAAGCGAAAACAAATTTATTTTTATTGTTTTTATTTTTTATATTACTTATTGACTTTGATTAAAAGTTATTAAACAATTTAATAAAAAATGAGTTCAACTAACAAGAATAATATAACAAATAACATCGAAAACTTAAAGTCTCCAATTTTAAATTTTTTGAGAACTAACAAAAACAAATATAGTTTTTTAACTGAAATAAATATAAGTTGTCTCGACAGCTCATACTATAAACCTGACGAGTCTACTCGAGAAATAGACAATAAAGATTTTAGTATCCTAAGTATAAACAAAAGATTAATGAATAAAAACTTTGAAGCTTTTAAACATTTTGATGTTTTATCTCAGAAATCTTTTTGATGTTATATCTCAGAAACTTGGGAAGATACAAAACTGTCTTTGTCAGAAAATATTTCGTACAATTTATCATCTTATAAAATAATAAGTCAACCACGTGTTTGAAGCATGGGAGGCGGCGTTGTAATATATATTCTTGACAAGCTTGTATTTAAAGCAAAAAAGACTTTTTGTAAAGCAAACAAACATATTGAAACTTAGTGTATTGAAATTCTAAATAAAACTGGTGAGCCTTTTTTAATCTCCTTGCTTTATCAACCAACATGCGGTAGGCGCTAAACTGTAGCTTTACCTAAAATTACTTGTATTTGTTAAGAATTTTTATATTTTTTACCTAGGTTAACCCTTGCCCTGTAGGTAAATGATTTTTTGATTTAATTTACTCAGTCTGTGTCACATGTCAAATAAAGTAAAAAATAAATTACGGCATTCCGGCTTGAAATATTATAATTCCGTCCGGAACCGGCATGACATAAAAGTCACAAATTCCGGAATTCCGGTACATCACTAGTATAATTCACGTTTTTGTTATTAGTAAATCAATAAACTTTTAAAGAGCCGCAATGACGTTCTAAGAGCGCATGCAGCTCGCAAGCCGCTATTTGACCATCCCTGCCTTAGAACAATTATATAGCAAATGAGTATTCAGAATTTTGCTGGTGATTTAAACTTGAATTCTATGTGTTATAAAAAGTAAATACAAAAAATTTTTTTAATTTAATACTTGAATTTAACATTCTAACAATTTTAAGCGAGTATTACAAAAACTACTTTGATCGCAATTTTAACTAATAATTATTTAGATCATTTTGAATCAGGTATTTTTATTAAAGATTTCTCTGATCATTTTCCTATCTATCATATTGCGCACGAAGTTTCATCTAATGACGACAATAAAAAAATATTTGTTACTAAAAAAAAATATTTGTTTTTACGAATTTAACAAAGACTATTTGAACTAAAGCGTAACAAGTCATGTGGATATGACGACATTACCAGTAATCTATTTATAATCTATGTTATCGATAGTATAAGTAAACCATTATTTTATTTAATAGCATTTTCATTTGAGAATAGGATATTTCCTGATAAATTAAAATCAGCCAAAATTCACCCAGTTTTTAAAAGTGGTGATTGTTTTTCTGTTTGCAACTACCGCCCTATATCACTACTCCCTGTCTTTTCAAAAATATTTGAAAGGGTAATTTTTTAGTAGAATTTATGATTACATGACATTAAATACGCTTTTATACAATAATTAATTTCGATTTCAGAGATACTGCTCTATTGAACATACTATCATTGAACTTTCAAATAAAATATCTATGTCCTTGAATAAAGGAGAGCAAGTACTAGGAGTATTTATCGATCTCTCTAAGGCATTCAATACTGTTGATCACGGAATTTCGTTTTCAAAGTTAAAGCATTACGGCATTAAAGACCTAACATATATCTTTTTAATAGAAAACAGTTTGTTGACTTAGAGGAGGCAGGAGCTCTTGATATTGTTTGCGGAGTCCCACAGGAATCAATCTTGAGACATTTATTACTTTTAATATATATTAATGATATGAATAAAGCTTCTTATAAAATATCGTCAAGTAAGTATGCAGACGATACAAATTTATTCTATAACAACTCTAATGTAAATATATTGTTTGAAACAATGAACATTGAACTAAAAAGCGTTAACCAATGGTTTATATATCATATATATAAACTATTGAACAATTTAATGATATATTAATAAATTATATTTAAATAAACAATTTAATGATATATAACGGGTGGTTACTAAAAATCCGGACAAACTTTCAAGTGCAATTACTCCCAAAGTTTTTATGGTTGAGATTAAATAAAACTATCATTAAAAAGAGTTTTTAGTTATTTATTTATTTTAATTAAGTTTGTCTTCAACCAGTCTGTTTCTTCGGATTCGGCCAACTCTAACACGAGTTGACCCAAAAAGTGAAAATACAAGGTTAAGGTCAATTTTTTTCAGGCAAAGCTTTATTCTGGTTCGTAGTTGTTTCACGTCTTTTGCTTGCCAGTTACTCTCATACACTTTGCCTTTCAAAATAGCCCAAAAGTCTTCAATTGGGCGACACTCCGGTACGGCTGGCGGATTGTCAACTTTTTTGATAAAATTGATGTTTTGAATCTCGTAGCAGCTGGTCACGGTTTTGGCATAATGCGATGAAGCCAGGTCCGGCCAAAATATGTAATTACCATCGGCATGATAAGCGTTGATGAACGGCACTAATCTTTTTCTAAAACAATTCATTTCATAGATGGCTTTATTGACTGCAAGGCCGCTGGGTATAAAAAATGGTTTTGAAACACCTTTGTCAGAAGCGGCCAGCCAGACAAGCACCTTGGGTTCGAACTTGCGCTTTTGCGATATTTAACACTTGGTGGAGTCTTGTCTCTGTTGCTAGAGTAGTAGGTGCTGTTTCCATTAATTGTTGAGTGTGACAGCGTGAAGTAAGACTCATCGTCAAGGATGACCAATTTTCCTTTAACGCGATAAAGACGATCAATGCCAGCCCTGATTCGCTCATTCAGGTTCTCTTGTCGATGAGGTATACCCTGTTTTGTATAACTTTTGATGTCAGTGTACTTGGCAAGAGTTTTAATGATATGTGAATGACTGCATCCAAATTTTCGACCAGCTTGCCTCATCGAAACTTGGTCACTGTGATCAAATATGGCTTTCAGGCGCTTGATCCTCTTAGGGGTCATGATTTTGGCCACACAACCACTTCCTTGCACTCTTTTGTGCCCAGAATCATTCTCAACACGTTTGATTATATCATAGATAGTGCTTCTTGGGATTTTTTTAGCATTGAAGTGAGCTACTGTGAACTTTTTACCTTGCAATTTATTATTCAAATAGAACTCGTAAATCCGTTTTCTTACCTCTTCTTGCTTGGTCATCATTATTTTTTTAATTATTATTAATTATCTTAAAAAAAAAAATTAACTTATAGAGAATTAAATAAGCTATAAAATGGATATAAACATGAATAGAAAAGATTTAGCTTGTGGCATTTAAAATTCAGTTAAAGTTTGTCCGGATTTTTAGTAACCACCCGTTATATATATATATATATATATATATATATATATATATATATATATATATATATATATATATATATATATATATATATATATATATATATATATATATATATATATATATATATATATATATATATATATATATATATAGATATTAATATATCATTAAATTGTGAAAAAAGCAAGTTTTACTTTCTTCCATAAAATAAGGCAATCAACTAATCTTTAGTTAAAATTGCTAAAACTGTAAATCAATAAAAATAAAATATAAATCGAGTAGATCATACAAGGTTTTTGGGAATAATACTTGATGAGAACCTATCATGGAAAAAACATATAAGTCTCTTTGAAGCAAAAATATCTCCTGCTATAAGTGTATATACCCATCTAACACAAAACGTTCAACGAACGTTGCAAACGTTCAAGAACGTTCTATGAACGTTCATAGAACGCTCTTGAACGTTCGCAATGTTCGTCGAATGTACTTGAATATTTTGTGTTAGCTGGGTAGTGCTATAAATCTAGGGACTTTCTTGATTATAAATCACGCCAAATGCTTTACTTCAGTCTTAGTCATTGTCATCTATCCTACGCTAATATTATTTAGGGTAACACACATAAAACTAAATTAATAAGATTATAGAGCCTACAAAACCACGCATGTAAAGCAGTTAACTATTTAAAGATATTAGAAAACCCTTCGCCTCTAATGAAATATATGAGTCTTTTAAATATATCGAAACTTAATTCGCTTCAAATATTAATATTTATGTATAAATATAAGAATAACTTGCTGCCAAAAGTTTTTCTGATATTTTTACATCGGCGTTTTCACAAAAGTACAATCTTCGGTCAAATACCAATCATAACCATCATTTGAGCAATGTAAAAATCGCAAGTGTCAAAATTCTCAATTATTAGCCAAGGCCCGTCATTACGGATTCAATGAAAAAATAACAATATAAAAAATTTGAAAAGCACTTTCTCTTTTAAACAACAAATGAAAATGCATCTCCTAAATTTCTGACATATATGTAAGTATGTTTGTATATGTGTGTGTTTATGTGTATATGTATATATGAGTATGTATGTTTACATGAGTTTTTATTCTTCGCGTAGTATTTTTCAGAAAAAATATTATATTGTAAATTTACTAAAGCCATGTGGACTTTAAATGTGATTGTAAAGGGGTTCTAAAAACGATTGTGGCGACACCAGTCATTCGTATCCTCTTTGAACCCCTGTCTGTTTTATATATACTCTTTTTTTAACGTAAAAGTTTCATTGTAGTTTTACTATTTTATTTTTGTATGAACAGCGAAATATATTTAAAAAAAGTGTTAAAAACTTGTTAAATAGTTTAGAGAGCAATGAGAAGAATGTTGCCCTGACAACAAGCTGTTGAAAAATATAAATTAGAAATAACTGCAGCAATAGAAGTAGGGGTTGCATGAATGTTCAACAGTGGATTGACTTGTATCGTTGAGGTGATAGGAAGAGTGCGGCTATTTGATTTAATATATGAAAAAGTTATTTGCATTTATTTGGTTAATAATATAAACAATTACATTCTGCTGAATAAAATTATCTATTTTTTGAACTTTAGTAAAAGAAAGCAAATGAAGAATGGCAGAACTGATTTGCTATAACAGGAGAATAAAAACATTAAGCAAATCCACAAAATCATTCTACTGAGCATTCCATCGGGATGATGCAGTATTAGAATTTTTATTAAATTTTTGAGAAACTTATATAAAGATTTTTTTATTGGTACATTTTTGGGATAAAAGTATTGATACAGTCTGCGCATTTGTATTTGTAGGATATGCTACATTTGCAGTGTATGCTACATTTATTTACATGTATTTGCAGGGTATGCTACATTTGTAGGATATGCTACAATTTGCTACAACTAGAAAAGCTAATAAATTGTAGCGTTTAATAGAATTTATATAAAGGTTTTTAGATGTTCTAATAAACTTAATTGTGGTACAGTTTTTGTAGATGATTTCATGAACTAAAACTTTTGTTTGATCTACTTTTATGATTGAAAAAAAAAATAGTTTTTTCAATGTAAACAAATTTATTATTTTTCAAGTTATTTAAAGCAAACTGTACCTTACTTATGTTTAAATTAACTTCTTGCCAAGATATACATGTTGGGTCAACAGAAGTACATCATCTGTTATTACAGCGGCCAATGTTAGTATTTTTTACGTTTAGCCGACAACGTTAGTAAAAAGACCGAGGCCGAAATCAATAAAATAAAGCTAGATCTTTTTAAGTTTAGATCAATTAAATGAAAGTTAACCGCTGAGTTCACTAAAGAAGCTGTTATCAGTTTTTTAATTCATACAGTATTGCTTACTCAGTCAGAAACGGCCAAATGATTAAAATAAAAACACATTTTTTGTCAGTAAGAATACAAAATTTTGAAATATGTTTAAAATAAATAAAATCATAATGGTTCTGTGAAATCTTTTAGTATTAGATAATTTTATATTTTACAGTACGTATATGGAATATGGAATTAAATTAGTCAAATATTTAGAGCAAACAAACACTTAATGTTGAGAAAACGAATTATATTCTTTTCCATAAAAAAACACCAGAATAAAACATTCCTTTCATGTTATCCAAACTTTATTTAAATGATAAAATAATAAAAAGAAAGCAAGTATAAAATTCTATTGACGTAATCATTACGTCAATAGCTTTGGTAATTTTTGAATGATGAAAAGTACGAAAAACATCCGACGATAATTTTTACCACTGGTATTTTGCTAAGAAGTACTTTTTATAGCGTTAAATTAATTAACTTATGTTGTTTAAGTTACTTCATCTGAACAAATTCGAATGTTATAATTATTTTCGACGCGCTTTTCGAATGTTTTAATTTTTGTAGAGTCATTTGTTCAGCATGACTTAACTTTTAAGTATTACGATCTTATTTGAACTGTTAAAATGTTACAGTGTTTTAGAGCATTAAAAAATATTTTTTGTCATATCAAAAAATATTTTTTTAAAGCATTAAAAAATATTTTTTGATATGACTAAAATCACAAGATCTGGTGATTTTAAAAGCTTTAGAATTTTTACAGCCCGGAAAATAACTAAAAGGCCCACAACTACACTACTTTGTATAATATGCGGTTGGGTGGCTACCCACAAATAATGTACCAAAGGCCCACAAATGGGCCGCGGCCCACAATTTGCCGACCCCTGACGTTATGCATTAAGTACAACCATTGATATATTATGTCTCAATTTGATTGAAGTCTCAATTTTGGGCTTTATTAGCTATCCAAATATATTATTTTTGGGTTTTATTAACTATTCAAATATATTATGGGCAAATACGCAAACAACAAAACTTTAAAAAATTTATACCATATACTCTAAACATAAGCGAGAACATGCAAAACCTCTGATGAAAAATATGAAAATGACGGATATATTTTTCTTTTTCCTCTTGCCAGCAAGCTTCAACATTAATTTTAAAATAAATCTAAATGAAAAGTATAATCTAAGATCAAGGAACAACTCTAAATTGCCTTGGAAATGTAATAAACTCTTAGAATATTGTATATCTTATGGAGAACCTAAATTAAGGAATGACTGTCAAAAGGAATATAAACTTATGAAAAAGTCCTTAAATTTATTTGTTTCAAACAAAAAAAAAATTTTATATTTTATAATTTTTAAAATTTTTATAATTTATATATATATATATATATATATATATATATATATATATATATATATATATATATATATATATATATATATATATATATATATATATTTATATGTGTGTATATTTATATGTGTGTATATTTATATGTGTGTATATTTATATGTGTGTATATATATATATATATATATATATATATATATATATATATATATATATATATATATATATATATATATATATATATACAAATTATTAAATAATAAAAGTTCATAAAATTTTATTTTTAAATATTTCATTACTCTTAATTAGTTCATGGTGGAATTTCTGAATGGTCCCATTGGAGCTTGTGCGACCAAAATTGTGGCTTTGGAACACAAATAAGAACAAGAAATTGTACAAATCCAAAACCAGCTAATGGAGGAATGCCTTGTTCAGAAGAAAGTCTACAAAGGCGTCAATGCAAATCCAGATCGTGCTGTAAGTTCTCAAAAAACAACAGTTATATAATCATTTTATAAAATATCTTTTACAAAATAATATTTGTTATTTTAGCTGCTCCAAAGTTGACGAAATTTGGTTTTGATTTAACAGATGATAATAACTTGAAGCTTGACTGCTTTGCCACAGGTTTGACAACCTTTGGCTCTTGTTGTTGTTAATGTTTTTCTGTTTCATGTTTAACACATGTTTTATTTTATCTAAAATAAAATAACAGATTATCTAAGTGTTTTTCAGTATACTTGGTATCACATACCTGTGACATTACGTATGCCGTTTATCTCTTTTTTTATGAAATAAATTTTCCTCTAGAACAATATGTGTCATTAAATAAGTAAGAAATTTTTAGTACTTTATATATTTTATCTCCAGTGCGAACAGAAACTCAATAAAGAGTCGTACAAACGTCATAAAAACTTGTTAACAAACCCTTTATTACAGACTATTATAACAAAATCCGTAGTTGCTTTTTATGGCTGTAGTAAATTCTATCGAATAACTATTCCGAATGAATTTTACATATTTAAAATTTTGCGTTGTTAAGAAGATCCTCTGTAGGCAGTAGTTGAACATACGTAAACTTTTTATTCTTTGGCTCGAATTAATCATGGAAGAGGTTATCTATATAAGAAAAAAAAAACTATTTGCAATCAGAAGTTTTATTACTTATGAGTGAATCTTATAGATTACTTATTCTTTTTATATATTAGTTTGAAAAATAAAATTTATGGATTTAGTTTTAGCATTTGTAACATTTGAATGGTTTGATTAAACAATAATGTTAAATTATTCTTTCAAAATAATCATGTATAAAACTAAAAACATTTTGCTTAGTAATATCTCAAAAGTAGTTATAAATTGTCCCAGATTACGTGAAACCGCGAAGGGTTACTGTAAATGTTACGTTTTCAAATAAACACTCAAACAATTTTTCAAGTTACTGTGTCTAGCAGGACAAAATATATGATCACGATTAACAATTATTATGTACAATACTAATATATAAAAACGGTAAAAACCTTTAATTATCATTAATACATTGTTGTTGTTACTGCTGCTGCTGTTGTTGTTGTTTTTGCTGTTGTTATTTTTGTGGTTTTTCTTGTTGTTATTGTAATTGTTGTTGTTGTTGTAGTTGTTGTTGTTGTTGTTGTTGTTGTTGTTGTTGTTGTTGTTGTTTTTAATAATGTTACTATTTTTGTTAGTATTGTTGTTATTTTTATTAGTATTATTTTTATTATCATTAATGATAATATTATTATTTTTAACAATTATTGCAACTATTTAACGACTATTTATAGGCATTCCAACACCTAAAATAGTTTGGAAGTACGATGGTGATGACTTGCCAAAGCAGTATGGTAGTGAAGAAACCAGGTTGATTATTCCTAAAACTAAAGCTCGATCTGGAGAATATAGTTGTACTGTAGAAAATCCAGCTGGTTACTTTACAATGTATATAAATGTGGATTTATAAAATTTCGGTTACTACTCTAAACTACACCTAATTTAAATCAAATAAAACTTAAAAATATTTTGTTATAACATGTAAAAAGTACTTTATTATAACATGTAACTAAAAAATATTTTATTATAACATGTAACAAAAAATATTTTACAATAACATTTAACTCAAAAAAAGAAAAGCTGTATCTGTGGCTGGATAGCTCAGTTCGTTAGAGCGTCAAACGAGTTGTTAAAACCCGAACTTTTGATTTATACGTATTTAAATCTAGTTACCTCCAACTCAGCGCTTGACTTCGGTGAGCAAAATTCAATCACGGACGCTAAAACGAACGATGCTTTGTATTAGTCTTTATGACTAATTCTGGCTGTTCTTATATGCTAAGCCAACAAAATGTTTGGATATAAGAGCATTTTATTGCAAAGTATAGCATGAAATTCAAATAAATAAACAAAAAATTAAAAAAAATCTTATATGTATTAGTTTTTAAGCATTTTTTACCTTTACATACAACATAGTTGTATGTAAAGTTTTACCTTTTTGAAGGTATTTTGCTTCAATTTTAACTAAATTTTTATGAAATGAAAAATTTTATGAAAATGAAAATATATGTGGAATAACAATATTTTATTAAAAATTTTTTTTTTAATATGCAGATAAAGTATAAAGGTAAAATATAAAAATTCAAGTTATTGAAAATATTTTTATAAAAATACTTTTGAGAAAATATTTAGGGTATAATTAAAATGCTATAATTAAAAGGCTATAACTAGGCAAATTTTTCAAAAATGTAGATTTTACAGGTTTCTTTTTACACATCACTAGTTTAGTAAGTATTTTAGTGACTCTAGTTTTTCACTCTTTTTTTGTTGAATTTTTGAAATATTATTTGCAAAATAAGTAGGAGATTTGTGAATCTGGTGCAACTCCGGTGCAAAGTCTTATCGACTTACTCAATAACAGCTTTAAACTTTGTCATTTTAGGCCTAAAAGTATGAAAAATGAAGCAAATTTTTTTAGAATATTCAATTGTTTTGGGGTCGTCCAAAAATTACGTCACGCAATTTTAGACCATTTTTGACCCCCTTCTTTGTCATAAACTCGTAACTCTTTAGCAACAAGTCCCGTACGAATCGTCACAAAATCACTAACCTCCTCTCCCTGAAGCGTGATGTAATTTATGGACGACCTCTTATAGAAAATTATTTATTGACTTATAAAGGCTAAATAGTCAGCACTTAAAATAATTAGTTTTATTTGGAATTTTTTATTGGGGTTATGAACTACCTTAGATAAAAACAATTTTTTTCAAAATTAATTTTAAACTATATTGTAGTTATTCACAATGTTTGTTTTTACACCAAAAAAATTCCTGATCCATTTATATATGATTTAAATCAACAAAGCTTTAATCAACAAAAAAAAATTGTAAAGTTTATTTTGGTATTGTGAATTTATCAACATTCAAAAATGTCTTAATTTGTGAACCTCATTTTCGTGGTTGCACACTAGTTCATCAGTTATAGACCAGTAAAAAGGTCATCTTTGTAGATTTACCAGTAACAAGGTCATCTTTGTAGATTTACCAGTAACAAGGTCATCTTTTTAGATTTGCCAGTTACAAGGTCATTTTTCTAGTTTCCTTATTTTTTACTCTTACTTTTTTAATGACATTACCTTCATACGTATCTTTATTTACAACACTTCGTTTTCATTTTGTTTCGCGTTTATTATTGGAACTACTTCTACTGTGAATTTTTTAAGTTTATTAGCCATAAGTCACCAAGTTAAGACACTAAACAATAATATTAACCTCAAAAACGTTAGATACTCTCTCACAACAAATCTGACCGACAGGAACGCGGGAGTTGATGAGTATAAAATGTGGCACTATCTATAGTCAAATATGAGAACGAAACAAGACAAACACGAAATTTATTGCAACAAGCCGCCGTGTTACTTTGCTTGACGAAACCCGTCAAGTGAAAAAATACAATAAACGTAAATTTCAAGACAAAATACAACCTATTAAAAGCTATAGGTCACATGTTTCAGCATAAGACGGTATGACTAAAGTTGGCGATTCATAGTCTATAACATCATTTTTGAAAAAAATGTCACAAAAATGTCAACATTGGTAAAATACAATGAATGAAAAATCATGCAAATGTACTCACAGCTGTCAAGCATGATATTGTTAATATATTAAACAAACAATTTCAATCGGTTTTTGCAGAAGAGCAAGGCGTAATTTTGGGGTTAGAACTACAAATTATAAAAAACTTTAAGTAGGATTGGATTAATGTTATAACAAATGAGTCAGTTTAAAAAAAAAAAATTTTCTGGACGTCTATTGTTTAAGAAGTGTCGCAATTCAATTTACCTAAAACTAATTAAAACAGGAAAATTCCAAGCAAATGGAAAGAAGAAAATATTATGCCAATATTTAAGAATTGAAAAACAACAGAACCGCTCAACTATAGATTTGTATCGATGCGGTTATATTAAATTAAATACGGGTTTAGTGATATATCACCATCATTTATAATATACAAAGTTACGGAAGCATTTATAAGAGTAATAATGACTCAATTTTTGGAAAAAAAGTGGTGTCAAAAAATCAACATGGCTTTGTAAAGAAAAAAGCGTGTGTAACAAATTATTACACTAGACATTTTAATAGCAAGTATTAGTGATGGTATAGAATTGAATATGATATATATGGGTTTTGCCAAAGCCTTTGATGAAGTCCCACATTAACAACTGTTGAAAATATGTGAAGCATATAGCATTAAGGATGTACTTTTTGATTAGATATTGCCTTTTTTAAAGAAAAGAAAAGAAAGAATCATGATAGGTGAGTACGTGTCATTGTGGCATGAGATTTTTATTGGGGTAACTCATGGTTCTGCATTTGGTCCTTTATTGTTGTTGATATTTGAAAATGATCTAGTCGATGATACATTATATAAACTAGATGTCTAACTTGCAGAATTTTATTGGACAAAAAATAAAGCCACTTTTTTTTGTTTATAACAATAATCCGCCATTTGTAAAAAGGGCAAAAGCTGAAGCCGAAGTGTGTAAAAATGCCAGTCAAAAGCTCCCAATTAATTAAAGATAATTAAAAAACAAATTTTAATAATTATAAAATACTTATAAAATTTTTTTTTTTTATAAGTCTATGTTTATTAAAAAGTATTTTAATTCATAAAAATCCTTCAAAAGCGTCTATCGTTTTACTTTTTTATTTAAAAGTTTAATCCCTTTTTAATCGAAAATAAATTAAGGAATCATAAATTATTATGTTAAAAGTATTATAATTTTCGCCCAACGCTTTTACATAAATAGTTTTTAAATTTAAAATTTATTTACTTCATTTAAGAAAAGAAAAGTTAAAAATATTTATTTACAAATTTAATCCGCCATTTGTAAAACGGGCAAAAAACGGCTTCACTTTTTGGATCGAAGTTAGATATCTAGTTATATAATGTATTATTGGATCTAGTGTCAATTTTCAAATTACACGCAGATGACAGTAAACTAATCAAAGATTATAAAAAATATTATAGAGCACGAGCCATTGCAGAACTACATTAACGAGTTTGTAAAATGGACAGGTATTTGGTTGACAAAGTTGAACGTTAAAAAGTGAGATTTTTAGTGGGGTACCTCAAACTTCTGCGTTTGATCCTTTATTATTCTTTATATTTGTACATGATCTAGTGCAAATTTTTAATTTAAATTATACGCAGATTACAGTAAAGTAATTAAAGTTATAAAAGATATCAAAGATCACGAATCATCGAAAATCACAAATGATTGCAAAACAACATTAATGAGTTTGTAAAATGGATGAATATCTGGTTGACAAAGTTGAACGTTTAAAAGTGTAAAGTAATGCATTTAGGTAAAAAGAATCCAAAAATGAATTACAGTAAGACCCATGACGGCGAAGAGCAAACATTAGATATATATCAGTAGTGAAAAAGATTTTGGCGTTATTATTTCATCCTACATTAAATGACATGGTCTAGCGAGTTCAGCGACGGCAAAAGGGCAAAGCACTTTGGGTCTAATTAAAATTTACATATTTCGATGTGGAAACGGTAAAATCATTATGTGACATTTGTGAGACTTCTTGAGTTTGCTATACTTGCATGGCGACCTTATTTACAACAGAATATTGATAATTAAATGCTATAGCATTCAAATATCTTGAAGTAAAAATGATTTTAAATAATTTTTACTTGTTTTTTATATAACACTCAAAAAATTGAACACAATTATACAATAACACAAACAATTACCGCTAAACACAAATTCAAAAAGTCTTCAATAGTAATACAACTATTTATTTAGAATAAAAAAGTTTGAAGTTTAAATTAACAACATATTTATATTAACAACATATGTTTTTAGCCCATAAAACATGTTTCGCAACAGTTAGATTCTTGAAAGCATTAAAGAAATACGGACCAACGAAGTCATTCAACAGTTTTTAAAAAACTGACCGTAAAATCCTATAAATACTAAACAATTTGAAAACTCTAACCCGATAACGTCGATAATCGGTAAAGCTTCGAGTAAAATAAAGTTGGAAGGCAACATCTACTAACTTGTAGGCAGTCTATCAATCGGTGTGTGAAACACAAAGTCAGGAGGAAATAGGTCAGCTGCTCGAACAACCAAACTGCGATATGATTGACGGATAGTAACATCAGCAACTCCTGCAATATCTCCAATATCTATTATGAAAAAGATTTATAAATAATCAAATCTCAAATTTATACAAACATACATATACATTTATATATGATTAAAAAGTATAAACACATATATAAATATAACAACTAAGTAATTAAAGATAACACTGTTATTTCATGTCATTATATTTTATTGTTGTTATAAACTGTTAATGTTAATTATATTATCAATAATATTATGTCTAAAAAAAACGTTTTATCAGTCAAATAAATTTGCGATCAAGATATTGATATTTTCAAAATTTAATATCTACAAAGAACACATTTTTAAATTATAAAAAACAGAACAAAATTATAAAATAAACTTGTTTTTCCGCTCCGCCTTTTTCGTTAAAGTTTGTGCTTCGGAGTTAAAGAGTTTAGTATATAAAGTACTGATGGCTAAAGTTCCCGGCCTTGGGGAAGTGAAACACAAATAACACTATCAACAATAATAATAAAAAAGTAAAAACATAACAATTTTGAAAACCACATAAGCAACTACTTGACTTAATAGAACTGCAGTTGTAGTTAGATTGCACTTTTTCACAACTCCCCAGATATACCATCCTACAACTTTAACATTAGAGTGACCTTGGTATCTGCCTCTTCATATTGTAAAATCTTGTTCTTCAGAGTAGGTACCAGTATTGTTATTGTACAATCCAATCGTTCCTTAATCAAATTATACACTAGTTGCCTACTCTAGAAGGTACTTAAAAGCAAGACGTTTCGTTTAATTTTATTTGCATTTTTTCTGATACCAAGCCTGCTTCATGCCCTTGGATTTACTTTTTTACCTAGGGGCTCTTGGTTGAGTAAAAGCTTAAAGTAGGCTTAGTCAAAGACGAGGTAAATAGAAAATATATGTCAATCAGCCATGCAACCCTTTATCATCTAATAGGTACAATTGTTTCCAGTCTAAGATGACGAATCTTCTTGACTCATATGGTTACTTGTGCTTTCTTGGGAGCGGCTATGCAACTCTTTTTCTTATTCCCTAATGAGGGTACACTCTTTAAACTCGGTTTAATAGTTCTGAGGGCTAATAGTAAGGTTTCCTGAACTCTGTGGTATCTCTTAGAGAGGCTAATGTGGCATCTCTTAGAGAACTAACAGTGCTATGTTGCGCATAGTCTAAGGTTTTGGTGTGAAGTGCTGGAATGAGGCAACCAAATAGATTATTGCATAGAGTGTCATTAGGGTGCATAGAGTGTCATGCATTATCGAGTCAAGTTCAATGATTAATAAAAACATGAATACAGTATACTTAAAAATATTACTCAAAAAAACAATCATTACCACTAAATCGCTTTAATCCTTTACATATATTTTTGGTCTTTTAAATTTAAGTTTTCATCCGGTGAATCTTACTTTCTGCAACCAAACCATTAGGCCTGCATGCTCTTTGTAAAACTAATTTATATTTTGGCTGTTTCGTTTTTGGAGTTTAGTGTTGATGTTAAGATGTATTATCTTATGATTCTTAAAGAATCAACTTGTCACATGCTTGGTTTAAGCCTATAATGAGGTATCAACTCACATATTAGAAACAAAATCAATACCATTTTTTTATGTTTAACTCTTCTTCACTTAATAACTTTTTTTTTTTTTTTTTCATTCTTCTAAAGACTGTT
This sequence comes from Hydra vulgaris, assembly GCF_022113875.1. NCBI lineage: Eukaryota > Metazoa > Cnidaria > Hydrozoa > Anthoathecata > Hydridae > Hydra > Hydra vulgaris. The sequence goes on along the minus strand of NC_061161.1, from coordinate 26,698,381 downwards.
CTCTCTTAAATGTTGTTTTTAATCAAATTAACCAAATCTTTAGACTTTATCCCTCTGAACTATTACTGCAATTGGTGACTTTAATGCTCATCACACTAATTGGCTTCTGACCTTGCTAACTCAAAAGTTAAAATTTTTGTCTTTCTCAATCTTTATCTCAGATAGAACTTTATGACCTTTTATCTCCCTAATCACTTGCATCTCATTTCTGATCTCTGATTGTTCTCTATTATCTTGTACTTATTCTACATCAGATTCATTCAATTAACTTCTTATAGTTGACTGGAATTCATTTTTTAATTTTCTTTTGATGATCCTAATTGGCTAACATTTTTGATGATCCTAATGGCTAACATTTTTTTAACAGCGAGACAAGGGCTATCACTTTTGATATATAAAAAGCTTTCAATAAAGCCTGGTATATGGATCTTCTCATTTCATATGGTGCATGAGAAAGTTTTTAAAATGATCAAATCATTCTTTTTAATTACAGTATTAATACTGTAATGAAGTTGTCCTTAATGGACAACACTCTCCTTTATTTTGAGTGACCTTCTGGGTACCTATTTTGTTTCTCATCTACATAAATGATCTTTCTGGTAATCTTACCTATAAAGTAGTTATATTTGCAATGATTATACAGTCTTCACAAAAACCCATCACTTTTTGATTGCTTAGAACAGGCAGCCGATCTTAAATGGCTTTTCTCTTCTTTTTCTTTTTTGTGACAGCTTTGGGTTCCTTAGCCAAAAACTCCTACAGGATCCTATAAGAATTTGGAACCAAAAAAATTTCAGATTTGAATATTATTAAATTAAAACACATAAGTTAAAAAGTTATCAAGGTTTTGTTTTTTTATTTTCTTTCCAAAATCCTATTGGGTCTCATAGGACTATTTGGCTAGAGTTTGCTGTGGCTGGCGAAAAGATGAACAACTTAGTTGATATTAATAACTATTGGTGATATTAATGCAACACTCTTACTGAGTCTTCTATTTTCCATCTTCTCAAATGATCAATTACTACTGCAAACCATTTAAACATCTATTGCAAAGCAATCTTTACGGGGCTTGCCAGCACGATAAAGAGACAGTGCAAGTCAGTTTTTTTCAAAATCAATAACAAAAACAAAAACAAGAAAATATTGTTTGACAATAATTTTTCTAAACTATGAAAAAAATTAATATAAAACTATGAATTCATTTTTTTTATGGTTGATATGTATGTATAGCACATTTTTAACTGACAAAATATTTTACCTTTTTGTGATTTTTTGTCCAAAGATGCTTGTGAAGCTAGATAAATAGCAGCAGCTGCAACTGAAACAGGACTTCGACTGAAATAAAAAAAAACTACAACTTAATAACTTCAAATAATTAAATTCAAAAAGTTATTTAGCAATGTAGGAAACAGGAAAAAATTGTACAAATGTGATGAAAAAAAGATATAGAATTAGATATAGCATTAACCACTCCTCTCAAAAATTCGAGGTAACCTCTTTTAGCTGACCCAGAGAAACAAGATGTGGGGTTTGAAAGCCCTTGACTCTGTGATCACAAAAATGTAAAAGTTGAAATCAAAACATTATATCCAAGAAAATAATTCAACATTTAAATGTATTACTATAAACAGCAATAGAGTAAATGACAGCTTTTGACATTTCTACAGCATATATAATTGTATTACTGACTGGTGTCCTTTTATATGTGATATATAATACAGCATATATAATTGTATTGGTGTCCTTTTGTATGTGACGATCAAGGTACACTCACTATAAATTCCCATTTTTTAAGTAAATTTTTCGGGAAAATGCACGATTTATTTGTTTACAAAAAATTCATGATTAACATAATTTTCAACTGCCGCAATAAAAATGCCCACTTTTGCAAAATCACTTGAAAAAACCCGAAAAACTGTCTGTTTTCTTTGCATGCACAAGGCAAAACGAGAGATAACACCTTTAATAATTGAAAAATTGAAGACAGTCAGAAAATCAACATCTCTAAAGAGATGTTGATTTTCAAGACTCAAGAGTTCCAAAAGGAATTTGTGAAGGATGTCGTTCAACAATGAGGAGAAAAGATGAAGGCAAAGAAGTAAGCATACCACTGCCATTCAATTTTCAAGAAATTTATCCCAAGATTTCCACAAGAGAGCAAGCTTGCCAATGCCTAATCTGTCAAATTGGTCAACTTAAGCTCAATCAAAGGCATCCTTTGGAAAATTGGCAGAAGACTGAAAACGAGAAGGGTGACCATAGATGCTCCAAATGTCTTGCAGTTCTTGGCAAAGGTATGTCCCATCCTTACAATGAATACACATTTCGGGAAAACATGAGGTTGCTTGCAGCTAAAGATAGCAAAGTTTCTGACCAAATAGCTGCTACTGTTATCAGTCAAAAAGAGGCATCACCACATGGAACAATTCGCCTAAATCAAGCTCAAGATGGACGACTGTTGGCATTGACACCAGGTAGATTTTTGCTATGCTCATAAATTTATTTTCAAACCTAAACACAATGTACTTAATTATAAATTTATAATCTGACAGGTTCTTCAAGCTCTCGGCGGTTGTTTGAGGCCCCTACAAGAGTGACAGCACAAGATCTTGCCAAAATTCAGATCAATACAGGAATGTCCAACAATGGCATAAGAAAGCTAGCATCAACTCTTAATCAAGTATCACAGTTTAAAGTCAGTGAACCATAAATTGACTCCAAGTTTCTTGAAAAAGAAACCAATCTTGCAAGTTTTTTCACATATTCAAAGCTAGAAGTCATGCAAGAGAAAGGGTCAAAAGTCGAAATGGCAACAATTATTCACTGTAAAGATTTTTCTGAACTGCTGGAGCACATCCTTTTAGAAAGAAAAAATATTTTCTGATCACATTGTCAAGCTTGGAATAGATGGGGGAGCTGGATTACTAAAATTTTCTCTTGGGGTTGTAGAAACATTATAGCACTGTAAAGTTCGTTCTCCACCAAGCAAACGACTCCTGACAGTAAAGAGCTCCAAAGATAGTGGTTGCAATCAGCAACTTGTTGCTGTCTCTGAAGGAATGTCTGAAAACTATTCTAATCTCAAGAATAATTTCTCCTTGATCAAAGCTGACTCAAAGAATTTTGTGGTATCTTGTGACTTGAAAGTTACCAATATTCTATGTGTTCTTCAATATCACGCTTCCATGCATCCATGCACATGGTGCACAGCTCCTTCAACTAACCTTGCTGAATGTGGAGACCTACGAACTTTTGGTTCCCTCAAAGCCTCTTTTCAAGCATTTGCTTCTGCTGGCAGTGATATAAAAAATGCCAAGAAATATGGGAATGTCATCCATAAACCTATTCTTCATGCAGATAACACTAGTCTGGTTTTGGAAATTATCTCTCCCATGGAGCTTCATCTTTTGCTTGGAGTTGTTAACCACTTCTACAAAATTATCAAAACAGTCTGGCCTCCAACTGATGAGTGGGCAACTGCTCTTAATATTAATCTTCAGCCTTACCGTGGAGGTAATTTCATTGGTAATGATTGTCGCATGTGTGTGACTGATTTTAACAGCAAGCACTTGTAAACGAATCTGTAAACGTAATTTTTATTCAGAATGTATATTTATATTAAGTCTTGACTGTTGCTTAAAGAATTTTATGTTTATATGTGCTGTAGAAATGTCAAAAATTGGAATGCTGTCATTTACACTATTGATGTTGATAGTAATAAAATTAAATGTTGAATTATTTTCTTGGATATAATGTTTTGATTTCAACTTTTACATTTTTGTGATCACAGAGTCAAGGGCTTTCAAACCCCACATCTGTTTCTCTGGGTCAAAAGAGGTTATCTCGAATTTTTGAGAGAAGTGTAACAGATATTACATATCTGTAAATGCTATACATGCAGGTCTTGGTTCAGATAAATTTGACTAGCATGTTTAATTGCCATAAAAATGAACCATATTTCAACCTTAGTTAAAACTGTATGTGAAAACAAACTGCAAAAACATGGCTCAAGGAACACACACAGATATATATATATATATATTTTAATTATTCACCTCCCTGTAGAAAAAAAAAAGATTCAAAAAATTGTTAGTTTTAATACTTGGGCTAAAATAGGGACTACCAATACACATCAAATTGGATTAGCAGACTTAAAAGGAAAAAAAAGCTACATGAAATTAAAGTAAGAAGATTGAAGTAAGAAGTAAGATTTTTTTAATTAGTTAAGTTTTTAAACAATTATTAGTTAATAAATAAAATTTAACTAAACTCGTAAAATTAATTTTAGTTATATTACAAACATCTGCCTGTTTCAACTTAAAACTAACAAAATCTAATTCAAGATTAAACAATTAGAAGTCAGGAAGATTTGAATTTGAAGTTAGCAAAACAGAGGAACTATTTAATAATGAATGTTGCATAACAAACAGCAATACTGAACTTAATCTAATGCATTGACAAAATGAAGTTCAGGAATGAGGACAAAAGAATTATGAAAGTATTTCCAACATAGCTTTAGCAGGCATAAAATATGGTACGAGCTTAAGGCAAACAGCTGTAATTGCAACAGCAACTTGTATAGATGCAAGATTAATTAAAGAAGACGATACCAAGTTAGTTATTGATCACAACAAAGTCAAGAAAAAATTATGCAGTCTCAATGCAGGGCTACTATTATTGATTGTTTTTTTTTGATGGCAGAATTGAAAATACAAAAGTTCAATTAACAGTTGAAGGTTTGTCTAAATATTATCCGGCTACAATCAAAAGAAACATTATACAGTATGTCAAGAGCCCGGTGGTAGGTTTCTTTTTCTTTTCACACTTGAAAAAGTTTAAAAACATATAAAACATACTGAAGTAATTGCTGAAAATATATAAGAATTTTTGAAAAATAATGGTGTCGATAAAATATTAAAAGCGATAGGTGGTGATTCTACTAGTATTAACACAGGGCAGTCAGGCGGAGCAATACATTGACTGGAAGTGAAAGAAAGCTAAACTAGCTGGTTCGCGCACTCCATACAAATGAACTTTAATCCTCTACGTCATCTGATGATAACTCTTGATGGACTGAGCAACAACAAATGGAGAAGCAGTATTGGAAAATTATTAAATGATGTAATTGGTCTGGAAATTTATTCAAAATACTCACTGCCATTTGAAGTGGAAATTGGCATAAGTGCGCCAAATAAATTGACATAAGTGCAAAGCACTTACAAAAATTAGTACAAGTGCCAACTGGCATAAGTACAAATTGGCATTATGTCTGATTTTACTTGAAATTGGCCCAGTTAATTATATCAGATGGTTGACAACTGCCAACAGACTTTGCAAAATTTGGGTCTCAAAACGTGAGTTGGAAAGCGAGCATTGAAAAAACCTTAAATTAATAATTGAGTTCCATGTGTGAGTTTAAATGCCTATGTGGTTTAAAATTAAAGCTGAACACAGGTTTACTGAAAGGCCAAGAAACATTCTTTACCAACTTAGCTTTCTGAAACATCAATTAAGTGAAGTAGTTGCAATTGTTATGCCAACACTTCGACGTTTAGTGTGGTATCCTTTTTCTAAATTGATCATACAGACCTTGATCTGCTTGGAGAATGTAGAGGAAAGAAAAAACTGCATAGATTTAATTGTGAAAATCAAATGCCCTGGTGACAAAAAACTTCAAACTGGTAATAAAAATGTGAGAGCTAGAATAACTCCTAACGCATCAACAATTATACAGCTAATCAACTTCTATGAGCTTATTCTTACTTGTAATCTGACAACAGAAGAAGTAAAACATTATATTTCAGCCTATGGATGTTCCTGATTGGCCTTGTCGTGGACAGTCAATTGAAAGGAAAGTTAAACAAGTAACAGAAGCAGCAAGAAAATTTTATTCTCATAAAAAAAGGGATAGTTTTATAAGATTTATCAAGACAGTTGATGTCTACTAATCGGTCAAAGAAAGATTTGATCTTAATGACAAAAGAAAAAAAAAAATGTAAACTTTGTTTTGTTAAAAAATTTATAAAAAAGAATTCTTATTTTATTAAATAGATAACTAAACGATAGAAAAATGACTATAAATAGAAACTATTATAAAGGTTTTAATAATAGATAAAAGAAAAAATGATAAAAAAAAAGTTCAAGCCTGAAGTTTCAAAAATATACAACCACAAGCAAAAATTTGCTAGTCTTGTAAGAAATTTTCCGGGAATTTAAATGAATCCTAAATCACGATTTCCGGTAACTTAATAATTTCGGATATTTTAATCTAAGCTTTTTTAATAAAACCATATAAAAGTACAAGCTTTTAGAATACAGGGTTTTCAATCCAAAAGAAAAAAATAATATGACACAAAATTTGTTCAGACGTTAGTTGCCAGCAAGCATAAGTTCCATTTACAAGTAATTATCTACAATAATTTTGAGTGGCTGGATTTTTTGGGTCAAAACTGTATATGTATATATATATATATATATATATATATATATATATATATATATATATATATATATATATATATATATATATATATATACATACATAATACAGTATGTCAAGAGTCCGGTGGTAGATTTCTTTTCCTTTTCACATTTGAAAAAGTTTAAAAACATATAAAACATACTGAAGTAATTGCTGAAAAATATATAAGCATTTTTGAAAAAAAATAGTGTCAATAAAAGATTAAATGCGATAGGTGGTGATTCTACTAGTATTAACACAGGGCAGTCAGGCGGAGAAATACATTGACTGGAAGTGAAAGAAAGCTAAACTAGCTGGTTTGCGCACTCCATACAAATGCAGGCTTGGATAGGAATGGCGTGCGATCGAGCGCTATTGTGGACCACGCAAATGGTTTTACTTTTTGACAACTTGACCACGATTTTTTATATGTTTTGATGATTTAAACATTTCAGAAATGCGCTGAATGTAGAAACGCTAAGCTAAACTTAAACTAGAAAAAAAAGTTAAAAAAAAAACTATAGAAAAAAAACTCCTAAAAAAAAAAAGAAAAAAATTTATTACGAAAAAGAAATTATATAAGCACTAAAAAAAAAAAAAAAATGAACTCAAAACAAAACATTTTGTTACCTATTTAATTAAAATAAATGTTATTAAAACTTATTTTTTTAAACGTTTTAATAATGTTATACAAAACGGTTTTAAATTAAGTAATAAATTACTTCTAATGATTGTTTAATAAATAATCAAATTTTATCAAATTTATTAAAAAAGTTTTGTATATAATGTTGTATGTAATTTTTAATAATTTCAAGCTTTAATTAGTAAGTTCAGTTAAAAAAAAGGTTTAAACTTTTTTTAAAGGGGAAAAAATAAACAACAAAATGCGCCTGCGATTTAAATAAAATTAACCGCCAACAAGCAATTTAATTTAAGCATTACAACTTTATTAATAAGCACTTCACGTAACCAATTTAAAAGTTATTATAAAAAATTTAAACTCATTCATTCTTATCGTAATTAAAAAAAAACTTTCAAAAAATATGATTTTTTTTGAAAGACTTTTATTAATATTCTTTATTTATATTTTATTATTAATTTTTTGTATAACATTTTTTATTAATTAACACATGCATTTATGTAAACAATCATTGTAATTATTTTTATGGTTTTATTTAAAAGCCTCGCGTAAAATAAAAACTTTAGAAAAGATCAATGATTAAAAGTGTTTCATAACGTATCATAACGTATATATATATATATATATATATATATATATATATATATATATATATATATATATATATATATATATATGTATATATACATTATATACACACATTTTAAAAACTATTTACCCAGGCACTAAATCAAGTTCCATAGCTCTTCTGGCAATATAAGTTGCAGCACGTTGCACACTTGCAGGAAGACTTAAGTTGGAGCAGAACCTAGACTAAACAAAAAAACTGTATAATTTGATGGTGCAGATGTAATTCTGTTACAAAAACAGCAAAATTACTTAAAAGATTAATAACCATAAAGTCTTCTGATGTTATTATATCAACACTAGCTTCAAGTGCTTTTAAGATTAACTTAAAACATCGACCAATTTCTTTTTTAGGTATTTTGCTTATTGCACAAATCTCTATAAATAGCGAAAGATAGAAAAACAGTAACTAGATATTTTACAGTTTTATTGAAAATTTTTTAAATGTGAAACATACCTTTAAAAGTTCTAGGAACACCTTCTTGACGACAAGCAATATATAAACAGGCAGATGCTATTGCATCATTACTTCTACCTTTTAAACTCTTCTGATCATGAACTTGTTTGAACAATTGATTTGAACGATCCTAAAAAACTTGTTAAAATTGATTTGAATAGCCAAAAGTTTATTGGGACGACTGAACAAGCCCAAATTTCATAAATTCACTGGCATTAGTGCATCCAATAAAATTACAAACATTGACATGAGAGCATCGAATGAAATTACAAACATTGGCATAAGCATAACATTAACACAAGTGCAAATTTGCGAAATGCAAATTTGCACTTGTGTTAAAATTTGAAATTTTATTCGGCGCACTTACGCCAATTCACACTTATGCCAGTTCGCACTAGTGCCAGTTTTTGCAACTGCTTCCCACTTATGACAGTTGCCACTTACGCTAATGTTTGCTAACTCTTTTGGCGCACTTATGCCAATTCGTACTTATACCAATTGGCACTTGTACTAATTTTTGTAGTGCTTTGCACTTATCTCAATTTATTTGGCGCACTTATGCCAATTTGCACTTATGCCAGTTTTTCCAATGCTTCACACTTATGCCATTTGCACTTATGAAATTTGTGCTTATTCAGTAGGGTGTGTCGATTTTTGATTTTTTTTGAGAAAAAAATTGGGGAGTTACTAAAAGTTGCAAAATTTGACGGAGAATCCAAATATGTTTTTAAAAATTGAATCAAAATTTTATTGCTTAGGTGATTTAACTTTTTATATTTCAATAAAATTTTGACCTGGTTTCTCAAAAAAAAACCGGTTTTTACTTGGAAATTAATAAGCTTTTTTTCTACTTTGTTTGATAAATATCAGTTGAAATATAAATGTTGATTAAAACTAATTTTAGATATTATAGTACTTTCTTTAAGAATTTGTATAAAATATAAATGAAATATTTCTTATTTCAAAATTAGACTTTGAAATTAATTTTTAATATGCATATTAAATTAAAACTGAAACTAGATTGAGATTAATTTATATATATTAAAATATTTTTCAATGTATTTTAAATACAGTTTGCCTTAACATCGCGTAATAATTTTATTGGTATTGATGCTAGAAATACAGCAAGATATTAAAAAAAAAAACCGAATTATTTCAATAAATATTATAAATTTAATACAAAAACATTTGTGTCAAACTTTCAAGGTCTTGCTTACTATTATTTTTAGGCATTAACTTTCTACTCGCCTCTTGAGTTCGGACAAATCCTTCTCTCTTTTCATGAGTGTACACTCTACTTGAAGCTTCTGTAACTTGCTTTACACAACGTTCAACAGATTGTCCATGACATGGCCAAATCGGCACCTGCATAGGATTTGATAAAAACACATTAATTTCAGAAGTTGTTAGAGAGGTAGTTAAGACTGGTTCATAAACCGGTGACTCCCATGATATTAAATCTACCAATTTTTCAGCATTAAAGTTCAGAACAGGCGTTTTTCTTGGTCTAGGAGAGGAATCACCTTTTTGTAGATCTTCATTTCCAGTACCTCTAATATCTTTTATCTTATTAATAGCTACACTTCTATCCTCTTCAGTATTAGAACACAACAATGTTTGTAGTATACACTCACTGAAACAAAACCAAGCTGATCTTTGAACAGAGGGTGATACTATTTTAATGACATCTTCTTTTTGAAATTTAAGTTGCTGCAGTTGGTAAAGTACATGTTTAGGACCTTCAATCCAAGAATGTTCAACTTTAATCTTAAACCAACAAGGAAAATAAACACCTACAATGTACTCGGTGATACATCTTAAATTTTCTAAATCTTTACCTTGAATTCCATGTTTAGAGATCCATATTCTACATATTCTGTTAGCAGTAGTTAACCATCTTGAATGTGAAACAGGCCCAATTTGTAATAAATGAAATTTTGGTGGTAAAATACCACTTCTAATGGCACAAACAACTTTATAACCATAAAATTGATCTGCAGATAGGTCAATTATTATTTTATCATTGAGAGAAATAAGTGGTTTGCCAATTTTAATAGTTTCAAATACTGAATTTATATCTAGATCTGTAGCATGATCAAGCATGGAACCAATAACACCAGACCATTTATTGTTTGATTTCGTTTGACCATCTAAACTGGTTATAAGATGTCTCAGTGGTAACTCATTTGTATGGAGTTGACATATAAGCCAAACAAGTTTTTTTCCTAATTTTATTTCTATATGTTTGATGACTCCACCCTCCCAACCGGTGTTTACATTTGTAGAGTCTCCACCAACAGCCAGTAAAGACTTGTCAATACCTCTCTCAGTCAGCCATTCAACAATTTTATTTGCTATAATCTCTGCATGTTTAACACTTTTTGTTGCTTTCTCAGGAGTAAAGTGAAACAAATATTTTCCTCCAGGTTCCATACAAACAGAGTAATGTTATTCTTTCACTGTTACTGGAAATTTTGCATTTGAGTCATCAAGTTCAATCATTTGCTCGGTTTGATCAATTCTCCCATCAAAAAATATGCATTTCACTTCTCCACTTTTTGCTATTTTATCAAAATCCTTACTAAGATCAGAGATAACTTTTTCTTGCGCTCTCGAAACTTTACTATGATCAATAATTAACTTTTTTCCATCAGATGTTATTAATCCTGCATCAATTAGTGTTGCTGTAGCAATTGCAGCTGTAGCATGTGCAGATAGACCATATCTATGTGAGCAAAATTTACACAGAAATAGAATTACTTTAAAATATATATATATATATATATATATATATATATATATATATATATATATATATATATATATATATATATATATATATATATATATATATATATATATATATATATATATATATATACCTTTATAAGGATAAATACATTACTAAAAATTTATTTAAAAAGAACTATACCTTACGCTATTCATAGCTATGTGTGAAATTTCTAAGGTATTGTAACATCTTTTTTTTTCCTAATGATTTCTCTGATACTAAAGGTAATTCTACATTAGTAATATCATCAATGTTATCATTTAATTCTATTTCATTACTAAAATCACTTTCTTTTTGAAAGTTTATCTGATCTGACTCAATTTTTTGTTTTTTAGTTAAAATAACATTGCTGTATTTATTCTCAAAATATTTTTCTCGATCTTTTCTAAGTAATCTTTTGAACTGTTTCCTGGTTTCAATACTATCAGGTAATCCAATTTGAAACTTGCTAACAGTTCCAGTTTTAATTCTTTGAAATATATAAACTTAAAGTCAATAGATGTTATTTTGTACATTTGCATTTACAATGAACTTCTTTATCACAATCATCAGAACAAATAAAATCATCACATTTTACAATTGGACATTTGCATACTAGTATATCAAAAAGTTTATCAAGTTTTTCTTTAAATTTTTTTATTTGTTTAGCTCCTTTTTTTCTTGGACAAGCTATTGCTGAAGCGTTGTTCCACAAAGTCACTATTTTATCACAAATTATTTTATGAGTAATTAATTTAGGCAATGTAAATTCCAAATTTGCACTCGACCACTGGTGTAATAAAGCTGGAAGTATATCTTTGGCCATCTCTTTTACAGGATAATTTCTTTTTTTTATGTCTTTGCAGCCCTCTCTTAATAAAATTGCATATTTTATAACATCTCTGTTGGTTGGTAATTCTGAAACTAGAAATTGTTTTCCTGTACCAAATGCAACACTAATTTGCGTACAAGTACTTATTCTGGTTTTGGGTGCTATTATTCCTCCAAGTTATAAAACTTTTAAAGAGAATTTATTATTGTTTAGTAATGAAAAAAAAATTTTTTTTTAAATATTTTAAGAATGAAAACAATTGATCAAAAGTTCTTAAATTTATATTTAACAATATGCAGTTCGCAATTGTTTACTAAATGCGGCAATGAAAAATTAATTTACTGACCATTATTAAGATTAAAAAATGACGTTTGAGTAAATTTTTTTTAAAATAAAAAATTATTTTACGCATTTAATACAAAAATTTTTTTATAAAAGACTTTATACATATTAAGTTAAATGATTTTTTTATAAACTTAATGTAAATTTGTTTTGTTTAAAAGTCTGTTTTTTTTTTACGTACAGTATTGTCCGGTAACGTCGTTGTTCAGTTTAAAAGGAAATAAAAACCGTTAATACTTTCATAAAAAGGCTAATCACCTAAGTAAATATTTTTCTGATTTAAAAAATTTTAACAGATTTAGATTCTCCGTAAAATTTCGCAACTTTTAGTTATACCCCAAAATTTATTAAACTTTTTTTTCAAAAAAAGTCTAAAATTGACACACCCTATTATTCAGCCTCTCGGTTTATATATATATATATATATATATATATATATATATATATATATATATATATATATATATATATATATATATATATATATATATATATATATATATATATATATATATATATATATATATATATATATAATTATTATTATTTTCAACATTTGATTAATGATTTAATCATTCTTAAAATATTTAATATAAAAAAAGCTTGAAAAATATTTAATTTATAATCAAATATAAATTTATAATTCACACTAAAAAAGTAATATTAGTCAAAATTATAATAAAGAAAAGTTATATTATAATAATAATAAAATAAAAGTTTTTATATTACAAAATTAATTAAAGACTTTGTAAATAATAAAATAAACTCTTAAAAAATTAAAATATAACAAAAAAACTATTAACAAAAAAAACTATTAACAAAAAAAAAAAAAAAAAAAAAAATAACAAAAAAAATATTAACAAAAAAAAAAAAAAAAAAAAAAAAAAAGCAGTTAAAAAACTTACTGTTATTGTCTTAGGTAAATTTATTCGAGAAGCCATAGTTTGAATTTCTCTAAAGGCGTTTAGCAAACTTCTATCTGATCCACTTATCTGTGTTATAAAAATATTATTCAGCAGAACACATTTCACCAACTTCTTTTAAATTAAACTTACACACAAATTTTCTCAACATACAAATTTTCTTAACATACATATACATAACTTTTCTTAACTTACATATAAATAACTTTTCTCAACTTACATATATATAACTTTTCTTACACTATACTAAAATAACTTCTCTTACGCCACTTCTATTTTGGTACCGAGCATATCCTTGTAAGTCCAATCCAGAACCACTGGCACGATCAGAACCAACCATTGTTGAAAGATCAGTACCATCCAAAAAAGGATTCTAAAACATTTAAAATTAGCGACTCAAAAGAAACACAAATAAAATATTTGTTTATTATGGGCTTAATCAAAAACATGTGCAACCTCACCACCACCAACACGACAACGGTCAACTCCATTAGCTTCATTGCTAAAAGTTCTCCATTCACTACCCACATCTATAACTCTAAACATAATATAAAATATTAAAAGTTAAACTTCTGTAAAATAAAATATATAATTATAAACTAATAAAACAATGAAATCAATTTATGCTAAAATACATGTATAAGATACTTCATGCATAATGTTAACTTAATACAAAACATTAAGAAAGTAAACAATTGAAAACAGAATAGATAGACAATTTTGAGAACTGCTAAGATGCAACTGTTGCACTCAGTGAAATAGAATTTTTTTCTGATGTAAAAGCTACCAAGTCTTTTATGATATTTTTGGAGCGAAATGTGGATCAAACTATATTTTCCTAAAAAACTACGTTTGTCATTTCTTGAATTATAGTAACAATAACTATATTTAATTTTTGTTATTAGATTTCTTGAAATATTGTATTTATTTTTGGGTAGCCTTTATTCTTTAATTCTTCAGTGCATATTGATGGCATACTGTTAACAAGCCTTTGACATCTTTTAAAAGTTATGGCATCCCAGATGTTTTGAATTTTCCCCCTAAAATTATAAAAATTATATGTTTGCTTACCTCATAAAGCCACTTCATTATCATACCATACATCTTGATGATGACCATAATTTCTTGATTGAATTCAGATTAAGTGTAGTCCTGATCTGAGTCCAATGTTTCCAGAACACCCCCTCCCACACACACACACACACACACACACACACACACACACACACACACACACACACACACACACACACACACACACACACACACACACACACACACACACACACACACACACACATGCAATAAAGCATACTTTGTTTTCATTTTATTTTACTCAAGTTAAGACTTTACAGACCTTGCAGTATGCTTTTGGTCATTGTTGTGCATTAAAATCCATGCAATTGGTATGTTATCGTCAGCATTAGCTCCATTACATTTTGTAACATCTCTTTGTATTTGTATTGGTCTAAAATTCCATCAATTTTGACCAGTGCACTGATACCATACTAGGATATTTGTTTCTTAAACTTTAAAACACCCCCCTCCCACATACACACACACTCACACACATGCAATAAAGCATACTTTGTTTTCAAGGAAAAAATTATTATAAGTTTATTACAAAAGTAATAACACTCTAGTCACTAACTGCATTATAAAAGTAATAAAACTATAATAGTATTATCACTTTTATAAAGCAAATATAAATTATATAGCTCATTCTTTGTTCAAACAACATTAGTAGTTCATTCAAAGTAGAAAAGCATCTAGAAAAAATAAAGCATTTAAGCATACAAGCATTATGTTGAGACACTGGTAGGAATACAAAGGAATTTCTCATAAATAATTAATAAGTTTTAGGGAAACTTCCTTTCTAACACATCGCGTTTTAAATGTATGCTAGAAATCTTATTTCTCACCACTACTTAAAAACATGTTATAACTAATAACTTTCAAAATCATATTTTTGTTTTGAATGATTTGCTTTTATATTTTTGAGGTTAACATCTCTCTAACTCCCAATGTCATCTTTAAATTTAAAATAAACTTTGATGCAGATTTTCTAGTAAGATTTGCTTTGATTGTTTATAGAGCAGATATTTTTTGGAATTATTCTTGCTTAACGTTTTTTAAATTTGCTGTGGTAGCAAACTTGCTAGCTTTTGTACTAACACCTTCTTGAGATAATGCGTGTATGCTTAAACTCTCTAATAAAATAGGTATTCAAATATTATTAAAAACTTCAGAAACGCTAACAAATTTAGGTTAAATCGCCCCTCTTAAACAAAGAACAGGGTTTTGCATAAACTAAAATTTTAAAGACCGGATATTTTTCCAGAATTTGCATTGTGCGATCGCTTTATTTAACCCTTGATATATATATATATATATATATATATATATATATATATATATATATATATATATATATATATATATATATATATATATATATATATATATATATATATATATATATATATATATATATATATATATAAATATATATATAGGGCCTATTCTAGGAAAAAAATCGGACAACAGTACCACCTTGATCTAGCTAACTTTAGCAAAAAATCAGCATTTTTTTCGCAAAAAAAAAAACAAACAAACAATATTTGCCTTAAAAATGTAAAAAAAAAGGTCCTCAAATTTTAATTTGGGCGCCGTCCAAATACGGTCGATGCTATCGAAAACGGTCTAGAATAGCCCCTGATATATACATATATATATAAATATATATATATATATATATATATATATATATATATATATATATATATATATATATATATATTTTAATTATATATATATATATATATATAATTTGTTTTAATTAACTAATTTTCTCTCAAACATTGGACTTTTTTTATGGCAATTTTGTTTTTGTTTCTTTTTTTTGATTTTGGTTTTGGTTTTTACTAAATTCTTTTACATTTCATAGCCATATTTTTACAGTTTGTTTACTTCAAATCTTTATCATTTTTAGAATTTATATTAGTACAATAATTATTCTTTACTTTATTTCAGGCTATATTTATTTTAAATTGGTAACAACCTAGATCTAAAATTGTAAATTATTGAATATAATTTTAGCAATACTAATATGAATTTAAGATTACATTAATAAAAATCAAAATATTAACCAAAAAGCAGTATTGATATTTTAAATAACGATAAAAATAAAATTCAGCTTGTTTTTAACATATGTTTAATGATAAACATAATAAATTTTTTTCTACCAATATTAAACTTAATTTGTTATAAACATCTAAGTTTTAAACACAGTACACAAGTGATCAGCACATGTAGTAATGGAACATAAGTGTTTATACTTTTAACATAGATATTAAAGTTGTTTGTAAAAAATAATTTTGTTTATTTATTGTTATTATTATTTATTGTTTATTTATAATATAAATAACTCTAAATGTGAAATTTTATTAAATACTAAAATTTTTAAAATGTGAAGATAAGTGTTTGATAATAAAGATGAACAAAAATGAATTGTAAGAAAATGCGCCAACTTTTTAGCCAACTCAATATATAAATAATAAAAGCTAATACTTTTTTTTTAAAAATTTTTTCATAATTTTAAATAAAATTTAAAAATTTTGTAAAAATGATTAAAGCCCTAAAGATTTAGGGCTATTTGAAATAGAGTGCTTCAAGTATATTTTTGTTCATTTTTATCATCAAAGTAAACACTCTTAATTTTTCTTCACATTTTAAAAATTTTAATATTGAATAAAATTTCACAGAGTTATTTATAAGTTATTTATACATATATTACGCTGTGTATAATTCCAAAATTACACAAATTGTTGATATTCTTTGATTCTTTGATTATCATCATGTTGTTGACTACCATGCACGCTTTATTAACTTTATTATAAGATAAAGCAGAATGGTTTTGGACGTTTTTAAATTCTCAAGACAAAGCTATTCAATACACATGTGAATACCAAAATAATCAAGATCAACTTAATTTTTAAAATATCTACATTTTAACTAATAAT
>NC_061161.1:26658808-26678808 GCF_022113875.1 Hydra vulgaris | reverse complement strand
ATGTATGTATGTCTGTCTGTATGTATGTATGTATATACATTTACACACAATCATGCACAATCACACACACAGACTCACACACAAACAAACTTATCTAATATAATATATATATCAATACTGAAGAAAAATGTCATCAAAAATAAGTTTATAAAAATAACAATAGATATTAAAAAATTAATTTAAACAAATAAAAATAAACATCTTCAAATAAAAAAACTTTTAACATATTAAAATAGTAATTTAAGAAATAAAAGATATAAAATTTATCTTATTATCTCTACATTCATAGTACAAAAACTGTCTTTTAAAAAGTGTTAATCTCAAGTTTTTAATTTCATTCATTCGAATTACAAAGCTACTATAAGTTTTTCGACATTTTCCATGCTTTAAAACTTAAAAAAAAAAAATAAAAAAAGTAGTTAATAATAATTTAAAAATAATTTTTATATTCAAATAAAAAATTTAAAAAATATATATTTTTTACCTATATATCGTTTAGGCATCAGGTGAATGTGGAGGTTGCATTTCTGAATTAGTACCAAGAACAGTTTTTAGCACTTCATCAATGTCTATGTTCTTATTATTCAAAGTTTTCTAAAAATATACTTTTTCATCTATATATATATATATATATATATATATATATATATATATATATATATATATATATATATATATATATATATATATACATATATATATATATATATATATATATATATATATATATATATATATATATATATATATATATATATATATATATATATATATATATATATATATATATATATATATATATAGATAGATAGATAGATAGATATAGGCCTCGGCTCTCGCCCACACTCCCCTAAAATGGTTTGCGAGAGCAATTTAAGACTCTCGCAAAAGTTTTTCCTCATGAAAGTATAGTTATCGTTGTAATTATAACAAAAAACATGCCATTTATAAAAAAACTATTTGCATAATATACTGCAATGCTTTTTAAGAAGCATGGTTGTTGTTAAAAAAAATTAAAGTCAAAAAGAGTGCCAATTTATATAAGCAGCTTGCACAGCTCTTTAAGTTTGTTTTAGGAGAGCTTTTCTCTGCTCTTGTGCTCATTTATTCCCACCGAGGCATATATATATATTTTTTTATATATTAACTTTCTGTCTTTTTATATTAACTTTTCATCTTTTTATATATGTATGTATATATATATGTATGTATGTATATATATATATATATATATATATATATATATATATATATATATATATATATACACACATACATACATACATACATACATACATACATACATACATACATACATACATACATACATACATACATACATACATACACACACATATATATACACATACATATCAGCAGTGTACCGAATTTTTTTCCAGTATCCTGCAGGGCGACTGAAACAGATTTTATTTCTCATTTGAGTCATCCGCTATGACAATCAGTAGTTCGGTGTGAAAGTTTTTTTTGTTTTTTTTCTCAGGTGAAATATTAATGAATATTGAAGAAAAAAAATTTAACCATCTGACTACTAAAATATGTCTAATAAAGAACGGTTTATTTAGAAGTAATTAATTTATTAATTAAATCAAATGTGTGTTGTCATTTTTTTTGTAGTCTATATATGTATCGTATCATTTGTTTTTGTCAATCTTAACAAAGGTTTCATTACGTGAAGCAAAAATATTGAAAACCAAAACTGCAAAGAAACATTTTATATAGAGAAAAATATTCTCTCCATCTTCAATCAAACTTATTTTAGTTGAATGTTTAAAACAAGTTTTTAATATTTTGAACACTACTTCTAAGACTTTTTTTTTTTTAGAAATAAAGAATTTATTATTTAACTGCCCATTCTTGTTATTCATACGACTTTTTTTTTAAACCTTATAGTTGTATTTAATGTGACTATAAGGTTTAAAAAATACAATAGCATTCGAAAATGAAAAAAAAATTTAATTTTAAAACTAATTTTATATTGAGAAGCGTGCTTCAAAATGCAACAATAATGTTTAAAAATCGAGTATAGTCGCACTTCGAAATATTAAATCATTGGCTACTTTTTACTAAGTACTGTAGTGTACTCATTGTTAAACGAAATGTATACTACTTTTTACTAAGTACTGTAGTGTACTCATTGTTAAACAAAATGTATACTACTTTTAATGCTTTTTAAAGTTTTTTTTAAAATAACTCCAAGGAAAAAAATCTTTATAAATCAAAATACACAATTAAAAAACACACTTTTGTAAGTAGCAAACTGTCTTGTTGCCCTGACAAGCAGGCATTTTTTAAAAATTCCAGTCGCCCTTGGAGAAAAATCTGGAGTTTTCCAGTGCCACTGGATGACTATGAGAGTACACCCCTGCATATATACATATTATTTACACAAATATATATCTATGGTATTTTGGCACACACACATTTATGGTACACCATGGTACATTTTTAAATAGAGTGGTCTGGACTAAATAATGGGTTTCTGGTTGGAACAGTGAAAAATATTAAATTGAATCAGCTGTTTTTATGAAATAAATATTTTTAGAGGAACATATACTCCTAAAATGTAATTGAAGTTTAGACAGTTTTTACAAAGATTCATTTTTAATATTTAAAAATAATTTTTTAAAACATGAAGCTTGATGAACAAGGCCACTGCCCAGAGAAACAAATTAAGAGTGGAAATACCAGGGGTGTGGTGGGGATGGAACTTATAACTAACCTGTTCATATTATTGTAAATATCTAACATTACTTGATAAAAAAGTGATTTACAAAATAACAAAAACTAACTCAAAATTATTTTTTTTAGTTTAACAAGCTATCAGGTTATTTAAATAACAAGCTTTTTGGAGTTATTTAAATAACAAGCTTTTTGAAATTATTTAATTAACTTTTTGAAGTCATATAGGTAACAAGCGGTTAATTAATTGTAATTAAATAATAACCCAACGGGCACAAAATGTTTTTAAGATGTTTATAAAACGTATTTAAGCGTATTAATACGTATTTTAGACGATTACATTGAAAACATAATCTTATTTTTTTCAATAAATTTTAAATATAAACAGAGAAATTATTATTACTTTATATATATATATATATTATATATACTTATATATATATATATTATATACTTATATATATATATATATATTATATACTTACTTTATATATATATATTATATACTTACTTTATATATATATATATATATATATATATATATATATATATATATATATATATATATATATATATATATATATATATATATATAAGGTAGGCAGTCAAATTTTAACTTTTTTTAAGGTTATTTAAGGACATTTAAGGAGGTTTTTATTTTTTAAGGATATTTAAGGTTTTTAAGGAGGTGTGGGAACCCTGAAGATATAATGATGTCATTATATCTTTGAATGCTCTATATGTTTATTTGTTATAAATTAAAAAAGTTATTGTAAAATTTATAACAAGGTCTTATGTACCATGTCTTATATTTTTCATAAAGAACATTCAATCAGTTTTTGAAGAAAATAAAGATTAGAACGAAGAAACTAAAAGACAGGTGCTTTATAACATTTTAAAGTTATATAATTTAACCTTGCATTAAACTCAGTATTCGCATGGTCTAGCAAAGGAACAGTGATAACCAATTTAAAATAGTTTGAAATGCAGTTTCAAGGCTTGTTTAAGCAAATAATAATAAGTCAAACTTTATCTGAGAAAATAATTCACAATTATTTTTTCAATTTTATTCGAATTCATTCATAACAAGCATAGCAATGTCAAAAATTAATAAAACTTACTGATCTAATGTCTGTTGTTCTCACGCATTATTACAAGAAATCTTAGCGTGATTATTATGTTATCAAGTTTTAAATTCTAATATTAATTTTTAAATAGGTAAAACTGTTAACACCTATTTTAATATTATTTAAGAACAGAAAGTTTAACAGAAAGGTCATAGTATAATAAACAAATGTGGCGAAGAAACAAACTATTTAAAAACATGTTAAGAAACATATTAAACTTTTTTAAATTTAAAGCATATTAGGTTTTTTCATTAAAGGAATTAAAAAATAAGAAACTCTACAGTGTTACACAAAGAAAACTCTAAACAAGCGATTCTATGTCTAACAGAACAATTATTGAATAATGGGAGTTTAAATCCTGCGGCTTTCAAACAAATGATTCTCTACAAACTTTTTAAAACATTGCTGTTAAAAAATCGTAACTTAATGCTCAAAGAATAAATTTGCATTTCTAAACAACATTTTTTCTATGATCAATAATGCAAATAGAAATCAATAATGCAATAAGTTAACTATGAAAAGTTTTTTTTGAAAAAAAAAACAACTTCATAAACTTGCTATATACTTACTTAAAGTTTATTTGCTAAATTATTTGAATATTTTAAATAATTTAAAGAATTTATTGTCTAAGACTTTGCACTTAAAAAGCAATACTTTTATAATCTACTAATCATTAATCATTAACCCTTTCGTTACAGGATGCAAAAAATTTAAAGCAAAATTTTGCCGACCTGACATTGGCAAAGTATGACACACTTGTACCGATCTAAAATCCTACCTATTTCGTGGGCTGAGACCCTTAAAACTTGAAACTTATAAAAATCATGATATATCTACATCTAACACTGATAGACACATCTAACACTAGCATCTATGGTATTTTAACATAAACCTTGCTAACTTACATGGCATTTATTTTAAAAGTTTTGAATTATACTCCTATTTTCAAGCACATAACTTTTATTTGAAAAACATTTCCAAAGATAAAGCATTTTTTTATTTGAAAATCATTAACTAGCAAAAATATTTGAGCGAAATTATTTTTACTAATTGTTATATTTGTTTGTAATAGTAGAATATTTTTCACCACTTTAAGGCATTATAAAATATTTTCGACTTTGATTTGAATAAAGATAAAAATTAAAAAACTAGAAAAAAACAAAAAACAAACCTACCACAACACATGCTTTGTATTCGGTGAACAACTCAGAACAAGGTTGACCATTTGGAGTAGTCCAATTTCCATTTAAAAACTGTTCAGAATACCACTTGTTAAAACAATCATCGTACTTGTGCTTGAGTGGATTGCAATCTTTTCCAATACTATCCATTCTTTCTGTTTGAGGAAATGTTGACTGCTTATCGATCACATCCATGATTTTGTTTCTTTATTAATATTGCTACTATTATTTTTATTATTTAGTCTTTAAATTACATATTTATTAAATAAAAGCCTTGAACTATTTAGGAAAAAAAAAAAAAAAATCAATTTTATATTTTTTTCTATTAAATTATGAGTTTAACACAAACAAACATTTAAATTTATTTTGGTAAATTCACAGCTGCTGCCATTTCTCTTAATGCAAGACGACCTCGTGACAGTTGCAGTTTAATGTCTATCTAAAAAAAAAAAAGAAATGCAATTATCTTATAACCAATATTTCTAAATCTAAGATAAATAACCTTGTAAAATTTAAAATAAGTTTTATTTTCTTACTGGCATTTTAATGATTAAATTACCATTTCAAAGAACTTATCAATACCATCCTGATCACACTGAAAACATTAATCAGGATTTATATATATACACACACACACACACATAACTTACTCAAAATTTACTCGGATATTGTTTTTAGGTCAATCAGATGGCTTTTAAGTCAAGTTGGTTTTTTAAATAAAGTAGGTGTTTAAAAGCAATCTCATTAATAAAATTGAATTTTTTGATTTTGTCATTTGTTATTTGAAATTTGTTTATAATAGTATGTTATCATGTTTTTTTACATATTGAATAAGTTAAAGGAATAAGTTAAAAAAGTAAAAAAGTTTTGAATGTATGTTATATTATGTATATTATTATATGCGGTAGTGGTGTAGTGGTAAAACACTCGCTTCATAAGCGAGAGGTTCTGAGTTCGATCCCCACTGCGTCCCTGGTAGTACCGCGCTCAACTTGTTTCTTCGCGCAGCGGCCTTGTTCGTCAAGGTTCGTGTTTCGGAGTTATAGAGTTGAGAGAGGCTTATAAACACTATTAAGTAGCCTCCTCATCTGTAGTGGCCTTCTCGGCCTTGAGGAGGTGAATAACAAAAAAAAAAAAAAAAAAAAAAAATATTTACAAAAGAGGTTATGAAAATTGCTAATAATGAAAAATTCATTTAAAACGGCATAGGCAAATAGCTTTGTATTTTTTTTTGTTTTCCATAGTGATTGAGGGCAATCTAAATAAAAAAAATTAAATAAATATTTTTGATTTAAGTCTAATTTAATGCTGACTTAAAACACTAATTTTTTGCCAACATTTTTAAAAATTCTTTTTGAGTTTTGATTATGACTTTTATTAATCTTTTTTGAAATAGAAAAAAAAAGGGAAAAATAAAGTCAGCAAAAATTGCCAACCTCAAACCATTTTAGATCAGCATCAAAAAAATACATATTAAATCTAACTGGATTGAATAAAAAAAGGAAAAAAAATTGTGAAAGATGAAGAGAAAAGTTCTCAGCTCATAAAAAAATAAACTAAACCAGCAATTACAGGTAATACCCAACGCCGGAAGCAATTACAGGTAATACCCAACGCCGGAAGCAATTACAGGTAATACCTAACGCCGGAAGCAATTACAGGTAATACCCAACGCCGGAAGCAATTACAGGTAATACCCAACGCCGGAAGTAATAGCAGATTAATGATCAATGATCATCTACTTTTGGAAAATATGATACTTTAATCTCCTAATATAAATTCTGGCTGATTAAATTTGATTGTCAATAAAAGCAAGGCAAACTTGATAATAGAAAACTTCTATAAAAATAATAATAGAAAATACCTATAAAAACAGAAAATTATTCAAGTTAGCTAACACTAAGTGTTTATGATTATTGGAATAATCTCTTAGGCAATAACAATAATTGAATTATAAAAAAAATTGTGAAAATTATAATAAATAAGCAAAAATACTAAATGAATAAAGATGATTAGTGGAATAATAAATAACGCAAGCTTTTGACAAGCGAGAAAACAACATTTGAGATCATCAAAACAATTTAAACAATTTAATTTTGCTTAAATTATTAGGATCTCTAAAGTTTGAGATCATCAAACATCAAAATGTTTTAAATATTCATCAAACAGAAAAAACAAAATTGTCATACTCAGAAAATGGAGGAAATTATTTCATTTAATAAGATACCAGCATTTGAACCACCTGCTAAGAAAGAAGTAAAACTTTATGAAAGAAAGTTAAAATTAAACTAAGGCTAATAGATGGAAATATTTGTTAAAAAACTAGGGTTTGAATTGGATGATTAAAAATAATATGTTAAAAAGCAAAGTGAAAAGTTTTATTAGAGTTAAAAGTAAACTATAACAATTAATTTCATTTAAAGATTATTCTTAAATATTGATTTTTTTTTTTTAATCAATGTTTTTTGTCGATTATTATTTTTGTATATTATTAGGCTTTAATATAATATGACTATATATTGCTTAAACACAAAAAGCATTATAACATAAAACAAAATGGTTACAAAAATTAGGTGAAAATTAAAAAAATTAAATATGACGTTTGGAAAATAATTTGATTGTCTACTTTTCAATATTTTTCATTTCAGCCGATCAGTGTTGCTTGGCAACCTTAAAATAATTATTTCCAGTGCTGAATATCTTATTTAAAATATACTGATTTTCTATTGCTTTGAATTTTGAATTTCTTTTTATATCAAAATTTTGAATTTTGTTTGTTTAGGTCTTCAACTATTGGAATGGATATTCTTCAATACATTGCCACTACAACCACATAATTATAAAAGCAATTTTATCATGCCCTTTTAACAAGATTCAGGGTTATAATAGACGAAAATTAGAAATTTTAGGCTTGGTTTGGGCCATTATAGCCATGGGTTATAGTGGAACTTCAAGTTTACTTCATTTTTGAAAAAGCTTTTTTGGATTGGTTCTACAGATTTGAATAACCAAACTAAGAAGGACAAGAATAAATTATCTTAAATAAAGATGAGCATGAAGATTATAACTCTTTAAAAGTTCAAGAAAGACATTTAATTTTAATGGGATCAGAAGATAAAAAATCCGGCAAAAAGGTTTTATGTTTTTGTAGTATGTTTATTTGACTTTATTATACAAATATATTTATTTACTCATTATATGTATAATATAATTTAATATACATTACATGTAAGCCTACCAAGAAGTGCGTGTGGTTGCACGCTTTATTCGTCCATGCTTTAAGTAAGTTTTTTAGACAACTTGACCATGATTTAATATAGTAAACTTTTAAGAATTTGAAAAAGTCATTAATGCTAATATTTAAATATAAAATATTTGTCATAAAAAGTCATTAATACTAAATAATGAAAAATTAGCTGTTGAACATGCTCCTGAATATTAAAAAGGGAGGGGAAAGGGTCACATCTTCTTGGAATACCTGCCTTGCAGTATTCTTCAGGTGAAGATATATATATATAAGAACCAGGCTTGTAAGGGCGAACCAGAGCCATGGAGCTGCTGCTTTTTGGTGGAGCGGGGGCCGCAAAAATCTAGCTGCTCTTGACTCATTTTTTTTTAAAGGGAATATAATGTATGTTTTTATTTTTTTAACGGTAGACAAACTTTATTATAACAATATTAATTATAATAATAATAGCAATAATAATAATAATGATAACAACAATATTAATAATAACAATAATAATAATATGTAATAAGTACAACAACAACAACAACAACAATAATAGCAACAAAATGATAAATGATATAATAAAAGGAGAATTTCATAAATAAAGACAACAGCAGCAGCAACAAAAATTTAGTAAATAATGACAGCAACAATAAAGATTTAGTACAAAGTAGAGAATAGTTGAATGAAAAGAGATGAATAAATAAATAGATAAATAAAGAATACCAATTGGTACTAATATTTATAATATTAGAATGAAAAATTTAACAAAAAAGTTTAAAAACGGCATATAGATAACCAGAGGAATTAGATGTAGATGGATAAGTAAAGAATTTCAAAATGTTAAAAATATCAAATTAAAAACTAAAGGATCACAAATTGATATATATAATAAAAAATTTCAATATTAATTTGTAGAAATATTTAATTGTATTTTTTTTAACAAATAATTAAAAAACTATATTTTAAATTCAGAGATTGAGTTTAAAGATTTTAGATCAGGAGGTAAACCTTTTGTTCCATGAACTAACAGTTACGGTCATGCAAAAACGTAATAAAAATAATTATTTTGTATAAGATTTTGATAAGATTTTGTACTCAACAAAATACTATCCTAAGGGACCACCAAGTCCCGAGACATGTTGTGTTCATATTAAAGAGAATGTTAAAAAAAAAACGTCTGAGCAAATTTTTTTTATTAAAACTAATTAATAAATGTAAACCAAGAAAAACAAATCTTGTTGTTTTAGTCGAAGCTTGTCTTCTCCATTTTCTGCGGTATTTGGATTCTTTAAAATAATCGCGATTTTCCAGGCGTATTATACAGACTTGATAATTTATTCAAGTGCGTTTAATTCATAGGAGTTTTAGTACATGATGTCATTGGAAACATTCTAGAAATTCTTTAAAGATTTTACTATTAAATTTTACTAAAATAGCTAACTATAGTAAGTTATTTTATTTTCTAAAATCTTCACATAAAAAAATATTTTTTGTATCTATCAGGGTGGACCTAGGGACCCCTATGGAACCAAATTAGGTTATATATATCTCTGATGATTCACGAGTGTGTTCTTTACATTTTAATGCAAGTTGATTAGACAAATCTAACGAACAACATTAAACCTATATAAAAATAGGAATATACTAAGAAAATATATAATTTGAAATTAACTTTCAAAATTTTGACAATTTAAAAAATATATATTATAAAACATTTATTTTTGTAAACAAATATTTATTAGTTCACTATCTTTATCATGATTTGCATATTATACCAAATTTATGGTTCCAGCACACCCCTAATATTATATATATATATATATATATATATATATATATATATATATATATATATATATATATATATATATATATATATATATATATATATATATATATAGCATCCTAGTTGGCGACTTTGTTAATTTTGTTCCCGTTCTGTTGTTGTTGTTTTTACTATTTATATACTATCTTTATATATTTTTTAATTTTTATTTATACATATTTAAATTTATTATTTTATTATAAAAATATATTTTTTATATTAATTTTTGTTATTTTTATTTATTTATTTTATATAATACTTTTAACTTCACTTATTTACAAAAATGATTAATTACAATAATATAACCAAATTTAAACCTTCCTTAACCCTAACCCTGAGCCTGACCGTGATGCCTGGCCAAACCAAATTCTCAGTCGATGTAGCAGCACTCCCTTGCGAATCAGGCTATGTACCCGTAAGAAACTTTTATAGAAAATGAAAAGTACATACATCAGTCGATGTATGTACTTATCATTTTCTATAAAAGTTTCTTACGGGTACATTTTTTTACAAAAAAAATCATGCCTATGGGGACAAAAAATTAGCCGGCACACTAAAATGTTTATGATAATACTAATGTCCCTGTAAGTGTTCATTTTTTTTGTAAAATCTGTCCCCGTAAGTGCTAAACTATATATATATATATATATATATATATATATATATATATATATATATATATATATATATATATATATATATATATATATATATATATATATATATATATATATATATATATATATATATATATATATATATATATATATATATATATATATATATATATATATATATATATATATATATATATATATATATATATATATATATATATATATATATATATATATATATATATATATATTCCCTTCTAACTATTATCTGATCAGTCTTCTTTCTATTATTAGCAAGATCTTTGAGTTTTTAATCAACAAATTTTTAACATCTCATCTTGAATCTAATAACTTACTTTCTGACAATCATAAAAGACTGCAATCTTCTTGTTCTAAGGCTGACTTTCTAACTGCTGTAACTAAAAGATTCTATAACGGGCTAGGAGGAGATAGCGAAGTTTGACATGCTGGCTATAACCCTCTCTCAACTCTATAACTCCGAAACACGAACCTTGACGAACAAGGCTGCTGCGCGGAGAAACGAGTTGAGCGCGGTACTACCAGGGACGTGGTGGGGATCGAACTCGGAACCACTCGTTTATGAAGCGAGCGCTCTACCACTACACCACTACCGCATTTGTCACCGTTGAGCCACTCTCCAATTGTCATAAGGTTGCATTTCTTTCTCTTTTCTAAAAACACTATAATGGTTGCTGCTAAAACAAGCTACCATCTTTAGTTACACCAACAAAAACTCATTCTTTCTCCACTCATCATTTAGAAAAAGTTGCATCTTTATACTGTATCTGTCCCTACATACTCTAAAAACTTTTATTTATCTATTTGTTTCCCTCACACATCTTTGGAACTCACTCCCAGGTTCATGTTTTCCTGACTGATACAACCTAAAATATTTCAAGTCAACCTTGCCTTGCTCTTTAACACTATTATTTGTTTTAGTAACTCCCAACTTAATAGAAATTGCTTACAGCCTTGTTGGATGTGAATAAATATTAAAATAAAAATTCATTAAATTGTATTTTATAATACCATCACAAAGTCATACTTTTTCTATAATTAAATATATAAAATTTGTAATATTAAATATAATTTTCATACACAGGTTAACAAAAAAACATTCTGACTTACATCATCAGTTAAATGCTTGCTATTTTTGAAATCTTCTCTAATCCACTGTTGAAGAGACTTGCGTTCATTTAAAGGAGCACAACGAATCAGTTTAAAAAATTCTCTATACAAATTCAAAACTTCTTTACGCCTCATAAACTGAAAAAAAAAAAAAATCTGAGCTGTGCACATAATTTCAAAACAAAATACTTTATAATGAAAAAATGAGAAGTTTAACAGTAAAGATTGATTAAAAATGTCATATTAAAAAATATGTTAAAATATTGTATTAATGGTTATTTTACAAATAAACATTAAATGATTGCAAACTGCAAATTTTAAAAACTTAATTTAAATTCTTGTAATCTTATATACTTCTCATAGTTTGTTTACAGAAACTTTGCAATAAAAAAAAAATAAAAACTTTTTTTTTTTTTTTTGTTTAAATTCATTTTAACTTCCTATTTTGTTAGTTTTGCTTTCTTTGTTTCAAACACATAGAAATTATATAATTAAACTTGCAAACGGCCATTACCAAGTTATCTAAAATAAAATATTGTGGGGACAAAAAACTGCACACAGTTCCAAGGAAGGCTCGATACTGATTAATTCTCCCTGTATAAATATTTTAAATTTCTATTCCCATATGAGAAATGCATCCCTGTATATCAATAAAACTACCACCCCCTTGTACTCTTAGTAAAAATTTTTTCCTTATATTTCTCTGAAGCTAATCTTTTAATGATAACTCTTGATTTTCAATTAACCACCTCAAAATTTGATTTTTTTCTGAAAATGACCTTAAACCAATCTTTTAATGGCCACTGTGAAGTCTTAACTTACACAGCTTATTTTTTAACCTTATCTGTCACACATAAAGAGATTTTCTGACAGCAACATCAATATCAATACCTTTTTTTATTAGGACACTTGTAATTTATAGTAGTCAGCACAAATTAAATTTCAGTATTCTTGTATTAATTTAAGATTAAAGCTAAAACCCATATTAAGTTTAAATTAACTGACTCAAAATTTTGATACATTTTTAAAAATTAATAGAGTTGCATTAATTTACCATTAAATTGCTCAGAAAGAATAAATAAGACCAATAAATATCAGGCCTTGTTAATTGTTAAAAACGATTCTTCTCTATAGCTGTGTGTTTCTTTAACTATGTATCAAAAATATGCTCAAAACAGATATTAAGACAAAAAAAATTTCTATATGCAACATATGCAGCACGAAACTGGGGTTTGGATACATTTACTGATCCATCACTTAAAACACATCTATTTAAATGTTTTTGTAGAACAATATTGCATTATGGCACTGATGTTTGTCATCTAAACAAGAGTGAAATTCAACAATTTCAAACACTTGAATTAAATATCGCAAAAGGCATTATGGGTATCCATAGAAAAACCAGAAGTACGCATTTTTTGGCTGCACCCACAGGATTAAAAATCGATATCGCCAAGTGTTTCTTGTTTGAACAAATAATGAAGAACAGAGTCACAAGTGAAATAATTCTTTCAATTTATGAGATGCATAACATTCCTGTCCATAGTACATATGATAACCTTATAATGCAATTAATAGATATAAAAAAAGAGGATATAGTATCACAAATGCTCAATGCAATTTAATTGAAATCTATTATGGCCCTTACAAATTAGTAATGAGAAAAATTATTTTTTCTGCATTCTTTAAAGGATTGATTGACCTTAAGAAAAGCTTAATAATCAAACGCATTCAATTATTTAACTCTGGATTGCTGAAACGAATAGCTTTGTGCTTTTACAAAAACATTGGAATCCGGAAAAACTAAAACATTCTTAAACTATTAATTAAAGCATATAATGATGTTCACTAACTTTTTTTTTTTTTTTTTTAACTATTTTTTTACTATTTTTTTAACTATTTTTATTTTAACTATTTTTTTTTTTTTTACTATTTTTTTTACCTATAATCAATTTATTTATGCAATTTTGATACAACTACTGTAAATTATTTATTGCCCACGGTGGCGTTATATTCTGAAATAATAATAATAATAATAATAATAATAATAATAATAATTAAACTATTTTATATTTTTATATAACGCAAGTGAAAACACTAAGCAACATAAATTTAAAAAATACTTAAAAACCTAAATTATTCTATGCTATTCAAAACAAAATTGCTGTTTAAATAATTAACAAAGGTTTTTGTTTGTCAATATGTTAATACTTTTTGTTTACTTAAAATAAAGTTTCAATAACAATAACTATTCAAAAACAAATTTCAGAAATAATGAATATATATGTATATATATTCATTATTTGACGTCAAATATCGCATTAAGCCAATGCATAAAGCATTTTTTTATTTAAAACAAGGCCTGGTACATTATTACAAATATTATTAAAAATAATAAAATTTACTCAGAAATAAAAAGTTTTTTTACTACTTATTATTTAAAAAATTAATTAAAAGAAAATTAAAAAGTCAAAAAAAAAAAATGAACCTATACTTTTAAAAGCCAATATATATATATATATATATATATATATAATATATATATATATATATATATATATATATATATATATATATATATATATATATATATATATATATATCAGCGTGTGAAATAACGGCCGGTCAACGATCAATGACCGCCCAAAATGAGTAAAATTGCTATTTTGACCTCTCAAAATGAATTCTTGCCGGTCGTGGTTGACCAGTTAAGAAATAATCATAGTTTTGAAAAACAAGATTTGAAAAACAGTCATATTATTTGGAAAAGGCATGTACTAAATTATCATATAATCATTAAAATTTCGAAAAAGTGCTCAAATTAGGCTTACAATAAGTTACTTTTTTTAAATTTTTTTTTGTTTTGATTCACCTCCTCAAGGCCGAGAAGGCCACTACAGACGAGGAGGCTACTTATTTGTGGCTATAACCCTCTCTCAACTCTATAACTCCGAAACACGAACCTTGACGAACAAGGCCGCTGCGCGGAGAAACGAGTTGAGCGCGATACTACCAGGGACGTGGTGGGGATCGAACTCGGAACCACTCGTTTATGAAGCGAGCGCTCTACCACTACACCACTACCGCATTAATAATATAAATACCGCATTGATAAAATAAATAATAACTTAATAAGTTTACAATAAGTTACTTAAATTTCTTTCGCTTACGAATGTAACATAGATGTGACATCAAATAATTTTTTTCTTTTTATTTGAACTAATTTCATTTTAATAGTGGTGAAAATCATTTTTTCATAATTGATTGAAGTTCTTTTTTATATATAATAATTCTTAGTATATAATAATAATTGTATGTAATATATTATTTTAATAATAATATAATAATATATAATAATTGCATTAATCTCAAAAAAATTTGTCTTTTAACTTTTTATTTGTTTACTCATAAGTTTTTGCTGCAAACTGAATGAATGAGTAGCTTTAAATTTTAAACTACGCAGTAGAGTGATGGGATCAAAAAAGAACTCAATAGATCAAGGAAATAATTTCAATTTTGAGTACAAAATTGAAATTAATTCCTTGATCTAATGAGTCTTCGCGCGAATCAATAAAATTATTATTCACTAATATTATTAATTCTATTTAAATTAACATTAGCAGATTAGCAGTTTTTAAAATGATTTTGATGAGCGAAAATGCTATCATTTTTTTTCTTTAACTTCATTAACTTTAAATATTAAAGTTCTTAACTAATTATTATATATTAATTATTATATAATTATTATAAATTGTGGTATGTAACTAAGAACATTTTCTTATCTAAAGTAATTTTTTTAAAATTTAATTTTTTCATTTATTTTCTCGTAGCTTTTCCCGCGATTAGTTACTATTATTTTTAAATAAATTTAAAATTATCGTTAAGCGTAAAATTGTCAACTAAAAGGCAACTAAAAGTTAAACTAAAAGTTAAAAAGTTAACTTTTATAATGATGCTCAAAAATGATTAAAAACATTTTGTTAACGAAAAAAAGTATAAATGAAAATTTAGTATTTGCAAAATTTAAAAATGAATGAGCTTAATCTTTAGCTCGCTTTTTTATTTGGCATTATTAAAATGAAAACTATTTAAAGTTTTGTTTCTTTTCATATTCTTCTCGACTCAAACAAAAATAACGATGAAAATAAAGTAGAAAACTTTTATAAAAAGTTTTAGTTATTTTTAAACTGTAATGCCTTGAATTTTTTAAAAATCCATAGTAAATGTAACTTATTTAATCTAAACAATGTTTTTATTATAAATAACTTTTTTTAATTTAATTGTTAAAAAAAAGGCATCTTAAAGCAAAAGTTATTTTTAAAACTGTTCATTTAACTTTTAGTAAAAATTAAATAAACAGAATTAATAATATTTAAATCGAAATTCAAATTAAAATGATAATAACTAAGCTTAAGCGTAATTACTATCATTAAGAAAAAAACAAACATAATTGTTTAATAAGCGCTTATTTGCTTAAACTATTATTTTTTTTATATGTCTTTATATGTTTTAATGTCTTTACATGTTATATATGTAATTTAATTTGTTAATTATAATATAATTTATATATATATAACATAATTTAATCTGTTAATTAGTGACAAACATAATTAGTTTAATAGTGGCGTTGGTATGTGACATCACTAATTAAATGAATTTAATATGTTTGATAAATTTATCCAATTTATCAAACTTCTTTTAAAAAAATTTATCCATTTATCAAACTTCCTTTTTAAAAATAAAATGAAAATCTGCGAGATTAATTTTTAACTATTAACATTGGCGTGTTATTTTAATGTTAGTTATTTGCAAGTTTAAAAAAGAAATACTAATTCGTTAATTATCAAATATTAGGTTATTTTTTTATTTATAAAGTTCAGTCATGAGGAACTACTACGAAGATTAAAATAAAAACAAAGAAAATAGTAAAAATGTTGACCATCCAAAAAAAAAAACAAACAGTTGACCATCAATTCCAAAGGTTAGCTGGTCAAATTGACCGCTCGTCTTCGATTTCTTATTTTACACGCTGATATATATATATATATATATATATATATATATATATATGTGTGTGTGTATATATATACGTGTGTGTATATATATATACGTGTGTGTATATATATATATACGTGTGTGTATATATATATATATATATATATATATATATATATATATATATATATATATATATATATATATATATATATATATATATACGTGTGTGTATATATATATATATGTGTGTGTGTGTGTGTGTATATATATATATTTGTGTATATATATGTATATATATGTATGTATATATGTGTATATATATATATATATATATATATATATATATATATATATATATATATATATATATATATGTATATGTATATATACATATATATGTCTGCTCTCACCTTCTAAATGTGTTCTATAAAAAAAAAAATAATATTAGAAATAAAAAATTTTGAACAAAAAAACATTTTAAGGGGTGCCCCAAGGCCCTTGAACTGGTTCCTATAATTATCAAAAAAATAGTTCTTCAAAAGTATATTATGTTGGGTCTCAAAAGAAGTGAAATTATATAAAAACTTCAAAAATAATCATCATTTTATAAAAAAATTATTATTTTAAATTTCACTGCCAAGAAAATGACATTTTAAAATTTATGCTAAAAAATTTTTTTCTAATTATCTAAACAGCTTCTTACGAGAGCTTTTGGTTTTTGCATAAGTTATCTGTTTATTCATTAAAAAAATTACTTATTAAATTCAAAATTTGGTTTTATACTTGTTACAAGCATATGTTTGTAACATTAATGTTACAAGAATATTTACATAATAAGTGTCATTTATTGCGTCATGAAAAAATTCTTTACATTGTCAGCATTGTCTTTATGTTATCACACTATTTGTTAATTTATTAACATTACTTATTTGATAAAAAATTTAGAGCATCATAATTTGATATATATGAATCCATTCTAATCAAAAACATTTACATTTAAATTGGTGCTTAATTTTAATTTTTTTTTTGTTGTTATTGCAACAACCGTGCCTTTTAAAAAGCATTGCAGTTTATTATGCAACTAATTTGTTTGTTTTTTAATAAAAATGACTTTTTGTTTTTCATTTTAGTTACAATGATAATAATACTTTTAAAATAAATTAAACTTTTTGGTAATAAAAATTTTAAAAAAAAAATTATTTTTTTAAAAATAAAAATAAAAATTATACTTTTGGGAGAGCAGTCAATTATTCCAGTTAACCATTATAGGGGAGTGTGAAGCAGGAACTAAAGCACTCGCTTCACACAGAGGCCTGTAAATATATATATTAAAGTAAAACAGATAAAATTTAATTTTACATTTCACACCACAGCAAATAATCTTTAAGAATACTTGAAAAAAACCAGCAAACAACCTGCTGCAATGATAAAACATCTTTTGATAATCCCATGCCAATATTTTTGTTTTAAACTAAATAAAATATATATATATTTTTGTGCATATGCATGAACAAATATAAAAAGATATGTACATGTACATATCTTTTTATACATGTATCTTTGTGTGTGTGTGTGTGTGTATATATATAAAATAGATAACACATATGTACGTGTTTGGTGAAGCTAAGGCAATTTTAAAATATTATAGCATCTGTATGATATTTAGTTGACTACGGCATATTTCCATTAAATGATCAGGTCTGGGAATTATGAAAATATAAATGTTTGTAGCAAAAAAACCCAGACAGAAAATTCTTTTTTTAACAAAAAATCTTCTTAAAATCACAATCCCTCGTCCATACTATTTTTATCATATTTATATATTTTTTAATTTTTATTTTATTTCTATTTTTATTTATACATATTTAAATTTATTATTTTATTATAAAAATATTTTTTTAAATTAATTTTTGTTATTTTTATTTATTTATTTTATATTATATTTCTTTTTTAACTTCGTCTATTTAAAAAAATGATTAATTACAATAATATAACCAAATTTAAACCTTCTGTAACCCTAACCCTGACCTTGATGCCTGGCCAAACCAAACCCTCAGTCGATGTAGCAGCACTCCCTGGCTAGTCAGGCTATTTGTCAGTCGATGTATGTACTTTTTGTTCATTAAAAGTTTCTTACGGGAAAATTTTTTTACAAAAAAAAAATCCTGCTTACGGGGACAAAAAATTAACGGGTACATTAAAATGTCCCCAATAATGCTAATGTCCACATAAGTGTTCGGTTTTTTGTAAAATCTGTCCCTGTAAGTGCTAAACTATACAAATATATATATATATATATATATATATATATATATATATATATATATATATATATATATATATATATATATATATATATATATACATACATATATATATATATATATATATATATATATATATATATATATATATATATATATATATATATATATATATATATATATATATATATATATATATATATATATATATATATATATATATATATATATATATATATGTATATATATATATAAATATATATATATATATATATATATATATATATATATATATATATATTTATATATATTTATATATATATCAAAACCAAAAAAGTTTCAAAATTACTTCTCACAATAAATAAGAGATTTCTTGCATCTTATATATAAAATAAAGTAACATACCTACAATAAATACATTAACAGAATAAATACATAAATATAAAACTATTTTACAAATTCTTCTAAATTTTAAATAAATTCATTAAAATGTGGTATAGTGAAGTTATTAATTGAAAAAGAAATCCAATACTCTTTGTAATGCAGTACTTAACTTATTTCTTCATGAAGTGAAGAAATAAGTTTATATAACTTATTTCTTCATGTAGTGAAATTGCAGAATTATCAAGTGGAGTGATAGGAAGGAAAAGATCCTTCCTATCACTCTACTTGATAATTCTGCACATCCTTAGATAGGAAGGAAAAGATGAAAAAAAAAAGTTTTTTCAAATTATTAATTCTTTAAAATTAAAAAAAATAAAACATGTAGAATACTCAAAATCTATTTAAAAAACACTTTATTTAGTTTACATTATATAGAATCAACAACTAAGTAAAAAAACACAAAGAATATTTGCAAAGAGTTTTTAGCATAAACAAAAATTTTAGTATAAAACAAAGTTTTCAA
>NC_061161.1:26631308-26653808 GCF_022113875.1 Hydra vulgaris | reverse complement strand
AACATCTGTCAAGTAGTGAGGTGTGTCCAAGTTTGATGCATCTCGTCTCATAGTTGAATCCCTTTATTTGTTGTGTTACTTTGGTAGACCAATGCTGGATGCGTATTTATGTCTTATTCAAGGTATGGGAACATTGAATGGTAATATTACTACAGCTTGGTTTTGATTTAAATATAAGCTGTGATAAAGTTTTGATGCTGATGTTATAGATAGTGTTGTATTTAACTACATGAATCAATACCTAAACCGCAAGCTCACCATTAACTAATAAAGAATGTATGTAGCAGTGTAATTTATGTAGCAGTGTTGTTGCATTGAAGCAAATGATGGACTGAGATATTTTAGATCTAAATTTACTTGACTGTCTGTAGTAATTTATTTATTAAATATAATTTAATATACAATTTATTTGTTAAAACTTTGCAGTTATTGAATAAACATGTTAGATGCTAATCTAAATTTACTTTGCAGATGTTGAATGAACATTAATCTAAATTTACTTTGAAGTTATTGAATGAAGTGACAATTACGACACCATCTGGCAAAACATTCCATGTATTACCTTCATAGTTAATAAAAAAGTTATAACAAAAATAGCAGTTTTTATCAATTTTGCAATAATACCTGGTGCAATGCTGTGGAGAATCTATCAATATACCAGTTGCATAAACCAATTTTATTCTCTAATTGTAATATTTTGAATGAAATCTTTAAATTTTCTTTGTTTACATAGTGTGGTAAGGAAATGCTTAACTTTTGTTTTGGTGTGGTACTTTAGTTCTTGTGGTATTGTAGTTCTTATTAATTTTGCAATAATATTTAATCACTCCATAGCTGTGTAGAATTTGATCAATATACCAGTTAAATAAATCAATTTTATTCTCTCACTGGAATATTTGAATGAAATCCTAAAATTTTTTTTGTTCACATAGTGAACAATATTGAAAGCTTTTAGCTACAGTCCTATTCTAAATAAGAACGTCATAAAACTATACAGTGGCTGGTGAACTTTAATTCAGATAAAACCAAATTTATTTCAGCCAATCATTATCGCAATAATTTAGATCTTCCTATATTTATGAATAGTAATGTACTTGATGAGTCATCCACCTTTCATCTTCTAGGATTAGCTTTTACTTCCGATCTTTCTTGGAAACCATATATCATATCCATTGCAAAATTAGCATCTGCTAAAGATGCATCTCTTTATCGTGCTTGATACCTTCTTACTCCAGATTTTATTCTTTATCTCTATAAATCTCAAATCCGGCCTTGTATAGAATACTGTTGCCATAACTGGGGCGAATCTTCTAATGATACCCTTTCTCTTTTAGACAAGATGCAAAAACGCATTGTAAACATAGTTAGACCTGCTCTTGCAGCAAACCTTCAACCACAATCACATCACCATAATGTTGCTTCTCTTTCTCTTTTCTACAAATGCTATAATGGATAATGCTCTAAAGAGCTAGGGTCTCTTGTGCCATCTACTAAAATTCATTCTTGTGTTACTTGTCATTCAAT
The DNA here is from genome assembly GCF_022113875.1 of Hydra vulgaris. Classification (NCBI taxonomy): domain Eukaryota; kingdom Metazoa; phylum Cnidaria; class Hydrozoa; order Anthoathecata; family Hydridae; genus Hydra; species Hydra vulgaris. The sequence continues at coordinate 26,652,284 of NC_061161.1, read as the reverse complement.
TAAGTTTCATCCTTTTACTGTGATTGTTCTAAAGTGCTCCAAAAACTCCTATTCATCTAGTTTTTTTCCTAGAACATCAGTTTTGAATTTTGAACATCTTTTGAATTTGCTTCTTTAACCTTGCTTTCCTGATTCCAGAGTTCTTAACAAGGCTTAAAGTAGCATAAAGGCCAAGGCCGCATGTTACAAGGCCAAGTCCAAGACCAAGGCCAAAAGTTACAAGGCTAAGGCCAAGAATAAAAGTTTCAATGCCAAGACCTACGCAAACATTTTCAAGACCAAAGACTTATTAACAAAATTGTAGGTAACAAGTAATGACAATAAAACCACATGTTGAGAAATTAGATCAAGGTTATGCGCAGAACTCAACTAAGTTAATAAAAAAATATATTTGTAGATATATATGAAAGCCGAAAACAAAAATACATAAAAATAAAGAATAAAAACTTTTAATTCTTTGATTTTATATATTTTTTTATTAGGCCAAGGCCAAAACGATAAAGGCTGAGGCCAAAAATTTCAAGGCCAAGGTCAAAAGTTTCAAGACCAAGGCCTTAATTTTTTGCCTTAAGGAAATGCCAAGGCCAAGGCCAAGGCCAAGGACTAACAACTCTGCCTAATTCATACAATTTGCAATCTTTTAAGTTGTCTGTTAATCTTTATCTTACTCTACAAACTTCATCTTTTCTCTTCCAATACCTTTAAACTCTAATAGTGGTTGCTTACAGCCTTGCTGAAAGCAAAGATAATGGAAAAAAAACAAAAAACAATAGCATATATATATATATTTTTCTTTTTAGAAAAAAAAAAAAAAAGGATTGCTGCCCTAACCCAAACCCTAAGTCAATGTAGCGGTACTCATTGCATGTTCTATCTATTTAGTTAGTCTATGTATGCACTAAACCCTCTGGCAGCTCTCAATTTCACTATGACATCAAATTTCTGATCAAAATATATGTATATACATTTTATTATCTTCATATATATATATATATATATATATATATATATATATATATATATATATATATATATATATATATATATATATATATATATATATATATATATATATATATATATATATATATATATATATATATATATATATATATATATATATATATATATATATATATATATATATATATATATATATATATATATATATATATATATATATATATATATATATATATATATATATATATATATATATATATTGATGAAGCAGCTTTCTTACATGTTCTCCCTAGATCTATGTATGTACTGAATAAAATTAAGTTTAAAAAAATTTACAACAATAATCGATATAATGTAAATCAAAACAAATTAAAACAGCAACGATGTATGCTTGCTTGCAAATGCTTGCAATGCTCTTGCAAAGTATATATATAAAAAAAGGGAAATATAAAAATTGTAATATTTGTGATATTTATGTAACATCATTAAATATTAAATTTTTTTTTTTTGAAGTATTCCAAAGTAAAGATTAGTTACTTAACCTTAGTTACTGAAAAAAAATTTAAATATTGAAATATTACATTACATAATTATCACAAATAACTACCAATTTTAGAATTTAATTTATAAAACTATGCATGCATATAATCATGGCCTACTTAAATATACAGCTGTACTTGTTGCTTACAAGTTTGATAAAAATTTCAAGTTTTTTACTATATACTTATATTGATTTAACTACTTCTCAAAAAAAATTACGAATACATTCGATCAATCTTACATTTATTTTTATTATTTTTAGATTTATTTTTCTTATAAAATGCCTAAAAGGTGCTGTGTAAGCAACGGTTACAAAAAGAAAAAAAATGATAATACCGAAAAGGTTTTTATTTGGAAACCACCTAAATTTTTCGTAACATATATTGATCATTTTGAAGAAAAATTTATTAACAAAGCAAACATAATATACACTAGACTTACTTATTCCAACAACTTATACAAATAAAGATTAATAAATAAAGAAAAAACAAAAATAAATAAATAATAAATAAGATAAATAAATAAAGACAAAACAAAAAAAATTTCAAAGCCATCGTTACTTCTTCAAGGTCTTCTAAATAAAAAAATATTTTCACTTTTATATGGAAATACTCTCAAGGGGAGGTTTAACCGAACCTATTGAAAACATATAATAATTACTATTAACTTAATATACCAAAACATATAAGAATTACTATTAACTTAATATACCAACAAACTGAAAAGTTCAGCAAAAATGCACTTAAACTGTTAAGAATTAACATTTGTTTTTTGTGTCTTGACCATTTAGTAACAAGAAGATAGTATATTCGCACTGTTATAATATAAACTGTTATAAATATATTTTATAATAATGAAAAAAAAATTCATAATAGAAAGATTCAAATAGAAAGATTCAAAATTAAGCCTTTAAAAATCGACACAACAAAAAATAAACTTATTTTATTGTATTTATCGCTTGCTATAGAGGTATTATTGTTTGGATTCTAGAAATTCAATATTTACTTTGCTATCCAATAGCTGTTATCTTTTTTTAAAACTAATTTATGGTGAATTATGTTTTATTTTGTTCATTAATTGTATTTTTTTGATAAATTATGTTTTTCCATTTCCACATTTTTTTTTTTTTCATATTTATTATACTATTTTCCTCAAGTTATATAATTTGTTAAAATATTATTGCTTGCTTTAATATTTAGATAATATTAGTTTCCGTCATAAAACTTATGAAATTCTAAAAACTGTTTTTTGGAAGCAACATGTCTTGCAGTGTATTTATGTAGGTCACAAATAATTCTTTAAATCTAGAAAATTTTTTGAACGATTATTTTTAATTTTTTGCAAATTTTTCAAAATATTACAAACTGTTGTTGTTTTCATCTTTTTAAAGGATATATTTAGTTAGTCCAATTACTTTTGAGCTGGTGATTTGTATCCTTTTAATAAAATTTTGATTAATCGCTCTTAAACTTGGATTTTTTTTTTCTTTTCGTAATTGTAGTAAAATTTGACATACTTATTAAGAAATTTTATTTTAAAAAGTTAACTCAATGAGAAAATGTAACAAAAAATATGTTTGCATATATATATATATATATTTATATATTTATATATATATATATATATATATATATATATATATATATATATATATATATATATATATATATATATATATATATATATATATATATATATATATATATATATATATATATATATATATATATATATATATATATCATGGCCTACTATATTCACGGCCGTATATCTTACATTTTTGAGGGGGAAATTAAGAGGCCGGTTTTGAAAGTTTTAGATGCAAAATACGCTAAAATATTATTTTTTAAAATATTTTTCTTTCTGAATTTACTAATTTTTAAAGAATTTATATTAAAAATGGTCAAAAAATGTGCTGCACCAAAATGTACATCGGAATACTTAAGCAACAAACACAAACAAATTGCATCTTTTCATTTTCCAACAGACCAAAACTTAAATCAACTTTGGATACAATTTGTTAATTGTTCAGAATGGACTCCAACAAAACATTCTATTTTATGTGAACATCATTTTGAAGATAAATATATACTTAGAGGTGATAAATGCACACTGAATTGGCTTTTAAAACCTGTTCCTTCTAAGTATTCTTGTGAACTTTCGCAAAAAAAAATCATCTTGGCCAGTTTTAAAAACTTCTTGAAGTCCTCCTAAATTGAAAATACTCCAAAAGATTAGTTAGAAATATTTAAGAAAAATGATACAATTACAAATGTAAATGTAATTTGAATGAAGCAGTAGCAACACCAAGGGTTTCAATTTAAACAATTTGAAAAAAGGGTTGTATTTTATAATATAGTATTTCATGAACTGACATATTTTCCAACTATATTAGAATCAATAACAGTTGATGTAGACCTAAATGTACATTTGCAATACAAAGGAACACCGCTTCCATTATAAAGTTGGTTTGTTAATGAACATAATGCAAAACTTAATAAAATTAGTATGCTAGAGAATTTTCCTTCTTATATGAGAAACTACACATTAGAAAATCATAACACTATTTTAGATGAAATTAAAGATAGAGAGCTTTTATCAGCCACAAGGCAGGCCACCATACTCAGCAGAGATGATTCGATATGCATTACTTTTACGATATACATCTTTACAGGCATACAAACTACTACTTCAAAAGCTCTCCATCAATATCTTTATTAAATAAAGTTCAATAAGGAGGTATCGATTCTATAAAAGCTTTAAAACCTCTACGTGAAAAAGAAAAAATTTCTCCTGATTGTATTATGTATAGATGAAATATATTTGAAAGAGCAGCACAATATCAAGGAGGAGAGTAAGTTGGTGCTGAAAAGGAAGGTAAATTGCACAAAGGAATTGTCATATTCATGTAATAGGACTAGAAGAATCTATTCCTTTTATTGTTCAAGCAATATCAGAAGTCACATTCCTAGAAATTTACTATCACAAAAAATAGCTGACAACCTTAAAAGTCTATTATTTAAAAACTTTGGCATATAAAATTCGCCAAATGGTCACACACGAGCAGTGAACGCCTGAGGGAAGAAGTGAAGTACATTAGAATAAAGGAGAATTATTTATTAGACAAAGCATATTTTGACAGTTGTCAAGACAAAAATAAAGATCAATTAAAGGAATATTTAAAAATAAATAAGACAGGCTATACACCCACAACAATAATAACAATAACAATAAATTTAAAAAAATAAAAATTGTTCTATAAACACCAATATGAACGAAGATATATATCACCAGACAAAAACTTGTAAAACAAAAAACGGATCACAAAATAAAAAATCTGATAACAACAATGAGAGGCATTTAATAATGGAAAAAAAAACATTAATGCTAATGTGTAAACATAATTTGTGTAGTGATTAAGTTATAAACATATCCTCAGAGTCAGCATTTCTCAGAGGATCAGCATTTGTATATTACTTATCATATTGTTCAAAATAAGTCTGTGCTGTTTATGTCGTTCTATTACTAATTAAATGTTTATTATTAATTAAAAGTCTATTAGGTGCTAGGTTCACTGTATGTGGTATAGCTACAGACAATCATTCCACTAACATTAATGCATTCTCATCATTAGTTACAATGTTCAAGTCTGAATCAAAGTATTTTATTATTCACCCACAGAAACATGGAAAGAAGACATATTTGTTTTATGATAGTGTGCATTTAGTCAAAAATCTTAGAAATAATTTATTAAATGGTAAAAAATTTGTTTTTTCCAGACTTTAAATACCATAATGCATATATCAATATTGATTGTCCATCATGATATATTAGTTGGGATGATTTATTTAAGATTTACTATAATGATAATGATCTGAAAGGTAAACTTAAAAAAGATCCAAAGCTCACATATGAGACATTACATCCTGGAAATAATAAACAAAGTGTGCCACTTGTGTTAGCAATTATACATGAAACTACATTTGCAGCTTCAAAAAGCAAATTTCCAAATCGAAAAGATGTTTCAAGTTTTTTAACTATTTTTAACACTTGGTGGACTATTGCTAATTCTAAACAAAGATTTTTACCAAATATTATTGGCAATGCTATTGTATTAGGAGACAATAAAATGTTTTTTACCAAGCTCTGGCTGATTGGATCAATCAGTGGTTTCTTTCACCTGCATTCACCCTCACAACTTAAACTGCATCAGCATTTGTAAATACCTTATGTCCTCAAGCACTGCTTGTTAAGGAGCTCCTGAATGATGGATATGATTATGTAATAACAACTCATTTACAAAGTGATCCAATTGAGAGACGTTTCTCACAATACAAGTAAATCAGTGGGGGAAGATTTCTTGTAAGTTTAAGAGAAGTTTTAAATTCGGAAAGAATTTTCTCATGTTGTTCTTTAATTAAGGAGCATATAAACTTTTTTGAACTTTCTTGACATTTTTCTAAAGTGTTAAAATATACACAAATAAATATATATTATATATAAATATAATATACATAGATTTAAATGTATATTGATTTGAATTATTTCTGTGACAATTCTCCAACAAATATTACACAAATGTCTTTAAATCTTTGATACCTATTTTATCTTAAAGAGTATATATATTAAAAACAACTGCCACATTTACATTGAAGAAATTCAAGTTAAAAATTAAGAATTAAGTTGCTTTTTAAAAATATAATATTCTGTGCAGACGTTTTTTTAGTAAAAATCTGCCTCTTAATTTCCCCCTTAACAATGTAAGATATTCGACCATAAAATATAGTAGGCCATGATATATATATATATATATATATATATATATATATATATATATATATATATATATATATATATATATATTTATGTATATGTATATATATATATATATATATATATATATATATATATATATATATATATATATATATATATATATATATATATATATATATATATATATATATATATATATATATATATATATGTATATATATATATTTTTTGTTATTTAGGTGCCCCAAGAAGACCTATTGGTCTTGTCACAGAGCAATATGTTCAGAGCTCGTTTCGAACCTGGATCTCCTGCTTCTAAAGCAAGTGCTCTAACCACTGCGCCACCGTCGCACATAATATTTATAAATTAATGTATATATATATATATATATATATATATATATATATATATATATATATATATATATATATATATATATATATATATGCAAGTATATAAATAACAAAAATATACATTAATTTATAAATATAATTTATAACACATTACATCATAGCCCCAGGTAATAACCCCTGCAAACATATCTGTTTAGCTGGAAATGAGGTGGTAAAAAACGATATTTAGTCAAGGCCAGGGCTCTGGGCACAAACAAACCTAAATTGCGAGTTATCAAAATAATTGTACATCTAATATACCAAACTGCTAAAACTAAAACCTTCAAAATTGATATTTGGTGTTTTTTTTTTTAAATTGTTTTAGATAGCATCAATTTATTAAAAACATACAATATGAAAAAGCTAATATAACATATAGGAATTGAAATTTTGTATTAAATTTTATATAAAATATTGGATAATTTTAAAACACTAATGTTAATTCTTATAAAACCAAATCAACCACCTTTTGCAAAAATAATACTTATAAATTTAAAAAAAAAAAAATTTTTTCAAGAAAACTAGCCATGGCAAGCAACTGTTACAGCAATTACCTTTGAATCAAGAGGTGTGTGGTTAATTAGTAACATTAATTAGCAAGGAAGCATAAATTATCTAGTTAGATGCTCTTCCACTGTGCTTTTTGATAAGACTGTAAAGACATCGTCGTGCAACTTATTGGGCAAATTGGAAAAAAGAAAAAAAAAAAAAAACAGCTAATATACATGATTTTGGCATTAATCTGAAGTAGCAGAGATAAAAAGTATTTAAGCCAAAACTTTATTAGCAAAAAAATGATAACATAAAATATTTTTTTAATTTATTGATTTTTCTTTGAAGAAGTTATACTTTCATGACATTTCAAAATGTCAGCTTTTAATAAGTCGATAACAACAACACCTTTTTCATCAACCCAGGATGAAACACATCTAAAATAAGAAAAATAATGAAGAAATAATGAGAAAAATAAAATAAAGAAAAATTAAAAAAAGGATAACAATTTAATAAAATATTACAATAAATTACAATAGCTTCAAAAACATTTTCAAAAAGAAAAGAAAAATATAAAATGTACTTGGAAAATGATGCATTATATTTTTTTTTTGTTGTTCCATCTAATTTACTTATATCAAAAGTAAATATGTTTGAAAATCTCTTCATTGTTGTGGAGATTTTCCATTCTGAGTCAGGATCCTAATAAAAAACAAGTAAAAAATTTGATTATTGATCTGAAACGATTACTTTTTTGACAACTAAACTACTTCTTAATTTGTTAATTTTGGAGAACATTATTATATCCTATTGAAATTTATAAAACATTAATATATAACCTTTTGAATTCTAAACAGCTTTTTTTATTTCAATTCTATTAATCAAAAACATTTAATAATTATTCATATTTAAATAAGTTAACTTGCTGATCAAATTTTTATTCAGAATTAATTTTGGGAAAAACACACACATACACGCGCACACACACACACACACACACACAATTCAAGCACCAATTAAGATTTCACCAAATCTTTTCAAAGTGATGAAACAGATGTATTAACTTCATTAGGGTTTATTCAACAAGCTAAAATCATAGTCATAATATTTAACTAGTCTGGAAACGGGGGCTGTTTTATATAGGTTAGATAAAATAACTTGAACTTTATGGGGTGACTGGACTGAGAGTGCATCAAATATTTTAAAAATGACTTTTTCTGACGCAGAATTTGATAATTTGAATGAATTTGATGCTGTTTTAGCTGCTATTCAGTTTCTATTTGTTGGAAACATACCTCTATTTTAGTTGAAATATAAAGTTGCAAAATTTATTTTATTCTAACCAAAATGAACAAAGTAAATTTATGTGTTTGTTTTGCAAGAAACGATGTATATCACAAAGTGAATTGACACCTTAATGCCAAACACAAGGATAAGATTACTGATAAACAATTTAGGAAAGATTAAAAAAAGCCAAGGTTTATATTATTAAATTTCAAAATTCTTTACTTCAGATTACAGAAAAGCTTGCTACAGATAAATGGTACCCTGCTTTAAGCCAAATTTAAAATCAAGTATAAATATTTCAGGTATTTCAAGAAGAAGTCATTACAGCTTAGTCTCTAGTTAAAAAAATGAAACTAATTCATTTGATGGAAATGGTGAAATGTTTTACTGCAGATTCTACAAAATATTATTTTTATAACCATAGTTCTTTTTATAACTTTAGCCAAAAATGAAATATTCTTTTAAGTTTTGAAGTAGCAAATCTTGTCTTTGTTTATCTGACTTTGTTTATCTGACTACCTCTTTTATCAATGGTATTATAATTAAGTATGTATCCCAATAAATTACTAAACAAAATAACATATTATGAATTAGTGGTCTTATTAGTTTCAGTTCTAACATGTCTAAACAGTATCATGAGCAGTATTTATCATATTTGCTTGCTGCTAAATGTGCGTGATTGTCTAACACTGTATATACAAGTTGTAGATTTTATTTTGCAAAAGATAAACAGAAACAAAAAAGATTTAAACAAGTCAAACAAAATTGATATATAAAGAGCATCGATTAAAAAAGCCCTTAATTTTAAAACAAGAACATTAAAGAGAAATGTGAAATGACTTGAACCTACTAAAACCGCTATTTTCATAACCACATATTTTTAAAAAACTTTACAATAAAACAGTAATACAAGATTTATTAATAAAAATGATATAATTGTATTATTAATTTCAAAATATTTTAGACACCACTAATATTTTACATGTTTTATAAAAAATATATATTTTTAGTTTTGAACAAATCTAATAACATTATTTTTTAAATAATGCAAACGGCTATTACTTGCTTTTACAAAGTAATAACTGTTTTTTTTTTTTTTTTTTTTTTTTGCATGACTTAACACTATATTTCTATAATACAATACTTTATATTACCTGTGTAGCTAAATAAATTACATTTCCAGCTACTAAAAATATATTTTGCTTTTTTTTATTAAAGTTACTATTTAAGCTAAAGTCATTAAAAGATGAATCCTTGCAATCAAAGTGATTATACAAGTCCAAAGTAAATTTTAAATAAGCTATTCTTTAATGTAGTAAAACAGCAAAAATACTGTATTTGAAAATATATTTAATTCAGCAAAAACTTATTACTCAAGAAGCAAGTTTAACACTGCTTAATAAATATAGTGTCAACCTTTATACGCTCAAAAGTAAATTTAGAGCCGAGGTCTCAATATTGGCTCCGGCTCCATTAAAATATTTAGCTTCAGCTCCGGCTCCAACTCTGGAACGGTTCCACGAAAAAAATCACAAAATTTAATTTTTGTTTTATGACATACCTTATATAAAAATATTTTATTAATCAAAATCTTGATTTGTCTTTAAAAATAAAATATCTAAAATGTCAGGTTTGAGTAAAGAACGTAGATTGCTCAGATTTCCCTCGCTGATTTCACTTTTAAATGTCCCATTTCTTCTATTACCCTACAGTCGTCCATAAATTTTGTATTAAAATTTTTTTTATCATTAAAACTTATTTTGGTCACACTTCTCCTTTTTTCTTTTTCATCAAGCTCTTTTTCAAACACATCCTCTTCTCCATGGGAATTAGATTCCTTAAAACTGAAAGAAGTGTGGTAGATGGCTTAGCAGTATTTCTTATTTTTTGACTTTCTATTATATTTTTGACATCTCTTTTATAATTTTTTTCTGCTGTTGTTTTTAAGCCTTGTTTTGCTCGTATTATCTGGTTTTTAAACCAACAGCATTCTATATCTAGAATCAACATAAACTGCATCTAAAAATATATCATCATTAAAAAGTTTTTTTTTGTTTGTTTCTGCATTGATTTTAAAATGTCTTCCACAACTAGTCCTTGATTCTTTTCAGGTCAGATTTCAATTTTAACCATTCCTTTAGGAGCTCTCCTGGAGTGATGTCAATCCCTTAAAGTTTAGCTGTCACATCATACTGCTTTTTTAAAAGATTGCTAAGATGACTCAACTCATCTCATATATCAGGGCATAGAAAGAATATCTGATTAACTACAGCAATTTGCTTAGACAGTGGACCTAAAAGTAACAATCTTTTAATTATCCGGAATGTAGAACCCCAGAATTTCTCATTATCCAAAATTGGAACGATCTTGTATTACTTCCTTGCTAAACATATTGTATGTTTAGCAACATATTGCTAAACATATTGTATGTTTAGCAATATGTTGTAACATATTGTATACAAAATAACAGACTATTACCAAAAGTTGGGCAATGTATGTTTTTTTAAAGCATCGTGAATAACTAGCCCATCAGCTTAATGTCAGTAGACTATTGTTGAAACCATTCTAGATTTTCTTCCTCATTTGTATCCTGTTGTAAAAACTCCGTTTGTTCTATGTCCTGCAAAGCTTTATCTTGAAAATTTTCATCACCTGTATATTTGTTTGATTGCTCTAATCATATTGACTGCATTGTCTACACTTGCACATACTACTCGATCTTTGCTGATACCAAATCTATATAGATTATCTTCAGAGTTGTGCTGTCCTTCTGTATCTATCAGTGCTAAAGTTTTAATATCATTTTTTCCCACATAACAATATTGAATATTTATTTCCAAATAATTCTTTTGGTGTTGAGTGTCTGCAACTATTTTCACATAAATAAATTTATGTAACAACATTTCCTTTATTTCAGCTTTCTTTTTGAAAGCAAATTCATTAATCAAATTGCGTACAGAACTATGTCCAGTACTGATTCCAAGAGTTTTACCTAATTGGCCTATAACCTTCAAATGTTTTCAACGAAACTCTGTTATTCACTATCATTCTAATAATTCACTTTGTAAAAGTTTTAGCACTAACTTGATTTATCGTTATACTACTAGTGATCGCAAAAAAATCAAAAGTAGTCTGTTTAATTATTTTTAGTATTGAAATCTTGTGAATGTGATAAAAATGTTTCTTATGATTTTCTTTTGGCCATAAGGCTCATTTCTGATTCAACAATTTTATATTCTAATAGATGTGATCTTTCCAAATGCCATTTCATAATGTAAACTTTTGAGTTTTTTATTTGCACGCCACATGAAATCACCTTTTCATTAATCTTTTCTGTAATCTTACATGTAGCCAGTTTAGTATTTGTATCAATAGGAAAATACTTATCTAGAAACCTCTCAGGATTGTTTGAGTTTGAAGCATTTTTATTACAAACTATGGAAAACAAAATAGATGACAATTAACCATTATATAGCACAATAACTTGAAAAAAAAAAAAAAAAAAAAAAAAACGATTGCTTTTTAAATAACTTATGGAAAAATCAAATTTTTAAAATTAATAGAAATAATAATAAAAAAATAAATAAAAATAATATCAATAATCTCAAAAAAATGTTTTAAAATCTTTTCTTTATTTTATTTGAAACTCACGTATTTAAATCTATTTTTAAATTGTTTCAACTAATTAAAAATGTTAAAACAAATCATGTGACTTAATACATCGATAAAGTATTTTTTGTTAACCAATCATTGATTTTGATTAGAAATATTTTTTTAAAGTAACTTTTTATACTCAACAATATTAACCACATGATATGATAAGGTTGCTAGACGCCTGGCTCTTATGGAAGAGAATACAGCCCCAAACTTGTAAAAATAAATTTTTCTGTGTTCTCCTTTGTAAAAGCCAGACATCTGGCAACCCTATATATTACACAAAATAATTAGATAAAAGTTAAATTCTGAAAAAACACAATTTTTTGAAAGTAAACAATTTTATAAGCTCAAGTACAATTTTTAAAACATGAAAATCATATTTTAATTGTGTCTTTGTACCTCAAATTGTGCATCTATTATTTAACATTATATATATATATATAAATATATATATATATATATATATATATATATATATATAAATATATATATATATATATAAATACATATATATATATATAAATATATATATATATATATATATAAATATATATATATATAAATATATATATAAATATATATATATATATATATATATATATATATATATATATATATATATATATATATATATATATATATATATATATATATATATATATATATATATATATATATATTAGACTGCTTCATTTTGAGGTCATGAAAAAGTTTAAAGCACCATGGAGTGTTATATGCTGTGCTGACCCATATTTTATTAGAATTTTTTTTATTTTAAATTTTGACCACTTTTAAGGGTTGCTCAAGTGCCTCAAAAGTCATATTTTAGACTTTTTTACCCTTTTTTAAGCCCATTTTTCGCACGTTTGAGCAAGTAGTAAAACTCAAAAAAATTAATTTTTTTTTTCCAGAGTTTTTTCTAAGATAGAATAAAAAAATTGAAATTGCATGGTATTTTTATTTATTGAAATAATTTGTGTAAATTTATCTACAAAAACGCAAAGTTATGCAGATTTTTACAAATTATTGCGCTTCGTGTTAATTTAAAAATGTTTCCTATTTGCTTAAATATGTTATGCAAATTACTTTTTAACAAAAACGATATTTAATTTTGATTTAAAAACAGGGGAAATAATTGTTGATTACTTTTATGATATACTTACTCCATATACTTATTAAAGCTATTTACTACAAATTGATTCATGCCAGGAAAAAGTAAGAAAAAAGTTGACACACATTTTTTGGTAGGGGAATCCAGGCCACCCTTACCAAAAGACAAGTTTGCTACAGAGCAAGAGGTTTTGCAATACTTCTTGCATTTGAAGGAAAAGTACCCAAAACAAAAAGAAAGTAGAATTATCCACTGTCCATTGACAAAAAACTTTGAAATCAGCTGCCATAAATAACATATTTGCTGCACTCTTTCAAAGTTAATTACACCTTGGATGAAGGGTGGATTTCAGATTTTACTGAAGATATTGCATTTTTATTGGACCAATTAGGAGATAGAAAAACTAGAATAGGTGGAACCGATACAAGGTACCTTTACTCTGTAAACAGGAGTTTATCCAAAATTAAAAGGAAATCAAATTTGCATGAAACCATGTCAGAGAGTGAATTCAGCTCAAATGGATCGGAGAAAGATGAAGATAATGATGATTTTTCATACCTAGATCCAGAGTTAAAGAAAAAAGTCAAAAAAACTAATATTGTTATGCTTCCAAAAGATATTCTTAAGAGAACTGCTGATACTGCTATTGGGGAAGGAATAAGTCATAGGCAGCATGCTTCGATGGTTAATAGTATAATCGCTAAACTGGGTGGAAATGTAGCTGAATTTAAATGTTCAACCTCTACAGCATTATGCGCTGTAGATAAGGTCATTCATGATGAATCTAAGAGGATCAAGGATGATTTGAGAAATTTTAGAAAAATCCATAAGAACATTTTAGTTCAACTCCATTTTGATGGAAAAGTAGGTCATGAATATACTGATGGGAAAAAATTGGAACAAGATCGATTAGCAATATTACTAAATGGTAACATGGAAACGCACCTGTTGGGAATTCCACCAATTTCTTCTGGAACTGGCAAAAATCAAAAAAATGCGATCAGAGATATCTTAAATAGCTTTAACCTTACAGACAATATACAAGCTGTTACATTTGATACCACCAGAATCAACACTGGAAACAAAAATGGAGCTGTATCTTTACTGGTAAATGAAGTCTTTCAACGACCAGTTCTATCTATTGCATGCCGACATCATGTCAATGAGCTACACATAACACATTTCTGGAAAAATTATCAAAGTAGCATTACTTCTGGACCAGATAATCTGCTGTTTAAAACTTTAAAATCAGCATGGAATGATCTTGACGCGGACAACCAGGTAGGTTTTTACAAAATTAGCTACCATTTTGTGAAATATTATTTTTTTCAAATAATTTTCTCTTTCCAATTTTGAGTTCTTTGAATTTTTATATATATATATATATATATATATATATATATATATATATATATATATATATATATATATATATATATATATATATATATATATATATATATATACACTTACTAAAGCATGTTTTGATAAGCATTTGCTCACTTTTTGTGCTTACTTTAAGGTAAACCGTTTTTTTCGAAAAAGAAGAGGAAAAAAACGAAGAATGATAAATAAAACAATTGCTTCCCCATCCCTAACCCTGAGTCGATGTAGCAGCACTTCACTGCGAGTCAGGCTATTTGTCAGTCGTTGTATGTACTGAAGCCCCCAGCAGCCGGCTATTTCAGTATGACGTCAGATTGCTTACCAAAGTACGCAATACTATTTGTATATATATATATATATATATATATATATATATATATATATATATATATATATATATATATATATATATATATATATATATATATATATATATAATATATATACAACGTATAATATATAATATCATTATCAATATCAATATCATTTAATATTGCAATAATTACTAGTTTGCCTTATTGTTTTTTTTTTTATAAAGCATATGAAAAAATGCTATATTTACAAATTATAAATATTTTAATTAGGGTAATTGTTTAAATTCTTTAAAAAAATCTCATTATATAAAATAATTACTTTACGGAACTTTGATATTTCAAAATATTAAAGGGCGGAGCTCTGGAGCTCTGGCAGGAAATATTTTAGCTCCAGCTCTTATTCATGTAAAATCACCAGCTCTTGCACCATGTCACCAGCTCCAGAGCTGTTCCAAAGCCCCGGTACAAAAATATGGTTTACCATGAAAGTATCATGCAACTTGGTTCATATAAACGATAGTTTTTGATTTTAAGAGACAAAAATGTTTTAAGTAAACTCTAAATAATTTTAAAAAAAAACAGCAAAATATCAAAAAAGAATTTTTTATAACTTTTATAAAATTTTTTTTTGACTTATGCTTTAAATCATTTTTTTTTAATGAGTATTTTATATGTATTTGACTTTATTACAATAGTTATATATATTATTTGACTTTATTATCATTTTATATGTATTATTTGACTAACAAGTGTTAAGCTTATAAAAACAAGGTGAAAATTTACAGAAAAACTCTTCAAAAAACTATTTGATCGCCTACTTTTCAAATTTCATTATTACAGCCAATCAGTGTTGATTAGCAAACTTTAAATGATTATTTTGAGCGCTAGTGTTGTATTTATATGAATTATGATTTTTGGTACATGGGGTAATATTAAAAATTATTATTATAAGTTAATATTACTATTATAATAATGCACTCTCACACTCTTCTTTTTGCAAAATATTTTCACAACGGAATTTTTTACTATTCCACGTGGTAACAAATGATCTAGACAATTGAAAATTAAAGGTAGTGTCTTTAAAAAAACAATTTAATAGTCTAGAAACAAACAGCTAGAGTTTCAAATTTCAAAACAAAGTTTCAAATTTCAAAATAAAGTTTATTAGGATCCACCAAATTATATATTTTATTTAAGTCAATATTTTATCTTAAATTTGGGAGCTAGTGCGTTGTCAAAGACTGTAATTGAAAAAAATTGAATATCTTGCAAACAAGTCAAATGATAATCATATATTTAAAGCATTAAAAAAACATATGAGCAACATTTTCTGCATATCAGTATCAGAGAATCATAGAATTCAAGAAATTAAAAATTTTAACAAAAATAATTTTTTTTTTTAGAAATAAAATAATTCTCATCTAACATTTATCCATTTTAGTGATAAAGATTATATAGAAAATACTGAAGTCATAACAACAAAGTAATAAAACTTACCAATCCTGATGATTCTTTCTGAGATGCACAAAGAATAATATTCTTCTCAATGAAGGTCATAAACAGTGTTAGAATTGACATGAGGGTAAAGTAACTAACAATCATCAAGGTTTTTTAAATAAATAAAAAGTTTTAAATGTAAATTAGTATATTTATTTTTTCAATATTCCTGATTTTGTAAGTTTGTTGATATAACAGATCTAAATATTATCAAAAAAATACTTCTAAATTTGAATCAAATTAAAACTAAAACTATGAATGCATGTTTAGGATACAATTCTGATGTCACAATAAAATAACCTGCCAGGGAACTACAGTACATACATCAACTATCTTATAGCCAGTAGCCCGCAAAATCAGTGCCACACAGAGGAGCAATATTTTCTTACATTTTTGTTTATTTTTTTCGTTATATAGTATATATATAAATATAAATAATTATATATAATAAATAATATATATATATATATATATATATATAATTATATATAATAAATAATATATATATATATATATAATTATATATAATAAATAATATATATATATATATATATATATACATATATATATATATACTAATATATATATATATATATACATATATATATATATATATATACTAATATATATTTCTATATATATATACTAATATACATATATATATATATATATATATATATATATATATATATATATATATATATATATAAATATATATAAATATATATATTTACATAAAAATATATAATAAAATACACAAACAAGAAAAATTATTTATTCCATTTTTAACTTAAATTTTTACAACAAAAAGATACTTAAGCTAACTAGTGTATCAAAATAATACAAAATGGGGGTTGTCTATAAATTACATCACGGTAAGATGTTGTGATGAGGGAAAGGGAGGAGACCAAGATCAAAATTGTGTGACGTAATTTATGGACAACCCATTAAACAGGTAAAAGTACCAACCATTAAAAAAAAGTTGGGAGTTAATAAGCAGAGTGCAACTTGGGAAATAATAAGCAGAATGCAAAGAGGTGAGTTAAAAAACAGTAGAAAGAAGACTCATCTCAAGAAGACTATGTATACTTGGTTTCTTTTAAAGGTCAGCATTGAATGATAAACTTAGAAAATGTAAAGTAGAGGACTTAGCATGTTGCCATTCATCGATATAAGAATATCAACAATATTGTGATAATTGTTAGTAGTAAATAACTGAGTTTTGCTTGGGTTAAAATTCACCAGCCACAGCAAATTCCAAACTTTCACAGAAAGCAAATCCAAATCAACCAAAGATTGGTATCTAGTTAAGTACTAGTTGCCACATGGTAAAAAAAGTTAAGTTAATCCAAATCGTTGCTAGTTATCAAGATTGGTTCTAAGCTATCAAAACTTGATGATCTACTTCACAAAAGTGTTTTGTCAAGACTGAAGTATATAGTTGTGTGGTTAGCAAATAGAGCTACCTAGATAAGAGACAATACAGGACCAGTGATGAGACATAGTGGAGCCTTAGAGAATACTTGAAATGAAGGAGAGTATTTTTCAGCCTTATTAAGAGTTTTTCAGCAGACAGGAAAAAAATTTTTGTTATAGTATTTGTTATATAGTTTAAAGAGTAATGTAGAGAGTTTAAGAGAACGCTTTTCTAAGAATGTTATCTGGAACACTGGAAGATGTAGAAGAATTTACAGAAGCATCAAAAGCAGGAGTGATTTGGATGTCTAACAGTGAATTGGTCTTGGTGTTTGACAATACTTTTATAAAAAAAAGTCACTTGTTTTTAAAAATCTGTGAAAAAAGATAAAAAATAAATCATTAGTAATAGCAGTTGCACATGGAGAAAACGATAGGGTAACCTAAACTATGGTGGTAACAAAAAAAAAAAAATATATAATAATAATAATAATAATAATAATAATAATAAAACCTTTCTTGTCTCAATGTGATCTCAATCAATCAATCAAGGAGATTATAAAAAAAGCACAATTTTTAGCAGAGACAAAAAAAATATCACTCCAAGGACCATCACAAAGAAAATTACAAAAATTAATAAATATGGCTATATAATATATATAATATATAATATAATACCATATAATAAACAATATATTATAAAATATAACTATACTTAATGGCGTTAATTTGGTGTAATAGATTGAAGTAAGAAGTGTAAAAAATCCAAGATAAAATTTATAGTGATATTATAGCATGGTCCAAATCATCATCAGGAGAAAAAGGAGAAAGTAACCACAAAAATTGAAATACAAGACACAAATCAAAGAGCCAAGGTTGTCAATAAAATTTGAAATATAAGGTCACTATAGCTCAAAGCTTTTCTATAAAAAAAAGTCACAAGTTAACTATTTGAGCAAGTGATTACAAAACCTTTGAGCAGTGTCAGCAGGGTTAGTGGCACTAGAACCAATCCAGATCAGGTTCAGAATCACTATCACCCCATTACTGGTATTATGTAACCCAGTACCACCTACCCTATGCCCTGATGCCTTTTAGATTGTGCTTTTTCAGGCAAAGGCTAGGAGAAAAAAATACTAACTAAAAAATCCCCTGCCTTGGGGCTCTTGGTTGAGTAAAGGCTAGAGATGGTATCTCAATAAAAGTACTCATCTTGGGCAGATGTTAACTACATCTATCTACTGTCTTGTAGGAGGCCTCTTAGGCAAAGACTTTAGGGGTAAGAAGAATAATTTTGTTGACCAGCTATGAATCCCTTCTTTATCTATTAGGCTGGCATAGATATAAACCTGTGTTACATTGTTTCCTGTCAAGGATAATAAATGCTGGATCTTCTTGACTTTTCTCAGAGGTTTTTGCTTGTTCAATGGTTCTGAGGCCGGCTGGTATTAAGGTTTCCTGAACTCTGTGGTAACTCTCAGAGAGGCTGATTCCGT
The DNA here is from genome assembly GCF_022113875.1 of Hydra vulgaris. NCBI lineage: Eukaryota > Metazoa > Cnidaria > Hydrozoa > Anthoathecata > Hydridae > Hydra > Hydra vulgaris. The sequence continues at coordinate 26,632,956 of NC_061161.1, read as the reverse complement.
CAACAGCTGCAAAATATCATTAAGATATTTTTATAAGAGTATTAACAGTGCCATGATGCACATGGATGGTGTCTTAGTTAATGCTTTTTGTGCGCATTGTCAAGGTCACATAAGGAGCCCTATGTTATGACTTAACGTTAATTAACAGGACTGCATAGCTCATTGTCTGGGAGGCTTAGCTCTATTTATAAATGAATCAAGTTCTTTTTAAACTTAAATTATGCCAAAAGTAAATCAAAATATTAAACATAAAAAAATCATTTCTACTACCTAACTGTTTTAATATTTCTTTTATTAATATTTGTGGTCTGTGAAGGAACCTTTTATCAGTTAAATCATACCTTTTGCAAAATTAACCAGACTTGCTTACGCTTAGTGAGACTAATTTAAATTCTGCTATTCCTTCTTCTGATCTCAGTGTTGATGGGTAATATCCTTTAATTTGCAAAGACTCTAATAGTTACATACTTGACTTAGGGGTTTATACATCCATCAATTTAACTATTTGTCATGAAATCAGGTTCAAATTCTTTGACCATTTCTTTATGTGTTTACGCTTAGCACCTCTTCATTTTATCACCTTTCTTTTTGTTCTTTATCGTTCTCTTTCTTCCCAAGACTGCACTCTCTTTTTACCCCTCTGCCAATATTGTAGTTATTGGTGACTTAAATGCTCATCACACTAAATGGCTTGGCTCTAAGGCCACCCTAAATGGCTTAGCACTAATGCTGCTGGTACTAAAGCTTATAACTTTTGCAATTCTCAATCTCTTACTCAGTTAACTTTGTGACTCAATTTCCTAACAACCCTGATCATTTACCTTTATTCCTTGATTTGTGTCTGGTCTCTTATCCTAGCTTGTGTTCAGTTTCTCTTTTTACTCCCTTAGGTGGTTCTGACCATGGAATGACCTCTTCAAATCTTTCATCTTGTACTTCATTTTCGGACTCACCCTATCATCGCACTACTTAATACTACCCTAAAGCTGACTGGGACTCTTTTCATGATTTTCTTTGTGACTCCTTGGGCTGAAGTCTTTTCCCTCTAAGCTGAAAAATGTGCCTTCAACGTAACCTCCTGGATTCAGGAAGGAATGGATGCTTTTATTCCTTCTCATTGGTTCTGAGTCAGGCCTCATTCTACTCCATAGCTTTAACTCTCTTGTGCTACAGCTACATCTATTCGTAATCATTTTTTCATCTTTTTCAAAAGAACAACTCTCTTAAGAACAAATGGCTATTTATTATTGCAAGAAATTGATGTAAATGGTGCTGTCAGATGCTAAGCTCCATTATTCTCAGTTCACTAAATCTCAGATCTTTTTCAGAAGTTAGGCTCTAGAGACTTTTGGAAAATCTTCAACAGTTGTTAACAAAGGTCTAACATTCCATCTCTCATTCATGGGACTGATCTTATTAACCCTCTCAAGGATAAGGCTGAACTATTTACAAATAACTTTTTTTCTAATTTGACTGTCGAATCTTATGGCCATTTTCTTGTTTCCATTCCAATTAAATAGTTTAACTAATTGTTAGACATTCAAACTACTCAAGCTTCCGTTGTTAAAATCATATTTTGATTAAACTTTGCTACGGCTTGTGGTCCAGACAACATTACTGTCACAGTCTTACAAAATTGTTCCCTAAA
>NC_061161.1:26478808-26626308 GCF_022113875.1 Hydra vulgaris | reverse complement strand
TTTTATAAAGAAAAATACATATTCATTAGTAAAAAATGGAGACTGTCATTAAACTAAAATGTGCCTTATTATTTATTTAATGGAATCTGTAATGTGCGCGTGCATAATGAAACCTCCGTTATATAAATATATTCAACGTAATATTAGTTTCATCGGCAGATGTTGTAGTCTACTCGTGATTTCTTTACCTTATAATATAACTTGATTTATGAAAAAAACTTATTGAATCGCACGCAGAAGAAATTTAACAAATTGTCTTCATTCAAAAATTGCGAGTAAAATTTTTTCTGTGCCGACCCCCTCCCCCCGCATAAATTAAAGGTAAAGGTATCTATATACCTTTAACTAATAAGAAAAGCAAAAAGTAATAATTAACAAAGTAATTTTTAGAAAAATACAAATAGATTGTTCATTCATTGGCACATTTTTTTCTCGAAATCTCGATCATCTCGAAAAAATGTCTTGATATTTTTGTTATCATGATAACAAAAATATAATGACATTTTTTGAGATATTAAAAAAAATGTCATTCCTTAATTACAAATTTTTTTGCAAATGTTTTTTATTATAAATTCAGTAAAAAATTCTTAAAAAATTTATATTACAAAAAACATTTATATTCTGTATTAATAAATATGGAATATGGATTTTTTTAAAGTTTTTTACTGAAAACTTTGAAAAATTACTACTTTTTATTAAAAACATTGCAAATTGTAGTTAAGGATTGGCAAACAATTTTTCATGTTGCTAAATATTTAGATAAAAAATTTAGCGTCAAATTAATCGCTATAAAAAGGAAAGATATATCGCAATGAAAAGTTACAACAATTATTTTTAAAGTAAATGCTTTTTTTTAATAAATGTCTTTATATATCGTTATTTAGAAGTTAATGTGGTTTTTTTAAAAAATAATTACTTCTTTTATGTTACGGCTAATTTGAAAGTTAAAAAATGATAAAAAGTAGCTTAACCAAAACAGCTCTACGCATACGTAAAAATCGCTTAGGGCGTAGGTAAATCGCTCTATGCGTAACGATTTAAATTTATATTAATTTATATAAATATATATATATATATATAAATATATATATATATATATATATATATATATATATATATATATATATATATATATATATATATATATATATATATATATATATATATATATATATATATATATTGCTAGCGAGAAAGTTACAAAAAACAAAACAAAAACAATAAACTTACGACTACAAAAGTAATAACACTTTAGTCACTAACTGCATTATAAAAGTAATAAAACTATAATAGTGTTATTACATGTATAGCACTTATTACTTTTAAAGTTCATTCTTTGCTCAAACAACATTATTAATTCCAAACATTTATTAAAGTAGAAAAGCATCTAGAAAAAATAAAGCGGATATTCAAATATTATTAAAAATTTCAGGAACTTTCACATATCACTTAAATAACGTTATAAAAAAGTACTTTATAAAAAGTATAGCATTATGAAAAACATTTCGTAAAAACGCGCGTTAATTTTAAAATCAACCAATAAAAAATTTTTATTGGTTAATTTTAAAATTAAGGCGCGTTTTTACGGTCTATTAGCAATGTTTCTCATAATGCTAAACTTTTAATACAATACGTTTTCATAAAGTTGTCTGTCACGATTTTATAAGTTACTTTAGTTTTAATATTATTTGAACATCCACTTTATTTTTCTAGATATTTTTCTACTTCAATTAAAATTTGGGGATACTAATGTTGCTTGAACAAAGAATGGATTTTAAAAGTTATAAGTGCGTTATAAAAGTAATAACACTATTATAGTGTTATTACTTTTGTAATGCAGTTAGTGACTAGAATGTTCTTACTTTTGTAATCGTAAGTTTATTGTTTTTTTTATTTTTTCGCTAACAAATTTAATTTGATTCTCCCCTTATAAACAAGGAACACGGTTTTGTATAAACTAAAATTTTTAATGCTTGATATTTTTCCAGATTTTGCGTTTTGCATTCGCTTAATTCAATCCTTGTTGCTACATTAAAACTATAAAAGTAAATTTTACAAACACATTGCAATTTTTATTTTTACTATCCTCTTAAAAAAAATTAAAAAAAGGAAAATCATTCTTTTTATTGTAGACTTCAAACTCTTTTTTTTATTGCTTCGCCTTATTTAATTTTGTTGCTGAATGTAACTCTAAAGAAACAAAAATAAAAACAGAACACAAATTATTTAAATTATTAATTTGTTTTTATTTTTTTCTATTTCAATCTCTTTTTATTTTGTTAGTTTTTTTTTTGTTTTTTTTAAAACTTTTTCAGCATTATTTTAAAACTTGCAAACGGCCATGTTCACGTTTTCTAAAATAATCTAATCGCGTGTGGTCACACGAAACAAAAAACTGCATGCCTTTCCTGGGAAGGCTTGATATATATATATAATATATATATAGGCTTGGCCAAGTAAGGTGTGCGATTTCACGTCATAATAGGACCACGCAAATACAATTTGATTTAAAAACCTGACCGCGGCTGTTAATGTGTTTTGAAAATTTTTATACATTTTAAAAGGGTGCTGAAAAAATCTTGAAGAAACTATAAAGAAACTTAAAAAAAACTTATCGTAATGAAGCAAATGAATCTTCGTAAAAAAATTAACATAAGATAAAATAAAAATAACTAAAACTAAAATAAAAAATAAAATGAAAACTTAACTAAAATAAATAATAAACTTTAACGATTAGATTATTTTGAATAAATAACTTTGAATTGTTTATTTTTACTGTTTTTATTATAATATTATGCGAAACCCTTTTTAAATAAAGTAACAATTTAAATCTAACAATTGTTAATTAAATGCGAACATTTAAAAGTAAAAAAAAAGATTCTAAACAATTCTTTGCAGTAATGTAAACAAAAGAAAAAATTATTAAATTGTTTATTTAAAAAGTTGATATAATTTTTTTTTTTAATATATATATATATGTATATGTATATATATATATATATATATATATATATATATATATATATATATATATATATATATATATATATATTTTATACTATTTTTATCATATTTATATATACTTTTTAATTTTTATTTTATTTCTATTTTTATACATATTTAAATTTATTATTTTATTATAAAAATATATTTTTTTAATTAATTTTTGTTATTTTTATTTATTTATTTTATATTGTATTTCATTTTTAACTTCATCTATTTACAAAAACGATTAATTACAATAATATAACCAAATTTAAACCTTGCTGTAACCCTAAATAGCCTGACTCGCACTACCTTACGAGTCAGGCTATTTGTCAGTCGATGTATGATTTTTTCGTTCTCTATAAAAGTTTCTTACAGGTATATTTTTTTATAAAAAAAAATCATGCTTATGGGGACAAAAAAAATGAAATAACAATTTCTTTTTGTTAAAACATATTTAATGTTTTTTCTGTTGCTAACTCAAATAGAAGTTTTATAACTTTTTTAGCAAACGTTATCACAAAGTTAAACTTTTCTTTTTCTCAAATAAGTTTATAATTTTAATTAAGTTTTAAGTAATATAAGTTATAAATTTAATAACAAAAGCTTTTTAAACTTAATTAAATTTTGTCCGAAAACTTTTATAATTGTCTAAAAACTTTTCTAATTTACTGAGTGACATAGGTTAATATTTAAAAAACAAGTTTTTTTAAATGTTTTACTTTGACTGCTAAAACACAATTAAAAGTATGTGAATAGTGACTATTTTATTTTTAACGATAAGCAAACTATTCCCCGTTCAAAACACAACGTTTTTAGAAATATTTTTTTCCAAATTAAATAAAAAACTTTTAATATTTACATATGGTTTTTAGCAAATGCTTTTACATAATTAAATTAACAACGTTTCTCATAATTAATTTGTATTTATTAGACAATTTAATATTATTAATAAACTTACATACATAAAATTTTATTTAATTCCGTTAAATGTTTGCTGTAAACGCTTTATATAAAGAGGTCTCATTCACAAATCACCATTTATTGTTCGTAGAAATTTGCCCTCTAATTTTAACAGAATGACGTAAGTTAACATGAAAAAATGAGTTTTTTAATTGAAGTATAGCTTTAACATTTTACCACAGTTCAAAAAACGCAAATAAAGATATTGAAATAGAGATTTTTTTTTGTTTTAACAATAAGCGAACTTTTTTTGTTGAATTGAACAAGAATCTTTAACAAAAAATTTTTATAAAAAAATTTAATACAAAATGAAGTAAACCATTATTAGTTTTCCCCCTCCCAAATTTTTAGGACGAGCACGATTTTTTACTCTTGTAACTAAATTAGCGAGCGTTTTTTATCGCGCCGGCAATTTATAAATATTCCATTAACAAGCGTGTTTCATGTGACCGGAGCAAAAAGCTCCTGCGTCATGCCAAGGCCTGATATATATATATATATATATATATATATATATATATATATATATATATATATATATATATATATATATATATATATATATATATATATTATATATAACTCTTGGTATTCATTGCAACCGAGGTAGCGGCAAGAAAGAAACTGCGTTTCTTTGTTTTATAAGAAAACGTGAACAAAAACGTTTACAAATATCTAACATACATAAACTTTAAATTAAGTAATGTTAAAACATACTGAAACATTTATCGAGTTTTACAGTTTGATTTTCACTTGAAAATTGGATTGCATCAAGCTCTACTAAATTTTGATATAACACATTTTTTTCCATTAAAAAAATCATTAAAAAATTTTTTAAACAATGTGCTGGTGTGGTCGGGTGGATAGCACACCAAGCTTCTGGGCAAGTAAGCCGTGGCTCGATTCTTACCTCTGGTGACTTTTTAATTTTTTTTGACTATTTTAAAATACAAAATACTTTTGAAGTTTTATAGAGATTATCTACAAACATATGTAAAGATATTATACACTTTTACAAATAAAAATATTTGAAGAAAGCCAAAATTTTATAAAATATCAAAAAAACATCACTGGGAGAAAAAATTTGTCGCGTATGTGTCATGATTGAGATACTTATGAGGTATTCCATAAGAAAGTGGGACAGGTATGTAACCCACCATCTCAGATTTTCTTCATACTTTATAAAAATGGTCATCTATATAACATAGACTACCTTGCAAAATTTTAGCACTGGTATCAAAGGGGCTTTAGTGTTGTTACTTTAAAATCAGTTATTTTTAGCCGTTTTTTCTGTTCGGCAGCCATTTTGATTTTACTATAGTTTTTGTTTTACAAGTTACTGCTTAACTAAACATGTAATTAAGCTGAAAATGAGCCCCAGTAAAGTTTTTAGGACGAGGAATCAGAATATAATATTTGTTTGTAATGAGAATATTTAGAACTATATCAATATGGCGATTGTACTTCACCTACAGGTATTTTTGAAATTTTAACTAAGGCAAAAAGGAGGTCTGGTAACCATGGTAGCATTATTTTTTTGTGATATTTTTTTTGTTTTTATTTAAATAGATATGCTAATGAGTTTTTTGGTGCAAAATGTAAAGGTGGGTTTTTTAAAATTTTTTGTAAAAATATAGGAGTATTATGTGAAAAAATAAGTATTATAGGTCTGTGTTCATGATTTTATTTTAAATTAATTGACATTTCCAATTTTCATTAGTTATCAAAAATATTATACAAAAGAAATCCTTTAAACCTATTATTTAAAGAAACTTTATTTCAAATGAATATTTCTTTTTTAAATTTTTGCTTTCTAATTAATGACATATTATGTCATCTTTGACTAAAACAGAAGAAAAACTCAATATTTAAAACCCTAAGACTTTGTCTGATTAGTCTGATGTTTTATCAGCTGTTGTTTGTTCTAATAGCTTATCATTAATTAAAAAAAATTATAAAATCAAAGTTAAAAAAATAAATACATAAAATACTATATATTGTACATATTTTAAAATACTAATTATAAATGGTAAATATTTTTTCCATTTTTAATAAATGCATTAAAATGTATTAAATATGTCTGTGTATTTTGTGTTTATTTATAGCTTATTAAAAAATTGAAAAAAATAAAATGAACAAGATTTTATGTACAGTTGGTATTTTATCAAATGATCAATGTCATAAAATGGTGTACACTAAATCTATTGGATTGAAAGATTTATCAAGCTATTCAGAGAAAGATAGAAATTTATTATTATGGAGATCTGGGCTATCAATATTAAATGTTAAGGTGGTACTAAAGCATTAAAATCATAAAAAAACGATTTTGGGATTTTTATTTCAATATATGTAGAATTCAATGCTGGTTTCAAATATGTATAACTTTATATGTTTTTTTAATAGTATTAGAAGATATAAGGTTTTTAAAAAACTAGGTATAATTTTAATCGCTTAGCAACGCCTTAGCAACGCCAAGCAAGATTTGGTTTTGCCCAAAAATTTAGTTATATATCCATGTTTTTAAACAGGGGGTCGCATTGAATCTTACAAATAAGTTTTTTTTTGATAAAATGTCTTAAATCCATTAGCTAAAATCACATTATTTTCATTAAATCACAACTGCAAGTTTCAAATTTTAAAGTGAAGTAGATACCTAACTACAAATACAATAATTGATTGTTTGGTGCTGTTCCTTATTTATTTATTTTATTTAGAATTATAAAAATATTTATTAAGTATATTAGTTGGTTTTTAAAAATGCCAAAGTCTTTAAAAGCAAAGAAAAAGATGAAGTTTAAAGGTAACAGATTCACAAAAAACAACAAACTTGATGATAAAACCATGCAAATCGAAAAACCTTGTTCAAGTGAAAGAAAACTTAGAAAGAAAAAATGCAGTAGTTCATTTAGTAACAACGATGATTATAACATTTTAATAAACTTTTTAATTCTTCAGAATGAGCTTGTAAAATTTATTTTTTGTCCTAAATCTAAGAAAACAGTAACTTTGTCAAACAATTTCAAAAAAAAAAGGGATTTTCTTATCTTCTATGTTTGAATTACACAAATTGTGACTGGAAATATGAATTTTAAATCTCACAGAAAACAAATAAACTTACTTTAGGAAAAGCTGTAAGCTGCATTAATTATCAAATGGTTATAGCTTTTCGTGAGATTGGTCAAGGTTATCAGGGAATCCGTACATTTGCTAACATTATGAACATGCTGACACCATTATCATTTCCTGGATATCAATTAATAAATAATAAATTACATACTTTTTATAGCGATGCAGCTTCAGAAAGCATGAGCAATGCAGCTTAAGAAACAAAGAGTTTACTTGCTACCAATACTTTTGATAACAATAGCATTACAAATTGCCAGGTCTCAGTTGATGGTACATGGCAAATGCCGCAGTTTGCTTCAAAGTATGAAGGGAAAAAAACTAAGTGATGGAAAAAAATTGAATGGAGCAGGAAGATTGACAGATAAAGTTATAAATAAACTTCAAAATTATTATGGAATGGCAATTAGGCAGAATAAACTATTATACCCAATGAAGAAATCTGTTTGGGCTGTGTTATTTCATAATAGAAATATAAGTAATCCCATCGAACGCCATCAATTCTGCCCTCAATCCAAAAACAGTTGGTGCTTGTGGAAAACAGATAGATTTAATGATCAAAACAAATACAAACCCACATTGAATATACCATTGTCAATCAAAGCTGTTTTTCTCCCAATTTTTCATGGTCTTTCAAGTGATGAGTTACTTTCCAAATGTTTACACGGACAAACCCAAAGCAACAATGAAGCTTTAAATTCTATAATATGGAAAAAATGCTCTAAAAATATTTTTGTTGGAATACTACAGTTTAATGAAGGAGCTACTGGTATTTGCAAAGTTTTTGAACGTTTAAAAATTCCTGTCGGACAATTTATGAATAAAGGATTTATTTAAAAAAACAGTGAACGAATCAGAAATATGAGGAGAAAATCATCAAAAAAAGGAATACAACAAAGAAAAATCCTTGAATATATAAGAAAAGGTTACTCAGACATTGAAAATGAATCAGAAAAACTACCAGCTTATTCTATTGGTGGTTGGTAGTTGACTTTGAAAGTTTATTGTTTTTAAAACATGTTTTTTGCCATTTGAATATTTTCAATATACACGATTACATAGAATTAAATATCTCAAGATCTAAAGGTGCAATTACAATGAAATTTTCAGGATGTATTCATGACACTCATATGCAGGAGTTGTACTAGAATTAAGTTCTAATACAAAATAGTTCATGAAATAATGCCAGATATGTCCCCCACCTGACACCCGCAGCTGGTTCAACAAGGTAAAATTGCCTTTACTCCTAAACTATATGCATACAGTAGATGATTCTAGTACAACTCTTACATCATTATGAGACCTATGTTATTGTAAAGTTTTGGAGCAAGTAAATGAACCTATCTTGAGATATTGCATTCTGCGTATTTTTCTTTTTATGTGTTTTTAGATTTGGGTAAGCGAGGCAAAGAAAAATTTTTTGTTACAAATTATTTCAAAATTTGTATATTTTAGTTTTATATATATAAAACTTCTAATTAACAACTTTTTAATACTTTATTTAACATTTTAATAATAGCTTTAGTACTACCTTAATGTTAAAATCTGTTTACATCATGAACAAATTTTACTTAACCGGTTTGCTAACTCAAAAAAAATTGCATCAACCCATTTAAAAAGCATAAAACTAATGTAAATGGTAAATTTTTACGTTTTTAACTTATTGTGCTGTCTTTTTACAAAAAATACATCTAGTACACTTTTAACTAGTTTGAAAAATTTTAATTTTTTTATTTTATTCCTAACATTATTATATTATCTAAATTAATATTTCCTAATTTTGGCGAATTTTATTCATTTATAATATATTTATAGGTGGTTTGCGAGAAATTGGTATTCAACTGGCAAAAGATATGTGTTCAATTGGTATTAAAACAACACCTGGTTTTAAAATGTGCCCTTCATGTCGAAAAGAAGTGGTAAAAAAAATAGATAATTGGTCTACCTTACAGGACCACAATGGTGAAGATAATTTTCTGGAACAAACATTTTTTGATGAAAATATAGAAATGGCACAAGAAAAAGAACTTATAAACACTAGTTTTGATAAATTAGATTTTTGATAAATTAGATTGTTTTATAAGAAAACGTGAACAAAAACGTTTACAAATATCTAACATACATAAACTTTAAATTAAGTAATGTTAAAACATACTGAAACATTTATCGAGTTTTACAGTTTAAATTTCATGGGGTTCCACAACATGCTAAAATTTCTCTAGGAAAAAGAAAGTTAATGCAAGCTACTGATGTTATGTCAAAAAAGCTATCAGTTATCCTCAATGTTAATGCAACAGACCTAAAAAATGATGTTACTGGGGAGCCCAATGTTGAAAATCAGAAGAAAGCTGAAGATCTAGATAAATTGATACTTTGGTCTTTAAGGAAAGCAGCTGAAGTATTTAATATATCAAAATCAACCATAACTAAAGCAAGAAAACTTAAAATTGAAAAAGGAATATTAACACTTCCAGAAAAAACTAACATTGTTAGAATTAAATCAGATATCATTAATAAGGTGGAAAGCTTCTATTGTAATGATCAGTTTAGTAGGCAGTTACCAGGTATAAAAGATTTTGTAAGTGTATCCAAAAATAAACATATATCAAAGCGATTACTTCTTTGCAATTTAAAGGAATTATTTATTGAATTCAAACTAGAACACCCTCAATCCAAAATAGGATTTTCTAAATTTGCTCAGTTAAAGCCAAAATGGTGTATTTATGCTGATCAAAAAGGAACCCATGCTGTTTGTATATGCGCAAAACACCAAAACCTAAAGCTTATGCTTAGCGCAGTTAAACTGGAGAAGAATTACCATGAACTTATTGAGAAGATTGTTTGTAGCAGAGAGTCAAGGGAATGCATGGTCCATAGATGTAATCAATGCCCTGGAATTCAAAATATTATAAATTATATGACTGCAAATCTATTGCAAAATGAAGGATCATTTGAAGAGAATAACAAAGTGGATGAAGATGAAACAATTGAATACAAACAATGGAGTACAACAGATAGAGCAGAGCTTCTAAGTAACACATCTACAATAAGTGAATTCATTGAAAGTCTTAGTGGAAAACTTGATAGCATAACACCTCACTCTTATATTGCTAAAGCACAAAGCAAATATTTAAATATATTAAAGTCATCTATACCCATAAATGAAATTATTATTTTAGTTGATTTTGCAGAAAACTTTAAATTTATCATACAATACGAAATCCAGAGTTACCACTGTAACCAACAGCAATGCACACTACATCCTGTAGTTATTTATAACAAAAATGATGAGGGTTCTACTAAAAGTCAACCAACGTCTTTATGTTTTATATCTGATGACTTAACACACGATGTTGGATTTATTTATTGTATAGTAAAAAGAACTGTCCAATTTGTACAAGAAATGTTTCCCAATACCATAAAAATCCACTATTTCTCTGGTTGTGCTGGTCAGTACAAAAATTGCAAACATTTTTTAAATTTAAGTCATCATGTTGAAGATTTTGGGATGCAATGTGAATGGAATTTCTTTGCAACATCACATGGAAAGTCACCATGTGATGGCATTGGTGGAACAGTTAAAAGACTTGTTTCAAATGCTAGTCTTCAATGTCCAATTGCTTACAAATTCAGAGTGCTGAAGAAATGTTTAATTTTTCAAAAGATAACATATTTGGCATCCACTTCTTTTTTTTAAAAGGCGAAAATATTTTATCAGTCCGTAAATCTCTGACTCTTCGATTGAATAATGCAAAGACTTTACCTGGTACAAGAAGTTTCCACCAATTTATTCCACAGGATACAACAAGCATAAATGTTAAAAGAGTCTCTGAACAGGAGGAGTTTAATCTAACATTCAACCTTACTGGCTCAATTCAATATCTTCAAAAAATCATTGTAGGAAAGTATTATATATGCAAATATGATATGTTTAACTAGGTTGGTTTGGTATTTGAAGTTGATGAAAGAAATGAAGATGCCCTTGTAAAACTCATGCATCCTCATTTACCTAACACTTCATTACACTGGCCAAATAGAGATGATTGTTGCTGGGTTCCAAAGCCCCATATTTTAATTATGATAAAAAAAACCATCATCTTCAAGATCAGGGCGCATATACCAGATAGACACAGATGATTTGCATAAAATCCAATTTTTAAATTAACTCAATCATATTACACCAATTTTCTTATATAAGCAATTTATGAATTATTCAGATGCAAGTTCTGGTTTTTTATTGACTAATTTTTTATTTAAAGCTTGTATTTGTTTGATTATTTTGACTTAATATATTACATCTATTATGAATTTTTCATTTTAACGTTTGTTAATGGGTTTTTTTCTCTTATAATAAAAGTTTTTAAAATAAGAAATTTCTTAATAAGTAACATCCAAATGTAATTTTTCATTATAATTCATTTAATTATTTTTAAAAACCCTCAAAAAACCCACCTCTCAATTTTGTACCAAATCACTCTTTAATATATCTAATTTAATATAAACAAAAAAAAAAATTTTTTAATTAATGCTACCACGGTTACCAGACCTCTTTTCCGCTTTTGTTAAAATTTCAAAAATAGCTATAGGTGAAGTACAATCCTAATATTAATAAACTTCAAATTATTTTCATTAAAAACAAATATTATATTCCGATTCCTCATCCTAAAAACTATAAAGGTGCTAATTTTCAGCTTAATTACATGTTTAGTTAAACAGTAACTTGTAAAACAAAAACTATAGTAAAATCAAAATGGCCACCGAACAAAAAAAACTGCAAAAAATAGCTGATTTTAAAGTAACGATATCTCCAAAACTCCTTTCATATTAGTGCTAAAATTTTGCAAGTTAGTCTATGTTATATAGATGACTATTTTTACAAATTATGAAGGAAACCTGAGATGGTGGGTTACAAACCTTAAAAATTTGTCCCACTTTCTCATGGAATACCATGAGTTATTAACGTTATTAATGTGCTAAGGTAATTAATCCTTATAAGCTGCGGATGGTCTGAAAAAAAATTGTCCGAAACTTAATAAAGAAAAAACTTAATAAGAAAGTCCTGCTACTCAAGAAGTTGCTGCTGCAGAGGCAAAAAAAAAAAAAAAATGTAGCTAGATAAAATTTTAAAATTTTCTTTTGACAACTTAAAGTTTATTTTGCTACATTTACTTTTTTTACTATAAATATATGCTGCAACTGTTTTTCCAAACGCCTTAATATGTTTATTATGTATTTCAAGAAAAACGCAATTAAAAAAAATTGTTTCAAAAAACGTTAAACTCTTTGTTAAACATTTTTAGAAACAAATAATTTTGATGAATTTTTTCAGAATTCTTTAAAAATATGTATTCAATAACATTTGTAGACATTTTTTTTTTTTTTTAATTTTATTTAGGTGCCCCAAGAAGTCCTAATGGTCTTATCACAGAGTACCGCAGATAAGCGTTTAATCGGAAGTTCACACCTCCTTCCTAACCGATGTCGCAAAACTTGCCCAGAGGTGGGGTTTGAACCACGGATCCTTTGTTTCTGAGGCAAGTGCTCTACCACTGCGCCACAGCTGCTCTAAATCTAAACTAGCTTATTTTGTAAAAAAGTCAAATTTGATTTTTTTTTACCTTCAGGCATTTTTTAAAAATGGCTGTAGTATGGATGATACAACAAATATATTGAAATGAGATAATTTGACGCAAAATTTATAAGCTCTTAACAAAAGCCACTTGACCAAAAAAATTAAAAGTAATTGCGGTTTAGTGCACTTGAAAACTTTAAGTATAGTGTATTGGCGTTTGCAAAGTAACATTATATAAATCATTTTTTAATTTTAATATAAACTAATTTTTTTTTAACTTTGTTGCGCTTAACCCTCCCTATATAAACAATATATATATATATATATATATATATATATATATATATATATATATATATATATATATATATATATATATATATATATATATATATATCAGGGTTGGCATTAAAAAACTCGCCCAAAAAAATCCAAAAAAAACCCACCTAAAAAAACCCTGGAAAATCTGGGTTTTATTGGGTTTTTTTAAAGATATTTAATAAGTTTATGAACTATTATAACCAACTTTAAAATTATAACTATAATATTATTTACTGAAATAACTATTAACTATTATTATTAACTTAATTATTATTAACTATTATTATTAACTATTATAACCAACAATAACAGCTATCAGAGCAGGTTTACTATTATTTGAACCATTATTTGGAAATACATTATTACAATTTTTATTCAAATATTTTTATCGATTGAGATTTTTATTACTTTATGTTATTCACCTCCCAAGTTGAATTTAAATGAGTAGTAGTGACCAGAGAAGCCAACACAACAGTCGAAGAGGCTACCTTGTTGTGGTTACAACCCTCTCTCAACTCTTACGCGGTAGTGGTGTTGTGGTAGAGCGCTCACATCATAAGTGAGAGGTTCTGAGTTTGATCCCTACCACATCCCTGGCAGTACTGCGCTCAACTCCTTTCTCCGCGCAGCAGCCTTGTTTGTTAAGGTTCGTGTTTCGGAGTTATAGAGTTAAGAGAAGGTTATAACCACAAATAAGTAGCCTCCTCGCCTGTAGTGGCCTTAAGCCTTGAGGAGGTGAATTAATTTAAAAAAAAAAAATCTCCTAAAAACGAATCTTTATAAACAAGGAAGAGGAACAAGTGCGTTCATTCGAATTTCAAGTTCAAAGTTTAATTGAAACTTCAGTTACTACCTCCCATTCTCTAGCCTTCTTTTTCACATTTTCTCATTGACATTTTTAATTATATAGAATAATACTTTTAAATTTAAAATAAATCAATACATATGGACTAAGCGTGAAATTTTTTTTTTCTATTACAGTTTTAAATTATATTTAAAAATCTTTTTCAAAATAATTTGAAAAATTCTTGTTATAAATAATTAAACAACAATATATAAAATATATTTAAATAAAGTTAAAAAAAATAAAGTAGAAAAAAACTAATTTTCAATATCATTAAACAAAAACCCACAAAAATTTTTTACAGAGACAAAATAAAAATTAAACCCAAAAAAACCCAAATTTACCCAATAAAACCCAAAAAAAACCCACTGGGCCGAGTTTTTGCCAACCCTGATATATATATATATATATATATATATATATATATATATATATATATATATATATACATATATATATAAATATATATATATATATATAAATATATATATATATATATATAAATATATATATATAAATATATATATATATTTATATATATATATATATATATACATATATATATATATATATATATATATATATATATATATATATATATATATATATATATATATATATATATATATATATATATATATATATATATACATATATACAACCCTCGGAATTAGGAAAAATGAGGTTGGCAATAATTTGCCGACCTCAATCTTTTAAAGGTCGGCAGCAGGTCCGCAAAAAAAAAATTTATACAAAGATCATACAATAAAAGATAGAAACGAGGTCATCAATTTTTGCCAACCTCAATCACTTCTAGGTCGGCATTGCCAAGTGCCGACCCTAACTCCCAGGGTTGTATATATATGTGTGTGTGTATATATATATATATATATATATATATATATATATATATATATATATATATATATATATGTATGTTACTATTGAAAAATTGTTACTATTGATGTCATGCAACCGCTGACATCAATAGTAACAATTTTATATAAACTATAACGATTAAAAAATTATTGTAATATTTTACAAATTTTTGTTTTACGGACATACATGGAAACATAATAAACTTGAATGTTCTCAAAACATCTTGATAC
Organism: Hydra vulgaris; assembly: GCF_022113875.1. NCBI lineage: Eukaryota > Metazoa > Cnidaria > Hydrozoa > Anthoathecata > Hydridae > Hydra > Hydra vulgaris. The sequence goes on along the minus strand of NC_061161.1, from coordinate 26,611,391 downwards.
GGAAGAATAAAAAGAATATTCGCCAACACTAAGAACCTGCCAAATTAACAAACAAACTAATTCTATTGGATCAGAAAATATGCTGACTAAGCAAAATAAAGTTCTGATGAAATGTTTTAGAAATTGTATTATTCACGATTTGTTACGTTTTGAGATTTCTACCATAAATTGTTTTAAGAATATATTATCAATACTGTGGTTCATTCTCGGAGCCACATCTGCAAAGCTGTAAATTTTTTAAACTACTATTATTTGTTTACAAAAATAAATGTTTTATAATATACATTTTTTAAATTGTCAAAATTTTGAAAGTCTATTATAATTTATAGATTTTATTAGTATATTCTTATTTTTTATTCAAATGTATGTATTTTTTTGCAAATGTAATTTTGTGTATATGTTTTTTATTGTAATGTAATCTCTTAAAGCAATTTTTATGATTTAATTTGTACACAAAGACTTACAAAAATAATTGCGCTTTTAATGAAGTTGTTAACAATCATTAAAGTTAATAAAACTAATTATGTAACAAACATATAAGAAGTTTCTGGTTACTAAACACAAGCAATTCATACAAAGTAACTTGCGGATGAACAAGCACCGCGTCTGAGGTCACGACAGAACACAAATATATATAGCAAGTTATGAGATATAAAAAAAAGTTTCTAGATATTGGTTTACTAACCCTTTTCTAATTATTTTCGCTTCAGTTACCATTTTTAAAAACTCATTATACTTTTTTTCTGCTTTAAATACTAATTAAAATTAAAAAGCCCAATCACTAAACATCATCAGCGATATTGTGAAGCAGTTTCGCTTCCTTATCAAAAAGTATTTTTAACCCTTTATTTCTATCTAGATAATTTAATTTCTATAGTAACTCAATGATTTAATTATTTCATTTGTTCATCTTACTAAGAAGAATGGTTTCAAATATGTTAAACTTTTCAAACTACGCAAAGCATAAAGAAGGTATTAAAAAAATTTACTTTTTTATTTATAAAATAAAACTAAAACTTGCATTAGTTTTATTAGAATCTTGTTAGACTTTTCAGGGCCAGGGGCTATTTTTAATTTGGATGCCTTTGTATGTGCCACAGCACACAAATGACTAAACAAAAAGGTCTTCTTGACTTTTTTGGGGCCCTAACATTGCGGGGTCTGGGGCTCTCCTTAATCTAGCACTGAAAATAAGACACAAGTATATAAATAAAAATTATATTACACTCTTTGTTATATAAAGAACATTTGTTTCCTTTTTAAACAATCGTAAGATGTAACTTTATGTAAAAAACATCCCTTAATTTTATAAAAAAATTATAAAAGAGAGATGTTTCGAAAATATTTGTTCTAAATGTAAATTATTTTGCTTTAAGTTTTTTCGCTTTAAAAAATATTTTAATTGTCTCTCATCGGTCCAATTAATCTTTAGCAAATTTATTTTTGCTTTTTGAAATGTTCTTAAAACGACTAAAAAATCTGGCCAGCTTTTTGCAACTAAATATTATTTCTGTGGTCAGCAATCGAGAGCAATCACTCCCGCTTCCCGACCAAACCTGCTGATTCTTAGACCATTATAGGTATAAAAATAATCAGTGTGGAATAGGTATATATAGAAATGGTAGGTTTGGTAAACACCCGTATTTTACGGATCCAGAAAGCTAGGATATATAAGGAAAATGTATAAAAAAGTTTGGCTTGGAATAGAATTACATAGACCCATATTTTTATGGGTCTGATCTCAGCTAGTATATATATAATTATCAAAATAATAGTTCTTCAAAAGTACATCACATCTCAAAAAAAGCGAAATTATATAAAAACTTCAAAAATAATCATCATTTTATATAAAAATTATTATAGATTTCACTGCCTAGAAAATGACATTTTTAAACTAAAACTAAAAATAAGTATTTTTAGTTTTAGTTTATTATAAATTTATTATAATTTTTTCTTACAAAATTTAAGTGGACCCAATTTTATTGCATTTTTTATGCTGATGGTTTTTTGAAAACATGCCTTGTCCTTAAGTATAGAAAATTTGTTGTGTAATGGCACTAAAATAAATTTAAAAAAACATCAAAAATCTAGCGCAAAAATCAAAAAAAAAATATGCATTACATCATAATTAGTTAAATACTTGTTTTAAATTGAGGAATAGGTATAAATGTCATTTCCACATAGACTTTTTCAAAAAACAATGTTTTTTCTATATAAATTAATCTTAAAGTTTCTAAACACTGAGAACTAAAAAATTATGTATGAATGTTAAATAGAGTCCACATTCCATTAGATTCCTTGTCCTTTTTTCAATATATATGGAAAGTTTCATACAAATTAGATGTGCTTTGGTGTTTAGGAAATCTTATTTTCAAAACTACTTTTGAAAAAACCTGTATGAGGCAAGTCTTTTTTATTAATAATAATCTCAAGACATGAGAATAGTAAAGCAAAATATACAAGTGAAGCCATATAAAAGTTACTATATTCTACATATGGTTAGAAAGAGCTTGGGTCACATTAATTGATGCAAAAAATCTCAAAGTTCTAGCTTAATTATAAAAAAAGATATAAGAGACTAAAGCTCATAAAACTACATGTTTTTTGTCAGACATCAAATGTTTCTCATTGCGCTTTGGAATTGCTATCTATATAACTTATAAAAAACCTTATAAAAATATTTTGATTCTAAAATTTAAATTGATAAAATAAACATACCTTTCGAATTGCATCATCAATAGCATTTTTCAGTGAATTTCCATCCCATTTATCAACTTTGATGACTTCAGGCTAAAATTTAAAAAAAACTTTGAAAAATTTTTCTTTACACTTTTGAAAGTTTATTTGTTAAATATATAAGAGCCAGATATATATAAAGGGCAGTCTTTTTCTAAATATATAAGGGCCAGTCTTTTTTCATAAGAGTTAGTGGCAACGGAAGCTGTTAAAAGACTTAATATTTTGCTTAGATAAACTTCAGTAAAACTATTTAGTAACCTGAAAATATTTGTACTACAACATAATAAATATAAAGGCTAGTCAGAGAAGAATAATTCCAACGTCTATAAGATTAATCAAAAGCTTAATTTAAAAAGGTTTAATATAACTAACTAAGAATTTTGTTGTGTGTTATATTTTTCAATCTGTGTTTGTCCATCTTATCCAGTTTTCATTCAATGATTAAAGCTATTTTAAAATAATTTCAAAAACTATTTTAAAAAACCTTGTTTATTTTTTTTTAATCTAAAAATATGCAGTGCTAGGGGCCAATAATTCCTAAAAGTTACTTATATATATATATATATATATATATATATATATATATATATATATATATATATATATATATATATATATATATATATATATATATATATATATATATATATATATATATATATATATATATATATATATATATATATATATATATATATATATATATGCACATACAAAAATTATAAGAAATATTATATATTATTTATCATTTATATATATTATTCCATAATTTACAGTACATACTTCTTTAATGATTGCCATTTAAGCAAATATTAAGCTTTAGTTCTAATTTGTTCAGGCAAATTCTATTTTCAAATTGAGGAAATGGTGTCGCGTAAGTTGTAAACGAAAGACGTGTCTGATGCGTAACCTTTTTGTGGCGAATGGAGGGGGTTTCACAAATCTTTCACAAATAAGTTTATACTTTTCGAAGTGTGTATATACAGTACTGGAAAAATTATTATGGATTTTTTAGTTTTTTAAATAATAATCAAGTTTTTTTACTTCAAAATGTAAAAATAAAGTTACAGACTATATTATATTCCATTATATTACAGGCTATATTATATTCCAGGTATATCAAAGTTTTTAATAGTTGGTTTGACCACTTTTGGCAGCGTTAAATGCTTTTACTCTCTTGGGCTTGCCTATGAATAAATCACGGCATATCTTGGTGATTGTTTCGCTGTGGAACCAGATATGGATTAACCTCTCTATAAGCTGTGCCTTTGTAATTTTTGGAACTTTGTGCATTTTTTCCTTCAAAATGTTTCATAAAATCTCAATTGGGTTCATATCTGGTGAATTGCCAGGCCATTCGAGTTTAGAGAATTCATTGCTTCGGAACCATATCATTGACAACTTGCCCGTATGGTAAGGAACACAATCCTGTTGAAATATAAAGTCCTTATTATTGAACCATTCTCTCTCTGGTTCATCATTCCTTCCACAATATGAAGACGGCTCGTTCCATAGATGGATATCGCTCCACACACAATGATCTTAGTGGGCAATTTCATTGTTTTCTTATGACACTCAGGCTTAAACTCCACTCCAGGCATTCTTCTGACTGTCTGGACTCTATCATCCAACACAGCCATTGTTGACTCATCTAAGAATACTAACTGAACAAAAAAAATGCCTGATAAGTTTCAAAGAAATTATTTTACAAACATTACATTATTAGTCATGATCAACAAGTTAACACCTACTGATTTTAGTCAAAAAATATAATAAAACTGAAAGAAATCAAAAAATCAATACTATCAGAGATCTAACAGAAAGCTAAGTTAAAGATAACCTTGAACCAATCTTCTTGAGTCCAACTTTCATGTTCAACGGCCCATGCCTGGAATGGTTCATTTTTTTCGTGAGTCTCGGCTATTTCCTTGGTCTGTATGCCTTTAGTTCCTGCTCCAACAAGCAATTATTCACTATTTTACGGCTTATATTAATGTCCTGAACTGCTCATTCCATAGATATCTTCTTGATATCTATTGAATGAGTCATTCTCATGAAGAACTTCTCTATCTCTGAGGGTCATTACTTTGATCTTTCTCTCAAGTCAGGGGGTAGTGATTCTTTTACGACCGCATTTTCCAACTCTTTCAGCTTCAACCTTCATCCAGTTATCTTTTCACTGCACTAACTGTTTGATTTAAAATCTTTAACTTCATAGCTATCTACTTTTGTTTTAGGCTACTATTCTTCAACAAAATACAGATTTGTCCTTTTTATCTAGAGCTCAGGTCTTTCCTCTTCCACATCACTTCAAAATCTGTCAAAAATGTCAAACATTTGCTGAACAATTTTATTTTTATCTTTTTAGAACTAAAACTTAAAATTTGTAGAGTCCAAATACATACCAAGTATACCGTACAATAAAGAGAGTAAAATAAAGTGACGCGAACACAAACTAACATATTTTAGAACTTATGTAACTTTTCTTGTCTAGTCTTTAAAAGACCCTAAAATTAAAAAAACTAAATCTAAATGGATTTTATTTGACATTAAAATAGTCTAACTACTATATATATGTATATCATTAAAACAAAAGAAAAATTAGAATTAAAACTTTATATAGTCGTTAATTTCAATGACTTTTAGTAAGTGATAGAAAATAAAAATCTTTAAGGCCTCATTTTAATGTTACAATGTTACAATATACGATGTAATGAAATTGTTCACTTTCATTTTAATGTTACAATGTTACAATATACGATGTAATGGAATTGTTCACTTTCATTTTAATGTTACAATGTTACAATATACGATGTAATGGAATTGTTCACTTTCATTTTAATGTTACAATGTTACAATATACGATGTAATGGAATTGTTCACTTTCATTTTAATGTTACAATGTTACAATATACGATGTAATGGAATTGTTCACTTTCATTTTAATGTTACAATGTTACAATATACGATGTAATGGAATTGTTCACTTTCATTTTAATGTTACAATGTTACAATATACGATGTAATGGAATTGTTCACTTTCATTTTAATGTTACAATGTTACAATATACGATGTAATGGAATTGTTCACTTTCATTTTAATGTTACAATGTTACAATATACGATGTAATGGAATTGTTCACTTTCATTTTAATGTTACAATGTTACAATATACGATGTAATGAAATTGTTCACTTTCATTTTAATGTTACAATGTTACAATATACGATGTAATGGAATTGTTCACTTTCATTTTAATGTTACAATGTTACAATATACGATGTAATGGAATTGTTCACTTTCATTTTAATGTTACAATGTTACAATATACGATGTAATGGAATTGTTCACTTTCATTTTAATGTTACAATGTTACAATATACGATGTAATGGAATTGTTCACTTTCATTTTAATGTTACAATGTTACAATATACGATGTAATGGAATTGTTCACTTTCATTTTAATGTTACAATGTTACAATATACGATGTAATGGAATTGTTCACTTTCATTTTAATGTTACAATGTTACAATATACGATGTAATGGAATTGTTCACTTTCATTTTAATGTTACAATGTTACAATATACGATGTAATGGAATTGTTCACTTTCATTTTAATGTTACAATGTTACAATATACGATGTAATGGAATTGTTCACTTTCATTTTAATGTTACAATGTTACAATATACGATGTAATGGAATTGTTCACTTTCATTTTAATGTTACAATGTTACAATATACGATGTAATGGAATTGTTCACTTTCATTTTAATGTTACAATGTTACAATATACGATGTAATGGAATTGTTCACTTTCATTTTAATGTTACAATGTTACAATATACGATGTAATGGAATTGTTCACTTTCATTTTAATGTTACAATGTTACAATATACGATGTAATGAAATTGTTCACTTTCATTTTAATGTTACAATGTTACAATATACGATGTAATGGAATTGTTCACTTTCATTTTAATGTTACAATGTTACAATATACGATGTAATGGAATTGTTCACTTTCATTTTAATGTTACAATGTTACAATATACGATGTAATGGAATTGTTCACTTTCATTTTAATGTTACAATGTTACAATATACGATGTAATGGAATTGTTCACTTTCATTTTAATGTTACAATGTTACAATATACGATGTAATGGAATTGTTCACTTTCATTTTAATGTTACAATGTTACAATATACGATGTAATGGAATTGTTCACTTTCATTTTAATGTTACAATGTTACAATATACGATGTAATGGAATTGTTCACTTTCATTTTAATGTTACAATGTTACAATATACGATGTAATGGAATTGTTCACTTTCATTTTAATGTTACAATGTTACAATATACGATGTAATGGAATTGTTCACTTTCATTTTAATGTTACAATGTTACAATATACGATGTAATGGAATTGTTCACTTTCATTTTAATGTTACAATGTTACAATATACGATGTAATGGAATTGTTCACTTTCATTTTAATGTTACAATGTTACGATGTACGATGTAATGGAATTGTTCACTTTCATTTTAATGTTACAATGTTACAATGTTACGATGTTACAATGTTACGATGTAATGGAATTGTTCACTTTCATTTTAATGTTACAATGTTACAATATACGATGTAATGGAATTGTTCACTTTCATTTTAATGTTACAATGTTACAATATACGATGTAATGGAATTGTTCACTTTCTGAATAAAATGCGAAAATTTGCACAGCTTTTCTTTAATGTAAAGTAAACCACTTTTTTGACTTTTTGAACGTAAAATGATGTCATTTGCTTCCAAATTATAAAAATCTATCTGAACAAAGTTAGGTCAAATTTTTCTATTATATATTATCAATATAAATATTGATTGTATACACAGAATGTATACAACCAAAAACTAGAAAGAATAGAAATGTTGTAGTAAAACTATCGTGTTTAATTTGATTAGACAAGATACAACAAGCCATGAAAAGATAAACTTATCAAAATTCAAAAACGAAGCTTTATCTAAAAAAAACCTTGATGAACTACTTTGCTTGCAACCCAGTTAACACACACACGTTGATAAAACATTAGAACAATACTGTGTATTGCTTTGGCCCAACATCAACCGCCAACGTTGTTTTTATATCATTTTGGTTACAAATGGACAACATAAAAAAACAACATTGATTCAACGTTTTATTTTAAGTCGGCATTGCGTAATGTTTTACGTTGATTCAACGTTGTATTATACGTTGGCACAACGTTGTAACTTATGCAAAATGTTGCGTTTTAAGTTAATTCAACGTTATATTTTACGTTCGCACAACTTTATATTTTACTTTTTATCTGAATTAAATTTTTTGTTTTATGTTGTGCATATACATATAAACATTAAATATTATAAATTTATACGCATATACTATAATTATAGTATAATTATACGATAATTATAGTATAACTTATATGCTATATTTATAGTATAATTATAGTATAATTATAGTATAATTTATACGCATATACTATAATTATAGTATAGTATAATTGTATTTATACAAACATATACCAGCCATTATTATTATTATTATTTTTTTACCTGTTTAACTAGAGACACCTGCTCCTGAAACCAGGCTTGCACAGGGCCCTAGAAGGCGGTGTTATTAGGGAGCCGAAACTCCGCGTTTAGCCCACTTAAGGTTTTTTTTTGCCACTTAACCGAAGCTGAGTAGCGCCAACTTAATGGTTTATATATCTCCCATTTAACGTCCGGAGTGGACGGATTGCATAGAGATTTCCGAACGTAAAAGGAGACAATGAAAAAGCGACTACGCCAAGAACCTCTATCGACTGTCACGGCTTCGATCTTGTGCTTTTTCTGCTTTCTAACAACACTGTAACCAATTGAGAGTCCGAAGTCGAAATAAGAACAGATTTTACACTTGATCTTAGCCATTGACCTTACACTTGATCTCGCCGAGAAGTGATGAGAGCAATAACTTTTGTCTCACTGTTTCCGTCCAATGCATGATAGAACCTTACAATAGTTAACAAGTCACCAGTAGAAAAAGTTATAATAGTTAACAAGTCACCAGTAGAAAAAGAGGATCAAAATCTGCAGAGAATATGTTGTTAGCCAATATTGTTAACAATATTGGCTTAATATATATAGCATTGATTTACAATAATCTGATTTCCATTAGATATTAACTGAACAACATTAACAGCTAGAAGTAAAATAGTTTAACAAGAAAAAACAATGAGAATAATAACACTTTTTGGGTATTGTAGTATATCCCCTACGGCTTATTGTAATATAGAAGCCATATACCCGGGCCCGCGAAAACAAGTTCAGCTCATTTTATTGAGCCCCCCATTTTTACTATTCAAATGATCTTCTACATGCATTTTCTATGGGAGTAGATAGTTTAATTAGTAGCACTTTGGGTACCATATTTCTGCTTTTCTGTTGTGTCTCTCAGTCCTGTGGTAACTCCGTAAGGACTTATAACAGGCCTGGGAGAAGGACTTATCACAGGACTGGTCCGTAAGGTCTTATCACAGGACTGGGAGTACCTTAATAATCACACACACAAAAAAAAAGTTAGCTCACAGAGTTTCTGAAGCGAAACGCCGTGGTTTAACATTATATTTCTAACATATAGGGTAAACTGGCGTAAAGTGAACTGTTTTTGATATTTAAAGGAAATATTTTCAAAATAAAAGCCAAAACATTTTGCAGTTTTCAAAATTTATACCATTTAAAGTATTAGGTACAATATAAAACAAAATACTAAGATTAAAAATTATTATTAACTCTTTTGTGTTTGTTATTTCTAATAAATTAGTTCTTTTATTTTGCATTTTGCCTTGCTGCTTGATCTTGCTTTTAAAGCATTCATTTTCTTCACCGTTTAATCTTTTAAATGCATCTTCTGATGTAAGACACTCACCTCCATAGCGTCTTTTTTTTTTTTTTTTTTTTTTTGTAGATCGTTTGTTGTTTTACCGAGCACCACTCTTTGTGGCCATTGTGGCTATTAACCTTTCACTATTTCTCTTATGATTTTATTTCCAGTAAAACGTTTGAAAACGTTTGATATTGATAGTTGATTTATTTTTTCATTGTTCAAGTCTTTTCCTACTGATATTATAGTTTTTTGTGAAGAATTTCACCCCATACATGTTTAACTTGGCGAAAGACGACTACAACAAGTGGCTGAAGCAAATGCGAACAGTGTGCTGGTAAGCACAAAATAGTTATATGATTTTTAACTGCTTTTTTTAACAGTTTCTAAAGAAATATGACTCATGTGACCATCAAAGATAAGCAAAACAGGCTTGGGTGTGTCTTTCAACCATAAAACAAGATGGTTAAAGTATTCAGTGAAAACTTCTGTTTCCATCCAACCGTTTTTTGTCACCCCATATAAGGAACCCTTTGGTCCACCAGTCATCCACTCTTTATACAAATTCTTCCCAGCAAATAAAATGAATTGAGGAAAATTTCTTCCTGCAGCTGATATTGTTTATAACTTTTTAGTTTAAAAAAATAGTTCACTTTACCCCTAGTTCACTTTACCCCAGTTTACTCTATAAATATATTACACACTATAAAAAAGGAAGTGGAAGAGAACTTTTAAAAAGTTTCTAAAAACATCAAAACTACGGGAGAAGTTTATTACCATGAAAGTAGGGATGAAAGCAACCGTGGCGCAGTAGTTAGAGTGCTGGCTCAGAACCCAGAGGTCCGGGGTTCCACGCCAGCTCTAGCCCAACAAGCGACATTGGTACGGAAGGAGGCGTGAACTTCCTGTTAAATGCTCTCCCGCGGTGCTCTATGATAAGACCGTAAGGACTTCTGGGAGCACCTAAATACATACAAAAAAAAAAAAAAAAAAATTTTTCCAGAAAATTTTAATTTTGAAATTTTTTAATTAGAAAATTTTCCGGAAAATTTTCCGGAAAATTTCCTGAAATTTTTAAAAGATATTCTTATTTAGGCAGTTGTTATGGACAATTTTATGGTAAAATATTGTGAAGAAGATTATTAAAGTTCTAGAAAGCCCTTTTGAAAAACACTTTTTTGTTATTTTGTTGAGTTTTTTTATTGTAATTATAAGTTGCAACTATGATAACTTGTATTAAAAATTTTCTAAAACTGTTTTATTCTTTTATTTACTAAGCACATTGATGTTAATTGCCGTGGAAAGTTTTGTTTAAGGCTAAACACAATTTGCACCCCTATCCTAAAGGGGTTGGGTATTTTTCAATATCTGTTAAACTGGCCTACAAGTTACTGAAAACTGTAAAATTATATATAAAAAGACTTTATTGAATATTTACAGTATTTTACAATTTTTTCTTGATTTAAAGACTTCATTGATTAATGAAAGGAAAAAGAAAAGAAAACTTTTTTGCTAAATTTGAACTACTTAAAAATATAGTTAGAAATAAGTAAAAAAATAGAAGTCATAAATATCGCCGCTGTTTAAATAAGTGATTCTAAGATTTGAATCTCACTCGCCACACCTTTTCTAGGGCACTTTTGGGTTTGTAAATCAGTAAATTAAAAAATAATGCTTTATTTTAAAATGGTTGAAAAAAAATATCATATTTTTCAACCAATACTGCCAAGAGGCAGTATTGGTTGAAAAATACGATATACTATTTTTTGGTTGAAAATACGATATACTAGATTTGTGTGTGTGTTTGTTTTAAAAGTAACAAACCAAGCAAATAAGTTTATAATTATTTTACTGATCATCAAATGAATCTAACGACATTTTTTGAAAAATTATTATATTCTAACAAAAGTTTTTTTATAACATGTACCTTTTGTAAAGATGATTTAAATGCAATCTTTATATATAAAAATCTTCGTATATATTTTTTAAAATTTTATATGCAATCATTACATATAAATAAATCTTTGTTTCTTCAAAACACTCCAAAAAATAATACAATATAAAATTTGTTAATCTATAAAAGATTTATTCTATGTAATTTGTGAATATTTTACGTCGTAGTTGGGAGAAGTAAAAGTTAAAATTATGTTATACACAATAATTTAATAATCTGTCCAGAGATAAAAGAAACTTATCCTCTTCAATTCGGTTTTACAAAAAATAGCTCAACCTTACATGCCGGATTTGTTATAAGTTAGTCGACAAAGCTTTACAGCAACAACAACTCACCTGTATATCTCTGTTTCCTAGATGCTGAAAAAGCATTTGACATTCTATTTAAGAAACTATGCGACAACAAAAAATGACCGCTTTATATTATTAATACTATATCGTCATTGTATCATGAAAGCAGTGCTTCTGTCTCTTATCTAGGATGCAAACCATATCCATTTTATCTAACACAAGGAGTGAGACAAGGATTGATTTTGTCTCCTCACCTGTATAATATATATACTCAAAGCCTACTTGAAACCATACAAATTCAAAGTACCGTAGGGACATCAATTTATGGAAATTACACGGGTGTTGTAGCTTACGCTGATGATATCATACTTCTTACTTCTACCCTGTCTGGAATTAAAAAGCTTATAGCAGCTTGCAATATATACACTAACGCAAATTGTACAAAGTTGAATGCTAAGAAGACCGAGTTCTTGTTCATTGGAAAAAACAAACTGCAAACTGCACGATAACAGTCGACCACCAACAAATAAAACTGGATGATAAACTTAATCATCAAGGTTTTATATGGGATAATAAAAGCTCTTCTTTTGCCTCACTTAATCGTTCAAATATTGATAATAGAATATCAAAATTCAGGGCAATAATCCAAACTCTTATTCAGTTTGGAATCCGCTTTGCTCATCCAAGCTCTATTGTTCAGCTATATAAAACGTTGGCGGTTCCGGTACTTACGCATGGTCTTGAACTTTGCAATTATAAAGGCATGTTAATGCAAAAGCTTGATATAATAAGAAGGAATGCACTTAAGTCACACTTCAATGTTTCAACAATCGTACAGCAAAACAAGTTAAACTTATTTATTTGCATATTGACCAATAAAACAACCTTTGGTTTTGTAAATTCGCAGTAAATTCGCAAAAACCAAACCGCTAAGCACCCTTTTCTAGATGATGTCATAGATTTATACAATCAAAATGAACTAAATCTTAAGAAGTTAATGCAAAACAAAAGAAAAGTAAAAATTATTGTGTTAAAAAATATAATTCCTAAAAAAGATCTTCAAAGGTCAAGGCCGTAGACAACTTTTTTTGATGTTTGAGCTTAGCAACTTTGGAACATGAAGTAAACTCCATATTTAAGTATGTTTATATATATGGGGAATGAGGATACTGTGCAAAAAATTGCGGTGATTGGAGACTGGGATCAACAAAATCCCTAGAACGTTAGCCCCCCAGCCCCAAACAGAAGGGAAATTGTAATTTTTTTTAAAAATCAAATTTCAAATTTGATTCAATATTTCAAATTTGATTCAATAACCTCTTGTTGATCGGCTTTTATGACCTTATAAAGTTTACAGCCCCCTCAATTTGAGGGGGTGTAAACTTTATAAGGTCATAAAAGCCGATCAACAAAAGATTATTGAATCAAATTTGAAATTGGTCGATGAATATAAATTAAGTTTAAAATTAAAAAAAAATTACAAATATGCCTAACTGCCCTTCTGTTTGGGGCTGGGTGGGCTAACGTTTTGGGTTTTTTGTAGTTCCCAGTCTCTTATCACCGCAATTTTTTGCATAGCATCCTCATTCCTTATATTTATGAACATACTTAAATATTGAGTTTTCTTTATGTTTCAAAGTTGCTTAGCTCAAACATCAAAAAAAGTTGTCTACGGCCTTAAAGGTTAAGCTATGCAATTGAGTTCTAGAACTCATTTCAAAGAAAAATCTTCAAAGATCTTCTTGAAGCAAATATTCCAAGATAAACTTATTTCTTTTCAAATATGTAACTTTAAAATAATTTACCTTCGTAAAAATCTAATTTTATAATACTTACCCGTATTATATACAGAGGGTGATTAATAAATATAAATAAATAGACAAGCTCTAAAGACAAACTCGGAAAACGTCTACTTTTTATTGTTTTGTAAAAGTAGTATGCGTAATGCAGGTTTCACAAAAGTAATATACGTAAAAGTAACATAATTTACATGTTGAGGGTATTGTGGTTTATCCTCCGCCAGATAATTGTCTTGTAGAGGCCACATTACCAAGACCCGCAGAGACAAGCACAGCTCCTTAAGGATCTGCTCTATGGACCAAGAGTAAAGAGTTGAATATAGTAAGGTTTTGTGGTTTATCCTTCGCCAGCTAATTGCCACATTATCTAGGTCCGCAGAGACTTGTTTCGGCTCCTAAAGAACTGTCATGACCCGCTCCACAGACAGAGAGTAAAATGAGTTTGGGAAGAACGAAGATATGTTAGAGTGAAAGGCAGGAGTATTCGTGTTAGTAAGATAGCATGAAGAAAGCTGACAGAATTGCACACGATGTTAGAAGGTGCAATAGTGCTGTTAGTCGAACCGAGAAGACTTAAAGAGTTCACTTAACATGAACTTTTCCTCAACTTTCTTTGTCGTCTTTGTTAAATATAGTTAAAAAAATATTTGTGGTTTGTTCTCCGCCAGCTTATTGCCTTGTGGAGCCCATATTACCAAGGTCCGCAGAGACTTTTTTTGGCTCCTAAAAGAGCATCATAACCCGCTCTACAGACCGAGAGTAAGGTGAGTTTGGGAAGAACGAAAATATATTAGAGTGAAAGGCAGAAGTAATCGTGTTAGAAAGATAGCATAGAGAAAGCGGACAGAATTGCACACGATGTTAGAAGGTGCAATACTTGATCATTTTATTGTTTATTAAAGAAGATGTTGAATATAATAACATGTTGAACGAATTATTGCTTTTAACAAAAACGTATTTCTCGTGATTTTACAAAAATTTGACTAAAAGAGGTGTTTTTTCGCTCGTGGGTCTTTATTGTTATATATTTTTTGTTAAAATATTTAAAGAATACTTAAATACTACGATGATAAAACGCATATTTTTGAAACAAGGAAATAAACTTTATAAAATTATGTAAGTTTATTGCAATATAAACTTTTTGAAAATTTCCGGAAATTTTCAACTCTACATGATAAAGATACTTAATGTGCTCAGCTAACTAGTCCTAATAAGCTTCGTATGGTCTGAAAATAAGTTATGGTCTGAAACTTAATAAAGAAAAAATCTAATAAGACATTCCTGCTACTTCAGAGGGTGCTGCTGTGGAGTTTAAAAAAAGAAAAGAAAATTTGCTGCTAAAATTTAAATTTTATTTTAATAATTAAAAGTCTTTTTTGCTCTATTTATTTATTTTTTATAAATATATACTACTAGATTGAAAAAATATATATTGTGATATTGTATTATACCACAATATCACGGAGTCGCTTTGCGGGAGTTCAAATCCGCCACTTCATTAAGAGGCAGTTTAAACTCCCGAAAAACGACACCGATGACAGCGCATTAAACCACTTATCTATCGAATTTATGCATGTACTTGAAAAGTAAACCATTTTATAAACTCTTATACCGATTGCTATTAACACTTTTCAAGCAAATTTTTTAAATAAGCGCAGCTTTATTGCATACATCTAATAAAACAATATATAAATATTATTGATTTTTTAACGTGATTATTTACGTAAAGGAATGCTTGAAATTGTTAACCAGGCTTGACATAAGTATCTCTGATAGCAATAAAGAGGTTTTATCAATTGAATTAATTTTTAAAAGACCTTAAAATATTATAATTAGTTGTTGTTATATATTATTAATTATAATTATTGTTGTTATATAGCGTAATTGAAAGTTTTAGTTCATATTTACATCATGATATATTTAAAAAATCCAATCACGAAAAGAAATTGAACTACTTAATAGTTGATTTAAAATTATGTTGCTTCGAATATCACGTAAAGCCCAGCATTAAATGTTTTTATAATGAAAATAGTGAGGTTCCACTAATTACCAAACCAATCAGAATAACTCAACCAACATCTTCCCTGATTGATAATATAATTACAACCGATTTATTTAACGAATCTCTTAAAAAAGGCATAATTAAAGGTGACATTTCTGAATAATTTCCTGTTTTCTTTTTCATTAATACTGAATTGGAAATGTCATTAAATACAGATCAAATTTTTTCAACGTATTTTTAATGAAAGGAATTTCATTAAAAAAACATTTGAATGGAATTTTCAAAAACAAATTTTTGTTTAGTTATATGATTGTTGTATTAAAGTTTTTGTCTTTGAGATGAAAAAAATATTATTTCAGTATTTTCCAAGTTCAGAGAAATTAAGTTTGCATTTAGCCAATGAACTAAACTTTTTAGAACTAAGTTTATAATCTTATAATATCCATTTTCAAAAACAAATTTTTGTTTAACGTATTTTTCATGAAAGGAATATGGAAACATTTAAAGAGCAATTGTCTCTTTTTCAATGTGGGCACATTTCCAATTTAGATGATGCTAACCTGGCTTACAACACATTTTTTTAAACTTTTTTTGATATATATGATGTTAATTTTCCAAAAATCAAAATACATTGTAAACTAAAAAATATAAAATCTCCATGGATTACTAAATGGTTAAGAAAATCATCCAAAATCAAACAAAAATTGTACATTAAATTCCTAAAACTAAAAACAGATAAAAGTAAAGCTATATATAAAAGTTACGCCAAACAATTCGAACGTCAAAGAAAAAATCTTTAAAAATATTATTACAATGATTTACTTGAGAAATATAAATTAAATTCTAGACGCACATTGGAAGTTATGAAGGAAATCACAGACAGTTTTAAAATGAACACACTCACATTGCCTAAAACCATCAAGTTAAATGATAAATTTTTGTATGATAAAGAAGATAACTAACGAGCTGAATAAATTTTTTGCTTCCGTTGGACCAAATTTATCCCAAAAAACTCCTTAAGCAATTAATCCAATAAGTAATCTATTTATCCCTAATATATCACAATTTAATTTGTTTGAACTAACTTTTGAAGAGTTTAAATGCGCTTTTAAAATGCTAAAACCCATTTTAAATCAAGGTAAAAACCCATTTTAAATCAAATCCATTTTAAAATCAATTCAAATCAAAATCAGCAGGTGCGGATGATATCGATGTAATTATTGTTATTAAATCATATGAAATCATAAAAGATGTACTTTTTAAGATTTTTTCTTGTTCTATAAGGCAAGAAATTTTTCTTAACCAACTAAAAATAGCAAAGGTGATTCCGATATTTAAGGGGGATGACTTAACTAATGTTAGTAACTCATCCCATTTCTATTCTATCTGCATTTTCAAAAGTCTTGGAGAGAATTTTATATAACAGAACTTATAATTATTTATCTGTAAACAATTTAATATATAGCAATAAATATGGATTCAAAAAAAATAACTCGACAGAACACACAGTTCTCCAGTTTACGAGAAGTATTACTAACTCTTTTGAAAACTCCCAATATACAGTTGGGTTTTTTTTTCGACTTAGCTAAAGCTTTCGATACAATAGACCAAAATATTCTTTTAAATAAACTAAAGATTTACCGTATAAACGGAAATGTTTTTAATTGGTTAAAAAGTTATTTAAATAATCCAAAGCAATTTGTATACGCTGATGTAGTTTCACCAGTAAACTTGCTTGATATAACCTATGGAGTTCCTAAGGGATCAATATTCTTTTTCTTATTTACATGAACGATCTCTATAAAACCTCAAATTTAATGACGATTATGTTTGCAGATGACACGAACATTTTTTTTTCATAATGATACTACATTGTTATTTCAGAATATCAATAATGAACTAGTAAGAGTTTCTGATAGGTTTAAGACAAATAAAAGTCTCTTAAAATTGATAAAACGAAATGGATTTTTTTCCATCCAAATCACAAAAAAAATGTTATACTAAAAGACATGCCACCGCTTTTTATTGATAACATACTTCTAAAAAAAGTAACAGTTACCAACTTTTTTGGTATTTATATTGATGAAAATTTGTCATGGAAAAGTCACATAAAAAATTTGAGTAGTAAAATATAAAAAAGCATACGAATTTTATACATAGCAAGGAATATTTTAAATAAATATACACTACTTAAACTATATTATTCGCTCATTCATTGTCACATAATGTGAACATTGCGTGGGGTAGTACAAATAAAAGTAAACAGAAAACTTTTTTTCGTCAACAGTAAAATGTTGCACGTCTTATTAATTTTAAGGATCGATTTACTCATGCCAAGCCTCTATCAATTAAAATGAAAGTTTTAAATATATATGAGCTTAATATTTTTAACGTTATATGCTTTATATTTTACAAACATAAAGCATATAACTGTAAAAACAATATTTCTCCTGTACCTTTTCATAATTTGTATAACAAAAAAGAAAAAACTAAATACATTTTCGAAATGATAACGACATTCGTCAACCAGCTTATCAAACTGATTCTGGAAAATACTGTATTTCATTTCGAGGAGCATTACTTTGGAAGAAATTAGTTTTGAGGAATTTTGACTTTTTTCAAGAGGTTATCACTCTTTCAAATAAAAACTTAAAAAAGTCATTTTTTTATTAGATGATATATTTATATTCTTTAAATTTTTTGTTTCTTTTTTAACTTTATATTAAACACTGCATTAATAAAATTTATAATTTAACAATTTGTAAATAGTTGTTTAACACTTTTGTTAAATCTTAAAACTGTATAACACATCTATGTATTTATAACGGAACCTTTTTTCTTTTTTTCTTTAAATTTGTTTATGTTTTCAATTCTTAATTCTTATTTATTTGGTATCTTCAAGTATATTAATTATATAAAGTTTATTTATTTATTTTGAGAATCCGCCTATAATGAATAGACTATGAATATTATTAATAGTGCGCATAGTTACGCGTATTGTTTTATAGTTACGGTACGGTTCTGTATCTGTAAAATACACTTTTTAAGTAGTTTCTAGACTTTTCTTTACCGCGTGCTTACTTACAGATTTCCCTTCAACCTTTCATGGTACGAGTTCAAAATGTCTAAGTTGACATTAAGTAGATAATGTTTAGTAGCTTAAAATTATAGGTAATCTAAATTTTTTTTAAATTTAAAAGTAATTAATTTATTGTAATCTTTTTTAAATTGTAATTTTAAATTTAAAGCTTCGTGTTATAGATTACTTTAATTCTTAAATTGTGTCTAGCGTTAAAATATATTTATGGGTAGTTTCATGCTTTCACTTAGTTTTGGTTATTGGGATAAAAGCCATGACAACATTTTGTTATAAATTTATCTTAATTTAATTTTTATTGAAAATTTTGTTATAAATAAAATTTGTCTTTAATATTGTTAATACTTTTGCTCTTTGAAAAAAAATATGTTTCTGGCTCTTCAATAAATATAAAATTATTTGTCTTGCATGAATGAATTTTGGTTTAGGATTTAATTGTGTTAGTTTATGTTTGTCTATCTGTAATTTATTTAGGTTATTAGAAAATTCATGTTTACAGAGTTGTTATTAATCATAATCGAGTTGTTAAACCAAGGAAATTGTGGAGGTTTATTTATCATATATACTATATATATTATATAATTATATTGGAGGGAGTAAGTTTAGAAGCCTTTTTAAGAAATAAAAATACTTTTCAATATATATCTGTTTTCTTTGAGGTAGAATTAACTTAACTTAACATTGTAAATTAACTTTACAATGTTAAAATGGTTTAAACGAACTTAAACGGGTTTTTGTAAATGAATTTATCCTCAAAGATTAAATTTTTTTTATTATTGAAGAAATTAAACTAGATTTAAGAATGAGTCGACTTAAATGTTTGTTTGTTTTTCTATTTAGATGATGACAATATTGAAGCAAGTAAGTTAAAAAGCATTTTTAAATTTTTAAAAAGAAATAAAAATACTTTTTATTATATATCTGTTTTCTTCAAGGTAGATTTAAAATTTCAGGTTTTTTAAATCATATATATTATAAGATTAAATTCTTTTTTACTTTAAAAATATCTATATTATAGTTACACTGAGTCGTAGAAAAAAAATTAAAGTTTATTAATAAGGTAGTAGATTATTAGAGTAGATTAAATTGTTTGATCTATTAATCAACTTAATAACGTACTATTAATATGAAGATTTATTTTGGTTGTTTGTTTGTTAAAATTTAGTTAAAATCTATTTAAAATTTAAATTCTTTAGTTAATCAAGAGAGATCTAATAAAGGTATTAATTACATTAGTTGAATGTGGCATTTAATATGTATTTTATCGATATAAGGAATAATATAATAAGGAATAGAAAAATTTTAAAAGTTTGCTCTGGAATTTGTCAAAAGAGTGTTGTGTTATGCTTCATTTTAAGGTATCTAAATATATATTCATTAGAAATTTTTAATTTTGTTTTTAAATGGTTTATTCTTTTTCACTACTTTAGATAAATATATACTGACTGACATAACTTCATTTTTATTAACAATGTCGTGCATTGTAGTCTGCATTCTTTGTTACATTAAAAATAATTGATGCTAATAAATGTTCTTTTATAGTTGTTAAAAGTTTGCATATATGTTTGCATTTATATTATGATCAAAGTTAAAATTTTCTTGATAAATACGTGTATGTGGTGATACTACTCAGGTATCACCGCAGCTTATCTCTATCAGGTACATTGATTTTTAATTCACATATGATGTTTTTCTTTGTATTTACTTATTCATCACATTTTTAACTTCAGATTTATGGTGTATTTATTTGCTATAGAAGAACAAATCATTTTGAATTTTTTAAAAATATCTACACCAATCAACATTTAAAGTTCAATGTAGCATATACCAGCTTTTAGGTTTATTTTTAGGCTTTTTAACTTTTAGCTTTTATTTTTTAGTGCAATTGGAAAGAGCTAAAGTGCTTTTTAGTTACTTCAAATCATTTGTTTGTTTTTTTTTAAATAGAAGGGTTAATAATAAAAATATTTAGACAGTCGAACTGTTACTGATTTGAGTAAGTTTAATTTTTTGTTTAATTTTATATTAGATATATATTTTATGTATTTAACATGAAAAACTGACTGTAATTTTTGACAGGTAAGTTTATATACATAAATGTGCCTATATATCGGAATATTTTATATTTCTCTGAATCTATATGAATATTATCTCAAAGAAAAAATTAAGAATAGAAAAAATTTGAATATATATACATACATATATATTACTTTAGACTGACATTACTTCATTTTTTATACAAGATTCTGCATTTATTATTTTTGTGCATTAAAATTGTGCCTGAAGGCTTTCTTAATTTAGCAAAGAATTTAGAACACAATGCAAATAACTTTGCACTGTGTTCTAAATTCTTTGCTAAATTAAAATAATGTAAATAAATTTTGTTTTATATTTTTCAGTTGTACAAGTATAAAACGTTCATTTATTCAGTTGTAACAGTAGCATAACCACTGGTAGTATATATTTAATGATAACAGATTTATAATATTAGGCTCGAAGAAGTTATTAGTGTAAATGGTTATAGGTGACTTGAAATTGTTGTCATATGAAAGAAATAGATCTAGGCGTGATAAAATTAATTGTCGTTGAAATATAAGAAATTTTGCTTGATGAACCGAAAACTTACTTGACAGAATTCAGTGTCAAGCAGTGTTGATGTCTATTATTTGACTTAACATTAGACACTTTAAAATAAAGCAAAGTATGAATTTTACTATTTATAGTAACAAATAATAACAGTTTCAATTTTAAATGATTTTTTGTTTTTTTGTTTTGTTATCTTAAACATAATTGCGTTCATTTTTTTTTTAGTTGTCTTTGTCATCACTTGATTATTTTGCTTACTGTTGAAACATGGTTTTAATTTTGTAAATTTAATATGATGTGAAATTTACAATATTAATCATTTGTCAACAGTTAAAGAGAAGCTGGAAATTAATTAAGAAATGCTGGAAATTAACTTTTAGTTAAGGTAAAAATGATTTTGTTTATTGGTAGCGTAATAAAACCAGTTACTGTTATTTATTGCATGACTTTTTTACTTTTTATAACATGGTGTTTTTAAAACACTTCCTCTCTCTCTTAGATAAAACTTAAATAAGAATTAGAAATGAGAATTGTAGAGAGAGAATTGATTAAACTCTGTAATTACTGAGCTCTGATTAAAATCTGTAATTAATAAGCTCTTGCGTATTTTTTAATACTGCAATTGATAATTTGCTATTTAAAGATTTTCTTTAAATTGTCCCTTGGTTGTTTAAATATTGTAATAAATAAAATCTTTTTAGTTTCTCTTAGGGATCGTCTCTAAGTATTTTCTCTTAGGGATCGTCTATATATTACGTAACGCGAAATTAAACATAGACAAAAGAAATATCTCAAAAACCGTGTTTCTCTCATGGTCAACTATATGCTGCATTTTCAAGAACTATACCATTTAATAGTTTGTTTTTCAAAATTGATGAATATCTTATTCAAGGTATAGTAAGTAAAAAAATGTATCATAAATATTGTTATATTTTTTAAAGTTCTTAATTTATAGTCTTTAGATTTTCATTTCGAAAATTTGCTGTTAAAGGTTGTGAGCACATTTTGTATGTATAACTTTATTTATCATTATTTTTTTTTTTTTATAGTTTTTGGTAAATATATCTATCATTCAATAGTTGTAAAATGTGTTTATACGTGTTACATAAAGTCATATTTGTTTATAGTTATATATATGATTAAATTATAAAAGCCAAAACAACAATTTATATCTTAGTTTGATTTTTTTTTAGTATTCCTCATGCTTTGGTACTTCGAAACAGGTTTTATAGTTACATTTTCGATAAATATTAAACTGCATTTTCAAAATAGGTTACTATAAATAGGTAAATCGATTTTTGGTAATTGTGTGGTGGTTTTTTTTTTTTTTTTTTGGTAATTATGATATCATAATTTCATTACTTTTTTATTTTAGAACTACGTTATGACGCATTTATAAGATTTATAAAATTAAATAACCTGATTTCTTTTTATTGTAAATTTTTGTTAGTTAAAAAGATATAAATATAAGCTATTAGTTAATTTTATATTTTATCTATTTTTTGCCTAATAATTTGTTGAACGTATTTTAAGGGGATCTTTGTGAATGGGGGGTCGTAACTAAAAACCTTTAAAAATATGAAGAATATTGTAGTTTTGCGCATTAATATCGAGTTACTCAAGTTTTATTTATGTGTTTAACTAATTAGTTAGCTTAGTCTGTATTTGCAACACTTTTGAGGAAAGAAAGAAAACATTCTTATATATGTAGATCATTGTTTTACATTTTATTATTTTATTTTATTCACCTGGCCACCATTAAAGCAAAAAGAGGGAAGGAACCTCTTTATTAGAGTCAAAATATTTAGGAAAATTAAATTTCGAGTTACAAAAGGAATTTTTAGTAAATGGTGGCAAATTACCGTTTACTAAAAATTAATGAAATAAAGAGAACAAACAAATAATATAGAAATGGTCTGTGTTGAACAGACTTAACAAGACCCGGGTCGTATCAGCTCGGTTTACAAATTTTTATGTCTACTTATAATTTTTATTTTAGTTTGTTCTATGATGCATTAATGTATTAAAAAATTTGTTATACCTATGTTTGATCGTAAATTAAATTTTTTTTTGTTTGAAAGGTATTTGTACTCAGTTGCGTAGTTATAATAAACTTTATTATTTTTTATAAATTTATTTAAACGTGTGCATTTAACATTTTTAAGTTAACAATTTTCTTTTCTAAAGAACAATTAATCAAGGGGATAACAAAAAAATTGATAACTCCTGTATAATATAAGTTAACTTCATTTTAATCTTAATGGTTCGTGTTATAAAAATTATTACAAGGATTTAGTTGACACTTTCGTCAATTTAAAGTATAACCAAGTGTTATTATTTTGCGTCAGTAACTAAAAACGTATTGTGTTAAACTTAGGAAGGTCGATGAAAATGGTTCTGCCTTACACTGTTATGACATGTGCCATTTGTAAATTACTTAAATAATGTTAAGTAGTAGTTGGTAAATTATTTTACCTCCTCATAATTTTTATGTTAATTTTACAGATGGATTAATTTTTTCAAGCTGAAGGCAATTTTCTAAAAGGGTATTAGTTAAGGTTTTGCAAGATTAAATTGTGGAAAACAGCTACTATAAATTAATTATGTAACAGACCGACTAAAACCCGTATTACGGGTTGCCTTTTGCTAGTATTTTATTAATACGAAATGTTAACACGTAAACTTTTTAGCGGTTCTCGACGACAAGACCTTACGGTCTTCTACGAGTTCCGCGTTCTTTTATTTCTTAATAATGATCATATATATATATATATATATATATATATATATATATATATATATATATATATATATATATATATATATATATATATATATATATATATATATATATATATATATATATATATATATATATATATTGTTAACTATGTTTATTAAATCACAAAGTTGTAAAATTGAAGACTAAAAAAAAAATATATATATATATATGTTTAAAAAATCCATTTATATAACGTCTTAGACAGGATCGTGTGTAATATAAGGAAACTTTTCTAATAATTACAAATCTTTTTTGCTTAAACTGTTTTGTTTTAAAATTTTGTATTTATGTTATTGTATTTAAAAAAACTGACAAGATTGAAAGAATACGAAACATATTGTTGAATCTAAGTGGAAAATTTGAAACTTTAATTTTAAACTTGCCCCTGTCTTGATAATTTCTGATTGCTGAAATTACATCATCTTCTTAGTTCCGTCATTTATACAAACATCTGTAGGTGTCTAAACGTCATTGGCATATGTTGAGTTTGCGGGCGGTATATTGAACAATCGTGTACAATATATGAAAAATATGAGAAAACTTTAAAATTTTATTTTAACAATAAGAAGTCTTCTTTGCTTTAACCCCCAAAATCACACTGATGACAGCGCACTAAACCTTTGAGCTATAGATGATATGCATTTAGGATGCGTTTAAAGGTTGTGAAATAATAAAATTGTGGTAATGCAGTTATATACGCCCGTGTTTAGAGTTAGCAATACAGCTATGACGTTCTTAATTTGAAAAATATATGAATATATTACAAAATATTCAAAAACAAGTTGAAAATCTGTACCTAAGTCACGTCATTAATTATAGACTAAAAATGAAATTGAAATCTTTAAAACAATGGAGAATACGAGGTCACATATAAATGCTCTTTAAGGTTGCATCAGGGTTTGTAATCCCGAGCTATATTTTCAATCCCGGGAATAATGCCGGGAATAATCCCGGCATTTTTAAATACTTGTTCTTCAAAGATTTTAACATAAAATTTTAATAAAATTAAATGGACATTTAAAATATGTTCAGAAAAGAAGATTTATTAAATTACTAGTAAATTCTTTGGTTTTTTAATACTATACATATATAATTTTGTACTTATTTAATTATTAAATTATAAAAAATTCTTTGTTTTTATAGATATAATATACGAATGTAATTGTTTTTGATTATTAATAAAACACGTGTTGTGGAAGCAGAGCATATCCAAAGTTTCATCGCCCATACGAATTCTTATTTTTGTCGCAAAAAGACCGGTCGCAGAAAAATACATGTTCAGATTCTACACTGATTTATACGCTCTTTGCAAAGTATCACTACGTATTCCTCCATTTCCAAACAACAACATTTCCTTTTGAATTTTCACCGACAGCGTCTCACATCGTTTTGGTATGCTGGGGAAATGTGCTTTATTATTTTTATATATTATATAATATTTATTTATAGCTTTTTTAAGTTGGTTTGTTCTTCTTTTGCTCTTTTCAAGAGCAAATTAAAAAGTTAATAATAAAAGTAAAGAGACACTAAATTAAAAAACGTATTATAAAATGTTGGGTAGGTTGATTAAAAGCGTAAGTATTTTTAGGGAGGTGGAGGGTACTCAAAAAAACATTCAGCAAAATGCAAGGAGAGGTGTCGAAATTCAGGCGTATGTACTTTACGGACGATCCTTCATGATGTTGTTGGATTTGAAGTGTCTAGTCTCTCGAGTAACTCAACTATTAATTTGCGATATTTTATTAAAGACGGAACTTTTACTAGCTCTATTTCAGATTTGGGCTGAACGTTGGTTCTATAATTGTGCAGATACTGAAGTATCCCGCTTACATCGGTAAACCTTTTTTGCTTTCAAAGAACGAGAGATGAATGCATTATTTGTCTTATAACTTTGTTAACATCATTAAGTTTTTTTAACATAAAAGCTATCGCAACATCGGCTGTAAACAAATTAGCACCCCGCCGGCAAAGAGACTCAACTGTTGCTTTTACTGGGACTAGGGCATTAATGATAGCAATTACATTTTTAATTTCATTATCAGATAAAGCCAAAGATTCACATTCCGTTAGACTTATGTCTATTAATGCTTTTTGTATACAATTTTTAAATAAATAGACGCGTTGAAGTATTCACAAACGATTGTTCCATCTAGTCTTGAAGTCTTTTATTGGAGTTATTTGCTTCCCAAATTTAGCCGGAAAACACTTCTGAAAGATATTGTTTTTTTTTGTAGTTGTCTGAACATTAGCATTGATTTTTGTACCTTCGTGATTTTTTTTTGTATCTGTGATTTTTCTTTTGTACCTTTTTGATTTTTCTTTTGTACCTTTTTGATTTTTCTTTTGTATCTTTGTGATTTTTTTTTTGTATCTTTGTGATTTTTCTTTTGTATTTTTGTGATTTTTCTTCAGGCTGCAATATTGGAAAATAACTGGTTAGCGTTATGGTTTTTTTTATTGGTGGCTCATCTGGCGTGTTTGTTGAAATAGTAGCTGGTGTGATGTAATTTTATGGACGGAAAGTAAGTGCATATGGAGACCTTTTGTTGAACCACCTCCAATTTTTAGAATTATATTGCACTCAGAATACTAAGAAATGTTTCTGAACCGAAGAGTTACTATTTTTTTATCATATTCTATGTAAAAAACCATTATAATTTAAGAAAATTTACTGTTCAAATAACCAGCAATTTTAGTTCAATTACAAGTAGTGCTATCAAATAATCATAAACAAATAATGTCTAATCGACATAAAAATTGTAAGAAACTTGAATAAATGTAAATAAGCACCAACAAATTTTAGGAAAGTAATTGCGATCTTTTTCCAATTAGGGGAAAGCGGGGCAACATGGCGAATGGGTTTTCATATAAGAACTCAACAAAAAATCTTAAAATTGGGTGAAAACGAAACTGTATATGCATCTTGTATTTTAATACACTAATTGACTTATTGAAATATTATTAACGTAATTTTATACACATAAGTTTACTTTTAGCGCCTAAAAAAAATTCCTCACTTTCGGTTTTTCAAAATGGATAGTGCCCTTCAAGTATAACTTCTTTAGAAGTAGGTTTTTGCAATTTTTGTTTATTTTTTGTTACTTTAGTTAGAGTTATTGGTAGTTTTAACTTTTTTATAAAATTGGAGGTAAAAATTGCATAATAAGTCATCTTGCCCCGGTCACGTGACCTGATGACAAATTAATGAACTTTTTATTTTAATATTTATTTCAAATTGTTATATTTGCAAACTGAAAATTCATGCAGACAATGAAAGAATATAATAACATAAACATACTGAGAAAGTATTATGGCTTCACGATTTATAGTTTTGCAACAACTCAGGGCTTTCAAAACGTTCGCCATGTTGCCCCGCTTTCCCCTATTATAAAAAAATAAATTCAATTATTCACAACCATAATTGCAAGAATTTCAAAATTGTATAGTTCGAATTTAATTGCAATCAAATGAAATTATTTAGGAGTTTTCAATATAAAAATAATCAAATTTAAAGCGAAGAAATTTTAATTTAACGAAAATTCACTGATAATAAAAATAATTAAATTGAAATCGATATGGTTTTTTTACAAATTTTACAGTCAAATTCTGAAACAAATTCTGAAACAAACTCCAATTAAAACAAAGTTTTTATAAAGCAATTATATTTATATTTCACTTTATAGTAATAACAAAGCAATTATATTTCACTTTTTTGTTTTGTCTGTAAAAGAACTAATATGGCGTTAATTCCAAACAGTATTGTATATTTTTATTATTATTATTGTTATTATTGCTATTATTATTATCATTATTGTTATTATCATTATTATTATTATTATTATTATTATTATTATTATTATTATTATTATCATTATTATTATTCTTATATTATTTTCCTGAAAAACGACAACTATTTAAAAAAAATGGCTAGAAATAACAAATCAGTTGTGATTTTCTAGATTTGTGGATGTACAGTGAATCACTTTCACTAAGTAACCCCAAAAGACAGTTAGCCATATTTATTTTGTTTACTGTACTTGATAACAACGCTCAAAGATCAGAATATCTTGATAAAAGCACACGCCTGACTTCTTTAGAAAAGTTCTCTTTTTTTTAAAAAATAATATTAAGTTGAGCGTTGAGGAAATGAACTTTTGTTAACTGCGTCCCATTTTGATGAAATTCTGCGTCCCATTTTGATGAAATTCTAAATCAAGAACCTAAACGAAGTCTAAATAGACTTTTAGTCTTATAATTACCCAAACAGTCATAAACAACTGCAGCAAAACTATTCCAAGTTGCTCTCTTGTTCAGAAGTTTAGTGAACTCTCTTGTTCAGAAGTTTAGTGAACTCTCTTGTTCAGAAGTTTAGTGAGCTCTCTTGTTCAGAAGTTTAGTGAACTCTCTTGTTCAGAAGTTTAGTGAACTCTCTTGTTCAGAAGTTTAGTGAACTCTCTTGTTCAGAAGTTTAGTGAACTCTCTTGTTCAGAAGTTTAGTGAACTCTCTTGTTCAGAAGTTTAGTGAACTCTCTTGTTCAGAAGTTTAGTGAACTCGTTATAATGATCTTGATGAGCTTTTTTGATCGGTGGAACAACGAAGTTAACAACGAAGCTCGGAATGCTTTGAAAAAAGATCTTGCTAATTAAAATGACAAATTTTCTTGTCAAGAGCAGTGACAATTTTTGGTGAGACCTAACTTGATGTGCACTTTCTGAGGTTCTACTAGCGGCTTTCACTTTGTATTGCTATTGCCTAAATAGACTTCTGCCTACAGACTTCTTTGTCTTTCCAGTAACAGTGCGTTTTAGTGTCACGTTTATTCCAGAGCGAAGGTTATCTCAGCAAAGGAAATAAGGAAATTTTGTAAAAATTGCTTTTAAAGCCCAGGAGAAATGACACCATTTTGAAGTCTCCAATGAACTCTTTTTCATAATTGTCATACTTCAAGGCACTCCGTTTTACCTTAACACTGAAGATCCTCTTTGAGATGCACAAAATTGGTGAGCCAATTTATATAAAGACTTTTATTAATGATCAATGAATACTTTTTCAAAACTTTTTAAATGTCATACAGGTTTTTCTACTGAGGTCTTCATATATATATATATATATATATATATATATATATATATATATATATATATATATATATATATATATATATATATATATATATATATATATATATATATATATATATATATATATATATATATATATATATATATATATATATATATATATATTTATATATATATATATATATATATATATATATATATATATATATATATATATATATATATTATATATATATATATATATATATATATATATATATATATATATATATATATATATATATATATATATATATATATATATATATATATATATATATATATATATATATATATATAATAGAATACATTATAGAATATATATATATATATATATATATATATTATATATATATATATATATATATATATATATATATATATATATAATAGAATACATTATAGAATATATATATATATATATATATATATAATAATAATAATAATAATAATAATAATAATAATAATAATAATAATAATAATAATAATAATAATAATAGAATATATTATAGAATACAGTAATGTACAAATCAAAATAAATTAGGAAAAACTTTTATTTAATGTTTTTCTTAACAACTTGTTTCTCCATCAGTAGGTTCATCAGGAAGAATGTCGCAGTATTTTATGATGATTATCTGGGGTATTTTGATACACATTGCTTGTTTTATGAACAAAAACTAAAATATTAGGGTTTGATTTTACATTATTAATTCCAGAAGTTTATTCCAAAGTTGTCACGCTCTGTTTGAGAAGAAATGGATTCTTGAATTAACAGATGCATGAAAGTCATTTATTTCACAAGGGGTGAAATATTGCATCTGGATTCTGTGACTGTGACCTCTAGTTGTAACCCTCGGGCCAACTAATTTAATTCAAGATTTGACTGGTCTCGTTTAAAGAAAAAAGGACTGGTTTTAACAAAAATTTACGAGACTCTAAATTTTTTAATATCTTATATAACTGAATCAAGTCTCCCAAGTTTTCTTCTAAGATTTAGAATTGTTAGCCCCATTTTAACTAGTCGTTCTTTATAACTAAGCATCCTATTTGAATATGGTATTTTGGTGGTTCTGTGTTGAACTCTCTTGAACATAGAAATTTCTGCTAGTTTTTGTGGATTCCTTATTGGAGTAGCAAATTCAAGATGAGGTCGCACATAGGTCGTGTACAGAATTTTCCAAAAGTGCTTTTTAACAATCTCAGTATTTTTAAAGCTTTATTCACATACACTTGCGTTTGATGTTTCCACTTCATATCCGGTTGTACAAAAATCCCCAGATCTCTCTCTAAAACAGTGTCTGAGAGGTCATGAATCATGCCATTTATATTCATTGTGTATGTTTTAACAATTCTACGTCAAACATTTTGATTACAAAATCTCATCACTTTGCATTTTTTGTAGTTCCGTTCGCCAATCTTTGCACCATCTCACAATGTTATTAAGGTCAGTTTGAATTTCTGCTTCCTTATCTAAGGAATCTTTTATAGCTAATATTTTGCTATCGTCAGCAACAAACCCTGAGAAACGCAACTTGTTACAGATACCCATTCTGAAACTGAGTTACCAAAAATCTTTGTTTCCTATTTTTAAGGAAACTTTCAATTCATTTATATATTTTACCAGTTATATCATATGAATCAATCTTTTTCAATAATCTTTTGTGTTCTACTTTATCAAAAGCTTTTGCAAAGTTTAGATATACAATCCATAAAGGTTTACTCTTTGGTATCTTTTATGTAATAGTATCAATAGTCTCAATGAGATTTGTTGTGGAGGATTTGTTCGGGACAAAACAAGTTTGCTCATCAGAAATAAGACCATTTGAAACTAAATGCTCCAAAATTACCCCACGAATAAGTTTTTTAAACATTTTGCAGATTACTGATGTTAACGATACTGGTCTATAATTTCCTGGATCAAGTTTTGATCTACCTTTATAAATTGGTGATATATTTACAACAGACCATTGGTATCTTACACATCCAGTTTTAAAACTCAATTTAAAAATATAAACTATTGGATCAACAAAACCTTCTGGAGAAAGTTTCACAACATATGGAATAATTTCATCAAAGCCCATAGCTTTCGACTGATCTAAGCCTTCCAACATTTTCAGTATTGTTACACCAGTGGTCATATTAGAAAATAAGTTAAAAATTGATATACAATTTTAAAATTGTTGTTTTATTGCCAATTAATATTGCCATTAAATTTTTGCCAATAAGAACGGTGACAAATCAGAAGGATGAGGAAAATCTTTCAAAGCATGCAAGCTGTGATAAAACTGTTGTAGTTTATGCTATTTTAACGAACTGAGTAAAAGTGTTTCGCATGTAATATTGTTACACATTTTACAGCAAATATCTGTTGTAAGATATGATGACATGTTTTTCATTCATTTTCTAATAAACTTAAAGTTATGATTTTCACTTACTCTGTGAAATAAAATATTATAATCTCTTTTTATTTTTTATTTCTTCTTTAGACTTACTTTATCATCACATTACTTACTACTATCAGAAAATTGACTTGGATTCATTTCGTGATTTTCTTTGTAATGGTCATTCGGCTGATGTCTTTTGCCTCTCTGCTAATAAATACGCAATTACATCTGTCTTTACAAAAAGCCATCACTTTTTGATCGCCTAAAACCTCTCTTTGAAACCATCTCTTAAAAACCTCTCTTTGTATACAATCAATTAAAAATTTGCTAAAGTTTGTTTTCTCTACTGTTTTCTCACTCCCAATTTCATTTTCTACCTTTGTAAATCTCTTATTGGTTTCTGCATGAAATACCGTTGTAATACTTGGGCTGGTTCTTCTAAAGATGCTCTTCCCTTTCTCTTCTTGACACCTTTCTCTTCTTGACAAAGTCTACGTATTTTAAATGTAGTTGGACCTGCTCTTTCTGCCAAGCTAGAGCCACAATCCTATTATCATAAAGTTGCATCTCCTGCTCAAATTTCTAGTTCCACCAAACAAAACTCACTCTTGCTTAACTCGTTATTTAGCAAAGTCGCATCTTTTTACTGTATCTACCCTTTTATGATCTTTAAATTTTATTCATCTAGTTTTTTTCCTCACGTATCAATGCATTGGAACTCTCTACTTAAAAGAGAAAAAAACATAAAGAAAGGAGATTCCTTTCGTTATGTTTTCCTAACTTATAGAATAGTCTATATATAATCTTTTCTCAACTTTTTCTTTTTTTTTTGGGAGTATTTTCTTTAAGTATATTCTTCTTTAAGTATATTTGTAAAGAAACTTCATAACCAAAACCTTTTCAAAAGCTTTTTTGTGTTCCCATCAACATTTGGGTAACCAGATAAATATCTCATTTCGTTCCCTCTACTCCACATAAAATTTGCATGATCTATTTTTCAGGAAACACAAAGATCAATAAATTTAAGTTATTGTATCAATTGCCACCCAAATAGCTCAAATTTTTATGCAAAAAAAAAATAAAAGATCTTTTCCTAAATTTTATACTGTTTACATCAATTTATGTGTAAATGTCATATGCAAATTAAATTCGTTTCATCTTCAAACGGAACTGGGTTTATAATGTTTAAAAACTTATGGTAATCATTTATACTTGAGAAACACCGCAAGTTATAGTTAGAAAGTCATGAAGTTAGACTTTCATTTTTCATTTGATATTTAGTGTTTCCTATTGTTTTGATATTGGTTGAGCTGATTACTTTCAGGCTATGCTTAGCAATATCTCGATAATAAAAAGTTTAAATGTCGTTGTTTCCATGTCAGAAAAGTACTCAAGCACTCAAGGAACAAGGGTTTGAAGGCTTATACCAAGAAACTCCAAAGCGATCAATTGATAGAGAATTAAAAGCAATTCGCAAGGAAGATTGTCAAACTTTTTAACCAAAGAAAATTTAAGCGTACTGCAAAAAAAACGTACTGCAAAAAAAATTCTCACAGTTGCCAAGCTATCAATATCATTATCATTAAGGTGTCTATGTCAGCAACAAGTTTAATTATATTCTGACTAAGTTTGCTCCAAAGATCTATAATTGGCAAGCAATTTACTCTTGTGGCCGTATGAGTGCTCCACTCATACGGCCACAAGAGTAAATCCAATATAGAATTAATTAGTTAAAAAAATTTGGAATTAATTAATTAAAAAAATTTAGAATTAATTAGTTAAAAAAATTTAGAATTAATTAGTTAAAAAAATTTAGAATTAATTAGTTAAAAAAATTTAGAATTAATTAGTTAAAAAAATTTAGAATTAATTAGTTAAAAAAATTTAGAATTAATTAGTTAAAAAAATTTAGAATTAGTTAGTTAAAAAAATTTAGAATTAATTAGTTAAAAAAATTTAGAATTAATTAGTTAAAAAAATTTAGAATTAATTAGTTAAAAAAATTTAGAATTAATTAGTTAAAAAAATTTAGAATTAGTTAGTTAAAGAAATTTAGAACTAATTAGTTAAAAAAATTTAGAATTAATTAGTTAAAAAAATTTAGAATTAATTAGTTAAAAAAATTTAGAATTAATTAGTTAAAAAAATTTAGAATTAATTAGTTAAAAAAATTTAGAATTAATTAGTTAAAAAAATTTAGAATTAATTAGTTAAGTCTTGAGTTATTGCTGTCCGGCCGAAAAACACTGATTCCAACCGATAAATTTTGATCTAGTCTAAGCGTGCGTTTTTATACCAAAATTTTCGTCTTTTTTTTTCTTATAAAAATGTTATGATCTACTGTATCAAAAATTTTTGTCTTTTTTTTCTTATAAAAATGTTATGATCTACTGTATCAAAAACTTTCTGAGATCTATCAAAACCCCAATAGTAATTTTTTTTCATCATATGCTTTAAATCACTTTATTGACAATATGAACAATATTAACAATGACATGATCAGTTGAATTATTTAGTTAATTATTAATTAACTAAAATACGAATTGTTTACTATAAAAAATATTATTCACGTTTTAAAAAATAAAAAATTTGGTTACCATAATTTGCTTTAATATTTTAGAGATGCAAGGAAGCATTAAAATTTGTCAGTCATTTACAGGATAAGAACTATCACCTGATTTAAAAATTGGTATAAACCTCGCAATTTTGACTTTCTCAGGATAAACATCTTGTTTTGGAGAGAGATGTAAAAGAATGTTAAAAATAATAGTAACCTCTCTTATAAATGTAAAAGTGAAACTGTAAAATACTTTATGAATTTTTAAGTACATTATTGCTAACATTATCAAACAATCCAAACCAATAAATAGCCCAAACCAATTGGACTATTCATTTTAAGAAGTTAATAAAAAGTAGAGAAAAAGTTTTTGAAATTTATTTTGTCGCTTAAAATATATATATTAACTTTTAAATTAAAGAAAAATAATGTTTGTATTCATAGGAAAAATTAAAGATTGCTAAGCAATGGTATATATACAGTACTGGAAAAATTATTATGGATTTTTAGAATTGTCATTAAATTCCATTAATTGAGGCAGCCTTCAGTGGTCAAAAAGTTTTCAGTGGTCAATGTTATTCTTTTGTTTTAATGACATACATATATATAGTAGTTGGACTATTTTATTGTCAAATAAAAGCCGTTTAGGGTCTTTTAAGGATTAGACAAGAAAAAGTTGCATAAATTCTGAAATATGTTAGTTTGAGTTTGCGTCACTTTTTTTTACTCTCTGTGATGTACGATGTACTTGGAGCCGTTGAACATGAAAGTTGGACTCAAGAAGATTGGTCCAAGGTAATCTTTAACTTAGCTTTCTGTTAGATCTCTGATTATATTAATTTTTTGATTTCTTTCAGTTTCATTATATTTTTTGACTAATATCAGTAGGTGTTAACTTGTTGATCATGACTAATAATGTTTTCACAATTTTCTTTGAAACTTATCCGGCATTTTTTTGTTCAGTTGGTATTCTTAGATGTGTTGGATGATAGAGTCCAGACAGTCATTGTGGAAGAGCTAGAAAGAGACTGGTTCAATGATAAGGACTTTATATTTCAACAGGATTGTGTTCCTTGCCATATATCACCAAGATATGTCGTGATTTAATCATAGGCATGCCCAAGAAAGTGAAAACATTAAAAGCTGCCAAAAGTGGTCAAGCCAAGTATTAAAAACATTGATATACCTGCAATAAGACTATAGTCTGTAACTTTATTTTTATGTTTTGAAGTGAAAAACTTGATTATTATTTAAAAACTGAAAAGTCAATAATAATTTTTCCAGTACTGTAGAAATGGTCCGCTTGGAGCAGATGTACATAACTCGTATTATATGGGTCATGGTAAGTCAAGTATTCTACATACTTTAAAGTCTATTTATTAAACTTTTTATATTGATTATAATTAATCAACACATTTCAACTCATTCTAAATACTATTTAGACTAATTAATTTCGGATATTAGATACTAATATCCGAAACGCTAATAAATAGTATCCGTAACGACTATCTATCGAAACGTTTAAAAGTTTTTAATGTTAGTTATATTATAAATTTATAATATATGTGTGTGTATGTGTGTGTGTGTGTGTGTACGTGTATATATATATATATATATATATATATATATATATATATATATATATATATATATATATATATATATATATATATATACATATATATATATATATATATATATATATACATGTATATATATATACATATATATATATATATATATATATATATACATACATATATATATATATATATATATATATATATATATATATATATATATATATATATATATATATATATATATATATATATATATATATATATATATATATATATATATATATATATATATATATATATATATATATATATATATATATATATATATATATATATATATATATATATATATATATATATATATACAGTTAGCACGGATCCTTATAATGCCTACCTACCTGTCCCAAGAACGCCACTTATACGGAAAGTTAGCGAACACATCAAGGTACCCTGTGATGCAAATTTTGAAATCATTTAATTTTGTCCGCAGAAAATAATTTAATTTAAATGTTCAAATTAAGTCAAATTTTGACGTTATAGTGCGCCAATAAAAACACTTGTAGAATTTGAACCACTCAATATATTGTGTTACCGTAGCGCAGTGGTTACAATGGTTACAAGCAGTGCGGCAGTAGCGCAGTGGTTACAACGCGATTTAGGTTCGAAACGAGCTCTATACATTTTGTCGCCACGGTAAGGAAGGAGGCGTGAACTTCCTCGTTAAATGCACTTCCGCGGTGGTCTGTGACAAGACCGTTAGGTCTTCTTGGGGCACCTAAATAACAATATATATATATATATATATATATATATATATACATATATATATATATATATATATATATATATATATATATATATATATATATATATATATATATATATATATATATATATATATATATATATATATAATTTGATATAAATTAGTGCAAATGTAGCCAATAGTCACACATAAACTCTGGACAAAATTTCAGCTTGATTGGATAACTGGTGTATTTATTGAAGTTTTAGTTGAAGTTTTGTCAATTTTTTGCTACTTATACCTCAAGCGTTACCAATTACTTTGAAATTCGGTCAATATTTTTAAAATAACGATTACATGAGTGTTCTACTATGCAATACCAAGAATTTTTGTTATAATTATTTTATTGGTACATGTACAGTTTTCATTTTATTGACCAAAATAGTGATTTTCTACTTAAAGCGTGATTTAAATAGTCTTATGCTAATACTGTCGACACGGCCTTCAAAGTGGAGGGGGTCAACCCCTCAATTTCTAAAATAAAATCCATAATTTCTAAAATAATTGCCTATATTTCTAAAACAAAAGTTCCTCGCAATAAAAAAAGAGAAAAGGACATTATCCCCCCTAGCCTCCCCGGCGTTGACGGCCATGTATGCTTCGCTTGAATATACCAACATTACCTAAGGTATAAACTGCTGCCAATAAAAAAAGCTAAAAAAAGTTGCATAACCTGGTCAAAGGACTACCAGTTAGTAAAACCAAAAAAAAAGTAGATCTCCTAAAATATTTTGTATTGACCTCCTTAAATATATTTACTTTTAAAATGAAGTAAAAACTATTTAAATACAAATACTCTATAATACTACTTTTAAAGATGGTGAAAATATTCATTATACGCCGTAAAACATAAATTTCAGCAGTCTAATTTCTAATAACTCAAATGATAAAGGTGCTTACTGTTTAGATCAACTATGCAGCGCAACAATCTTTCTTTGTACTTTGGATGATTATTAATTCGCTTATACCTCGACCAATGTTGATAAAAATCTTGATGAGAAGTTTTGACAGCTTGTTCATTATAGGGCCCCAAGGGGGATTCTTTGTAACTGATGAAATCCTTAATGTGGTAGAAGACGACGTAAATTTTGGGTGTTATGCATGCACCAGTTATCATTAGGTAACACTTTTTAAAATTTTCAATTTTTTCAGCAAAATCCGGCTGAAGGATGTATCCAAAGCAAGCCTTGACAACTAAATTAAAGCTTTTGAATGCTTCAATTATGCACACAATATTAGGAACCATGTTTGTCTCAGCAAGTTGCTGCAGCATATCCACATTTTTAAGAAGCTTCCTGCATTCATTTCCCTCAAACTGGCCCCCGTGATACAGGCTCAGTTGAATGTGGAGGGCGGCTGGCCACTTAACAGCTTCTATCCGAGCAGTTTTAAGGATCTTGAAAAGATGGTTGACAATTCCTAAGAGGAGATGCAGTTCTATCATTGCATCTCCTTTTAGGAATTGCAATTCAATTGACAGGCCAGCAGATGATTGGCTTTCGAATGACATTACCAAACAGCTTTGCATTAGCAAAGCTGTTTGGTAATGTCATTCGAAATTGCTGAAAATACTCAAGGCTTAAAAAGATTGCTGAAAATACTCAAGGTTTAAGTTTATTGAGCCCAGTGTTAGCAAGTTTTGATTTTGAAAGATTTGGCAAGACAATTGGATTTGACGTCACACCAGGTGCAAGGGTGCGTACTTGAATGAGTTTGAAGACCACAAATTATATTTGCAACTATCATATCACAAGCCAAAATTAGTTTAACTCCATTTGCATTAACCAGTGACCAGATTTGTTCAATATTGGAGTGTGTTTCTGGCAAATCTTCTGAAATCCCAACAATATTTTGTCTCTTGACTCCAGTGTCTTTACCAGTCCTTTGAGTGAGAGGTTGTTGTTGGTGCGGTGAGCTGGTTTCATCCCTTAACTCAGTATCAACAATGCTTAGGCAAAACTTGAGAATAGCCACAAGAAATTTTGCGGGACTGAATAACATGATTCATAAGACTTGATAAATCAATGCAGTGAGTAACAAACATGAACTGTTCAAGAATCTGTTTTTTCGTCTGTGATTTTTAAGTCGCTGCAGGTGAAGAAATCGCTCAATTGTTGACCTAATCTTAGAAAATTCATGTAATAATTTCGCTCTACCATTTTGCTGCTTGATGTTTTGTTTACAGTTCAATCAAGTTTCTTTAATCCATTGTTTGACAGGCCCGTATTTAATTGCACATTTACAAGGGCTACAGTAGTCAATTTTGGAGCACTTGATGGTGTCTGCGCACTACTTCGACCTAAAACCAAAACATGCATATTTTATAATTACAATAAACTTTGTTTAGTAAGTTTGTGTAAAACTTTCAAATTATTCATTTTTAAAGAAATTAGAAACTTGACAAAAATATACTTCTTGAAATCTATCTAGTAATATTTCTTAATATTTAAGACTTCATTTCACTATATATGTTAAAATTATTTAAGTATAAATATTTACCAGGGGTAACTGTAA
This sequence comes from Hydra vulgaris, assembly GCF_022113875.1. Classification (NCBI taxonomy): domain Eukaryota; kingdom Metazoa; phylum Cnidaria; class Hydrozoa; order Anthoathecata; family Hydridae; genus Hydra; species Hydra vulgaris. Next base: position 26,572,270 of record NC_061161.1, on the reverse strand, counting down.
GTGGAGGCCCGCCGGATTCTTTTCGCCAGTAGAATAGTTCTTTCCAGAGATAATTCTTTATTTGGAAATAACTCGAGATGCAATTTGTTTGAATGATTTTGAATCTTTTGCTACTAAAGATTAAATGTTTTCCCTTAAAATTATTTCAGAGCATTGATGGGACAAACCACCAATGCCTCAGCTCTTTTCCTAAAGGGCTGAGGCATTTGCTGCAACGCATCTTTGGTTTTTTCTTAATAGTAGTTTGCTCTATGAGAGCATGTTTTTCTTGCAGCTTTGAACAACTGTAATTATTGAATAGTTCTTACCTTACCAGTAAACAATTGTTTAAACTTTTTACTTGTAAGGAAATTACATTATTGATAATTGTCACACTTATTAAACTAATGATACTTGTCACACGGGTTGTTTTATTTCAAAACAACCCTTCAACCTAATTAGTTATTCAGTTAGAGTAATTTTCATCCGACTGGCCCTCCAAACTTATTATTGGTCAGATATCTTAGTTAACTTATCTAAATTTTTTAAGTCAATTATCTTTGTCAATATAAAAAATATTTGGTTTTTTCACTGTTGTTCTGTTTTCAGGTAAATAAGTATTTTTATTTTCTATGTAGGTATCCCTAGAAATCCTTCTTAAACATTTTTTTAGAATTTTTTTGCATTCTGGCCGTAGATTATACCTTAGGAAATGTTGGAATATTCACGATATGCATACATGGCTGTCAAGGCAGCCATGGCCTACCCACTTTTTTTTTCAGTTTTGTTTTAGAAATATAGGCAACTATTTTGGAAAATATGGATTTTATTTTAGAAATTGAGGGATTGACCCCCTCCACTTTGAAGGCCGAGTCAACGCAATTGGTATAAGCCAATTCAAATCACACTTTAAGTCGCAAATCACTATTTTGGTCTATAAAATATAAACTGTACATGTACCGATAAAATAATTATAACAAAAATTCTTGGTATTACATAGTAGAACACTCATGTAACCGTTATTTTAAAAATAGTGACCGAATTTCTAAGTAAACGGTAACGCTTTGAGGTATAAGTAGCAAAAAACTGACAAAACTTCGACTAAAACTGCAATAAATCCTACACCAGTCATCCAATCAAGCTGAAATTTTGTCCAGAGTTTATGTGTGACTATTGGCTACATTTGCACCATTTTATATCAAATTATATTGAGTGGTTTAATTCTACAAGTGTTTTTATTCGCGCACTATGAAGTCAAAATTTGACTTAATTTGAACATTCAAATTATATTATTTTCCGCGGACAAAATTAAATGATTTCAAAATTTGCATCACAGGGTACCTTGATATGTACGCTAACTTTCCATATAAGTGGCGTTCTTGGGACAGGTAGGTAGGCATTTTAAGGATCCGTTCTAACCGTATATATATATATATATATATATATATATATATATATATATATATATATATATATATATATATATATATATATATATATATATATATATATATATATACATATATATATATACATATATATATATATACATATATATATATATATATATATATATATATATATATATATATATATATATATATATATATATATATATATATATATATATATATATATATATATATATATATATTTATATATATATGTGTGTGTGTGTATATATATATGTATTGCTTTTTTTTAACGCTTTCTATAAAGTATTATAAGGAATAAATATAGAAACGGTCGGTGTGGAACAGACCATATCTATTGGAGCATGTTACTTGAGTTAAATTTTACTCTAGTACAATAAAAAGTTACCCATCAAAAAGTTTATTCAAATAAAAGTAAAACGTAGATAATTAAAAATGTTCTTAAAGTAAAAGTTGCGACTGAATACAAAAATGAAACAGAATTAGTCAGTGAGCTGCGAAACATCTGTCTTTAAAAGAAGGTATCAGATCTTTATTTGATGTGTTAACGTTCATTGTGTGAAGTAGTTTGACTGAAATCTATTCAAATATCTCTGTTGCTCCTAAAATAATACTAACATCTCCAGTATCCTTGACTATTGCAGATTTGGGTGTATCGGAGAACAACTTTTTTTGAATTTCAAATTGTAATAGAGCGGAAAAGTTGCATAATGCTATAAAAAGTGATTGTACCAAATTTTTTTATATATTTTTTATGTCTTCAGTTCGCGCTAGGGTTTTATTTTACTTACAAAAACACATGTTTTCTGACCTTTTTTACAAATTAAAAATAACAAATTCTATGCATATGCTAAAGTTGTGATAGAGTTTGAACATTTCACAATGGCTAAGTTAGAAATGGTTACAAGTTTTAAGAAAATATTTTAAGATCTTAAGTTGCCGATAGAGGACTGAGTTTTTACGGAAAAAAACTGTTTCATGAGTTTCTGGCAAACAAGCTCTTCAGTCCATAATGTACAATTAAAGTTTTAATAGAAAGGAAAATGATTCTCTAAACCAGAAATCGAATTTGAAGCAAAAGACTAAATAGACCTAATTGATTGGAAAAAACGTAAACTAAATGAACCTCCGATTATCACTCACTTTCATATGAAAATATCTAATTGAAATGTTAACCAAATCTAGTTGAAATGTTAACAAAATGTTTATCTTCCAGATGTGCAGCATTTTCCATACCATACTCAAGGAGTATGGCATGGAAAATGCTATGAAATGTAACCGAAGCTTCAGATCAAGTTTGCGGTTTGGTTAGTAGAAACGGCTTCATTCGTGCAAGACTTGCATTGCGAAAAATAATGCCTTTATTCAACACAAAAAGTAAGTTTGAGACAGATCCTAATGAATCAGTTTGAGACAGATCCTGATGAATCAGTTTGAGACAGGTCCTAATGAATCAGTTTGAGACAGAAACAGTTTTTTTCTCATGAAACAGTTTTTTTTCTTAAAAACTCAACCCTCTAGCGGCAACTGAAGACTTTAAAATATTTTCTTAAAAATTGTAACTATTTCTAACTTAATAATTGTGTAATGTTTAAAATCTATTATAACTCTAGTAAATGCAAAGAATTTGTTATTTTCAACTTATATAAAGTTAAAAATAAGTTAATAATTATAGCATTATGCAATTTTTCCGCTCTATTAGAATATCAAATTCAAAAAAAGTAATTTTTTCTATGCACCCTATTGCAGAACGCAGCTTGTCAAAATTGAAGCTAATTAAAACATATTTGCGTTCGAACATCGAGATTGTTTATCCGTTTTGGGGTTGCTGGCTATTGAAATTTATTTCTTTGATTGACAAATTTCTAAAACAATAGAAAGTTTTGTTTTGATTAAAAAATTTGTTTCAATGTATAATTTTTACAACAATAAAGCCTTTGTATTTAGAACTAATTTTTGTTTTTTTAAAAGAACACAAAAAACAAGCTTCAATAGATGACAAGTGGATGCTGTGCACCAAGGTTTTATGCTTCTAGTATGCTTTTCATAAAAAGGGCCTCGTTAATTATTTGGTACCGAGCCCCCAATGTTCTAAGACCAGCTATACTCAACGTAATGAATAATTTACAAAGGCAGTTACAAGTGTTACAAAGGGTAAAAAGCGTTAGAATGACGAAAATGACAATGAAAGGACTGCAAGCGGCTTGTGATATAAAAACGTAAAATGCTCAACTCATTTTAATTTTTAAGGGGCTCAGTAAAAATATCGATGTTTAATGCCGAAGGAATTTTGTTTAATACTTTAAAAATCCGAAAATGTTTAGTCGCATTTTCAGTATATTTACACCAATTATTTCTGATGAAGTTTCTTAGCAAAAATCTCAGTTACATAATATACTAGAAAAAGATAGAAATAATGTAAGAATTTATAAACTTTTTTTAAGACCAAACGTGAGGTGTATATCACAAATGTATATCAGAATTTTTATAAATTACGTTTAACTTCTTTAGTCAATTAAATTAATTCTTATTTTTACTTCGCATAAACTTTTAATGCTATAGAACCGCAATCTAAGAAAACGCATGTTCTGTGTTTTTATAATACGCCATATTTTGTATTTGAATACTCAAGTATCAAAACAATTGATGTGAACAAAAACAAAACTCTGTGAATCAACAAGAAAAAATTTTCAGCAATAACAGACTAAATTTTTCTGATATATTTTTATGCATAATTAGTACATTAATTATGCATAATTTTGTGAATACTATGCAAGATAAAAAGATTTTGTTTCTACAATGGGTAAAAAACTTCCGTTTGATTGGAATGCTTTTGGCAGCGTTATCCGGTCTTTCTTTTACTATTAGTAACTTTATGGTACAAATGACTTTGAATTCTTTTACTCGTGCAAGAATACCTACATTACAATTTGTTTTTGCAAGATGTGCAGTCCAGACTCTTTTTGTAATACCAACTATAATTGTATTGAAAGTAAATTATGCAATAAAGATAAACGAAATACCAATATTTAGTCTAATGGGGTTTGCAGGTTACGCGAATATTGTGTTTATGTACTCTGCTCTTGATAAAATTCCTATTGCCGACACTCTAGCAATTACTTTCACAAGTCCTTTATTCTGTTGTTTACTCAGCCACCTGATTCTCAAAGAAGGCTTGCATTGGTTTCATGCCATCTGTGGTTTACTCAGTTTTGGAGGCGTATTGCTTGTTGCACATCCAACGTTTTTGTTCGGACAGGAAATGAAATCAAAAACTGTTCTCTTCCAAGGTAAACATCTATCTCGAAGCACAAAAGAAGTAATTTACTTTCAAGGAATTGCTTATGCATTTATTTCTGGAATGTGCTTAGCACTATACTTTGTACTTACTAGGTATATTACCAGAAATGAAAGTCCGCTCTTGGCAATTGCTTACCCAAGTATTTTTGGAATTATTGTAAGCCCTCTAATAATGTTGCTAAAGCAAGAGGGTTTCATACTTGCCGACTCAGTAGTTACAAACTTTTATCTTTTTTTAATTGGTTTTATGAGCTTACTCGCTTTATTGTTTTTGACTTTGGCTCTTAGGTTGGAGAACGCAACTATTGTAAATGTTATACGTAATGTTGATATAGTTTACGCATTTGTGATGCAATTTGTCTTTTTATGTGTAAAGCCGACTAAATGGACAATCGGAGGATCTTTAGCAATTATGGCAGGAACATCGTTATTAGTGCTCCACAAATGGTACTCATCAAGAAAGGAGGACAGTATTAGAAAAAGTGAATCAACAGAAACCATAGAGCACAAATAAAAATTGTAATTATTATACGTTATACTTTATTAAAAACTAATTTTTAGGTTTATTTCAAATAATTTAATGACAAGTATGTTTTCTTTTTTACTCGCTTTGGTTATTTAATAAAACCGTTTGTATTATTTTTAAATATGAAATTTTTAACACTCATTTTTAAAAAGTTAAAAATAGTTTTATAATATACTTTTATAGTTTATAATTAAAAAAATATATAATTCTGATACATGTTCTCACATATTATACAAACTCTTCCTTTTTTCCCCCGTTTTGATCTAACACTTGAATAGAGTTTTTATTAGCAAGCTAATTATTAAAAAGTTCTTAGTTTAGTTCCACTTTGTTAGAAGATTTTTGCAACGGAGATGCTGACGATAACCTAAAATACATAAAAAAAATTTTAATAATCATAAAGAGCACTACTCCTTGGTGAAATTTAAAACAGAATCTAATAGACTCTTATTGCAATTAGAATTTATTTCAACAGACTTCAAATATTTATTATTCTAAATTTAATTCAAAATAAAAAAAACAAGACATTGTTATTATCAGTAAATGAATATATCTTATTAAACATTAATATAGAAAATATATATGTATATTTATATTACTTTTATTTGAAATCAGTAGAAATATACTATAATATCGCGATCTTTTAAAGACATTTTAAGCATTTTGCAAAATTTACATTTTAAAACGGATTATGTATAAGATTGCTTTTATATAAACACAGACATTTAAACACTGTTCATTGACTGTCTTCTTCTTACTCCGGCCTAAATTTATATATGTAATATGTATTTATCGTAAATTTATCAAACGGCAAAAAAAAAAAGATAATTTGCATAATTTTAAAAAATTTAAGACAAAATGGAAGATTTTTATTTTCTGCAAGATATTTTGTAAGATTTTTAGAATTTTATAACATGAAATAAATTTGAAATTTAGGTTAAGTTAAACTTCACATTCACTATTTTTTCTGCGTGAACTGACTTGCAAACTTGCAATGGCTCCAATTTAAATGTAGTTTCATTGATTCGAACCAAAGGCTTGTTTTAAAACATTATCTATGTTATGTTACATAAATCAGTTAAGATACTTTCATTCCAACACTTTTCAAATATTCTTTCTAAATACATTCGTTCCAATTAATTTGGTATTGCATTTAATTTTTTTTTCTCTTTAATTCCTTTAAGAATTGAATTCTATATAAAAAATTCATTTTGATTTCAAAACAAATAAAAAACTTTTATTTTTTTTTTGAAAATAAGTAAAACACATCTTAGAGTAAAAACGTCATGTCCAGTTTTCGAAAGCATATTTCAGGGTCCTAAGGCAAAAAAAAATACTGTAGAAAAGGTTGTAAAAGAATACAAGAACAAACGTATGTGTAACACTGGAAGAGTGTGGCTTTAATAAAGTACAAAAAAAAACAAAAAACTCTACGTCCGACTAAGTAGTCAAGGTAAAGGTTGTTGTAACAGTTTTTTTATTCACAATCTTATAATTATAATATCATTCCAAAACTGTAAAAATAATTCTTTTTTAGACGAACAATACTACCAATAGCGTTGATGAACCCTTGAGTTCAAGAAAGCCATCTTCCCCTTATCCGATTATCATCATCTTCTTCAGAGACCATTTTTCAACGGCCTCTGAAGAAGAAGATGATAATCGGGTGATTTTGGGACGCACTCTTATTTTATGAAAAACCTGCAGATTTTAAAAACATATCATTTAACATCTGCAGATTCTAAAAATATATTTAATATCTGCAGAAATTAAAAACATACCACAATTCTCAAATGCTTTTTTTAATTTAGGATCAAGAGGCAATTCAACTGGGTGATTAAGCAATTAGAAACGACTCTATTTTGTAGAGGAGGGTTTTGTCCAAAGTCGAATACGATCTATTCATACTAAATAAACCACTTTAAAATCCGGAACTTTTTTCTAGAGATTCTACAAACAAAAAAGTTCCTGCCTTCTGTTTTTTTACGAAACTTCTCTCAAAGGAGAGAAGATTAACAAAGACTGACTTATCTGGAGTGGAACTGCAAAGCTTTTGTTTGTTTTCCCTGCTCTATTTTTGGACAAAAGCATAATTTTGGCCCTGGATTTCAGTTTTTTCTCTTTATGAGGAATGGCGGAATAAAAGATAATTGGGAAAAGCAAGGAAAAAAGATTAAAATCCACCAGTGTAATGTTCAACACAGAAATCACTACATTGTCTGGAAATCAGCCTTTGAAGCCTTGATCGATTCAGAACTTGAAAAGTCAATAAGAAATTAGGCATCTAAGTGGTATGAAATTTTTTTTTTCTGGTTTGTTAGCAATTTATGTTTATAAAATAATTTTAATGTTGCTTGGTATATTAATCTTGATGTAATCCTCATTTCAATATTATGTTCATATTTGTGTAGGTTGATCAAACATGTTGGACGAGTATGATAATGATAATTTTTTAGCCACCCTTGAGCTGTTGGGGTAATAACATACTCCAGTTCCATCTAGAAGAAGTTTCTTGACACCAAAAACAATGAACAAGAATGCAAGCGCACTATTTGAGCTGGAGAACTTAATAAGAGTTCATTAGGGCATGTGGTGAAACTGTTTTCGCTGGTATTATTAAAGAGGCCTACACAGCCATTTAATTTTCCATTATTGTTGATGGATCTCCGGATGTGCCTCATACGGAAAAAATTACTTTCGTTCTTTGATTTGTCCTCCTAGGATCTGACAACCAATGGATAGTAAAAGAGCGTTTTCTGAAAGTAGAAAATTTTGAGAAAAAAAGGGGTCTGACATTGCGAAGTTGATTATAGACGTTTTAAATTAAAGCTAAATTGATTTAAAGAACTGTAGGGGCTAAAGCTTTGATAACGGGACTAATATGTCTGGTATATTCAAAGAATTGCAGGCCATCATTCTTAAGAAAAATCCCTAAGTTTTGTTCATGCTTTGCAGTGTGCATAATCTTAATATAGCTGGCGTTCAATCTGCAGAATCCTCTACTGTAGTCAAAAACTAATTTGGAAATATCCAATTGTTGTAAAACTTTTTTAGTAGTAGCCCCATGCACTGGAAAATTTTGACCGAGACAATTGGGCAGTCTCTTCACCAAACGTGCCAAACAAGATGGAGTGCGCGCATAGAGGCTGTCTGGACATTGTCAAAACAAACAAAAGAAGTTTATGAAGTCCTTGAAGCTTTTTAAAAAAACTCAATTTAGAAGATCATCAACTGACTTTAATTAAGAATCATTTGAATTAATTGTCTTAACTTCTTTCTGGTTCAAGGCTCTCCTATGTGTCAACGATGTCTGTCTCCTTTGTCAATCAGAAAGCATTTCTTTGGATAACTAGACAAAGCTTTTAAAGACTCTAATCGATGATCATAACCGACTACATTCTTCTTGGCTCCAAATTCAAGAATTGAAACTGGTTGCATCTAAGTTAGCTTTGTTTGGGTTTCTAAATGATCTTATTAAGAAAAGGACAAGGAAAAGGAAATCAATTCGCGGCGAGTCGATGAATACAGCCCACTTCCAAGAAAATAAATCAAAAGGTTTTGAGGTGAATGTATTTAATGTTGTTCTTGACACGCTGCTCCAGCAGATAAATTACAAAATGAATACAGCTCAAAAGACGACGGATATATTTTTATTCATATGGTGTTCTCCATCTCCTTCTAGTGTTAAAAAAAAATTTTTTTGAAAGAAAAATACAAAATCCAGGCAAATCTTTACGTAAATGATGTTAAAGAAGATGATCTGAAAAAAGAAATCCGTCATCTATATGTTCTGAAGAGATAAAATACATTTGGACAAATAGAATCTTTTTCTTCTATCAAATAGCTCAACAGAATCTACCAGAAAGGTCTTCAGGCAATATTTAATACAATTCCGCATTTTTAATACAATTCCGGTTTCAGTGGTTGAAGGAAAGCTTTCAGTAAGCTCTTATTTGTGATCAACAATAATCTTATTCAATTGAAATAATCTTATGATGATTTCAATTGAAAACAACCTTACCAAGAATCGTACGAAAATATCATTTCTACTTTTTTTTTTTTTTTTTGTTTTCGTAGTAAATAAATTACTTTTACAAACACAAACAAGGTTTCTGAAAGAAGATTGTACTGATCTTATCATCAGAACCTTTTACAAGCGTGTGTATATAAACTACATCAAAACATAATCAAAAAAATAAAACGTAACTAACAATAAAAGTTCTAAAGAAAATGTAAAAATGCAATTAAAAAAACCTGACTACATCATCCATTAAGATAATTAAATTTTTTAGTTTATATTTGAAAATAGGAAAAGTAAAATTCATGTCGAAATTAGACGAAACAATTTTATTACAAAAATAGGGTGCACAATATGCAATACATTAAACTTGGTTCGACAAAAGGACTCATATATAAAATTATTGTTTCTAAGTGTATATATATTTATTGGTTTCAAACAAAAGAGATCATTGAAAACGGGTAAAGGTATGTCATTTGTCCACATACACATAAAGTAAAAAACATTAAAAACATTAGACTCATAAATATTGAGAACAATCATTTCAATAAAAATGGTTTGGAATGTTTCGCAAAGAAGTTTGCTTTGGAAGTTTCGCAAAGAACAGTGCCCACAAAATTAAAGTGTGGTTTTCACAAAGAAGAATGCCCACAAAATGAAATTAGTGTGAATAGTCTTCATAATGAAAAAATATTTCCATTCATTTTAAATTGTATTTGTGTTTTCGTTTTGTTATATATAACCAAGTTCAAATACATATAAAGTATATATATAAATATATAAAGTGTTTACGTGCAGCAATAGTTAATACAAAAATAATTATTGTTTTCATTAAATGGTATTGTGATAGTAGACTTACGGACGATAAACAGTTAAATTCATGCTTAATTCAATATACCAGGAATGCAAAGTTTGAAGCACCGAACAAAAATTGACCCTGGGCACCACAAAGTCTATGTACGGGCCTTTTTTATATAAAAAGTTTAACTTATTTAAAAAAAAATCAAAAAAGACAAATAAAAAAAATTGTAAAAGTTTTCCTTACTTGTTAATTATTTTTAAAATTTTTAAAACCAAAATTGAGTCTGTAATTTGTTAAATTAAAAATTTGAGAAAAAAGATTCCTAATCAACAAAGTTTAGATTACCAAACATATTTGTTATTATTAAGCGACAAAAAGTTTTAGTTGGCGTTGTATTGGCATCTGATTGGCTGCCAATCGTGTCTATGTTAGTGTTGCATTCACTTAAAATTGTTAGTAATATGTTGACACACTCATGGTTTTAAATTATAAGCACTATATGGGCCGAACTGAGTGCTGCAGGTTGTGAAAATACATATTGTATCATCAACAGCTGCTCATAGGCCAGACGAGCTGCGTTTCGATTCCATTCTTTACTTGACAAAATTTTTTCAATCTCATTTGTTACTTGACAAAATAAATTAGAGATACAAAAGTGGTTACAGAAAATGTCAACTGTATTTTTACGGAAATGATATTTTAAAGTATATCCTTTAGTTTATGATTATTACCTTTTCACTGCTTTTGATTCTATTTCGGAGTTGCTAAACATATGGTGTTCCATATGGCTTTAATGGCAGTTTGAGTAAACTTTAACGAAACTGCAAAATCGGGGCTTTCTCCGATAAATTTGCAATTTTAAGTAAGAAAATTAAATTTATTGAACAGTGCTGTTTTTTGGTAATTAGAGATTTATATACATGTTTAAAATATTCCATATTTCAACAGAAGAAGACAATAGATAAAAACGTGATGGTTTCTACAGGTTTTACATTTTTTTATTTTTAACAAAATGTTGTCTTGTGCTTTTGGCAAGCAAGGGCGCAGAAAGTAGGCTGTTGTTTGAGTATCGAAGAAATATATTTTGCGTCGGTCTATATGCTTTTTAAACAACAATTTTTTACTTCTAAGTAAAAGATTTTTGGTTGCATTTAAGAGGATGTTAAATTGAGAATCCTTTTTGTCTAAAGTTTTAATTGCTCTTATATATATATATATATATATATATATATATATATATATATATATATATATATATATATATATATATATATATATATATATATATATATATATATATATTTATATATATATATATATATAATCTAAAAAAAATTGTTAAGAAAAGAAGAAAATATCAAGAAAAAAAGAGTAATAAGAATGAACACAATTGAGAGAAAGTTCAAACAAACTTAATTGAGTTTCATTAATCAATAATATTAATTGGTTAGACACTTAATTTTCTATTGTAAATTGTTTCATAACTCTTAGCGTGATTGTGTGATCCTTTTTAATGAAAATAAACGTTATGTAAGAATATTTACATAGTTTCTTATAGTTTTTGTCATACATAGGCTTGAAAAGATAATAAAGACACTATATGAACAAAATTTTATATAATCCATAAACAAATATGTCTGAGACATTCCATAGATTATTATGTCAAGAAATTATAATAAAATGTCTAAAATATTCTATGTAAAATATTAAATTTTATTCTCAGTTATTCATGTATTTTTCACATAAGAATTATGATTTTAAACAACCAACATTGGATTCGATTCGCCTAAATCATTACTGTTTAATTCAAAGTCCATAAAATCTTTTATTAAACGGTTAATAGTTTCAATATTATTTATTATTTTCTTGATGCTGAAAATACTTTTTGATAAAAATATACCTTACAATAGTAGACGGTTATAAAATACTGAATCTTTTCTTACATAACATTTAAAATAATATAAAAATAGAATAAAAATAATGTTATATAAAAAGATATAATAATATAAAAGTTTTTATTAAAAGCATTTTTATTATATAACATTTATCTATCTAGTATTAGATTTTTGTTTGTTGTTACACATTTTATTTAATTCTTCCTTAATTTCAAATATTGTGGATGCTCCACAATTTTTATTTTATAAGTTACAATGCAATCAATGTTGTTTGTAGTGTAGCAACTGTATTGAAAATAAATTAATAACAATATTGCAATACAGTTCGTGTACCTAAGGCTTTCTTGCATCTAGGCAACTTTTCCACCCCACTTTATTTAAAAGCTATAAAGTTTTAAGTTTTTTACTTCTCAGTCAGGTGGTTAATTATAAAAATCTTTATTTTTAATCCCATTTTGATTCTCAGAAAGCGTTGGCAAGTTTTAATCTGAAAACATTTTTTGGTCTATGGTCTAAAGTAAAATTTTGCTGCTGGTATGTTATATAGTTTTATAGCCTAGAAAAAGCGTTTTTTTATAGGTCTTTGTATATTATATTATTTGTAACTAAAGTACTTACTGCAATGTTTAATAAATTTCCTTTTAACCCAGGTTTGTTAATAGATGAAGTTTTTCATGAGGCTATTAAGTTTTGTACATAAGACCATATGTCTATTTCTCTGAAGAACTTATTTGATCACGAGGCAGATTGTAAATGGTCAAAAAACTTGTATACCTCTAAAGAGATTGTCAATCCTGATTCAAAAAGAGGGAGAAAAACCTATGATGTAAATATTAGATTAATTATAACTTTTAGACGAATAGGTAAAGGGCATAGTACCATAGCAACATTTTAATGTCGTAAATATTTCTCCACCAATGAGTTTAGCAACATATAACAATATTATAGAAAAAAATGCACTGTGCTTGGCAGCGTAGTGGGTTCTCTTCATTGAATGGAGTTGTTACTTTAATTTCTAATAATAAATGCATTGACACTCAAACCTTAGGTAAAAATTGCAAGTCTTGTAAATATTGGGAATTCAAAAAAAGAACCCCAGAGTACAATGAATGATTTGTTTCTCATACATCTCCAATTAATAATTCTGGTTGTCCTGAAGCAATGGAATCTGTTGGAGTGCTTGAAATATTGAATCTTTCTCTTTCAAAATAGAATTTACGTTATATAAAGTATAAAGGTGTTGAAGAAAGAAAACCTTATAAAGTTATTGTTGATGCTAATCTATATTCAAAAAAACTGTCGGATACGTACAAAAAAACTGTCGGATACGTACAAAAACAATTTGGTGCACGGTTAAGAGCACTAAAACTTTCATATAAAGAAAAGTTGCTGAGTGATGGCAAGAAATCGACAGGTAATGATAGAATGACTGAGAAAGTTATGAATAGTATTCAAAATTAATATGGAATATGCGTAAAACAGAACAAAATTAATCTTTATGGAATGAAAAAATCAATCGCTAAATTAATCCATTACTGTTCTGAAAACAACGATGACTATAATAACAATGGGTGTAAATATCAATTAGATTAACAAATGAAAACTTCTAAATATAAAAAAAACAATAAACATACCAAAGTCTGTGAGTGAATTCATAAGCCAATTTTCTATTGGAAGAGTTTAGGTGCTGACAGTTTACTGGAGCGATGTCTTGACGGTAAAACACAAAATGCAAACGGATCGGTAAATAACTTAGTGTGGATGCGAGCCTCAAAAAAAATTATTCTGGTAAGACCATTATTGAAATTACTGTTGCATTAGCTGTTTTTTCATTTAATGAAAGAGGAATCGTTTTTGCAAGTTTTAAAAAATTTAAATTTTTCTGAAGGATTTTTTTCAACACGGGGTTTAAACCAGAAAAATAAAACCCGCGTTTAGGAAATGAACATTATAGCAAGTGACAAAGGTAAAAAATAAATAAAGAGATTGAAAAACAACTATAAAATGTTTTAATGACAAAATCAAGCATAAAGGAGAAGCTTATGGAAAAGGAGAGTTTTAAATTCAAGTCAGAGTATTTAAACATATGTAGAGTTTTGGTATATGTAAAGTTTGCCGAAATTCAGATTATGTTTCATATCTTATTTTGTACGCGCTCATTGTACGCGTCATAGCTGCGCATGAAAAATACTTTTATTAAAAAATTTGAATTCTTTTACCCGAAAACTATAATTTCAATATATAATATTTTTATTTACAACTTTTGTCAAAATTTGATAAGTTTTTGTCGTATTTTAATCGTGTCAGTTCTTTTTATTTACGATACCTGATGAGTTTTTGTCGTATTTTAATCATGTCAGTTCTTCTTATTTACGATACCTGATAAATGCTTCTAGTTTTAAATTATTTAAATACTTTAAGTAATTTAAAAGTAGAAGGAATTTTTGATATTTTAGGTATGACACTTTAAGGCATTACGTAAACTCCGAATTTAAGTATGTTATATACAGATAATGGTTTGCAAAAAATTGCGACGATTGTTGCCTGGGAACACAAGTATTTAAGAGGTTTATATTTTACAAATTTCGAAAACAAAAGTATTATAAAATGAAATTTAAAACTTGTCGATGAAGTTAAGTTTATTGTAGTATGTTCAAAAATTAAAAACCTGTCAATAAATTTTAGTTAAGTGTAATATGCTCAAAAAAAATTTGTTTTTTCACTCATTGCCCTCTCTATCTCTGTCTATCTCTGTCTCTCTCTCTGACTCTCTGTTTTTCTCTCTCTGTCTCTGTCTCTCTGTCTCAGTTTCTTTCTCTCTCTGTCTCTCTCTTGGTATCTCTCTCAAACAGACAGAGGTCTGTCTGCCTCTCTCTATATCTCTCTCTTTCTCTCTCTCTCTCTCTCTCTCTCTCACACACACATACATTTACGCATAAATATACCAAAAATGAATGTAAAAAATTTAAAAACTCGGGAATTTATTTCAAAAAAAATCATTTGAAATTCAACATGTTTTTTTGATCAACCAAATTACAAAGAAAGTTGTAATAATCAACCAAATTACAAAGATGTAATGATCAACCAAATTACAAAGATTTTGATAATAAAATCTTTAGTATTGTTAACTTTATTAAAGTCGCTCACTTTAATAAAGTTAACTTTATTAAAGTCGCTCACTTTAATAAAGTTAACTTTATTAAAGTCGCTCACTTTAATAAAGTTAACTTTATTAAAGTCACTCACTTTAATAAAGTTAACAATACTAAAGATTTTATTATCAAAATTAATCAAGTAATCAAATCTATAACTAAGTTGCGGGTCGCAATATTTTAGTGCTAATTTTATCAAAAGGTTTTGCGTAAACTTTAGATACGTTTTTGGCTTCTTCTTTCATTCTTTTTTTTCCGACTAGGACAAACTTTATGTGCTTTATTTTATCATTGAAAAAAGTTTTTTGAGATTTTGCATAGCAATTCCAATGATTTGAGTAAAATTGGGTAAAGATCAAAAGTAAAAAAAAAATTATTAAATTAGACATTGCTGAACAGACTGTCTGAAGCAGAAATTTTCGAAAGAGCAAAACAAATACATGAATGAGCAGGTTGTTTTCACAAAAAAAAAATATCTTTAAATAACTCCAAGCATAAAATAAATAAAAATTTATTTTATATTTTGATTTAATAAAAATCAGTGTAATGAATTTTATGAACTTTAAATTAATTTAACACAAAAATTATTTCAAAATAATTTTACTAGTTTTAATCGCGATTTATTCACTGACAATTGAAAATAAAAGCACAAGAACTGTGGAGATTCACAATCTATCTGAGACGTCTATTTTTTAAAGATCTAATTTTCGATTGTCTTTAATATTGATGCAAATTATAGTGGAAAAGTCTCCGAAAAATATACAGTTTTTATATTAATTTTTAAGGTTTGTTTTTATTTACTAAAGTTTGTTTTGCGTGAACTTTATTTGTAGTATGATTAGTGTACTTAATTAGAGATTCTCTCAAAGTTGTGTCTCAGAGTTTTTTCTCAGTTCCACATAACTCTGTGAAAATCTATATTCTTCATCCAATTTCTTTATTATTTTTGCACTTTTATGAAATGCGTGAGCCCTGTATAATCTGGTGTGCATGATAAGGTTAAATATACTAACTGTTCAATTTATAGTAAATACCCAAGATTTATGTTAGAAAAGAGTACACCTAGTGCACTCTTCTGACATAAATTATAAAGTTCAATAAACCACAAAAAATCTTAAAAGTAAATCTTAAAAAATTATTTATATATTATTAAAACATCTATTATAACATTGTTTTTTTTTAATGTAATGTGCTTAGTCATTGTTGCCTCAATTAGACAAACTTTTTAAAAAGCATAATGTTAATCTTCCAATACCAATATACATTTTTCAAGTGTTTGTTTAATTTATTTAAATAATTTTGTAGTTCTATCGATGAAATGTGATATTAAAGTGTAAAAAATCTCTAATAAATTTAAAATAAATGAAACAATATATATATATATATATATATATATATATATATATATATATATATATATATATATATATATATATATATATATATATATATATATATATATATATATATATATATATATATATATATATATGTATATATATATATATATATACATGTGTGTGTGTGTATGTATAAATATTTTAAAATAAAATTTCTTTTTATGGATTAATATGTTAATATCTATTTACGAGATTTCGAGGGAATATTGATACCCTCGTTATCGAGTTTATTAAAATATTATTAGGTTTTTAATATACTTGACAACGAGGGTATCAATGTTCCCTCAAAATATTGTAAAAATAAATATATTTTTAACAAATAGAAATTAATCGATAAAAAGAAGTTTTATTTTAAAATATTTAAACAAATAAAACCTATTGAAGATGTCAATATTTAAAAAATATATATGTGTATATATAATAATGTATATCATTCATTATTTTCTAAAAACAGTTTATATAATAAATATCTGTCTAACGAAACACTGCTTTGCACTTCCATATTTGCATATATATCAGTAGCGGACCTAGAAATTGCATACTGGAACAACAACTTATTTCATGATATACGAGAATCTCTTTTTTTGTTTCGTATTTGCATAATTTCTAAAGAAACGTTAATTTTTAAACAGATGCTGACATTTAAGGGGATCACTTCTTAGTAAAAGTTAACAATTTATCTTCACCAATTAGACTATATAGCATTTCCGTATAATATTTCCAAATCTATTTCAAGCTTTGCTGCATTTAACTTTTATCATCTTTATTACAAGCTTTGACTTTTGATTGGCTAACGCATTTATACCGGATAGATAAATCACCCACTGCACCATTACAATGCCCTCCTAAAGTTGAACTAGTTACAGTTAGTTTGCAGTTTTTTTTACCATCGCATATTGCTGAAATAACACTTTGTGACGCTTTTGTGCAACATGATGACGACTTTGAATGACGGATCTTGCGAATCTCTATAACTTTTTCTTTTGAACATTTGAGGTTGACAACTTCGTTTTCTTTTGCTAAATGCCATTCCCCTAAAAAAATAAAATTTAACTAAAATATATTTAATCGCATTGAATGTTTACAAACTACATAACATTTGTTAGAACATTCATGGTTTATTGGTTCATGCCAAACATATAATTTTAAATAGTCATAAAGTTGACGCAAATTTTCAATACATCCTAATAAATCAAATACATCTGGTTTATTAGGATGTATAATTACAAAAAAAGGTTGAAACAGTAATAAGAATTTTTTTTTTCTTTTTCAAAATTTATATTTTAATTTATAACTCAAAATTATATGGTTGTATAGGTTTTAAATTATTTTGTTACATGGCTTGTAAGAATTAATGTAGTTTGTAAGAATTAATGTAGCTTGTAAAAATTAATGTAGTTTGTAAGAATTAATGTACTTTGAATATATTTATTTGTATGAGTATTTAATAAAAACTTCACCTTTCAGATCATTTGTTCCTGGAGTCGGTTTTACAACCTTTTCGCTAACTCCAATACATAATGTTGAATTGTTATCTTGCTTTGGGAAGTTATCGCAATCTAATACTGATGGCCAAATAAAGCCATATCTTTCCATAAGTGAACTACAACCATCTTTTGATTTCAGACATAGTTCTTGGCATGGTGGAATCAATTTGTCATATTTTTCCATACATAGTGGGATATAAACAGCGCATAAAAATTGAGCCAGATGAGGAGAGCAACCTACTTTTACCAACGGCGAAAACTGCGCCAACTCAACATTAGCCTCGTATTGGGACCTGTGATTTAATAGATTAGGAAATTTGGTTGAATTATATCTAACGGAGTTTATATTTTTTACGCAAATATCCGATGTAATCTTCTCGCATTTTTGCTTATAGTTAAACATTCCGATCAAATCTGAAGTTGTGACCGAATTTAAAACTAAAAAAGTTATCCAAAACAATTTAAAACAAAGCTTCATTTTAAATAACGTTTTTACCAACTGTCTTTTAGTAACTGTTATTTGTTCTTTTAAATATTTTAACGATGTCTCGACTATATATGCAGCTTATTGTTGCAGAATAAGGAAAATATTTACTCTGATCACGTGACAAACCTCTCAACAAACAGCGTAATTGATAAGTAGATAGTATCCGATACGATGAAGCTGTGTCATGATTGTTATTTTTTTAAAAAAACGCAAACAATTTAAAAGCTGTATTATTATTATCGGTATTTCCTTTTTTAAAAAAGCTCTTGAAGTATCTGAGCTTGCTTAGACGTAATAAAAATACTGCGTTCCTTTGAACTTACTAGTAGGCTACAAAAGGAAATTAATCCATCGATATCTTCCCAGTAAAGCTGTTTTTCTTCGGACATTTAAAATATTATATTATTTTGAAAATTTCCTAATAGTTTCTTTAAATATTTATCACAAATCTTTGATTGTAAACAGATTATTAAACATAAACAACTTGCGTTTCTTTGAACAAACTTTTTACGCTAACGTAACCATAGTAACGTTAAAAAAAAGTCAAAATATACCGCGATGATTTCACAAAACCGTTGTTTTTTGTTATTCCAGGAAGTTAATACTTGTAAATATTTTCAACTTGTTTTAGTATTAATAAAAATATAACGTAGATAAATATAGATAAAAACAAATTCTAATGTATATTACAAACTAAGTAGACAAACAATTTCACCGACAAAGCTAGTTTGTTAGTTTCTGAAAAAATAAAGGCTAACAGATTTGAGTTGCAGTGCAAATTATTTAAAGAGATTAACTTAATAGTAATTAAGTAACGTCATATGTATATCTGTGTGTGTGTTTATATATATATATATATATATATATATATATATATATATATATATATATATATATATATATATATATATATATATATATATATATATATATAGTAGTAACAATGTTTGAAATCAATTTTAAATTGTTCATAAGTTATTCATTATGAATCGGGCCAGGTTTCCCAATACCTTTACTCACACTCGAAAAATATATATTTACTATTTATTCTTTATGTTAAAATAGTGACAAAAAAATATATATATTTCCATCTTGATAGATGACAAATAAGTCAATACTTAACTCGTCGTCATTTATTGACAATGAGTTGAATACTGACATATCCGTCGACTGTAGTTTTAAAAATTTTGTTTTATAAAGAGTTATTTATGGTATTTCATACAGAACTCGATAAAAGATTTTGGGTTGTGACAAAAAAAAATGTTTAAAACCATAAATTTCCTGGTAAACTGATAGACAATTATTTTTTTCCAGAAAGGTACCTAATTTCCTATCTGTTTTACTGTCAATATAAAAATATCAAGCCATAAATGAAAATAAAACGGTAAAAAAAATTGTTTACCAAATAATTTGTTTTTAAAAAAAATCATTCAGAAAAACTGACCGTATATTTTATAACTACAAAAAATTATGTTATAAATGTACAAAAGATGACCGTACATTTTATAACTTAAAAACCTTTAACTACGACGTCACTGCAGTGAATTGATTAACTTGAAATAATTGCAAACAAAATCTATAAATGCATTAAATGAAAAAATAAATTTATGAATTGAATTAAAAATTGTATTATAAATAAACTATACTATAAATATCTAGCATAAATATCATGCTTATATCTATTTTAAAGTCGATATAGTTCTATATAAGTTAATGTACTTGTATTTAGATAACTTCAAAATTAAGATAAAAATGGTGTCCAAGCAAGAAAGAATAAGACAAAATAAAGCAAGAAAGAATAAGAAAAAAGTAATAAAGCAAAAAAAAAAAAGAAAAAATAAAGCATAAAAAAATAAGAAAAAGGTAATAAAGCAAGAAAAAATTAGAGAAAAAATAAAGCAAGAAAAAATAAGAAAAAATAAAGCAAGAAAGAATATGATAGCCAATAACAATACCACTTTTAAACATTTTTAATTTTCTGAAAATTCTCTGGAATTTTACCTTAAAACCTAAAAGTGCAAAAACACTAATTTTTAAATCAGTTGATCCCCAGTGGGCACCGGACTAAAAAAAGACGCTTTTTGAAGACGTCCAAAACATTCAAAAGACGTTCAAAAAACTTCTGAAACGTATATAAGACGTTTAAAAGACGTCTTTTTTACGTTTGTATCCACTGGGCCTTCTGATGTGTCCAACTACAGACAGATCTCAGTTCTTAACTGTTTTTTCAAGATTTTTGAGCGTGTTATGTATATTAGACTTTATTCTTTCTTAAATGTTAATAATATTCTTTAAAATAAACAATTTTAGTTTAAATTTAGCCATTTCTCATTTACATAAATGACTCCAGTAAATTCTCAAATATCTTGAATTCGGTTTTGTTTGCCGACGATACTAACCTATTTTAATAAAGATATTAATTGTTTTACTTGCAACAGTAAACAAAGAGCTTGCGCACTAAGCGAATGGTTTAATATCAAATATATTGTTCATAAATATTAAAAAAAAAAAATTTACTTTCCTCCATCGTCTTCATAAAAAAAAGGATATTCCCTTAAAACTTCCTGATTTTTTAAAAAAGTTGAAATTAAAGTGGCACCCACCCTATTTAACTAATTTTTTTAAAAAATAAATTACTTATATCTAACACGATTTTCTGTTAGGACCTGAATTATGGAACACACTGATAAACAGCGAGTTAAAAACTATTTTTTCCCTTGATCAATTTAAAAATAAACAAAAACTTTTGAAATTAAATTAGACTAATTTTGAAGAATATACTGTAAATAATCTTTATGTATTGATAGTACAGCTAATGCATTCAACCAATCTTGTGTAAACATGTGGAATTTCTCACAAGTATCTTCGTTTTAAAGTTCTAAAACACCGTTCAGCATCAGTTGTAGACACAGGTTTAACCAAAACTATCTTTATAATCTTTGATACTTTAGAAAATGTTTCAACCTAGGTGTTTTCATGAATAAATTGGGATAGGGCATTAATCCTGCCAATATGACTAAGAACAGCATTTTCATAATTAAACGGTTAAATTGACATCAATTTAATTTTACTTAGAATATTTTTTATATGATCCCTGGATAAAATTGTTTAAAAAAATTGAAATTTTTCTCATTGTACTCCATTTATTGATCCGCTCATAACTGCTGCACCATCGTAATTAATTTTTATTGAGATCAAAACAATTTAATAAGATCATCCCCCCCCCTCCTCCCTCCAAAAACTTCAAAAAAAGGGGATTATAAATTTTCCATGATTATAACTTTTGTAATTTACAACTTTTTAAATGAATTTCAAACCTGTTAATGAATTTAAATTTAGTATGAAATTGTAAAGTTTAAAATTTTACTACATAACTCACCTTTGGGCAAATGGGCTAAAATTTTTTTCTCCAGGCCTCCATGATTGCAATATTTTGGAAAATTTCCTTTTTAGGGCTAAGCATAAACTTAAGTTTGGAGTTAGCACAATACGTGAAAGTGTTATATCTGAAACATCAAAAAATCCTGTTGGCGCTCATGAATGTAACAATAAATTAAGTTCTCTGATAGGTTTACATAAAGTTTTGGAAGAATGGCGGAAGTGTCAACAACAACAAAAAAGTTATTTTTACAACATTAAAAAACTTTTTTATTAATTCGTTAAAAAAAATTTTAAACTTGTGTCTTTTATATCATTATGATCGGTTGAAATTCGGACGATTATAAATTGAGTTTTCTCAAAGACAACTTAACACACAAACAGGAATCTCTTTAATCTATGTTATACGTCTTTAGATACATTTATTTCTTTTCTTTACCGACCATCACCAGTGATTAAAGGTATATCTTATTAAAGACCATCATCAGCGATTAAATATCTTTAACGACTATCACTAGTGATATAAGCTTATAGATGAAACTACTTTATTAGTATACTATTAGTAAATTTTTTCATAAAAACAATTTTTTATTTTTTACCTGCTTTTGCTTGCCCTCCCGAGCTCTAGGGGATGAATAACTTTGTTTATTAAACCTTAAAACCTCGAAAAAGTCTTGCACAGCTCAAAATAAAAACTTTTCATTTAGCTTTTGGATCGTAAAATAAAAATATAAAAAAAAAAGAAACACGAATTTAAAAACTTTTCTTTTTTGTTTTGTTATATAGGACAGATATAATTTTCAGGATTTAGCGTTATGGATGTTTATAAAAAATCAAACATATTACTAGGGGTCACAGCTAAATCTTCAACTAAAATCTATGCAAATTTTAAATTTTTCAAATCTAATTTAACAAAACTCACAACAATAAATTAATGGATGCAAGGGCCTTTTAAGTTTAATAAGAAGATGGCTTTTAATATCTCCAAATAAAACAACAACAAAAAAAAATCGCATTGCCTAATGTGCACAGTGAAACGAGTTTATTTGTACCAAGTTTCACCATTTAACTCTGTTCTCAACTATCATACATAATCAAACTCATTGCAAGATGAAAACCTTTTCACCAAGATTAGAGGTTAAGTCATTAGCTTGATACGACAATCGTGTTTTCAATGAAACAACGTTAGACACGCGAACAATGTGCTTCAATTATGTAAACATCCTCTGTTGGTCTAAACGTAATACAATACTTTACATACATTTACTTTACATACATTCTGCCGCACTAAGTAAAAACGCATTATTCGCCAAAAATCAAAAGCCCATTTTCCAATCCATCAAACCTCTTAATATGTTATTCTTTGTTTAGGGTACTAGACGAAAATATCGTAATACATCCAAAAGCCATCAAACGCAGGCTTGATACACAAAGACAAGACTTATATAATATGTTAAAGTAGCTTTCAAAAATTGTCAACTTGATTGCTTGATGCGCTTTTACTTAAGGGGGCAGCATATATAAACATGTACCTGCATAAATAAATTCATATATTTCACTTAAGAAAGTTACTGGTAATGTAATTGTGATGTAAAGTAAAGATTTAATAAAGTACAAATCTTATCCACAAAACATTAATATTTGCATCAAAAACAATAATATTTGCATCGAAAACATTAATATTTGCATTAAAAAATTAATATTTGCATCAAAAACATTAATATTTGCATCAAAACATTATTTGTATCAAAACATTAATAATTGCACCAAAAACAAAGTTATTTGCATCAAAACATTATTATTTGCATCAAAAACATTTATATTTGCATCAAAAATATTAATATTAGCATCAAAAACAATAGTATTTGCGTCAAAAAATTAATATTTGCATCAAAACATTAATATTTGCATCATTAGTATTAATATTTAACATCAAAAAATTAACATTTGCATCAAAACATTATTATTTGCATTAAAACAATAATATTTGCATCAAAAACACATCTGAAGCCATTCCAACTTTCAATATAGAAATAAGAATTTGGTTAGATGGTTTTTAACAATATATATATATATATATATATATATATATATATATATATATATATATATATATATATATATATATATATATATATATATATATATATATATATATATATATATATATATATATATATATATATATATATATATATATATATATATGTATATATATATATATATATATATATATATATATATATATATATATATATATATATATATATATATATATATATATATATATATATATATATATATATATATATATATATATTTGCATCAAAACAATAATATTTGCATCAAAAACATTAATATTTGCATCAAAACATTAATATTTGCATCAAAACAATAATATTTGCATCAAAAACATTAAAATTTGCTTCAAAACATTAATATTTGCTTCAAAAACATTAATATTTGCATCAAAACATTAATATTTGCATCAAAAACATAATTATTTGCATCAAAACATTATTATTTGCATCAAAAACATAATTATTTGCATCAAAACATTAATATTTGCATCAAAAACATAATTATTTGCATCTAAACATTATTATTTGCATCAAAAACATTAATATTTGCATCAAAACATTAATATTTGCATCATTAATATTAATATTTGCATCAAAACATTATTATTTGCATCAAAAGCATTAATATTTGCATCAAAACATTATTTGCATCAAAACATTATTATTTGCATTAAAACAATAATATTTGCATCAAAAACATTAATATTTGCATCAAAAACATTAATATTTGCATCAAAAACACATTTGAAGCCATTCCAACTTTCAATATAGAAATAAGAATTTGGTTAGATGGTTTTTAACAACTAGTAGGTTGGTAACTATATAGCATACATCTAGGGGAAGTGGGGGCATAACCGCAACCATAACGTTTGGATTAATGCTATATGAAAATAAAAACGAAATGTGTTTTTAAAAGTTTATTTCAATAACCACATCGTTAAGCTTTAAATTGATGCAATTAGGAAAAAAATTAAACAATTTTTCAAAATTTCATCTCTGAGTTCTGCCCCCAGAGGACAGTTTTTAGAAAGAATACGGTTTAATAGCTTGCTTATTAGGTTATGTTGATATCAAAAATGGTTTTTAGTTAATAAAATAATGCTGATAACACATATCTAAAACACTAAAATCAAATATTGCTTTATCCTCAAAAAAAGGTCTGGAAAAATAAGATGTAAATATAATATTTTATCCAAATAAACATTATTATGCACAACTTCTCAGAAACGTAACAGGCACTCTTTTTGACATAAGCAAAATTAAGGAAACTGTTTTACTAACACATGGTATGTTTTTTGCCATATTAAATATCATTTTTCAAAGGGAAATGTTAAAAAACTATTGTGCCTCCATATGCAGTTATGCCTCAATAATCGGTTTGGAAGGAGGCGTGAACTTCCAATTAGATGGTCATCGGTGTTGTCTGTGATAAGACCATAAGGCCTTCTTGGAGCACCTTAAAAAAAAATTAAAAAAAATTTCGCCTATATATTAGCATAAGTGGTAAGTAATCTAGCAGTGATTTGGATTCATAAACGTACGTACATTAAAACAGCTAGTACATTAAAAAAGTATTTATGGAGGTAAAGAGGTTTTGTAAAACAATGTAAGTGAGGTCTAAGTAAACGTTTATATATATATATATATATATATATATATATATATATATATATATATATATATATATATATATATATATATATATATATATATATATATATATATATATTTATATATATATATATATATATATATATATATATATATATATATATATATATATATATATATATATATATTACTATATATTACTATTTAAAATGCTCGTTAGCATAAACACAGTAATGGTGTGGAAGTGCACTCATAATTCTTAAAAAAGAAGTTTCAAGTTTGATCCCCCCCCTCCACCGAGGCCCAGGTAGCATCAGACTTAACTTGTTTCTTTACGCAACGACCTTGTTCATCAAGGATCTTGTTTCGTTCAAGTTAAAGATTGAGAGAGGGTTGTAACAACAATTAAAAAACGATAGCCACATTGACTATGGTGGGTTCTTTTCGCCTTTATGCAACGACCTTGTTCATCAAGGATCGTGTTTCGATCTAGTTAAAAGGTTGAGAGAAGGTTATAATGATCTATATGACATAGCACCTCAGAATTGCATTTAACCAGGAAGTTCACACCTCTTTTCTTACCTATGTCATATACTGGGCTAGAGCCGGCGTCGAACCACGAACCTCTCCTTTCTGAGCCAGAACTCTAACTACTTATAAAACCTAAATATTTTGAGATTTGTTGACTTTGAAAATAAATTACTAAAATTGAAACAAGTTTCTTAGTTTTTCTTAAGAGACATGCAAGAAAAATAGACAAATTTTGGAACTAATGTCGTCAAAATGTTTTACTTTTTAGATTTTTGTAGAAAATAACGTAAATAAACTACTTTTATATTTTTTTAATTGCTAAGTTTTAGCCCATTTTATGAAACCTTTGTGCATGAAGTGCAATGGCTACTTTGAAGGGAGATTTCAGCAACATGATTTTGAGAGATGCATTCCTTTTTTTAAATTTTCTGCTACTACTGGTAGTTTTCTACAGTAAAAATAAAATTTCAGTATAGTTAAACTTTTTGTTATCTAGAAATCATGGTTAAATTTGTTAATCATGGTTAACCGTTAAATTTGAAATTTTACATGTTTTTTGAGTATTAATATATTTTAAGGCCATAACTTGCACATGAATTCCTTAATAGCTTTTATAAGCCACTAAGGTATAGATTGAAATTATACAGAAAAAATAATGTGCCTGCAAGTACCCGTGAACAAGTAACCTGCCAAAAATGGATTTTTGCGGATAATGCGCTTTTTTAGATTAGCAATAACAATCGTGGCCTTAGGTCTGCCATGAAATATTTAACTTATTTGGTTTTCATATACATGAATCTTCTAATATCTGGAAAATCCATGCGCTCAAGCGACAAAAAGCCTACAGAAGTCCTAGAAGT
The DNA here is from genome assembly GCF_022113875.1 of Hydra vulgaris. Lineage (NCBI taxonomy): Eukaryota > Metazoa > Cnidaria > Hydrozoa > Anthoathecata > Hydridae > Hydra > Hydra vulgaris. Next base: position 26,545,330 of record NC_061161.1, on the reverse strand, counting down.
AGTCTTATTTTGCCGCATTTTTTAACTAACAAAATAGCCAAGCAGTATAGATATGCTTAGGAATGGATACTTAACATTGTTAATAATTAGTACACAAATTAAAACTAAAATATAAGAATTTCACTTGTGTAACAAATCAGAATTGTGTTTTTTTTTCCTGACTTCAGTCACAAATTTTTTTAAAATTTCTTTATAAACAATTAGGAGAGGAAAAAGAAAATCGAGTTAATTTTGAAAAAAATTAATGCGTATATACGCGGAGGGGAGGGGGTTTTTCGAAAGCGTACAGGTTTGTACAAGGGGGGTCCTAAATCAGTGGTTTTACTGCGTACGTACTTTATCGATGCCCCCTTACTATAGTTATGCGTTAAATAGGCCATCTCTTTATTCGGCTATGCAATTTGCCCAGTGACATGACTACAGTAGAAATAACTGTACTAAAATAATAAAATGTATATAACAACAATCAAAACCTAGCGGGTAAATATTTAAACAGTTTAAAAATCAATTTTACTAAATCATCATCAGTAATGATATAATCACAAAAAGTTTATAAAACCATTAGTGGGCAATTAAACAAGATACACAGAGCCGACAACACCGAAGGGCACATGTTCCCCCTTTTTTTCTAAGGACTTCTTTTTTTGAAGAAAATTGTAGATCCAGAAAACTTTATTTAAAAATTGACGATTGCGCCCCTCCACTTCGAAACCCGTGTCTTGGCCCTGATACAGATTTCAGTTTAAATTATTTTTACATACTTAAAGTTCACCAAAAGTAAATAAGAGAAAGGAGAAAAATTTAATAGACAATTACTGGATAGATTATATTACAATAATTACTGGATAGATTATATTACAATATTTAATCAATCGATGTTTAACTAATTGGTTAAATATTGTTATAGATCAATGAATTTCTTATCGTTAAACTTGCCTGTCTGAAGTGGGATCAGTTTGCACCATGCCTATCTTCTTTATAACCTCCATACCTCTGCAAACACGACCAAATATTGAGTGTTTACCTAAAAAAAAAAAACTAAATTTAGTTCACTAGGTTTATTTTGTCATTATATATTTAATATACTTTAATATCAATATTTATATATATATAACCAGTTTCTGCATTAAAATTTATTTTAATTTATTTAGATCTAAAATTATTAAATTATTAGATAATTTTACTCAGTACAAGTATTTAAAATAAAATTCTGATAAATTTATTCAATAAGAGAACCAATTACTATTGTAGACTTGTAGAATCAATAAAATATATATTATTATACCATTTGATCAATCAATATCAGGCAAGTCAATTTCAGTTCATATTTAAACATTTTAATCAAATATCTATATTTGTGTCTTCTTTATAAACTCATCAAATTTCTTTCAAACACTGTCTTCATATTCAATTCATATTCAAGATTTTAATGTTCTAATTAACTTTTAAACAAAAACTTATCACAACACTCATGCAATTTGTCTCTATAGTTAGCTTCACCATCATCCTTATAATGGTGAAGATAACGTTAGCTTCACCATCATCCTTATAATGGTGAAGGTACTAAGGTTCACCCATCATAAAAACATAACTACAGCTTGAAAACTGAACCTCCAGGTACAAGAAGGTATAAAAGATACTTGAGGTATAATATCACAAAATCTCTCAAAATCAATCTTGAACAAAATTATCTGTATTACAAAACATGATTTTGTTCAATAGAGAAAAATGTCATCATTTATACAATACCCTTTCAGTTTAATAATTTTTTATTCATCATGTTCACATTTTATACCATAAATTGTACACCAATTTGTCATCAATTCAACTTGTTTTGAGTATATATAAAACTTAATTGTCCTTTCATGAATCCACGCTTTTATAAGATTTATATAGCTTGATTATTTGGCAACATTGCGTTTCTACAATTAGATTCTGATTGATTATTACATATTTTGTTACTATAAAAAAGGTTAGTTTTATAAATATATTTATTATTTATGTCATTTACAGAAAATTAAATATTCATATTTTCAATTATCTATAAGACACAAAATAAAACAATAAAAGCTAAATTAGATTACTCTTTCATGCTGTTTTTATGTTAGATAGTTAATGGCAAATCATTAACATTGCATAGATGTATTGTTTTTGAAAAGTATTTTTTTAATAATTTACTTATACTCTTTTTTAAAAAAGTTAGTATTAAAATAAATTATAAAACATAAAACTTATTTTATTAATGTGCCAAAATATTTTTTTCACCCACTTTCGGAATGTCTAGTGCGGGGTTTGAGCACATATACTCAATGATAAAGTATACATGAAAATTAGGTATGAACTAGGATATGACAAATTAAAATTTGACCACTATCATGTTAGAAAAAATTGCCAAAATGAAAGGGTATTTCTATTGATAAGCAAATTTTACTTTTTAAAAGGAGAAGTTTTTTGCAAAAAAGCCTCATAAATGGTGTTAAAAAATATTTACAAGAGCAAGTTGCACAGATGTAGTGCATGACTTTCAGGTTTATCAAGAAAAAGACACTTTAGGCTTTGGGATTTTGAAGAGAACAAATTAGGCATTGGAGGTAAAATTGTCTTACAAATGGCTTGGAACATAAATACTACAAAATATTGTTTGGCAACTAGTTTTCCAGCATTTTGAACTTGTAGCTGCTTTGAAAGAAACACTATCTACACTTTAAACATGTATTTTAGTACACTTTAAATACGTGTTTTAGTACACTTTAAATATGCATTTACAACAAAAAATCATTGTTGCAAACATATTAACTTTAAAAGTTAAAAGATAAAATTACAGTTATTAAAACTGTTTTATGAATTTTTCTTAATTTTCAATTACAATAATTAAAATTAAAATTAATAATAATAATAATTAAAAATAATTAAAATTACAGATATTAAAATTTAATAAGTTAATTTAAAACAGTATTTCTAAACAACTATTGGTTTGGTATTGTCAACTATTGGTTACCAAAATATTTTTTTTTTATATAAATACATGTTCACATATATTCATATTTAGTACATACAGTTCACATGATTTGTGTCAATGTATTTTATCTGTTTACATTTGTTTTTAAATAGATTTATGCACATAAATTTTGCCAAATTAAAATTGAGAGATTTTTTGGTTTAATCAGATTTTTATTACTTGGTTCAACACCTTTTTAAAAAAATGGCGTGATATTCACTTTTTTTCAAATTTCTGAAAGCTTAAAAAATAGTAATTGGAGTCAACAAAACTGATATTCATTTTTGAAGAACGTATCTGGAAAATAGTTTGTACTAAAAAAGTAGTTGGCACAAAATAGTTTGTATTAAAAAATTTTTTTTTACAAATTGTTTGTGGTTAGGTGCATATTCAAAAATTGTTTCATAAAATTGCTTAAATATTTTTCTGATAAACAATTTTTTAATAAATCAAATTTTTAACATTTGTTAAATTTACTTGAGTGCAAATAAAGTAAAATCATATCAAAAATGTCTTCATCGAAACATGTTAATCTTTTATTTTATTTTATTTTTTGAAAATAAAAAAAATAGTTTTATATTAAATTCAAAGCATTAAAAAAATTATTTTTTTAATATTAACAGAGTAATATTTAGAAAATAATTAAGAAAATTAATTCAGAAATATACCATCCAACCATTGACACGGTGCTAAAGTGATAAAGTACTGACTGCCATTGGAATGAGGTCCACTAAAAAAAAAAAAGTATGTGAAACAGCTCCTTAATTCTGTCAACATTTTAAAATCCCATAGTGGGTCAAAGTAATAAAATAAAAATAGTAACTTTTAAAATAATAAAATAGTAAATGACTATTTACTAACTAATGTCAATTTCAATTAAAGATTTCAAACTTTTTAACACATTAAGAATAGGCTAAACAAAATAACACATTAAGAATAGGCTTACCAAGATAACACATTAAGAATAGGCTAAGCAAGATAACACATTAAGAATAGGGGAAGCAAGATAACAAGTTTAATTAAGTATAGATAACGTTACTAACATTGCAACTAATTTTGATCTGGCTAAGTAAATCTAAGTATAAAAAATAATAGCATGTAACTTTTATCTAATAGTCAAGCTTTTGATATCACACATGACTAAAGTAACAATTTTTTTAACTATTTTTTTGATATATATGTCTAAGTTTTATTCAAAACAGTAAAATATTTAATTGTTAAAACAGTTGTTTTTTTCTCCTGAAAGGAAATTATTCTTCCTAAAACTTAAATATAAGTTTTTGTGAAAAAAATAGTTTTACAATTTAACCATCAAGAAACCATCAAAGGAAGAAGCACTGGTGTTAGTATTACGATACCATAAATAGTGTAAGTAAAGACAACAATCTTGTTTTTTCTTTTTAACTTTGATTGATTAAAATTCACATCCATTTGATTTTTTAAAAACTTCAATATTAAGAGTTTGTTTTACAAATGATAAGTAATGTGCGCCTGTCAAGTAACTTTTTTATAGAAATTTTATCTCTATTTGTACACCAGTTTAACTGTCAATACACTCACTCAACAAATATTAATTCCAATCATAGGTGGTGAACCTTTACTTGGTGTATCAAGCTCTTCATCAATTTTGATTTCACTTAATTTGTCTTTTTCTTTAAAAGAGATCTCATCATAATTCTTCTGTTTGCTCACATGTCAGCATCTCCAAGTACTAAAATTGATGGTTTTCACTTTGATTCAGTATAAGTGTTTTAAAATTAAATCTTATTACTGATCTGCATTTTGTCTAATAACACTACCTTATAACACTACCTAATAATAGCTAAAAAAATTTTTTTTGTCTAATAACACTATCTATAGCTGAGAAAAAAATTTCCATTAGTTGCATTTGGAATGTATAATAGGGTACAGCGAATTTTTTTTTTTTTTCTAAAAGCTTAGGAAAAGGTGTACTTTTATGTAAAATCAAATTTTAAAGAGGGTTTCTTAAAAAAAAATTTTGATCGGAAAAAGTTTTGATACCCAAATATGGACTTTTAGAAATAGCAAAAATTAGTAAAATCTAATTTGTCACATTTCCTTCATTGTATTTTATATTTTCATTTTCATTGCGATAAAATATTAAATGCAAATAATATTTTTAGATTATTGAAAGTTTTTTAGATACTTTTTAAAATCATTATCTTGCATGGATCCTATCTGCAGTGCAGATTCTGCATTTTTTAGAGGGAGGAGGAGGGGGTATTCAATTTTTTATGAGGTTCTAATGATTAAAAAATTTGATCATAACAGTTCTTTATACTTTCACCAAAAAGTAGGTGGTTTATCCCCCTATCTTACCCCAATAATATTTTGATAGAACTGCTAAAACACTATTAAAAAACAAATAAAATAAAAATCTATTGAAGTTAAAAATTTAATAAAATTTCTTTCTTTGTTTTAAAAACAGGTCGCAACTCTCTATGCTGAGCTCTAGCTCTAATATAACCATCTCTTGCATATGGTCCAACTACTGACATGGATGCTACTGTCACTTGTTTTACAGCACGTTCAGTACTTTGAGTATGAATTTTAATCGAAGGAGTTATTAAAGGTATCAATCTAAGTAATAACAAATTATCTCTGTTGAGCGAACAAGTAAAAACAGGATCTTCAACAACACCATTTTCCCATTTAACTAGCTCTTGAAGAGTAGTTGCTGCAAAGTTAAGTTTAGGTGTTTTTCTTGGTCTGATTTGCATATCTCCAAGGATATCATTACCCCTTAGTTTCAAAATTTGATCAACTGCAAAATTGCGATCTTCTGCATTAATACTAGATAATAAAGAGATTAGTATACTTTCATGGTTCGCATACCAAGCCCCTAACTGGATGTAGGGAAACACAATTTCTTTTACTCTATCAGGTTGCATTCTAAGAATTCTCAATTGAGACAGAATGTGATAAGAAGCATCTTCAAGTCTGTTTTTGACCTTTATGTCAAAAAAAAGTTTAAAGTAAAATTGTAAACAAAATACAACAAGTATTTCTAGATTTTGCGAATTTTGATCATTTAAGTTGTGTTTCCTTGTCCACATAAAGACTATTCTCATGCCAGTAGTGAGCCATCTGGCATGACTCAAGGGGCCACATTGAATTTCTCTAAGATTAGGTGGCAATAAACCAATCTTAACTGCTTTACATAGCTTGTAACATTGTTTCTGATCTGTTGACATATTTTTTAATATTGTTTCTGGAATGTCGACAAAGCTCTCTCCATTTGGAAGAGCTTTAAATTGAGGATTATACTCCATTTTATTAACATCAGGAAGAAATTTTCCCACAGGACCTACAAATCCAGTACTACATGATGTTGGTCCATCAATGCCTTCTATAAGGTGACGCAAAAATAATTCATTCGAATGAAGCATGCATATAGCCCAGTGGCACTTGTGACCTAACAGCTTTTCAAGATGCGTTATAGCACCACCTTTCCAGCCTGTGTTAATTGAAGTACTGTCAGCTCCAAGTACTAAACATGATTCAGTAAGATTATATTGTTGCAGCAAATTATAAACACCTTCAGCAATCTTTTTAACTGGCTTATCTAGATGATTAGGTGCATTTGGGGTAAAATGGCCAAGATATCGACCACCAGGTTCTATAGTCACAGTAATGTGCTGCTCTTTGATAATAATAGGATGTAGCTGTCCATTTGAATCATTTATCATTGCTCTTGTTGAATCTTTCCTTCCGTCAAAGTAAATGGCAATATTATCTGCTTTCGGAAGTTTTAAATTATCATTTTTCTTCGCAACTACCATCACCTTTTTTCTCTCTCTTGTCAACTTAGAAGGATCACAAGCAAGGTAAGAGGACTCAGGGGTGAGAAATCCTGCTTCAATTAAATCTTGAAGATAACTTGTAGCAATTGCTGCAGTTGCGGCAGGTGAAATCCCAAACCTATAAAATAAGAATGGTTTATATTTATTTCTATTAACTCATGTTGCTGCTCAACAAAACAAAAGTCAATATAATTACCTTATACTAGCCATAGCTGTGTTTTTTATTGACATTGTGTTATATCTTGACTTCTTTTCTAAAAACCGTGTTACAAGGAAAGCATAGACACCTAACTTTTCCTTTAGCAGCCTTTTAACCAAAATCTTAACTTCATTGTCTTGTTTTAAAGTTAAGTTAACATTATCTAGATTATAGTTTTCATTGAGAAAGCCAGGAAAAATATTTTTTTGATGTTCTTTATCTAATTCTATATCTTCTTTTTCTGCGACCTAAAATCAAATTAAAACCAAAATACATATATATATATATATATATATATATATATATATATATATATATATATATATATATATATATATATATATATATATATATATATATATATATATATATATATATATATATATATATAGATATATATATATATATATATATATATATATATATATATATATATATATATATATATATATATATATATATATATATATATATATATATATATATATATATATATATATATATATATATATATATATATATATATATTATTGTTATTATTATTATTATACGAAAAAAGAAAATATTTATTATTAAGAAATTATTTTTACCTCGAAGAATGCTTGTTCCTCCTCTATTTTTTTAATTCTTTTCTTGTAAGCTTCTTCATCGCTGACTTTTCTCTTATACTTTTTTCTTAGTTTCATTGTCTCAATCTTATCAGCATGTCCCATCTGCATGTCAGACTTTTCACCTGTCTTATTTCTTTGACTGTATAACCACCTGAGCTCGATAGTTGGAATTTTTTTAGAATAAATACAGGTGCAATTTATATGTGCTTTATTTTTACAATTTTTGGGGGAAGAACACCCAAACAGATCATGCTCGCATAGAAGTATTGTGTGAGGACATGTTATGAGGTCCATTAGTTTATCTAACTTCAATATTAGCTCTTCTTTTACTTTTACCTTAGTTCTTCCCCATGCAACGTTTTCTACTTTCTCCCAAAGTGTTTTTATTCTATAATAAAGCGATTTCTCCCCAATAATAACTGGTTGTTGAAATAAAATACTTGCTTTTTTCCATTGAGCAAGAACAAGTGGAATTAGATCGCTAGCAAGATCTTTGTTAGAATATTTATTTTGGTGTAAATTGCATGTTATGCTTTTTTGTTCTTTTAATAAAATTCCTTTTTGAATAACTGCTCTGTTTGTAGGCAGCTCACTAGGAATAAAATCTTTTCCAGGTCCAACAAACTCAGAAATTCTAGTGGTGGATGAATATCTAGTTTTAACTTTCGACATTTATGAATAAATTGATAATATAACAAATAAAATATTTACAGACTACGATCTTGTTTAGATGTTTTTTACGGTGGAGAGCTAAGAATTTCTTTAAAAATTGATTTGGCACTGCGCTTATTATGAGAAACTTAACATAAAACCGGATTAAATTTACTTTATAATAATTAAAGTATATTTCATTTTAATAATGTCTAAATATGAAAATTTGGGTATCAAAACGTTTTCTAATCAAAAAGTTGTCCATAGCAAACCTACCTTAAAATTTAATTTTACATAAGAATACACCTTTTCCTAAGCTTTAATTTTATTTTTTTCAAAAACATATGAAATTCACTGTACCCTAATGTATAATACACAACCTGTTAAAATTCATAAATTCATCTATAATTATGCTAAAAAAGCTTGATTTATTAAAATCTTTTTGTAGATCATGTAAAAATATTTTCTTGAAAGCTCTTTCAATTTTAAGACCAGAGTTTTTGTTGAGATAATAAACAAAATTTATCTATGATATATGCAAAATTATGCATATTAGTAAAAAAAAAAAAAAAAAAAAATTTCAAACCATTTGGATTAAAAACACAAACTGGACTGCGTGAAAAAGTGGAAACATATTGGGAAAACTAAATATCTTCACTAAAAAAAAAAATTTAACAGATTAAAATGAACATTTTGAACAGATTAAAATGAACATAAAATGAACAGATTAAAATGAACGAGTTGAAATTGAACAAGCAGAAGAAGAAATTCCTGCCTGTAAATGGGAATTAAATGTATATTAAATGGGAATCGCAAATTAATACAGCAATATGTAAAGCAAGTTCAATTTAAAATTCTTAAATACTCAATTCTTTAAAACAGGCCAATCAACTGGAATCATGCTGACTAAAAATATTACTTTTCTAGGCAAAAATTACACTTAAAAAAATATTTCGTATTAATTTTCTCCTCAATTAAAAAAAACTTCTTTATTCTAATTGCAGCTTTAAAACTTATTGTGCAGGTTTTTTCTTAGAAAGCGGAGTCAACTTTGTATAGTTATGTATAAGTATATTAGATAATATTTCACTACAACTGTTTATTTTTGGTAAAACATGATAAAAATAAACTTGATTAATCAAATGAAATTATTGTGATCTTGATTTTTGACGAACCATAAAAGTAAAACACCCACTGACACTATGTATCACTAGGAAGTTTTAAACCTCCCTTATTTAGTTTTTTCAAGTAACTGTAATACATTTTAAAATAAAAGTATGTTCAACATTATCCATTTCAGTTTTATGAACTAGCAATATAAGCACACTCTATTTTTCTAATTCACACATAATTTCTCTATTATGTAGTTATTATGACTGTTATGATTATTAGTTATTATTGAGGTTGTGATATACATTTTCATAAAAACTTTTTATTTCATTCAACTTTAGTATTTATTTGATTTAGTTATTATTAAGGTTGTGATATACATTTCCATAAAAACTTTTTATCTCATTCAACTTTATGACATGAAAATCATTGGTCTGCATCATCATAAAAACTAGAAGTTAGATAATAACAATGTTCCTCATTGTGGCACTCCAGTTCCTTGAATAAAATCTTTTGGTTGTAAGATAAATGTCATCATTACACTTTTAACTTAGAATGGATAGTTGTTCAGTTTCAACCTTCATTCATTGAATTTTAAGTTATCAGCTTTAAAACTATTAATTTCATCCTCTTAAATATTTTTTACCAATAAACTTGTTTATGTTGTTATATGTGATTTTGCTGGTGCTGTTGGAATTTGACTTAGAGCATACCACAGTATACTTTGAATCAGAGATGTCACCTCTTAGAATTGTAGTTATCCATTGTAATCTTTGCTTTTTGGCAATAAATAGATACTATAGTTTGGATATGGATATAGCTCTAATTTTTTTTTGTCATCTTCGACAAGCATGAAGTGACACAACACTTTAGAGACATATTACATTCAGTAATTCTTTTTCTTAATATCTCAAGCAACTCGTTTTCAAATTTCTGTTAAAAAAATCCTTCAGTATATATGTTTGGTTGTGCATGAACAGTTGCAATGATTAAGATATAAATATGGCTAAAAAATTAAAAAAGAAAAGGTATCTATAATGTTCTAACAGGCTTGTTGTGGTTCATAGTTGTTTTATTTTTGTTGTGGTCCATAGTTGTTGTGGTCACACTTTTTGTTGTGGTCCATAGTTGTTTTATTTTTGTTGTGGCCCATAGTTGTTTTATTTTGTTTCTTTTTGCTGATCATAACAAAAGAATCAATTTGGTTGTGTGGAGCAAAAAAGTTAAAAACCAAAAACATTTTTTTTTTTATACATCTTTGCTTCTAACAAGGCTGCAAGCAACCACTAATTAGTGTTGGAAGTTACTGGAAGAGAAAAGATGAAGATTGTAGAGCAAGATAACGATTGACAGACGACTTAAAAGATTGCAAATTATATGAATCAGGAAAGCAAGATGAAGGAAGTGAATTCCAAAGAACTGATGTTCTAGGAAAAAAACTAGACAAATAAGAGTTTTTGGAGCACTTAGGAACAGTAACAGAAAAAGGATGAGACTTAATTGAATGACGAGTAACACGAGAATGAATTTTAGTAGATGGCACAAGAGACGCTAGCTCTTTAGAGCAGTGCCCATTATAGTATTTGTAAAAAAGAGGCTGAAGGTTGGCAACAAGAGCAGGTCCAACTATGTTTACAATTTTTTTTGCACCTTGTCTAAAAGAGAAAGAGCATCATTAGAAGATCCGCCCTAGATATGGCAACAGTATTCTATACAAGGCCCGATTTGAGATTTAAAGAGATAGAAAATAGAATCCAGAGTAAGAAAGTGTCGAGCTCGATAAAGAGAAGCAACTTTAGCAGATGTTAATTTTGCAACGGATTTGATATAAGGTTTCCAAGAAAGATCAGAAGTAAGAGTTAATTCTAGAAGATGAAGCGTAGGAGACTATCGAGTACATTACCGTTCATAAATATAGGAAGGTCTAAATTATTGCGATAACAATTGGCCAAAAGAAATTGAGTTTTATCTGAATTAAAGTTCACCAGCCACTGTGAGCCCCATGCTCTAGCAGAAGTGAGATCCTTTTCAAGCTCAGATGCCCCCTGCAAGTAATTAGAGGGAGTTGGTTTCTTATCGTGACAAGAACAAATGGTAGTATCATCAGCGAACGATGCCACCTTAGATGTGAGAATACCTGGAAGATCGTTAATGTAAATTAAAAAGAGCATAGGGCCAAGTATTGAACCTTGAGGAACCCCTGAGGTTACAGAAAAAGAAGAAGAGTGCTGTCCATCAAGGACAACTTTTATACTACGATTGGAAAGGAAGGATTTAATAATCTTAAAGATGTTTTTAGATACACCGTAAGAAGAAAGCTTATGGAGAAGACCAGCATGCCAAACTTTATCAAATGCTTTAGAAATGTCAAGAGCGATGGGCTTAACCTTTATCTAATATGCGATAAAACCAATTGGTTATTACTGATAGCAAATCAGCTGTAAAACGAGAAGATTGAAATCCATATTGATGATCAGAAAGGTTATGAAAATTCGAGATGAGAGATTAAGTGTTTGTTAATTAAAGATTCAAAAACCTTGCTTATGATAGGAAGAAGACTAATGGGACAGTAGTTAGACGAATTGGATTGCTCTCCAGAATTTTTAAAAATAGGGATAACAGATGCTGCTTTCCAGCAGGCAGGAAAACAAGACTCTGATAAGCACTTGTTGAATAGTTTTGAAAGGATAGACGACAGCTCCAGAGAACACTTCTGCAAGACTATAACAGGTATGTTGTCCGGGCCGCAAGCTGTGAAAGAGTCTAAGCAGGAAACCACTTTAGATACAGAAGCAGGAGTGATACGGATGTCGAGCAACGGATCAACCTGTTTGACGGCTATATCAGGTAGAACGCAACTAGTGGAATCAAGAGACGATATTGATGAAAAGTTCTTCGCAAACAATTCAGCTTTGTCTTTAGGTGAGGTGACAAAGTTTGAACCATACAAAAGAGGTGGAATTACAGACTTGCCCTTATTATTGATACTATTAAAGATTCTCCAGAAGTCACGAGAGCCTTATTTTTGTGATGAAATACGAGATTTCATGATCTGAGAATAGCGGGCTTTGGCGTTAGACAAAATTTTTTTACAATGGTTCCTAGCAGTAATAAACAGACGTCTGTTTTCTGGAGAATTGTTTTGCTGATAGATATGGAAGTAATGGTTTCGATTGGCAATTGCAGCAGCACAATGTGAGGAAAACCATGGAGAAGAGTGAGGCTTGACCTGGAATCGTCAAGAGGGAATAAAGGACTCCATGCCAGCCTGAATCCATGAAGTTATGTAAGAAGCACATTTGTCAACAGGAAGACGAAAGATTTCTACCCAGGGGCCATCACGAAGAAAATCACGGAAAGCGTCCCAGTCAGCTTTAAAGTAGTTGTAAGATGTACGATGATAGGGGGATTCTGATGGTAAAGAAGAATGAGATAATAGTTTTAGAGAGACCAAACCATGATCAGAAGCACCTAAGGGTGAGTGTGGAGAAACTGAGCACTGACTAAGATCAGAAACAAGACATAAGTCGAGTAGAGAAGGTAAACAATTCGGGTTGTCTGGAAAGCGAGTTGGAAAGTTGACTAATTGAGTTAGGGATTGAGAAAGGCAAAAGTTGTGGGCCTTAATGCCTGCAGAGTCACTGACACTAGAGCCAAGCCATTCAGTGTGATGAGCATTAAAGTCACCGATAACAACAATATTAGCTGATGGATAAAGAATTAGTGCTTGGTCAATATAATCAGAAATATCAAGAAGAGTGCAGTCTTGAGATGAAGGAGAGCAATATAGAACAAAGAGAAAGGTAATAGAGTGAAGTGGTGCTAAACGAAAGCACATAAAAGAGTAGTCTGTGGATTCAAACCTAGTTTCCCCACAAATGGGTGAATTCTTACGAATGTAAATGCCCAGGCCAAGCATGTGACTATTGGAGTCTTTACGAATTAAAGGAAGATAACCATCAACACTAAGATCACAAGATGAGACAGAAGAACTCAAATTAGTCTCACAAAGAGCAAGTAGGTTTGGTGAACTTTGCAAGAGATAAGACCACGAATATTGGTTAATGATAGGTTTAGCGAACTTGGTGATGACTGTGGTTTTTTGTATTTTATAGTTTTTGTTACTTTATTCATTTTTAAATTTGTTAAAGAACTTGACTCGAAACATAGATAGTACTCAGTACACTGTTTTATAGCCCAAGCAATTGCCTCATTTCCACTAATAAATCCTAAGCCGTAACAAAGGGCTCCAATGTGGCCTTGGCAATGCACACCAAAAGTACAAACAGAGACACCATCCATGCGCAACATGGCACTGTTAGTACTCTGATATTTTTCAGGTGTTGATGGAATCAGCCTCTCTGAGAGCTACCACAGAGTTCAGAAAACCTGACTACCAGCCGGCCTCAGAACCATAAAATTGAGTTTTAGAGCTGTACCCTCATTTGGAGATAATAGAATAAGTTGTCTAGTCATAAAAACAGAGACACAAGCAAAACTCATGCATCGAGTCAAGAAAATTCAGCGTTCAACATCCTAAACTGGAAACAATGTATTAAAAATACATTTGCACCAGCCTAATAGATGAAGAAGGGGTGCGAGGCTGGTCAACAGATAGAATCTGTTTACCACTTAAGTCTTTGCCTAGGAGGCCTTCTACAAGACAGCAGCTGGATGCATTTAACATCTGCCTAAGATAAGTATTTTTATCGAGACACCATCTCTAGCCTTTACTCAACAAAGAGCCCCAAGGCAGGGGGTGTTTTATGTCGGAGTTTGCATCTCCTAGCCTTTGCCTAAAAAGGCATATCCTACAAGGCAGCAGGACATGAAGCAGATTGTACTGGGTTACATGTTACCAGTAGCAGGATAAACCTGACCTGACTAAAAACCTGAGCTGCTAATTAAAAAAAAAAACATTTTCAAAAAGAAAAACATTTTATTATATTTATATTCTGCTTTTGATCTTCAGTTGTAAAAAAATTTTTAATTTAATTTAAAATGCAGTGATGATTTTATGTTAGAATGCAGCACCTTTTTTTTGATAGAATGCAGCACCTTTTTTTCAATAGAATGTAGCACCTTTTCATCAAAATATATACAGCAGAATTTGTTTTATTGTAATGTATACTTGCTTTAAATGTTTTTTGAAAGTTTACTTTAAATATAAAAATATGGTTTAGTATTAAGTACTCTCTTGTAAATAATAGCTGTCAGACTGCTCTGCCAAGCTTCAAACTGGCATCTTTTTTTAAATTTTAGCAAGAGCAAGTTACCTTGCGCCACCAGATGTATATATAAATACTGAGAACATTAATACTTAATATATATTATGAGCAAGCAAAACAAAACTTTTATTGCTATAATAAACTAAAAGCAAAAAAAAACTTAAGAAATATTTTTTTTTCAATATTTAACCAAATTTTTTATTTATTTTTATTTTATTTATTTTTGTCAAGCAACCATTTACAGTTAAATTTCCGATAAAATATTTAAAAATATTAAATACAAGTACATTTCATTATTTATAATAGTTACGAGACTGGAGAACCTGAAGAAGATAAAATCTTATCATCAGTAACCTTTGGTAATAAAAATTGGAAATAAAAGTGTATTGTTAGAAAAAATCATGTAAAAAATCTTGATTGGTAATAAGTTCGATTATGTTCTTTTTAAATTTTTGAGAGGTATTGGCTAAGAGATCTGTGTGCCGTCTACAGTACACAGGTCAGAAATTTAAGGTTTAAGTTTACTATCCGAGTACCCCAAAAATGTTAACAAATATAATAAGTGGGACATCTGGACACTTCATTTTCATATTTAGAAAAATCTGGGAGGTATCACATTTTTAGAAAACTGACATCAATTTTCTAAAAATGTGTAAAAATTCTAAAAGATACCCTGATAAAAAGTCATTATTTTCGTACTTAAAAAAAACTAATTATACTGACAGAAAGTTGAAGTTTATTTAAAAAATTTTTCATATACCAACTCTTCAAGGTCTTTAATTTAATGTTTATACATAAACATTATTATAATACACAAAGTTGGTCAAAAAACATTTTTTATTGAAAATATTTCTTTTTGACTATGCATTTTTATTTTTATTTTATTAAAGATACCTAATATATTGAATCTATGGCTCCTCTGCTCTCTAAGGAGAAGAGAGAATACCATTTTAAAAGAAATCATATACTTTTTCAAAAGATCATTTGTTGTTGCTGCCTTGAAAAGATCAACAAATGCATTCCAGTTAATAAAGATTTGGAAGTTCTGGTAAAAGTTTTCTTTAAGCCTGAGTTTTCACTTAAAGTATTTGCCTACCCTACAGGATTATGCCCAGGTTACAAGAAAAACTTATATCTCTGTAAGGCTGGTAAAACTATTGCAGACACAGTTACTTTAAAATGGAAAAATTCTGATTTGTCTAGCAAACCTCTAGAGATTGCTCAATATTATGCAATATATGCATAGTATTGAGCAATCAAGTCAAGGAAGAAATAGATTATTAAATAAAAGTATGAAAAAGGGAACTAGCTCAACACTGAAACTTTGCCAAATATGTTTCTGTGAAATTGCTAAAGGTAAACCCCACAAATGTTCCCCTTTAAAGAGTAGCACAAATCTTTCTGAGAGTATTTCTAAAATTTCTAAAAAAGTAAAAGAACAAGTAACAGGTACAAGGAACAAGTAGCTTCTTCTCTCCTTCTTAAAGAAATTTATTCTGATCAAGAGCAAAGTCTAGGAGCTCAAGCCATTCTCAGAACAAGTAAATAGCTGTTATGTATGTTCTTAAAATAAGAGTTTATATTACATTAAGGAGGTAAAAGTATTCATATTACACTCGGTACTCAGGAAAGTGACCAGAGAAAGATTCCTTATAATGAAGTAGAAGTTTTGGTAAATACCTTAGGACTTAGTCAATTGAAGTCAAATGAAATGTTAAAAAACTTTGAGGAGAAGTGGTGTAAAGTTTGAGTCAAACATGGAGAAAGCCCTGGATGAAAAAAAAATAAACTACTTTCCAACTTTTATGTCACTGAATTATTAGACTTTCAATAAAAAGAAAAAGATAATGACTATGCTACAGTGAAGAGACACTTGGTATATATTGAAGATACTACAAAATTTCTGGATTTTGTAATAAAATATCGAGGGCAGGTTCCACAAAACACATTTGTAAAGGTTGGAATAGATTCAGGTATTTATATTTAAATTATATTACTTATTATATTTTAATAATCGTCTTTTTGAAAACTTGTTTTTAAAAATATTATTTGTACATATTTATATACAAATATGTATGTGTGTAAGTATATATATATATATATTTATAGGTGGAGGATCACTGAAAGTTATAGTAAACCTGTTTGATCCAACCAAGGACAGGACAGAAGATAGTAGCTACTTAGGATCATACTCAGGAGCAAATTTGTCACTTGTTTTAGCTTATTGTAAAAGGGTAAGTGAGAATCATTCTAACATGACAATGATTGTGGAAAGATTAAAGTTGCATGAATGCAAGTACTCATTGGCTTCTGACATGAAGTTAATCAACATATTGCTAGGAATTTCGTTGTGTTTGTTTTAATTAATTTTAAGATAATAAGACATATTATGGTAAAAACTATATTAGGAAAAGGTTTTTTTTACCCTACAATATATTTATAAATTGAATTATAATATAAAATTTTAGGCTAATGGAGGAAAGTATGCTTGTGCATGGTGTGAAGGTTCTTCAGAATTATTTTCTCTAGAGTTAAGAAGATTTCAATCTTTAAATAATTACTATGAACTGTATTCATCTGCAGGATCTCCAGTGAGAAGAATGAAAGAATATAAGGTATAAATGAATAAATATATTGTAAATATTTTCAAAATTTATCATCCATTATAATTTTATCATTTTAAAAAGGATAAAAAAAATTTATTTCCATATATTTAGAATGTCATTAATCCTTGTCTGCTTAAGATATAAAACAAATCCCTAAGTATAATAAGAGAGATTACATTACCAGGACTTCACCTTCTGATGGAATTTGTTAACCATGTGGCAGAATTTATAATGCAACTTTGGCCTGGATTTATAGATTGGGTCAAGAGCATTGGATGCCTTCGAAAAGGTTACCATGGAGGAACATTTGAAGGAAACACGTGTAGAGAGATACTTAAAAGTTGCGACA
This sequence comes from Hydra vulgaris, assembly GCF_022113875.1. NCBI lineage: Eukaryota > Metazoa > Cnidaria > Hydrozoa > Anthoathecata > Hydridae > Hydra > Hydra vulgaris. Next base: position 26,527,754 of record NC_061161.1, on the reverse strand, counting down.
AACTTGAGTTGATAATGCCTGTTGAACTGTATCCTCTCTTAGAAACAATGAGAAAATTTAAAAAGATTGTTCATAGTGTCTTTGGCTATAAACTTGACCCAAACTATTCAATTTTAATTGAAAGTTTTACACAAAGCTATAAGGATGCACAAGACTATTGCAGAGAGGTAATTGCTGTTTTCTTTACCCTTTGTATTTAAAACCAAGTTATTGATAAACATATTTATAGTAAGCTTTTTTAGTTTTTAGGTAAACAGCTTACGCTTACTTGGAAAGTACATGCTGTAACAGCACATCTGGAAATATTTGTTGATTTGAATGGCCTTTTCCTTGGGTAGTTTAATGAGCAGACATCTGAATCCTGCCATTCCAAGATGAAAAGTGTAATAAACAGGTTTGGAGTCTCGCAGTACAGCAACAAACATAAAGAAAGAAGCAAAAGAATTGCTGAAGTGTTCAGTTCTAATAATTTATAAGTTATTGAACATTAATTGTACATTAAAACATAAACATTATTGAAATCTTAAGTTAAAAAAATTTGTAAATTTATTCAAAAAGACATTAAAAATATATTAGTATAAACAGTTTTTGAAATATTTTATTTAGTATTTATTATATTACTATTATTTATATATATTAGATTATTAGGCAACTATGCATACAATACTAATATTTTACTAAATTACTTATCAATATGTTCTACTTTACAAAGCATACTATGTTCCTAATATAATTCAAGCATATCTAAACCTTTTTCACCAACTTAGATATATCTAAGAGCTAACTTATGAAGTTGATGTGTAAATACAAAATTTAAGAGCATAAAAACTTGGAATATAAAGTTATTTTATGTTAATTTTACTGTTCCGTCAATATATTTAGCTTTTTTAAGTACGAAAATAATGACTTTTTTAGCAGATTTTCTATGTCAATTTTCTAAAAATGTGATACCTCCCAGATTTTTTAAAATATGAAAATGAAGTGTCCAGATGTCCCACTTACTATATTTGTTAACATTTTTGGGGTACTTGGATAGTAAACTTAAACCTTAAATTTCTGACCTGTGAGTAATAACGCTTGGTAAGACTTTGTTGTGTATTTTTTGTTTTCCAAGAATCTCTTTAACTGCATCTCACATTTTTTTCCAGTTACCTTTTAGTTTTAACAGCTTGTTTTTGAAGTATGTAGCTCTGGCTATTTGTTAAGTTCTTTCATATAGACGTTTGTGCTTTAAGTAATTATGCTTATCACGTTCTTTCTTTGATTTAATAAAGCGTATATACAGCTTTTGTTTTTGCTTCGAAGACTGTAAAAGGTTTTTAGTAAACCAAAGATTAAGAATTTCTTTAGTTTTAATACGGCTTGTTTTATTAGGGAAATGCTTATTTTACAAATTGAAAAATTTATCTAGGAAAAGGTTGTAGCTATTATTAGAACATGTCTTGAGAAAAACAAAGTTCCAATTTACAGTCGATAGCTCTAGTTTAAACATATTTTTTCGGGAAGATTCTTTTTTTGAAGTACCAGTCCTTTTTTAGGCCAACTAACAAATAATTAACCAAATAACAATCATAAAAATAATTAACCAAATAACAATCATAACAAAAAAAAAACCTGTTTGCCATTGATAATACACCAGCACCTGTATGCTTTAGTTCTGGATGGATCTCATCCTCAAACATTGGGCTAAAAAAAAAAAGATTTTCAAAATTTTAATAACAACAATATAAATTTGCAAAATTATATTGTTGTTATTAAAATTACTAGTAGATGTGGCAAATTAATAGTAGAAGTGGTAGTATCACTATATATTATTGCTGAACTTAATGCTGCTGCTATTACTACTGCCTATTCGTGTGCGTTTGACTTTATACTTTTGACCACGTTGGAGGTATTTTTAAATCTTTATAAACTGGTAATATCTGCTTAATCAGTAATTTTTTATTTTTTTTTTTTATATTAAACCATATCAATAAAATTTAAAAATTTCATCGTAAATTAATATAAATTGGTTAGGTGTCACTCATATAGTTACAAACTAGTCAATGGAGTGACACCTAAAAAACATGAAAATTTCACAAAAAAACAAATAAATAAATAGAAAAAAAAAAAAAAAAAAAAAAAAGTAAACAAAAAAACAACAAAAAAACAACAAAAAAACAAAAATAAAAACAAAAAAAAAAGGAAAAACTCAACATCTGTATATATAAATAAGAGAGAAAAAAAGAAAAGATTGTTAAACAAATAATAATGATATATGTAACATATGAACATTGAATTAAGATTAGGATTTTTAAGATATTTATTCAAGTCAGTATTGGATGAGTGGATCTTATTCTGTAAATCTTCCGGAACTGAAACAAAGAATGAATTAAAAGATTCCGAAATTTTAATGGGGTCGTATATCATGGAATAGGTAGAAGATAAGCATGAAAGAGATGAGTTAACTCTCGAACTTATGTTTAAAAGGTTCTTAATATCATCCCATGTAGATTTCAAATTTTTGGCATTGTCAGAGAAGAACTTAGAGTAATGGTTCTTTTTACTACGACGGTGAGAGTAACAAGTAAGTTTCTATATGTTTTATAAGATTTTTCTAGATTGAGTTTGTTATTAGGATTCTTTGCTTTAAGAAATTTGTTAAATATTTTATTTCGCATTTTAATAGAAGTCAAGATTCCTTGTGTTATCCAAGGTTTGAGACCCCTTGATAAGCAGCAATTGCTGACTTTTTTTAATGGTGCATGTTTATCTAAAAGAGAATTGAAACTTGAGAAAAACTCTTCAAATGACTTATTAGTCTTAACTTTGTTGACATTGATTGCATTAGTCCAGCTAATTTTTGAGAAATCACGACATAATTCGACGCAATTTATTTGTTTTAAATTTCGATGAAAAATGCAGCTTTTACAAGTATTAATTTTGGTTCTATAAAATGGATGTATTAAAAATTGGGGCAAATGATCTGATACCGTAGAAGTAAAATTACCGGCAAAAATATTTGTAGAAGTTGCATTAGAAAATATGTTATCAATTAGAGTTTTGGAGTGATTTGTGATTCTTGTTGGCAATGAAATAAAGGGAAGAAAGTTATTTAAAGGGATCCCAAACTCCCAACACATGTTGTGTTAATATTAAAGATAATGTTAAAAAAAAACGTTTGAACCAAATTTTTTTGATTAAAAATTTTTGTGTCATAATTGGCATTTGTCTCTTAACATAAAAAATTAAAAATTTTTAAAAACACAATTAACAAATACAAATTTTCAAGCAATTTTCTCTTCCAATTCTCATTTATTCAAAGAAAATTAAACTATTAAACTTTTATTTCTCTCATCTAAAAACAGAACGAGTGACGCAAAAAAAATATATATTCTTTACAACTCTTATTCATTCAAAGTTTAATTGCGCGAAACTTTTCTTTCTCTTTTGTTCTACTCTTTTACAAAAAGAGCGCCCGATGAAATAAAAACTTTTCTTTTTTAACATATAATTATAGTTTGAGATAAAATTAAATTAGAAATAAATCAACAATGAGTAAAGCAACGAACAGATTAATCTGAAACTATTTTGATATTTATGAAAATAATCAACAAAAACAACATTACCAATAACAATTATCAAATAAACAACACAATCTCGCATAATTTTAGGGGCATTTTATTTTTATTGCTTAGTCGTTCTAAATAATAAGTAAATTTAGTTCAAGTTAATAATTCAATATTTACAGTTGCAATAAAATAAAGAAATGGTGTTTAATACTGAACTTTTTATTTAATTCATTATTTTTTTACCTATATTTGTTATAAAAACTTTAGAACCCCCGTCATTAAAAAAATTTGTTTTAAATATATTTTGACGTGATTAAACTAATTTTTTTCGTTTGACTTTTCGAAATTCATGCAAAGCAAATTGAAACGAAATATCGTCTAACCAAATAAAAAAGCTGTTACTAATTTTATACGGGTAATTAAGGTAAAACAATTTTTGAGATAATAAATATTCATAATTTATAAACATTAAATATATGGCGCAATAACAATTTATAGCAACGAACCAGCATAAAATATTTAAGGTTTTTAATATCTTTTTAAATATTAAAAGTAGAAAAAAAAAAAAACTAAACAAATAATCAAAAAAACTTTGACTAAAAATAAATAAAAATATTTCCAGAGTTTCTTTTGTTGAAAGTCTACTGTGACGTCAAATACTAAAACTTTCATGAATTAAACGCGCTTCAAAGGAATTGCCAAAGTCTGTAGATTGCGACGCATAATTTGAAGACTCCGAGTAGTTGAAAAAAATGGAGAAGATGAGCTTCGGCAAAAACAACAACATTTGTTTTTCACGGTATGCATTCATTATTTATTTTTAATCAAAAAAATTTGGTTCAAACCTTTTTTTTTAACATTATCTTTAATATGAACACAACATGTGTTGGGAGTTTGGGATCCCTTTAAAGCAATAGTGTCTAAAAATTCAGAGACAGAATTATCTGAGTTTGCTAATAAAAGATCGACATTAAAATCGCCTATTAAAAAAGTAGTTTGGGTTTTTTCCATAGATAGCTTTTCAAAAAGTGGAATTAAATAGGATTTAATAAATTCTGAAATATCCATACTAGGATGGCGATAAATACAGCCAATAATGATGTTTGATTTCTTAGGAATTATGATTTCCACAAACACAGATTCTAAAAGTTTTGGTTTAAGCATATTAAGATCATATTGAAGTTTGTAAATTAATGTATTCGATATATAAAGTAAAGCTCCTCCAAAATAAGATTTTGTCGGAGTGTGCTCATAAACATGACCGGTAAGATTTAATGGGATAGTTGGTAGAATGTCATTTTTTAGTTTAGTTTCATTTATGCCAATAATACTGAATTTATGATTAATAAGAGATAAAAGTGAGTTTAACTCGTCAAAATTTTTAACAAGAGAAGCAATATTTAAATGAAAAATAGAAAAATAATTTTTGTCGATGTTAGAAGAATTAAAACTTTCTATGTCCATATATTTACAATTAATAGGGTTTTCTTCAAGATTTACGTCATTGTCATTGCTGTTATTAAGTTGATGGGAAATAAAATCATTAAGTTCATTATAAAGATTAGACTGTATGGTGTTTGGGAAAGATGATATGTTGTTTTCGAATTCATTAATATGAATCACTTTATCATTTATTGTTTGCAGGTGCAGCTCCTTATCTGATAAAGTACTGAATTATGAAGTATTAGGATTAAAAACTTTGCTTCATCAGCTTAATCAGTATAAGATCGAAAACTTTTTAATTTGATGACTTCTGTAGTAATAGATAAATCTTATGTTATTTATAAATTAGTTTAGTAACTCTTAAAGTCAGGTAACTTATTTAATTCATGCATTTTAATAATAACACAATTCAAGTCCTTTATTGTATTGTAATTGTTTTTTAAGCATATTAATTTATAATTTTTATTTTTAAAAATTTGAAGACGATGATGACTCTAGAAGATTAAGTTCTTTTCAAAGGTCAAAAGGTCAAACTCATGATAAAGTTGGTGTTTATCTCCAAAACCCTTGCATCTCACATGGTCAACTCTATGTTGCATGTTCAAAAACAACATCGTTTAATACCTTATTTTAAAGAAATTAAAGTTCTGTTTGCTTTTAGAATATAAAAAACCAGGACGTTTGATTGTTTCTTTAAAATTGTTAAACATTTATTACAAGGTATGTCATTAAACAAATGTTACAAAAATAAGGTTGTATTTGTAAATGTTTCTAATTTATATTTTTTTTTCTTAATTTATATATTTAATTATATGTGCTATTTATTATGTGTTTATATGTGTTAAGGTTAAATGGGTTTATATTTTGTAAGTGTGTAAATATCTTTTACATATGAAGTGTTTCTACACTTGTGATGTGTTATAATGTTATGTGTCAGGTTTGTAAGTGGTTATTATGTTGTTTGCATGTTTTCAAGTTGTTGTGACTTGGTTTAGTTTACAGCAAGAGTGTTAAGCTTGAGCAATGCTGTCTGTGTCAATAAATGTATTGTCATGATGAAACACATAAATTAAATTAAATCTGTTTGTAATTAGTGTAATCATAAAATGTGTTGAAAAAATGTGTTTAAAAGAAATTTTGAAAAGATTTATAGTTTTTTAATATCTATAACTTTTTCAATATTTATAATTTTAAGTAAATTTTATTGAAAAGATATGTACTCTGTTCTTTTTCATTAACAATTTATATTTTGTTAATTTAAAAAAAAAATTGGTTTAAAAGATATATACTTTTTTCCTCTTTGTTAACCATTTATTCATTTAATGATAAATAAATTTTGTTAAAAAACTGGCTGTATTTTTACTAAGAGCTCCTCCCAATATATATATATATATATATATATATATATATATATATATATATATATATATATATATATATATATATATATATATATATATATATATATATATATATATATAATTATATATATATATATATATATATATATATATAATTATATATATATATATATATATATATACATATATATATATATATACATATATATATATATATATATATATATATATATATATATATATATATATATATATGTATATATATATTTATATGTATATATATATATATATATATATATATATATATATATATATATATATATATATATATAATTATATATATATATATATATATATATATATATATATATATATATATATATATATATATATATATATATATATATATAATTATATATATATATATATATATATATATATATACATACATATATATATATATATATATATATATATATATATATATATATATATATATATATATATGTATATATATATATATATATGTATATATATATATATATATATATATATATATATATATATATATATATATATATATATATATATAATTATATATATATATATATATATATATATATATATATATATAATTATATATATATATATATATATATATATATATATATATACATATATATATATATATACATATATATATATATATATATATATATATATATATATATATATATATATATATATATATATATATATATATAAACTTGCGTACGTACTTTATGGATGGCCCCTTTCTTCACTTGAAGCAAATATATGAGTGTTTATAGAGGTTTTCTATTATTTGTTTTGTATTTATTTATTGCAAACCTTGTATTAAATGCATTTCAAAGTAATGGATTATATTTCATCGTTTAATGCTAGCAGTACTTGCTGAGCAGATAGGTCTTATAAATTTTTCAATTTCATTTATTTATGAGTTTTTATCTGTAAGAATTTTATAATTTTTTAAATTACTTTTTATTTTTTTTTGATTAACTAATAATTTTTGTCAATAACCCTAAATATATTACATTACTCAGTTAAAAAGATTATATCAATTTATTTTTAACTTTAGTTTAAGTTCTTGATAGAAATATGTTATCTTTACACATTTCTATATTATTTTAAAACACCTAATTTAAATGACTAATAGTAGAGGCAGAATATAATTAGATTATTATATTCAGGAGCAGATCCACGATTTTTTGGTACTTGAGTTAAATAACTTTCAGGTAAGTTCTAAACTGCAAACTTTTTTATGCTCATACTTATATCATTTAAGAATGCTTTACCAAAAATTGTGCTGATTAGAGCCTGGGAACAAAAATACCCTAAATAGTAGGCATCACCTGCCCAAATGAAAGGGGAAATGATTTTTCGGAAAAAAAAAAGTCTATAATAAAATTCAAATGTGTATTTATATTTAAAGTTTGATCAAAAAATCATCTAGCGTTCAAAGGTTATAACCATTTAAAGTTTAGAGCCCCTCAAAACGAGGGAGTTGTAAATTTCAAATGAGTATAATTTCTAAACAACATAATATTTTTTTAAAAAATTTAGAATCTTAACAATATTACCACCTTATTTAGGATATTATAATTTATATTTAGAAAAACCGATTCCCCCACATTTGGGTAGGTGACACCTACTTTTTAGGGGTTTTTTGTTCCTAGACTCTAATAAGCGCAATTATTGGCAAATCATCCTTAAATGACTAAAGTATGAAAGTACAAAAATTTAGAGTTTAGAACTTACCTGTAAAATACCAAAAATCCTGGATCCGCCCCTGATATTATGCTCTGTTTTATTTGCTTACACTTTATTTTAAATAAGTTTATAAAAGAAAACTAAAAGTTCAACTTTTATTATATTAAGCATCTTTTTTAAACTCTTTAATGCTTAATTATGTCTGGTAATTTAAGAAGTGAAATTATTAGACTTTGTCAAAATAAAAGAAACCAGGCTAGGAGATTTTAATTGAACCATCTCTGAAATGAAAGAGATGCACTTAGGCAAGCTGAGATAAAATGTAGGAGAATTAAACCATATTTGTCAGTATTGTGGTGCCAAGAAGTTTTTAAATGAAACTCATTTTTTGTGCTGTCATTCAGGAAAAGTTGTGTTAGCTCCTCTTTCTACATATCCAACATTGTTGACTGATTTATTGACAGGAAACCATGTTAATCATGCTGTCAATCAAAATTTTTTTAAACATATTAGGAGTTATAATTCCTCTTTAACTTTTGCTTCCTTCACCGCCAAAATAGCTCTTCCCTCAAATAATGGCCCTTTCTGTTTTAGAGTCTGTGGGCAAATTTTACATTGTGTTAGAAATTTAAGGCCTGAAGAAGGTGTTAATGCAACTCTTGCAGACTTTAATTAATCAAGAAAACCCATTTGCTTTTGTATTTAAAAACATGACAGAAGTAGAGGATGAAAAATCGGCCAAGTAGCTTTAGAAGGTAGACCAACTACTATTGTCAAAAAGTCTTTGCTTGAAGGTCACGATAGATGTTGACAATACTCCTTCCCATGAGGAGGTTGCTATTGTGATTGTGGGGGATGATGGTGCTCCATCTGCATCCAGGGAAATTATTACATACCCTTAAGGTCAGCCTTTGAGAATAGTTTTGTCTTTGTCTGCAAATTTAGATCCTATGATATATCCAATATTTTTACCGAGACGTGATGCTGGATGGCACAATCAACTGGAGTACAACCCTGACTGTACAACTTGTGTTAGAAACCATGTTACTTTGTTTCAGTATTATAATTATAGCCTTGCTATTTGACAAACTTTTAGCCCTATATTCTATGGTAAGAAAACTTTTTCAGCAATATGTCGTTAATGCATATGTCAAAAACAAGGGACAGCGCCTTGCATTTATTAGAAATAACCAAAACAAATTTAGAAGTGAACAAAACGATGCTTTGCATGAACATGTAATTAACTATACTAATGATCTTAATATAAGACCAAGCTGTGTTGTTATATTGCCTTCTTCATATGTTGGTAGTCCAAGAGCACTAAGAGAAAACTTTGAAGATGCAATGGCAGTCATAAAGAAATACGTTAAACCAGATCTATACATTACTTTTACCTGCAATCCAAAATGAAGAGAAAGAGTAGGAAATTTGAACCCAGGCTAAACTGCTAATGACAGACCTGATTTAGTTTGTCGAGTATTTAAAATGAAACTTAAACCTTTCTTAGAATATATTTTTAGGCATGGAATCTTAGGCAAAGTTATAAGTCACGTGCAGATTTTTGAGTTTCAAAAACTTGGTTTGCCACATGTACATATTTTATTGCACTTTGTAAATGCTGATAAACTAGAAACAGCAGAAAATATATATAATTTGATATCAGCAGAAATTTCAGACCCAACTGTTGATCCTGAACTTCATGAAATTATAAAATCATGCATGATTCATGAACCATGTGTAATTTTAAATCCTGATTCTCTATGAAAGATTTTAGTTAAGTATTTATATAAATACATTTACAAAGGCCATGACCAATGCGTTGATAAATGAGCAAGATAACCATGATGAAATGAACATGTTTTTAAATTGTTGCTATGTCTCAGCTCCAGAAGCATTGTGGCGAATATTTGAGTATTCCTTAAGTGATATGTTACATAATGTCATTCAACTTCAGGTTTATCTACCCAGTCAGCAAAATTCAGGTCTGCAATCAGCAACGTCGATGCAAAAGCCAACCTATCTTTGCCTTAGGACAGCATACAACTGCCGACCTGAATATCCTAAAGTGTCAGCATGCAAATTGAAATTTATGTAAAAAGTATATAATATTCACTTAATATTATTTTATAATTTATTTATTGTAATTACTTGCTTTTCAAGTTTGACATGTTTTATTAAAACAAAAATTCATTCATTTTTTTTCAATTCATTTTTTTTTTTTCTCAAATTTATTCAAGCAAAGCAAGGTTAAAAAACATTACTTTTTAAATGCCTGTTGTTCTCAGGATTTTTAAGCACAATTATTTTTTTATTATGTTATAAAATCTAATTTAAGCAACATTAGTTACAAAACCTTTTTTTAATTTGAGAGAAGTTGAGTCTTCCGATAAATCGCAACAGACGCAACAGTAATATAGTAAGCAAACTCAAAAAATAAGTCATAATGCCTAACAGAACTGTCATTGAAAAATGGGGGTTTAAATCATGCGGATTTCAAACTGATGATTCAGGTGAAGTAATTTTAATATGGTGTAAAACTTGCCAAGAGTATTCAGAGCTTTTAAAAAATTTTCATAATAAAAATAAAGGCTGTGCTAAAATAGCAACAGAAACGTTTGTATGGGGAACATCAGTTATAAAAAAAAATAACTTTTCAGACCATTATTTACGTTCTCATCACATGCGGCAGCTGTTTTAAGATTGAGTGAAACGGAAAAAAAACAACTCCTGATACAATTAATTCCAACAAAGAAAGTGCTGCTGATTCCTCTGGCAGTGCTAAAGTCAAAACAACACTGGAACCTTATATAAGATGGCTTAACGCTGAACAGCATCAGCAATTAGTTAAAAAGATGCAACTGGCACACTATACGGTCGTTAATGCTAATTCGCTGAAGTCATTAATTGAAATCTTTAGTTAATTTTTGCAAAACTACATTAAAAGTAAATATTTAAAAATGTTTTAGTAAAGTTGTTTTAGTATTTTTTTAAAAATTTTTTAGATTTATTATGTAGTTAAATAGTAATAATAATTTTTGAGGATGTTTTGTGGCATCTTAGAACTTCTTAGTAGATTAATTCTTAGTAGAATTCTTAGTAGATTTCTTAGTAAAACTTTTTTAGATTGATCTTGGCACTGCTTACTTAAACAAGAAAGCTGGTGCAGAAATGGTAGAATACTTAGGGAAAAGCTGCAAAATTAAGACAATCACCAAACCATTAAATAGTGGCAATATACGATATTACAGTGTTATGAATGATAGTAACAGCTCTGCAAAAATATAAGATGAAAAGGAGTTGTTTCTAATGAAAATAGCACATGAAGATAAATTTCTGTTATTTAATAAAATCCAGTAAAAAGCTGTAGTTAATATTAAATTATTTTTAAAAAATGAAATAGCAACTATAAAAATATACAACTAAAAAGTGTTATGTGTTATCATCCTAATGAGTGTCTTATAGACATTTAAATTTCCAATTTAAATTTAAAACTGAAGTTAGATTTCAACACCACTTTTTTAGAAGTTTAAAATTAGGTGAAAAATTAACTTTATTAACTATTATTTTTTAGGTGCTCCTGAATTTGCCTTGATGTCCTTTGAAGATCTTAAAGATTCAAATGCAGAAGGATTAAAAGTGGCTTTAGAAGCATCTTTTATAAAATTAGAACTCTCTATTGATAGAGCACATCATGAAATAAGTCTTTGCTCTGATGGTGCTTCTGTAAATCATGCTCTACATAGACTAATCAAAAATGAGCTGGGGAGTCATTATACTTCAGTTTGGTGTCCCAGTCATCATCTAGAACTGGCAATAATATATACAAAAAAAACTATTTTTAGTATTTTTAACTTTTGTTTTCCCTCCATCAATTTACATATAGTTACAAGTTCATACTATACTACAATTAAATATAGAAAAACACCACCCCTACTCCTGAAGAATTAAATGCTTATTTTATCGTAGAGGTTAAACAACCAGATGTAAACTGTCTACTTATTTTATTAAAAAATTTGTTGTTATAAACAAAATCTTAGCCTACAGCACATAAATTTGTATTTCTAAACGACGTTCTTTCTATGAGCAATCTAAAAAACCAATTAAAATGTAATAAATAAACTATGACCATTTTTTTTGTAAAAAAAAATCAACTTCAAAACTAAAAAATCACTAATACATAAATTTGCTTTATACTTAACTTACTAAACAAAATTTAAATGCTACATTTTTTAAAACATTATTGTCTGAAGCTATGCTATTATAAAGCAAGCCTTTTATATTCAATTAATCATTACCCCTATCGTAACAGAAAGCAAAAAAACCAATTTTTTTTTGCCGACCTACCGTTGGCTAAGGTCGGCACAAGCGTGCTGACTTGAAATCCTTCGAATTTCGCTGTCTACCAAATAATCAGAGGATATATTTTGCAGAAGGTGAAGAACAGACAGCTTTAGACAGTGCAGCACAGCGTGACACTCATCTAACTGCATGGTCTAAATTAAATGCTGAAAAGGAACAAGCCTAACATTATCTGTATGTTTTTGATAGCAAACATTGTAAATGGAAAGTTAGGCAAAGATGAATAAGTAATAAAGTAAAGTAAGATAAAATACTTCACCAACAGGTGAAGTATTTTATCTTAGATTTTTACTTTTTTATGTTAGAAGTGCAGTTTTTTTTGAAGATTTGCATACTGTTAATAGTACAGTCTTAAATACATTCCATGAAGCATGTTCTCAATTAGGTCTGTTACAAGATGACGCTGAATGGAGAAATACGTTAACCGAAGCTGTTGCAACTTGGTTGCGAAAACAAATTAGACAATTATTTTCCATTATTCTGACCTTCTGCGAACCTGATGATTCTTTAAATCTTTTGAATACTTTTAAATATTTTTACATGGAGGATTACATTCACTGTTTAATGGCACCAGAGTACTTGCTGAGCAGGCAGCACTACATCAAATTGAATCTATAATTAATCAGAATGGTAAAACTTAAGCTGATTATAATCTGCCTACTTTAGATGAGTTTTTAGATTATGTCCCACAAAATAAAGAGGCAAATATTCCCGGTTGTAAAGAGAGGGCAACCAGCTGATATTGTTGAAGCCAGGCTTGGTCGGGAAGCGGGAGCGATCGCTCTCGATTGCTGACCACGCAGATAATATTTAGTTGCGAAAAGCTGGCCAGATTTTTTAGTCGTTTTGAGAACATTTTAAAAAGCAAAAAAAAAAAAACGACTAAAATTAATTGGACCGATGAGAGACAATTACAAAAAAAAAAAAAAATAGGCAAATAAAATATCTTTTAACGCGAAAAAACTTAAAGCTAAATAAATTACATTTAGAACAAATATTTTCGAAACATCGCTCTTTTATAATTTTTTTTATAAAATTAACAACTTACGATTGTTTAAAAGAGAAACAAATATCCTTTATTTAACTAAGTTTGCAAGTTTTAGTTTTACTTGAGCTAAATTGTTTAAGAAATAAAAAAGTTAATTTTTTTAATACCTATTTTATGATTCGCGTAGTTTGAAAAGTTTAACATATTTGAAGCGATTCTTCTTAGTAAGATAAACAAATGAAATAATTAAATCATTGAATTACTATAGGAATTAAATTATCAAGCTAGATATCAACTAAAAAGGTTAAAAATACTTAATGACCAGGAAGCGAAACTGCTTCACAATATCGCTGATAATGTTTAGTGAGTGGGCTTTTTAATTTTAATTAGTATTTAAAGCAGAAAAAAGTAAAACGAGTTTTAAGAATGGCAACTTAAGCAAAAATAATTAGAGTTAGTAAACCAATATCTAGAAATTTTTTTTATATAATTATTTGCTATATATATTTGTGTTCTGTCGTGACCTCAGGCGCGATGCTTGTTCATCCGCGAGTTACTTTGTATGCGTTGTTTGTGTTTAGTAACTAAGAACTTCTTATATGTTTGTTACATAATTAGTTTTATTAACTTTAACGACTATAACTTCATTGAAAACGCAATTATTTTTGTAAGTCTTTATTTAAATCATAAAAACTGCTTTAAAAGATGCATTACGATAAAAAACAGATACAAAAAAATTACATTTACATAAAGATTACATACTTTTTAAATAAAAAATAAGAATTTACTAATAAAATCTATAATTTATAATAAACTTTTAAAATTTTAACAATTTAATTAATATAAATTTAAAACATTTATTTTTGTAAACAAATAATATATATTCTTAAAACAATTCTAGAAATCTCAAAACGTTACAAATCGTGAATAATACAAATTCTAAAACATTTCAACAGAATACTCTAGAACTTTATTTCGCTTAATCAGCGTATTTTTTGAACCTATAGAATTAGTTTGTTCGTTAATTTGGCGGGTTTTTAGTGCTCTCAAATATTCTTTTTATTCTTGCGCACAATGACATTCAAGTTTTTTATGTTTCCATGTATGTCCGTAAAACAAAAATTTTTTGTTTCATAAATAAACTTAAATGACTAAAAAACCTGGCCAGTTTTACGCAACTAAATATAATTTCCGTGGTCAGTATTCGAGATCGATCGCTCCCGCTTCCCGACCAAGCCTGTGAAGCCTGTATAAAAAGTTCTCTAAATTGGCAATATGTTCAGCAATTTTTCGTTAACAGAAAATATGAGGGTTTGGGCCAAAGAAGAGGAATTCTCCCAATGGCTCTTAAAATTTGGTAGTGGAACATTACCTTTAAAAGCAGACGGTTCCTTTCGCAAGTGCATTGAAATTCATGAGCAGTGCTTGCTTGGGGAAAATGAATCTATAGTAGACAAGTTTTTTGGAGTTGCAGAAAAAGATGATTATGCAAAATGTGCTATTTTGATACCCACTAATGTAGATTCGTTAATAATAAATGAAGTCTTGGACAGTTTACCAAGTAATGTTAAAATTTATTTAAGTGCTGATACTATTGAAACAGATGGTTTTAATGAAATCAATAATTTTCCTAAAGAGTTTATAAACTCCATCAGGAGTAAGACTGTTCATTGCATAATCTGAAAATTGGTGCTGTTATAATGTTTCTTAGAAATTTAGATCTTAAAGTTGGACTTAGCAATGGGACCCGATTGATGGTACGTGCTCTACAAAATAATTGAATTGTTGGGCAAGTTCTAACAGGTGTTTCAGTTGGCAAGAGGGTATTTGTTCCTTGGGTTCAGTTTGCAAAATCCGATTCAAAATTAACCTTTTACTCTTAAATGTCATCAATTTCCTGTAAGATTAGCATACTCAATGACCATAAATAGAAGTCAAGGTCAAACTTTTGATAAATTTGGTATTTATCTCCAAAACCCTTGCTTCTCAAACGGTCAACTCTATGTTACATGTTCAAGAACAAGATAGTTAAAATTGATGAACATTTATCAAAATGTATGCCATTTAATAAATGCTACACAAACAATGTTGTTTTTGTAGCCTTTATTTATTTACCAATGCACTAAATATAGCTATAAATAATTATTGTTTTACTATTAAACACCTCATTTTTTATAAATTTAACTATAACTTATAGTTTTTGGTATGTATTTTTATGTGTCATTTGATGCGGTAATGTGTTTTATTTATTATGTGTTTATATATGTGTTAAGGTTATATTTTGTAATATATTTGGTAATTGTAACAAATGTGTAAATGACTGTTATATAAGTGTTTCTATGTGTATAATGTATTATGTTATGTATTTATAGTTTGTAAGTGGTTATTATGTTGTTTCCATGGTTTCAAAGTGGCATGACTTGGTTTTGTTTACAGCAAGAGTCTTGTCCTTGCTTGCCAAGCAATGTACTGACATGAAACACATAGTAAAGTCTGTTTGTAATCACAAAATGACATAACTAGGATCTGCAACCCGTTTTTGTGTCTTCCTTTGCTTTCTACAGAAATCTCAATGGGAGGCTTTTAAAATATTAATCAAAAAGCCAAGAATTTTAAATTGGTTGACTTTCTGCTGTTTATTAAAGTTCATTGATGTAAGAAGACCAAATTAAAAACAAGTTTAGATATAGTCGGGTGTGGAACAGATTTACCATGACTTGTATCGTATGGGTCATGACAGCTAGTTTTAAATTAATAGATTAACAATTAATTTTCCAAAAATTAATCAATTTTTTATCAATTTTAAAATTTTTACAAATGCAACTTCATATGATTTTATGTCTCTTTTCATCAGGAAAAAAAAAATTTTTGTGTCATCATTTAAACTATTTCTTAACTTAGTAACAAAGAAAACCAGCACTTCTTTCTGCTTCATTAAAGGAAGGTTTAGTGTGGTATTTTAAATCTTTTCTAAAGATCTTGGTTTTTTGCCATTGTTCAAGTACTGCTATTTCTTATTTAATAAATCTCAAAAATTAAAAAGGGGGCAGCTTAAAAGTTTAAAGTTTTAAAAAGGGGGCAGCCCAAAAAATTGAAGATATTTGATATTATTTCTGCTAATTCTTCAGCTTTAGTTTTTTTATTATAGGTTCCACATCACAAGTAGATTCAATATCAGACTCTCATGCTGCTTTTACTTCCTCATGTAGAAATGTACATATATTTCTTGAGCAATTTCATTTTTATTCTGGTATTTGAAAAGGGTATCTGGTAATTCAGAATATGATTTAAAGCCATGTGGATTTTGTATAATCCAGGTAACTTTAAATCACACTTAAAATTACCAGCTAATATTGCGGTTGATTATAGCGCAACAAACCAGCAATTTTTTCTTTCAATAATTCTTTTAGAGACAACAGTAAAGCAATTTTTACCTATGTTAGTATTTTGCTATCTAACATTTTGTAAAATTAAAAACAAATTTTATCAGATTTTATTAGACTTAACTCTTGAAAATGAACAGTAAATTTAAGTAAAAAAAGTAAATTTGTTGATGAGTATATCCACAAGAACTTCTCTAATAACATTTTTCAAATTTTAGAATTTAAAATACTGATTAAAGAATTCCATCCTTGTTTTGTTTTTTAATAATGTTAATCCATCTCCCTAAGGTCGAGAAGGCCACTACAATCGAGGAGGCTACTATAATTGTGGTTACAACCCTTATTAACTCCAAAACACAAACCTTGATAAACAAGGCCGCTGCGTGGAAAAACAAGTTGAGCATGGTACTACCAGGGACATGGTGGGAATTGAACTCAGAACTTTTTCCTTACATACTTATACCCCATTTTAGTATCCAGAATAGGCCTATGCTCTTATCCTAAATCTGATACACAAATGTTTTGAAGGGTACCAATTTTAGATGAATATTTTCTATATTTTCTATAAAAATAAATTCTTAAAACAATACTTGCATGGGTACCCTGAAGGTGACCTAAGACCTTATATCATATCCCATGAAATTTTTTTTTTGATTTTTGAGAGTAGTCCATGTGCACATACCAAAACTATCAAAAGTTAAATCCTTTTTTGGTAGCTTTTTGAGAAAACTAATTTATAAGACTTATTTTAACTAGAGGTTAATGCCCCTCTGACTTACCGTAAGACCCCTGCGAGTGGACCATATAGTTGTATACAATATGTTTAGTTGTTTGACCTATTGGATTGACTCTTTGAGGATTGTATTTAGAAATAACTTCTGATAACAATTTGGGCTTTCTAGTTAAAACATCGAAAAATTTATTACTTTTTTAAAGTTAGCTATCTTTTTTTTCATCAATAGAGGGTAATAACGTTAAAACTAAAATTTTGTGAACACTAGTGTACTTGAGATCTTTACATCTATACTCATCAGAATATTTCACTCTTTTTTTTCACTTGAATGCGCTTCTAGCTCTTACTTGAATGTAATTGATAAGGTAACCATTGGTAACTATTAGATAGCCTTGCCCTCCATCTACCCCAATCTTAACATCAACATTCTCTGGTTCAAGATATCTATGTTGCAAAGCTGTTGCAACAAACTCATTAACATTATTGCCTATTACACCAGGAATAGTTCTTTCAACACACTAAACAAAACAACTTTAAGTCCGAGGATAATTATTTATTTGAATTTTCAAAATAAATCATTATACTTTTAAATTAATCAAAATATAAAATCATAATCGGAGTAGCAAATAATATTGGCGCAATATTCTTTACAGCATGTTTACAGCATGTAAAGTATGTACACAGTATTGCATTAATATTGTTTGCTACTAGGGAATGTTGCATAAAATATTATTTTATAAAAATATATTACTTTTATGGAGCTTTTTAGTGAAGCTAGTTAAAGTAAAACACTACCCAGCTGGCATTTGGTTCTATAAAGACGTCTTATGAATGTTCAAAAGATGTCTTTTTAGGACCAAATGCCAGCTGGATATATATATATATATATATATATATATATATATATATATATATATATATATATATATATATATATATATATATATATATATATTTATATATAATTTAGTAATACCACCTTTTTATTATCTCTGGTATCCTGTTTAGACTGAATCTTAGCATAAGCTCAGCATTAAACAAAGACAATAGATTTTTGTTTTCTTCTGTTAACTTTTTAGAAAAACAAGACTCTACAGATTTTTTTCCTTCTTTCACTCAATCGCTCTTCCTTTCACTCAATCGCCCTTTTCCTCCTTTCACTCAATCGCCCCTTTTCACTCAATCTTCTTCCTTTTACTCAATTTTTCCTTTCACTCACTAAACTGGGAAATTTCTAACATCTGATAGTCATTAGTATATTTGATACAAATGTTCAAAAAAAGTATTTTTTTTTTTAAATAATTTATATTTTTTGAATTTTGTAACAGACAATCTATACCCTATATGAAGTTTGCTCTGTAGTTGTTTCAGTTTTGAGTGTGAAAAGTTGTTTTTGGTTCAACTACTGCAATAGAAACAACTATTTTTTTTGAATTTGTTTTCTATAAACTCACTAAATTTTTTCTGCTATAAGAACATAACATATTAGGCAGATCAGGGTTTTCTACAGAATAGTTTTACCAAAAAAATCACTTAATAAGATTTTCATAATTTTTTCCTTATTTTGTACCTGGTTTATTGCAATTGGTTTGAATGCATCTTAAATCATTACTTTTTTTCATACACATATGCATAAGCATTTTAAAAATTTGTCCATTAAAACAACAATAACTATAAGCCAATCGGAAACTAATAAATATTGTTATAGCCAATTGCGCTGCTGCAATTACAAAAAGTAAACAACTATAATGCCTGATGGAAAAATATTATTTCAATATGAAAACATCATTGTTTGTAATAAAAAATTGAAAAAATTGAAAAATTATTTATACAAATTTTAGATTTACATTTATAGAGTTTAAAATTCTGACCCATAAATTGATGATCCACCTTTGCCTGTTCCTGTTGGATCTCCTGTTTGTATCATAAAGTTCTGAGGAAAAAAAAGATTAGCAAGTAAATAATAAAGCAACAAGCAAAAATATAATTTTAAAATTGTGTATATATATATATATATATAAATATATATATATATATATATATATATATATATATATAATATATATATATATATATATATATATATATATATATATATATATATATATATATATATATATATATATATATATATATATATATATATATATATATGTACATTAATGAATCTAATTAAATGTAAATACATACTGGTATCACTCTGTGAAACTTAGTCTTATCGTAGTAACCTCTTCTTGTCTAATTAAAATTTTATGTAAAAACTATAATATCCTTATAAATATATATGTAAACATGATAATACCCTCATATATATATATATATATATATATATATATATATATATATATATATATATATATATATATATATATATATATATATATATATATATATATATATATATATATATATATATATATATATGTAAAAATTATAATATTGTATAAATTAATCAACATAAAAAAGTTTAAAACTACTAACATTAATTTTGTTAATAACTATAAAAAAAAATTTTTTATGTTTTATAATTATGTTTTTTTATATTTTATAATTATGTTTTTTATGTTTTATAATTTGATATTACTTTGTGAACTATGTAAAATTTGTGTACTATGTAAAAAATTTTCTTAAATGATATAATAATAAATAAAACATACCAACTCTGCAAAGTTTCTACAAGTTCTTGGTGCATGCTTCCAGTACAATTCTACTTCAATGTCTCCCTGTATCAAAAAAAAAGCATTAAAAAGTCATTATAACTATAGAACACCTACATCAAATATTACTGTTTAATTAAAACACTGACTACATCAAATATAACTGCTTTTCTTAAACACCAACTACATCAAACATTACTGTTTGTTTAAAACTTTACATAAATTATCCCAGTGAGTAACTAACTATTAATTCATTTATTAATTTTATTAATGAATGAATTAATAGTACAAACCATTATATTCAAAATATATTAAAATAAAGCTTCAAAACAAAATATTATATAAAACCCAACATGTTTAAATTCATGTGAAAATGATTTCAAATATTTACAAAATGAAAATATAAAAACTTTTTTTTAAATAGAATCTTTCACTGATATATTTGAAATTTCTTTAATATAAAAAACAATATTGTTATTTATCCTTATATTTCAGGTATTTTAGCCTTAATTCATTTTTTGTTTACTTAATTTAATCTAAGTTTTCTTTCTGAAAACTTTAATTTTTTGTTTTAATATAAACTCAGTTTTAAATTAACTTAGTTTGAATATAAACTCATTTGAAAAAACACATTAGATCTTGAAAGTACTTATCAGATAAAAAGAATTAAAA
This sequence comes from Hydra vulgaris, assembly GCF_022113875.1. Taxonomy (NCBI): domain Eukaryota; kingdom Metazoa; phylum Cnidaria; class Hydrozoa; order Anthoathecata; family Hydridae; genus Hydra; species Hydra vulgaris. The sequence goes on along the minus strand of NC_061161.1, from coordinate 26,506,858 downwards.
AGAATTATCAAAAAAAACAACCTTAAACAACAATCTTTATACAATGTAGCCAATTCAGGTAAGCTCAGGTTCAGGATCATCACAATCACCCTGCTACTGGTATTATTCAACCCAGTACCACCTCCCCCATGCCCTGTTGCCTTGTAGAGTGTGCTTTTTTGGCAAAAGGTAGGAGAAACAAATCTTCTTAACTTTTCTCATAGGTTTTTGCTTGTACCTCCTTGCAACTCTTCCTGGTATCTCCAAAGGAGGGTAGAGTTTTAAAACTCAGTTAAACGGTTCTGAGGCCGGCTGGTAGTAAGGTTTCCAGAACTCTGTGGTAGCTCTCAGAGAGGCTGATTCCATCAACAGTTGCCAAATATCAGAATATTAACAGTGCTATTCTGCACATGGATGGTGTCCCTGTTAATGCTTTTGGTGCGCATTGTCAAGGCCACATAAGGAGCCCTATGTTACAACTTAGGGTTAATTAACAGGACTGAGAAAACTGCATTGCTCATTGCTTGGGAGGATATGCTCTACTTATAAATGAGTCAAGTTCTTTTTAAACTTAAATTATGCAAAAAGTAAATCAAAATAATAAACATAAAAAGCCATTTCTACCACCTAATTGTTTTATTATTTCTTTTACTAATATTTGTGGTCTGCTAAGCAACCTTTTATCAGTTGAATCTTACCTTTCGCAAAATTCACCACTTGCTTGCTCTTAGTGAGACTAATTTAAATTCTGCTATTCCTTCTTCTGACCTCAGCGTTGATGGGTACTATTCTTTAATTTGCAAAGACTCCAATAGTCACATGCTTGGCTTAGAGGTATACATATGCATTGATTCACCTATTTGTCATGAAATCAGTTTCAAATCATTTGACCATTTCTTTATGTGCTTCTGCCTAGCACCTCTTAACTCTATCACCTTTCTCTTTGATCTTTATCGTTCTCCTTCTTCCCAAGACTGCAATCTTTTAGATATAATTTTTGATCAAATTGACCATGCTCTCTCTCTAGCTTTCTGCCAATAATTTTGTTATTGGTGATTTTAATGCTCATCACACTGAATGGCTTGGCTCTAACACCACTGACCCTGCTGGCACTAAAGCCTATAACTTCTGCATTTCTCAATCTCTTACTCAGATAGTTAACTTTGTGACTCGTTTTCCTGACAACCCTAATCATTTATCTTCACTCCTTGATTTGTATGGTCTCTGATCCTAGCTTGTGTTCAGTTTCTTCTTTTTCTCCCTTAGGTGGTTCTGACCATGCAATGATCTCTTCAAATCTTTTATCTCATACTTCGTTTTCGAACTCATACTATCATCGCACTAAACCTTGCTGGGACCCTTTTAGTGATTTTCTTTGTGACGGCCCTTGGGTTAATATCTTTTTCCTCTCAGCTAAAAAATGCGCCTCCTACGTAACTACCTGGATTTAGGCAGGAATAGATGCTTTTATTCTTTCTCATCAGTTCCAAGTCAAGCCTCATTCTACTCCATAGTTTTCACCCTCTTGTGCAACTGCTATATCTAATTGTAATCATTTTTTTTCATCTTTTCAAAAGAACAACTCTCTTAAGAACAAATGGCTATTTATTATTTCAAGAAATTGATATAAAAAGGTGCTGTCAGATGCTAATCTCCACTATTCTCAGTTCACTAAATCTTGTATTTTATCTCAGAAGTTAGGCTGTAGAGACTTTTGGAATATCTTCAACAGAGTTGTTAACAAAGGATTTTTTCCATCTCTCATTCATGGGACTGATCTTATTATTTCTACCAAGGATAATGTTGAACTATTTGCAAAGAACTTTTCTTCTAATTTGACTCTCGAATCTTAAGATCATTCTCTTCTTTTGATTCCAATTAAATAGGTTAACCCATTGTTAGACATTCAAATCACTCCAGCATCTATTGTTAAATTCATATTTTGATTAAACTCTTCTACGGCTTGTGGTAGGACTGTGACAGGAATGTTGTGGTACAACATTCCTGTCACAGTCTTACAAAATTGTTCTCCAGAACTCTCTTCAATTCTCTTTAAACTATTTAATAAGTGCTTGACTGAGTCTTGTTTTCCTGTCCGTTGGAAAATGGCATCTGTTGTTCCAATTTTCCAAACAAAATTCTAGTGAACATTCTGATCCCTCCTTTCGACAAAGTTTGCCATGTTGGTCTTCTCCATAAGCTTGTTTCATATATTGGATCTGGGAAAGTTTTTAAGATTATCAAATTGTTTCTTTCTAAATACTTTATTAAAGTCATCCTCAAAGGTCAACACTGTTCTTTATTTTCAGTAACTTCTGGGGTACCTCATGATTTCATCCTTGGTCTAATTTTATTTCTTATCTACATTAATGATCTTCCCAATAACCTTACATCTAAAATAGCTCTTTTTGCTGATGAATCAACTTTATACTTCTGTCATGACAAAAAGTCGTCTCTTTCGATCGCTTAGATATTGAATCTGATCTCACTTCTGTAATAGATTGAGCTCACAGTGGCTTGTAAATTTTAACTCATAGTACTGTCGACATTCCTATATTGATGAATGGCAACCCTCTCACTGAATACTCTTCTTTACATCTTCTTGGATTACCATTTACTACTGACCTTACTCTATAACTCTATTTTCTTTTTCTAGTAACTCTCAACTTAATAGTGGTTGCTTGCAGCCTTGTTAAAAGTGAATAAAAAAAATGTGATATCAGTTTATTTGGAAAACAAAACTCATGTTAATAATAAATTATAAAATGACATGGATACAATGCAACACATCGCTAAACACCATATTTATTTAAAAAAAGAGCAAAAACAGAAAAATTTCAGAAGTTCCTCAGAATGCTCTTTAATCTAGTCAGTTTTATTTTTAATGTACTTAATGGCAAAATGTATACCTTTAGAACAGACACATGCTTCAAAGAAAAAACTTGAATTGTGTAATTTTATTTTTCTGCAGCAACCTTCTTCAGCAAAGTTCCTTATTTGGATCAAGAAGTATAACAATTATAAAAAAATTAAAAAAATAAATAATGATTTCCTAAATTATATGGATACATATTAAAACAATTCACATCCATTTTATTTCAAAACCGTTAAGTATTCTGTTTAATATATCGTTCAATAATTCTAAACTGCCTGATATTTGGAAAGTATCGAATGTAAACCCGTTATTTAAGAAGGGTAGTAAAATGATTGCAGAGAACTATAGACATGAATCTTTAACCTCTATTGTATGTAAGGTCATGAATTCATTGTCATGCATACTTAACTTTTTATATGGTGAAAAGTTATTGAACCAGAATCAACATGGTTTTTAAACATAAACCATTCATAACCAATTTAGTAGAATCTATGGACTTGATTACATATTATTTATACCAAAATTCGTCTGTGTATATTATTTTTTAAGATTTTGCTAAGGCATTCGACTCAGTACCACATGAGAGATTATTGTTAAAACTATCAGTTTATGGTATAAAATGCAAATTATTGAAGTGGATTGCAGGTTTTTTATATTCACATAAACAATATGTTCTTATGGGTGATTTTATATCAATTTAGATGATGGTCTTGAGTTGTGTTTCACGAGGTTCTGTGCTCGGGTTAATTTATTTATCATTTTCATTGACGATTTGAATGAGATCATCTCAAATAATTCAAAATTTTATGCTGATTCAAAAATAATAGCTGAAATAAATAGTTTGACACAATGTTTATAACTACAAGACAATATTAATAACATCTTAAAGTGGCATAAAGACTGGTTAATTAGCTTAAACATCAACAAATGCAAAATTATGCACAATCATTTTTGTACAAATTTAATGTACAATTAAATGTGCCATCTACTTATAAATAAAGTAGATGGCACACTAGTCTTACTGATACTTTTTTATAGTATAGTAGAATCATTGAATGAAGAAAGAGATTTAGGAATCACAATAAGATCAGTTTTGAAATGAAAAATGCAAGTGTTAAATGCCTTTATTGGTCTGATAAAAAGAACATATAGCATAATAAACATACAAATGATTAGCCATTTTTAGAATATGCAAATGTCATATGGTGTCCCTTTCTAACGAAGAAGATATAGAAAGGCTGGAAAGAATTCAATGCAAAGTAAAAAAAATCCCTTCAGAACTAAACGATTTATCGTACAAAGAACGCCTTAAATATTTGAATTTAACTAGTTTGGATTTAAGACAACAGTGTGGAGACAATCCAAATGGGTATAAGAGAATTCTATGGTCAAATTTTACATTTCCAGTTATTGATAAACCTGGGATTTATACACGAATGTGGGATACCTTAAAAACTAAAGATACTAATGCAATATCATTAAACTAACTTAAGGCTATTTTATTGTCCAGATATAATTACTGACAGCTACATTCACAATGGTGTTCTAGCCAGCAACGTTCACAATTAAATGCTTGTTTGGTGATTTTTGGTTGTCCTCCTCACGCAAAGACTTTGATTGTATGGATATATTTATAGTAACGACTGTAATAACCATTCTTGCTGCTCTGTTTGTAAGTTCTGCAGGGATGCATTATCTCTGTTTATGAATTTTATAATACTTATTAAATTTTTATAACATAAATTTTAATATGGATGTGTGGTATAACTCTAACAAGTCATGAAAAGAAGGTATAATCTTAGACAGATTAGAAAAAAATGTTGTATAAAACAACATTTGTTAAAGAAGATATATTAAAGAAACAGCATAAATAAGGAAGGCTAAAGCCTGATGATGATGATGATGACGTGGGCTATTCTAGGAAAAAAAGTTTGGCGGTGGCACTCCCCTGCCTCAAAAAAATTTAGCTGAAAATCTGCGTTCAGATTTTCAGCTAAATTTTTTTGAGGCAGGGTCCAAATACGAAACAAATTCGCGCCCTGGATAATGATGATGATGATGATGATGATGATGATGATGATGATGATGATGATGATGATGATGATGATGATGATGGTTATGATGATGATGATGATCATGTTGATCATAATGATGCTTATATATGCATATATATACAAAATATATCATAAATTTTGAATAAAAAAATATACTTTAGGATATATAAATGTTTATGCAGCCATGGTCATAAACCAGGCCCTGGCTATATTTTATCAAACTCAGCCCTGGTTAAATTTCAACACTGATAACTAATAATTAGGGATGTAAAGTTCCATTTCGTGACCAGAGTCACAAAAAATCTATGAAACTCTTTGGTCAAAAATGATGGACTTCTAGGACTCCGACATTTTTTTTTTATTATAAATTTTTAATAAAATAGTTTGATTTTGCTATCTGGAGTTTATATGGATGAGAAATCCCCAAAAAGCTATTAAAGAGTGCTATTAAATTTGCTATTATGAATTAAACGTAAAAATTAGTTTGTCTCGTTATTACTGAATAATGAGAATAATAGAACTCTGAAAAAAAAAAACAATTAGAAAAACTGTACATTTCATGTGGCAACTTCCTTATAGAATACTTTTAAACTAACAAGTATTATATAAGGAAAATAGCTTTATTAAAAGTATTTTATTGACTATTCATTTTTGTAGGATTAGCACTTAACATTTTTTTCATTCATTTTGTTCAATATTAAATTATTAGCTCTATATATATATATATATATATATATATATATATATATATATATATATATATATATATATATATATATATATATATATATATATATATATATATATATATATATATATATATATATATATATATATATATATATGTAAATATATATATATATATATATATATATATATATATATATATATATATATGCAAAGGCTATTCTAGACCGTTTTCAGCGCCAACCATATTTGGTTTTCTTTACAGCAGACGCTGCCACGCGCCTTTACTTTAATTATTTTCCTAGAATAGCCTCTTTTAAATATATATATATTTATATATATATATATATATATATATATATATATATATATATATATATATATATATATATATATATATATATATATATATATATATATATTTAAGGTAAATGAGAAAGTAATTGAAAATATGCCAGTAGTTCTGGTACAATGATTTTAAAAACAAAATACTATCTCGCCATTTGGCTGGAGACTTTCCAAACATTTAGCAAACAAAGATGGCTGATAGCCAATGTAAATGTGATAGGCTCTTATCTAATTTTCTAGCTTTTTTTCCACAATTTGCTAAGGAGTTGCATATAATGTCAAGTTTAAAAGGTAAGTACCTCTTATTTTAAATATTGAATGAATTTTGAAAAAGGTATGTTTAATACTAATTAAAAGCTATTTATTGTCTGTTTACTGTCCATTTATAGAGAGTTGCAAGGGCGGTCAAATAATGGATCAGAAAATTTTTAAAATTTAGTAATTGTACTTTCAAAAGCTAATGGACAAGAATGTAGTAAAAAGACTGAAACAAGAAAAAGCCATTGAAAATGAAAGAATAAAGGTATAATGAAAGAAAAGTAGAGAAAATAAAAAAATCAAGAAACAACATGAAGAGTCTGATTCAGACTCATCTATTTCCATTGATGAAGATTCTGAATGGTATAAAGATTCTACAGATGAATATATTTCAGATAAAGATACAATTACTCTTGAAAAAGATGATTTTGTAATTGTAGAGTAAAAAGGAGCAATTTTCCAGGGAAAATAGTGCAAATTGCAGCTGATGGCTATAAGAAAGGCACAATGGTTAAGAGTGATATTTCTTTTTATTGGTGGTTGGATAAAAAAGATAAGGTTGTATATATAAAGAAACAAATACAAAAAAAAATCCACCAGTATGCTGGAAAATAATAAGTTTTTTAACTATTAGGACTATATAATTAACAGACGATCTTAAAGATGATAGTCAAATGAAATTTTTTTAAATTATTGGTATATTTACTTGATAATATATTTAGATACATCAGTACACATTTACTATTTATACAAAACGAGTTTACAAATATACAAATGTAATTTAACTGACCATTGATGTATTCAGTTCAACTTTGGGTGGACACCATGTTTCAGAAGGAATAGCCATACTTGCCTTAATAATTATAATTTCATTTAAATAAAAAATATTTATAAATAGTCCACATCCATATTTGACAAATATGTATATAAATGTGTGTGTGTGTGTGTGTGTGTGTGTGTGTGTGTGTGTGTGTGTGTGTGTGTGTGTGTGTGTGTGTGTGTGTGTGTGTGTGTGTGTGTGTGTGTGTGTGTGTGTGTGTGTGTGTGTGTGTGTGTGTGAAAGACAGAGTTTATATAGATTAAATTACAGCATATTAGTAGTACTATAAATTACAGCACATTATTATTTACATATAATAAATACTAATATACTGTAATTTACAGTAGAATAGTAATAGTATACTATTATTATTCTACTGTAAATTACAGTATACTAGTATTTATTACAAATAAATACTAATATGCTTTAATTTATAATACTACTAATATGCTGTAATTTATAGTACTATTTGTACTCTATTTTTATTTTAACATGGTTAGCAATTGTATGCTATTTACATTCATTAAGTATATTATATTACTTAAATTGAATAACACTTATACTTTAAATATATATATAGGGTTGCGAGACGTCCGACTTTTACGGAGGAGAATACAGCGCCAAAATTCCAAAAAAAAACTGTGCTTTTTGATACAAAGTCTGAGGCGGGCAAAAAAATGCCTCCCACTTTTAGGTCGGCAGTTAGGCATTGTCGAATTCCGAGGGTTGATAATATGATATATATATATATATATATATATATATATATATATATATATATATATATATATATATATATATATATAAAGGGCCGGCGCAAGTAGGTGACCGTTGGGGGGGGGGGGGGTGCCATTACATTTTACCGACTAAAAAAAAAAAAATAGTCCTTGTTTTTCCAAATTTGCCGACTGCATGACGACATTTACCGACTGTCTAGACTACCGACTAGCCTATATCGAAAGGGTCGACATTTGCCGACTAACTAGTCTAAAAGGGTCCAATTTGCCGACTAAGGGTTCAATTTGCCGACTAAAAACCATTGATGGGGGGGGGGGGGGTGTCACAACCCCCTATCGCGCCGGCCTTGTATATATATATATATATATATATATATATATATATATATATATATATATATATATATATATATATATATATATATATATATATATGTATATATATATATATATATATATATATATATATATATATATATATATATATATATATATATATATATGTATATATATATATATATATATATATATATATATATATATATATATATATATATATATGTATATATATATATATATATATATATACATATATATATATATATATACATATATATATATATATATATATATATATATATATATATATATATATATATATATATATATATATATATATATATATATATATATATATATATATATATATATATATATATATATATATATAAGATAGTCGATGTAGCAACATTTACGCATGTTTTAAAAATGTTTTTTAATAAAATAAAAACAAAAACATCACTAATAAAAAAAAACTTTCTAGTCGGTTTTTTAAAAAAATTTTAAAAAACAATAAAATTTAATGTACTTCCGCATTAATTTAATTGCTTTGACATTTCGGCGACAATCAAATACAGCTTAAGAGACGAGGTAATTAAAATTGTAGTCGTAAGAGACTTTTTTAACATTAAAACGCTCTTTCGACTACACTATATGGATATATATATATATATATATATATATATATATATATATATATATATATATATATATATATATATATATATATATATATATATATATATATATATATATATATATATATATATTTAAAGGATAACATCTTGTGTGAGAGTATATTTATATATTATTTTAAAACATCAAAAATACGATTTCTCTCAACACTTATAATTTTTTTATTATTATAGAAATTTTCGCTGGATTTTAGATACCAGCTTCTTCAGCTTGTTAAATGTTACAGTAATTAATAAAATCGTTATAATTTAAATTAAAACGTTGCTATTGACGTCAGCTGTTGAATGGCTTCTTTTTCGCTGAAATTTAAAAAATGGCGTCCAAAACTTAGTTTTTACGTATTGACCCTCATCGAGATTAATCCCGCCATTTTTTGCAGAACACATGTTTTTTTGTATTTCTAGGGCTTCCCTAACTTTTCTTTCAAATTTTTTATTTTCTACTTTTAATGTTTTTGTTTGTTCCCAAATAATTTCTTTTTTGCAAAATGTTTTATGCAGAGCTAATGCGGATTGATGCTGCTTATTTTCATCAATGCTTTTTTGGTGTTGATGCATTCGTGTGTTTACTTTCATTTTTGTTTCGCCTACATACACTTTTGAACAGTTGCATTTGATTATATATGTTCCCGGTTGACTGTTATTAGGTAGTTTTGATTTATTTTTTGATGTTAACAGGGATCTTAAGTTTGGGTTTGATTTGAATACCGCTCTGTAACCAGCTTTTCGGAATATTTTCCTAAGTTTTGGTGAGAGACCGGGTACCCATGGTAAATAATAGTGTCTCTGCGTTAAAATTAGAATACAACAATAAAATTGAAAATGCCCAAGACCTAAGGAAAAATGTTTTAAGAGAACTAAAAACCGGAAAAAAATTAAATAATAATCTTACAAAAGAACAATGGAAAGCTTATAGAGAAATAAAAGAGGAAAAAAACGTTGACATATATCCATTCGACAAAGGGACAGGTTTTGTACAAATCGAACATTCAAAAGCCTTGGAAAAAATTCGCGAACAAATAGGCCCAACAAAAATAGTAAGTGAAGACCCTACTGCAAATTACGCGGCTAAAATTCGTAGATGTCTTTCAAAACTAAATAAAAGAAACTGTTTTTCAAAAGAGGAATACGAAAAAATATATCCTAGTGATCCCATCCCGCCTCGTATGTATGGTGTAATCAAAGCCCACAAACCTGAAAAATTCTATCCTATGAGAATAATTATCTCCACAATTGGCACAGCAAACTACGGAATATCTGAGTTCTTAGTTAAGATAATACAACCAGTTTTGAATGAAAACTTGACAAGATTAAAAAATTCCTTTGACTTTATTAAAAAAGCTGAATCTTGGAAAATTGACAATGATGAAGTTCAGGTATCTTTTGATGTCGTAAATCTGTATCCGTCGGTTCCTTTAAAAGAAGCCACCCTTGTACTTATAGAAAAATTAAATAATAATACAACATATAAAAAACTAACAAGACTAAGTATACCTGAGATAAAACAACTTATAGAACTTTGTTTATTTCAATGTTATTTTCATTGGAACAATGAAATTCATATAATGGAAAACTCGGGTCCAATTGGACTTTCGTTCATGGTCGTTCTTGCAGAATCATTTCTACAATTCCATGAAAACAATGCAATTAAAGTTGCACTAAATTTCAACCCTGCACTTAACCTCAAATCGTTCTTAAGATATGTCGATGATAGTCACGCAAGGTTTCCAGATCTCAACCAAGCAAAACATTTCCAATACATTTTAAATCAACAACATCCTTCCATCCAGTATACAATTGAAGTTGAAAACGAGTTAGGAACACTAAATTATCTGGATATACAAATTATGAATAAAAAAACAGGAAAGTATGAATACGCAGTATATCGGAAAGATGCTATCACTAACATTCAAATTAAGCCACACTCAAATCATGATCCAAATATCTTGAACTCTATTTTTAAAGGATTTCTCCACCGAGCTTACTCAATCTGTAGTAAGTCTTACTTGCAAAATGAAATAAATTTTCTAATCGACGTGTTTATTGAAAATGGTTACGATAAAACTCAAATGATGAATATTGCGCATCAGTTTCAACACAAAAGACAAAATAAAATTACAATTCCATCTGAAATCAATAATTATCCTGTAGTTTCCTTACCATGGGTACCCGGTCTCTCACCAAAACTTAGGAAAATATTCCGAAAAGCTGGTTACAGAGCGGTATTCAAATCAAACCCAAACTTAAGATCCCTGTTAACATCAAAAAATAAATCAAAACTACCTAATAACAGTCAACCGGGAACATATATAATCAAATGCAACTGTTCAAAAGTGTATGTAGGCGAAACAAAAATGAAAGTAAACACACGAATGCATCAACACCAAAAAAGCATTGATGAAAATAAGCAGCATCAATCCGCATTAGCTCTGCATAAAACATTTTGCAAAAAAGAAATTATTTGGGAACAAACAAAAACATTAAAAGTAGAAAATAAAAAATTTGAAAGAAAAGTTAGGGAAGCCCTAGAAATACAAAAAAACATGTGTTCTGCAAAAAATGGCGGGATTAATCTCGATGAGGGTCAATACGTAAAAACTAAGTTTTGGACGCCATTTTTTAAATTTCAGCGAAAAAGAAGCCATTCAACAGCTGACGTCAATAGCAACGTTTTAATTTAAATTATAACGATTTTATTAATTACTGTAACATTTAACAAGCTGAAGAAGCTGGTATCTAAAATCCAGCGAAAATTTCTATAATAATAAAAAAATTATAAGTGTTGAGAGAAATCGTATTTTTGATGTTTTAAAATAATATATATATATATATATATATATATATATATATATATATATATATATATATATATATATATATATATATATATATATATATATATATATTACAACTTCTATTCCGAATTTCCTCTTCTTAAAATTCTTCATCAAAGGTGGCAAACTATTATACAATTAATTCCTTTACAGAAAATTGTCTTATATTATTATTGTATTGAGGAATATGATAGTCCCTAGATATTCTGGTTTAATGACTACGCATATCCTCATTTTTAACCAACATTTTTTTTTAGTACATACATTTCCAGTCATTTTTTAGTCCAGATATTTTCTACTTTAATAACATTATGTATAAAAAACTTTTACCGTTATAATTTGTTTGATTAATAGCTAATTCAATCAACACAGTTTTCAAGTATCTTACCCAGTGGGCATTTCGACGTCGAACGAACGTCGAGCGACGTCGGATCTCGACGTCGGATCGACGTTGGGTTTACGTTGGAAATGGAAATGTTATTTGACGTCGGATAAACTGACATCGCGCGACGTCGGCATTCCGATGTAAATCCAACGTGTTTTTTGAAAAATAAAAAACGCTGCCTTTGGCAGGAATCGAACCTCGGCCTATTAGTTACTAAATCCTATGCGCTTACCACTACACCACGAGGACTTCTTAATTGTGAGTTTATTTAGTAATTTATACTTGTAGCTATTTGGGAATTATTACTTTGATAAGAAATAATTTTGTTTAAATATTATATAAATATTAAAACGAATAGTTATGTATTATAAAAAATGTATACTCGAAAATGTTAATAGTTAAAAAACTATGCTAGTGCATCATACAAAACCTCATGATGTTTTATCAACCTTTATTCAAACTTTTTTCCATTAATAAAAAAACACGCTTAGTTCACATAATTATTGAAGAGCGCAATTGCACACATATTGTTGGGTTTGGATTAAATTTTCATCAGCGATGTCTTACGACGTTGTTCCGACGTCGTTTTAAGGACGTTGGATTGACGTCGGAAGACGTCAAAAGACATCGGAGTACGTTAATATTATGACGTTGCCCGACGTCTTTTTATCGACGTTGGATCGATGTCAGTACTGCGACGTTTTTTGGACGTCTTTTATAAGATGTCGGAACAACGTCAAAATACATCGAAACGACGTCAGGGGATGTTGAGATAAAGACATCGCCCGACGTCATTTTACTGACATCGGAACAACGTCGGAATAGGTCTTTTGACATCGCTGATGAAAATCAAACGTAAATCCAACGTCGGATTGACGTCGGGTGCCCACTGGGTAATAAGTGTTTTTATAATTCTTTAAAGCCTTCATTTAGAAATTAATACATACTTTTAGTTACTTTTCTTGATCCAATGCTTGAAACAATTTTCAGTACTTTTTTTCTTTTAGAATTTCGTTTTTATTAATCAATTCAACATTGATGCCTTTTATAACTATTTGTATATTTTTTGTACAGCCAAGGCTTTCGAGAGCGCCAAGACGCCTGGGTCAAAAATGGAGAACGGCGCCCCATTTTAAACCAAGAAATTACAAAATTTAAAGTTTTTTGAACGCATCAATTACCCATATCTGATCAAGGAGGTATAATAGACTGGAGGGAGAACAAAGTTATAATACGTCATTTCTCAAGGAACAGTCTTAGTAGTAACATAATTTTTTATTAAACTCCGCGTAAATATCATAATTTAAAGTTAGCTAATTATATCCCACTTTTGACAAATATTATCCGATGATTTTGTTTCAAAACGTCATATACATGCCAAATAGGAGATGAAAGTTTAAAAAATTTGTAAACAATATTTAGAGTTAGTTTATTGTTATTTTTTTATGTTTTGCTTTTTGAGCGACTAATAATAAATTTCTAGATTAGAAGATTAGATTAAAAAATGTCTAGATAAGAATCGGCTGTAATTTTGTCGGATTTACAAAAAGGTATTTTTAGAATATAGCAATTTGTTTTTAAATCCAGCAAAAATACCACAATACACGGTTAGCACGGATCCTTATAATGATATACATAAATATACATAAGAAACATATGGATTTAAATCATCTCAATTTGGAGCTGACCTGTTAACTGTCGTTACAGAAAGGTTTGAAATTATAATTAGATAGAGGCGGTGAGGCACATTCTATTGCTCTGGATGATCTGGATCATTGCTAAGTTAGTATTTGTATATATTAATATGGATAATATAGTAGGAAGCCATAGACTGCCCACTTTTTTTTTTGCGAGGACCTTTTGTTTTAGAAATATAGGCCATTATTTTAGAAATTATGGATTTTTTTTTTAATTGAGGGGTTGACCCTCTTCACTTTGAAGGTTGTGTCAACGCCATTGGCATAAGCCAATTCAAATCACACTTTAACTAGCAAATCACTATTTTGGTCTATAAAATGAAAACTGTACATGTACCGATAAAATAATTAAAACAAAAATTGTTGGTATTACAAAGTAGAACACTCATGTAACCGTTATTTTAAAAATATTGACCGAAATTCAAAGTAATCGGTAACGCTTTGAGGTATAAATAGCAAAAAATTGACTAAACTTCAACTAAAAATGCAATAAATCCTACACCAGTCATTCAATCAGGCTGAAATTTTGTCCAGAGTTTGGTGTGACTATTGGCTACATTTGCATTAATTTTTATCAAATTATATTGAGTGGTTCAAATTCTACAAGTGTTTTTATTGGCGCACTATGAAGTCAAAATTTGACTTAATTTGAACATTCAAATTTAATCATTTTCCGCGGAAAAAATTAAATGATTTCAAAATTTGCATCACAGGGTACCTTGATGTGTACGCTAACTTTCCGTATAAGCGTTCCTACCTAGCGTTCTTGGGACAGCTTGGTAGGCATTATAAGGATCCGAGCTAACCGTGAATAAAAAATAAAATGCTGGAGAGATATAATAAATTTCTCGCTGAAAAAAAGTTTTTTAAGAACGTAACAAATCTATAGATAAACAGGTAAACAAAAGATAAGATTTAACCAAGTAGTAGAGTTTGTTTAAAACTTTGATATTTATGCATAGTATCGAGGGATTCAAAAAACGATTACCTTATGTAGATCATGATTTTTGTTGTGATTATTATTTGATAGTTATAATAGTTGTTAAAAACTTATTTACTCAACTTTTAATAGAATAATTCATTTTGATTACAGCTTTTAAAAGTTACTTATATATATTATATTAAAAATACTTATATATATTATATAAAAACTGCATTCCAAAATTTTCCTTTATCAGCACAAAAGCGCCAATTTGACTTGCCTCTGGAATAATTATACAACAAAGACTGTACTACAATTTTAAATTAAAACCAGCGACAAAATAAATTTAAAAAAGACTTAATTGGCAACGTTTAATAATTTGACAGTCAAAAATTATATCATTGCTATCTAAAAATTCAATCATTGCTATCTAAAACTATTTGACAGTCAAAAATTCAATCATTCCTATCTAAAACTATTTGACAGTCAAAAATTCAATCATTGCTATCTAAAACTATTTGACAGTCAAAAATTCAATCATTGCTATCTAAAACTATTTGACAGTCAAAAATTCAATCATTGCTATCTAAAACTATTTAAATCTGTTAAAAAATAAAACTATTTCAATTTGTAAAAATATATTTTGTTATAACTTTCATATTGTTTTAAGAAATTGTGTTCAATAGACGAGGTCCTCTATATGAAAGTATGTAATTTTTTTTGTAAGTTCGGTTAAATACATCCATGTTTAGGTATATTTAAAATTTTTTAATAAAATGTGGAAAATTGAAATGTGCTGCGTTTGATGATTCATCGTAAGAGCGCTTCAGTTTACGCTTTTTTTAGTACCGAGTTTAGTTTTGAATCCTAGTGGTCCAGTTACAGCAACTGTCTTTTAGAAAATTTGCAACCAAGAACTCTTAATTTGTTTAAGATCTTCCGGCAGCTATCCAATCAAACGAAGCTCTTCATCAGTGGTAATGGCTTCAAATTTTAAAAGATGACAAACGTAGTCAACATTAGCCTGGGTTTTTTACCAAATCGTAATTAGCAATACAAATTCAAAAGTTGATAACCATATAGAGAACATACAAAGCTTCTTAATAATTTTGCCTTATTAATGCTTGAGCTTCATTGTAAGCACCTGACATATTGAATCCATTATCGTATTCCTGACCGCAACAGTTGCGAATATCCAAACCTAGCTATGAAACCACATCATTGATAAGCATGCCTGTATTAACTCTTTTCTTCTTCTCAAAACATACAAGAATTGTTCTTTGATTTGCGAGCGATTAGTTTTTTTTAGGAGAATAACAAAGGTTATTCGTTCAGTGTGAGATTTTTCAGTTTGCAGTTGCAAGGCTATCAGCGTTGACTTCTTCAAAGAAAATCTTGATCAGCTACCACTATAATCACTACAGCGAATCATCTTCCGTTTAATCGAACATGAGGTAGTATCACTAGATGACTTGACTGTTTATAATCTTACAAAATACGTCCAGTTCCGTCTTATTCAACTGCAACTAAACCCTATTTTTTTAAAAAAAAATAGTTAATAAATCATCAAAATAATAAAATTTAAAACTTAATTTTTTTTTTCCTAGGCATTTTAATTCCGAATGCTAAAAACTCAAGCTCAAACACAAAAACTAAGCAGATTTCACGTTGTGAGTCCTTAAAATGTTTACTATTTCTTGAAAGAAAAAAAAACCAACGAGTTGTCCGGCGCTTCATTAAGTTTTGCTCCCATTGCCCCTCCCTCTCAAAAGCCCTGTGTGAAGTTACAATTTACTTTAATAGGCTTCTGTTAAAAACTTTTTGCAATTTATTAGTAAGAGGGAGACGTTTATCTATTAATTTTAAAAATGCTTTTCCTATATTTGTTGAAAATTTTTTTTCTGTACGGAGGGTTGAACCAAATTATACTTTATTTTCTATTTCGCTATTTTGAAATTTTTGTTTCAAATTTTAGCTCGAAATTTTTGTTTCACATTTTAGCTCAAATTTTAGATTTTTTTTAAGAGCAAACGTTTAGAAGAGTTAAAAATATTTTCAGTAGACGAGTTTTGATTTAGTCTATTAATGTTTGAAATAAGAATTAGTTTCAAGATTTGAGGGGATTGATTTAAATTTATAATTTGATTTATTTATTTAGTTATTTATTTCGTCCTTTAAAATAAGTTTTACAATATTTTACAACTTAACAATATAAATTTTGAAAAATTCCGACTGGCAGAAGACATGGTCTTATCAACTATCTCCGTTGTTACAAATTCAGATATAATCTTGTATAAACATCTTCTAAAATACACATGGATAAGTATTTTTTTTTTCCTTTAATAGTTGTATAGGGCATAAAGTTCTATTATTTTTAATTTACAAAAATTATATATATTTTTTTAAATCACTGATTAATACTTTTTAATTCATTACAACAATTAAAACATAATAAAAGAAAAACAAAAATAAGACAGATAATATATAAATGCTTTGACCGGTTTCTTTTCTTTAATATTATAAAAAACAACATTTTTCTATTCAAATTTTTCTTTCAAATTACATTATAAATTAAAAAAGGAAATTTAGTTGATAAACAATAAGGTTAATTTATATGAAGAAGAAACAACACAATAACCCAAGTTTTTTTCTATATGTTTTTGATTTAAGATACTGCTTTCAGAAAAGTTAAACTTACTTTGTGAATCTATTTTATTATAATTTATTATTGATTGTATATTTAATCAAATGAAAAACATATTTTTAAGGTCGGATTTTGTCTTCATCATTATTTATATACATATATATATATATATATATATATATATATATATATATATATATATATATATATATATATATATATATATATATATATATGTGTGTGTGTGTGTGTGTGTGTGTGTGTGTGTGTGTGTGTGTGTGTGTGTGTGTGTGTGTGTGTGTGTGTGTGTGTGTGTGTGTGTGTGTGTGTGTGTGTGTGATAAAATGTCTGCTAAAAATTACAATAAACTGATGAACGGAAATGTTACAAAAACCTATAAAAAAAGCACCTGATAATTTAGAAAAATCGGTCAACCTAGAAGCCAACCAAATAGCTTTAAAATTAAATTTAAGTAACCAAATATAATACCAATCGAAATCTCCAGCATTTATCACCTTAAAAGACCATAAAGAAAACTTTAAATCAAAACCTTCCTGCCATCTCATTAACCCGGCAAAAAGCGAAATCGGAATAATAAGCAAAAAAATCTTTGATATTACAAACACATATTTAAGAATTAGCCTAAAAATAAATCAAAGGAAAATCACCACCGACGTTATTAATTGGTTTAACGGCATAGAAGACAAAATTAGTTGTTTCTTCATCCAATTTGTCATAAACGAAATTTATCTATTAATAACTACCAAAATATTTAATAAAGTCGTTTCCTTTGCAAAACAAAACTCCACAATAACAGACAACCAATTTAGAATTATAATACATAACCGAAAATCCCTTCTCTACTACAACAATAACACGTGGATAAAAAAATCAATGGGCAGTTGCAATAGCGCTGAAATTTGCGAACTTGTAGGGATCTACATACTCAACGAACTATCCGATATAATTACAAAAACCGACATAGAACTTTACCGTGATGATGGCTTGTTGATAATACGTAATTCTAACAGCCAAGAAATAGAGCGAATGCAAAAAAACATAATCCAAAAAGTTTAAAGATGTTGAATTTCAAATAGATATAAAAACAAATCTTAAATCAGTTAACTTCTTTCATGTCACTTTTAATTTAGCCCAAAACACCCATAACCCTTTCAAAAAATCCAACGATAATCTTTAATACACCCACCCATCTTCTATTCACCCACCACAAACTATCAAAAACTTACCTACTTCAATATCTAACAGACTTTAACAAGCGAAGTTATATTTAATCAATCTAAAAACGAATATGAATAAGTACTAAAAATCGATAATGCTAATGTTCCCGTAAGTGTTCATTTTTTTGTAAAATCTGTCCCCGTAAGTGCTAAACTATAGAAATATATATATATATATATATATATATATATATATATATATATATATATATATATATATATATATATATATATATAAAATTGAGTTATAACTGCCTGTTATCTTTATATATCCTAATATAATAAAGTGTATGTTATAATAATAATAATAATAATATGTTATATTTAATATTATATACATGTAATAATAACAATCACATACACTTTATTATATTAAAACATATAAAATTAGTGTTTCAATAAATAATGATATTATAAAATTTAAGATTTATCACGCTAAGATTGTTTTAATCTCTATTTATCGATTATCTTATGAAATTTAAGTATTTATATACTGATGTATATAAAAAAATAAGCCTACAACACCAATTTATAAGAAATAAAGAACAAAAGTACGGTTGTTATATAAAACGTTCTCTGTAGTTAAGAACCGCAGCCATTTTAAAAGTTCAAAGTTTGGAATTATTTTGTAACGCATGCGCTATGTTTTGTTAACAAGCGCTATGTTTAGCGCTAGTAAACGACGTTGACAAATTGATAATTTTTAAGTAAAATAAAATTCTTTTTTGGGGAATATTTTCCGGGGGGATCGGGAGGATTATTTCCGGACTGGTTTTTTACCGGGGAATTTTTTCCTAGAACCAAGAATCAGATGGTAGCAGATTTGTTTATAATTTTAATAAGTTTATATTTTATTATATTGTTTATGAATTTGTAAAATTCTATAAAATATTGGAGCCTACTGTTTTTTGAATAAAAATATTCGGACTTATATAATTTTCCGGATTAGTCAAAAATTAGTCCGGATAAACCGAAAAAAATAAAGTAAACTTTTTTTATAAAAACCGGATATTTTTCTTTTAAATATAGAAATATAAATAAAAATTCAAAGTCTTGTGAAAAAATCAGCTCAATATATTGAATGCTTCCTAATTTATAAGCCTATTTCCTCATTTTGTATTAGAGCAACGCATAGTAGGCCGTCGGGAAGAGATCTTAAAGGGAGGGGAAAGCGTATTTATATTTTGCCGAGTGAGGCCTACAAAAAATTTTGTGTCGACTTTTAAAAATAAAAAAAAGCTCCCCATTGGCTAATATTTGCCTACTAATTAACTAATTAATTGCCGAATAATTAGTTTGCCAACTAACTAATTTCCGACCAGTTTTGCCGACTCCAGAGCCTAAATTTGCTGACTAATTAATTTCCTAAGAAGGATAGACACCCCCCTTGGATCCCTCCTCGGATACTCGGTTTTTGTTCTCTGATTTCTGCATACACCAGCAGAAATCAGAGAACAAAAACGTTTGGATAAAGTGAATACAAACAAATCTAGCTTATCTTTTCTTGTATTAAAGTAACAAAAAGGTTTAGATGATTTAGTAGCTGTAGGAAAAGAATTGAAGAACGCGATGACTAGCAAAAAGAAAATTCAATAAGCAATTAAAACTCTTTGACTTAATCGTTGTCAAGGAAAGAAATTTTAATTACAATGAAATAATTACAATGAAAAAAAAAAAATAATAACTAATATTAACATAATAATAAGTGAATGATTTATTAGGATGGTGTCACTGATACAGAAATCTGATCAAAGGAGTGACACCGGTATAATTAATTAAATTTATACGCAGTAATTAGCATGTAATTAAAACGCTATTCAATTGTTTGTTTTGTAAAAATATAATCATTACACATGAAAGAACCTGTTGCGCGAAAATTTGATGTTGAAATGAAAATTTACTTTAACGTAAAGAAAAAATTGTGAGATGTTAGTTTTATTAACTAGGAGATTTAGTAGAATAAAAGGTATTTCATTTGTTTTTTTGGTTTGTGGAAAATAGAAAATTTAAAGACATGCTTCAACTTTGCTGATGTTTTTAGCATTTTTCATGTCATTGTTCCAGTTAGCTCAACTAATTTTTCTCTGGTAGTTTCTTAATTAGAAATTTATTTACAAAGGTTCACTTCGCTACTCAAAATAAAACCATAACAAATTAGTTTAAATCTTAAAAAAAGTCACAAAATAACAAATCACATATTTTTTTTAATGTTTATAATAAAATTATGTTTAACTTTTTCATGTAATTAATAAGCTTAAATTATTCCTTTGTAAATGATGATAGTTAACAAGTTTATAGTTTCACTCGCACCTTTAAAAAAAGTCATTTAATTTACGATGTGTAATAATATGTATAATTGTTTAACTTAGATTACACAAAATTTTACTATATATATATATATATATATATATATATATATATATATATATATATATATATATATATATATATATATATATATATATATATATATATATATATATATATATATATATATATATATATATATACAAGCAGTGAAATTAATATTTTTTGTCTTATTAGATTTGATGTCATCATTTTGAAATAATATCCTATGTTTAATGAATATTGTATAAAAAAATCTTTTTTAAAAACATCTTTTTACGTCACTCTTTATAAAAAATAATTCTTTAGCTTTTATTTTGAAGGTAATAGTAATCCTCGCAAAGCGTAAATTGTTAACGATGTTTATAAAAAATACCAACTTTAAAAGTGATGATTTTGTGTTTTTAATGCAACTTTATTAATTCATTTACGCATACATTTAAGAGAAAAGTTTTGTTTGCTTCGAAGAACTTAATTATATTGCTGAATTTGAGAAAATTATATGTTTAATTGCTACATTAGATTTAATACTAAAGAAAGCTCAATGATGGAGTAATAATGGAGTACTGCTTCTAAAGATTAATATCCTTTAAAAACATAGATCGTAAAGCCTTGATACAAAATTTTAATCTTATATTTAGCAAATTAAAGACAAAAAAAAAAAAAAAAAATGGCAAATGTAATATACGGTAATATATAGTTCGAAACATTTGTATTAAAAAATTGTATTCTTCTGCGTTAATTTTAGTTCATATAATTATTATTTATTTATATTCATGTTTTATGTTTGTTTTTTTCTTGAAATTTTATAATTATGAGAATTATTTAAAAATATCTGATAGCTTACTAAAAAAGTAAAATTTTAACTTAGCTGCCGGAGGTCTTATTATACTTCATACTGCACAGTGCCAACCAAAAGACTCGACATCAATTATTGTCACAAACCTTCTTTCTATCGGTAAGGCACTTTTAAATTGGCTATTTTTCATTGATATGAGAACATTTATTTATATATATATATATATATATATATATATATATATATATATATATATATATATATATATATATATATATATATATATATATATATATATATATATATATATATATATATATATATATATATATATATATATATATATATATATATCGTATAAAATCAAAACAATTCTTGATAGTTACATGAGAGCTATTTAAATAAATGTTACTGTTACCCGCAGTACCAGAAAATAGCTAATTTTTGTAATTATATTAATAATAAAATATAGTTTTAAAACTCGGAACTTCATGTGTTCAACAACCATCAGATAAGTAGCAAAAATATAAATATTGCTACGAACTTTTACTTAGAAAGGTTTGTAGCAATATTTGGTTTTTATTTAGGTTTGGAGCGGGAATTGGTTAGTAGTTAGAGAGTAGGTGTTATTTATTTATTAGTAGTTAGTTTATAAAAAATAAAATTTAAAGTTTGTTTAGGTAATTTAAATTTGATTAAATTGTTAATTCTTTATATTATTAAAAATTTTAATTTTAAAAATGAGGTAAAACAAGTGTATAACATGATTAAAAATTTTTTTATTTATTTCTAGATAAAATATTTTATTTGAGAATCTTATTAGTTAATTAGGATTGTTGCTAGTTGTGGAACTTTTTATTAAATACTTTTTTTCATTACAGCATACAAGGCCGGCGCAAAGGGGTGTGTGTGTGTGTGGGTGTGTGTGTGACACCCCCCATCAATGATTTTTAGTCGGTAAATTTGACCCTTAGTCGGCAAATTTGACTTTTTTCGACTAGTTAGTTGGCAAATGTCGACCCTTTCGATATAGGTTAGTCGGTATTAGTTGGTAATTTAGACAGTTAGTCGGCAAAGGTCGTCTGGCAGTCGGCAAATTTTCGAAATCGAGGGCTTTTTTTTTTTTTTTTTTTTTTTTGCCATATAAGTATATATACATTTTTGCCATATAAGTATATATAAGTATATATACATACAATCAATATTTCAGATAAATACAGATGGCCGGGGTAAGAAGAAGACACAATTTGTCTTATCACCAAGCCCCGAGAATTGACTCCGTAAAATAAAAACTATTACTTACAGTAAATGTAATTGTAACCAGTATAAAGGAAATAAGATTTTCTGGTAATAAATATATAAAAATAGTAAAAATATATAAAAAGAGTAATAAATACATAAAAAATAAAACTTTGCAACATATAACTAGTGAAAAAGTTTATATTCTTTTGAAAAAATCAAATAAAAAGTTACAAATTAGAAAAAATAAAATGTTGGTTTAACTCTTAAGATATGAATAAATAAAAAGATGTTAATTAGTTAAAATTAAATACTAATTAATATCATTAATCAGAAGTAAAGTAGATAAGGATTTGAATCTCTCAAAATATATATATATATATATATATATATATATATATATATATATATATATATATATATATATATATATATATACATATATATTTAAATATTTAAATATATAGGTTATAATTCGTCCAAAGTGACAAAAGGTTGGAAAGATAAACTTTAAAATAAATTAAAAAAGCTTATCTTTACTACTCCGTCACTAACAGGAAGCATTTGTTTCAATTTTACTTTGAATTTGTTAAGAGTTTCATGAGTTTTAAGTTTATTAGATATAAATTTATTTCATACTTTTGGCCCTCTAATAGATATTTAAAACTCCGTGGCTGCAAAAAAACTTTTAGGCTGAATATAAGTGTTGCTTGAGTATCTGGTTAAGTATCTATTTTTATTTATTATGAATAACGAATTAAAAATGTTAAGCATTATTTTTGAATTAACTTTGAAAATAAAAACTAAAAGGTGATAAATGTTTATTTGGTAGACGGTGAGTGTATATAGCTTTATAAATAGTTCTTTGGAGTGTGTAAAACGGTCTACATTAGACAATATTCTGAAAGCATGTTTTTGCTTATTAAAAAGTTTTTTAATTTTGTTTTGATTTGTGCTACACCAAGCTATGTTTGCGTAATTCAGATAACAATGAATAAAGGAGAATATAAACAAGTTTGATTTATTGGTTTTGTAACATTTACGATTTAAATCCCAAACAAAGCGATATAGGGTGGTTGCTTTTTGGTACGTTTTGTTTACGTTCATGGTAGAACTAATCTTGATTCTACAGTTGCATTTTTGTTAAATACCTTTAACTTTTGAATGAAAATTTTTATTTTGTTGTAGTGAAAATTTTTATTTTGTGAATAATGATTTTGTGAATGAAAATTTTTATTTTGTTGTAGTGGTTTTAAATGATTTTTTTCAATATTTTTGGTACCGCTGAGCTGACTTTCACTGTTTATCGATTTAGGATTTTGTATAGCTTATGTATTTTGATGGAAGTTTTTATCAAAAAATTTTAAAAAACATTTTGAGACATTTTGTTTATTTAAGGTGGTACACCAGAGAAAAATTGAAACTGTGAAATATTATATATAATATTTACCTTCGATTTTTTTAAAAAAAATTATCACAATTATTTTTATTCAAAAAAATATTTTTGAAAAATCATTAAAAATCCATAATGGCGGGAAAAAAAACAAAAAAGGCTGTATTTCAAAACAGGATATCTTGATCTAGTCAAAGGTGTATGGATTAAAAATTGACACAATGATAAAACAACTTATTATACACCGATTGACCCATGGATTTTTAAAAATTTTGAAAATTACTCTCTTTATTACAAATTTACTGAAATTTTTGAAAACTTTCCGTAGATTTATAGTAATAACTTTTTATTTAACCAAATGAAAGAAAAACCCATAGCAACCAGAGCATCAACAATAAATAATGAAAGAAAAACCCATGAGTCAACCAGAGCATCAACAATAAATAATGAAAGAAAAACCCATGAGTCAACCAGAGCATCAACAATAAATAAATTTCCTGAAAATTTCAGCTCATGAAACTAAATTTTACTTAAGTTATCATGTTTTGAATTTTACAAATTGCTAAAAAAGCTATCATGCGAAAAAATAAGAAATAAAAAAGTATACATCATTTTGAAGTGTTAAAACTGTTTGATAAAATTTGTGACTTCTATCAATGCAGTTTAGACCGGGTAAAATAAAAACAGTTCTTTCTTGATGATTTTATGCCTTCATCATTTTCATGTTAAAAATCACTTCCAAACAAAGTTAAAAACTTGTTGCTATGAGGTTGCTAGGGAGTTTTATATAATAGTGGGGTTCAAATAGGTCAAAATAAAGCTCTATATTTTAACAATAATGTCGAAAGTTTTTTTAAAAAGTCAACCTAAAGTCAACCTAAAGTTTTTTTAAAAAGTCAAACCTAAAATCAATCTTTCATAATATTAAAAAAAAAAATCAAAAAAACTTTTATTTGTCATTTTTTTTCCTGGTGTACTACCTTAATGGAGGATAAAACCATATTGATTATTTGGTTTGATTTTTGTTTGATAGTAAATTTAAAGGAAGCTGTGTGTAGGGAGGAGGTGAGGGGGGGATATATCATTAAAATGAGCTCAAAAAATAGTTTACAACTAAACTAATGAAAAATACACACGATGCCTTATAATGGTAAAACGATATTCTAAAAAAACATGCTGCTCCTTCAATTCGATATAAACATAATGGGATTATTTGATGGTGTTCAGGTTTGTAAAATTGTAGGAATTTTCATACCTAACAAACTATTCACAAAAAGCGATGTAGAAGTGTATCGCGATGACGGCTTACTTATTTTGCAAAGCTGCAACAGCCAAGATACTCGCAAAATTAGAAAAAAAAAAGTTTTTAAATTGATATATAAACAAACATAAAATCAGTAAAACTCTATGCGATCATCTTTAATTTAAAAGATAGCATCTATAAACTATTTAAAAAACCAAATGACAACCTACAGTATATGCAAACATCTTCAAACCATCCACGGCAGATTCTGAAACACTTGCCTCCATCATTTTGCAATAGGTTACTGGAAAATCTTTCTAAAAAAAAACAGTATTCAGTAAAGCTAAATAAGAATACGAGCAAGTATTTAAAACATCTGGCTATAATTTCTCACTCCCCTCCTTTGTCTTCACGAAAAAGATGCAATTATTTCTTACTCAAAACCAAAAAAACTACTAAATAAACTGAGTTCATATCAAAATGCCGTCACGAAAAAACTATTTATTAAAAATTTACATATTTAACTACAATCCTAATTAACTAATAACATTCACAAATAAAATATTTTATCTAAAAAAAAAAAAAAGGAATTTAATCTTACAACTTACTTGTTTTACCTCATTTTTAAAATTAAAATTTTTAATATATACAATGAATTAACAGTCTAATAAAATTTAAATTACCTAAACAAACTTTAAATTTTATTTCTCCACTTTTATAAACAAACTACTAATAAATAAATAACACTTATTCTCTAACTACTAACAAATTCCAGCTCCAAACCTAAATAAAAACCAATATTTTCTAAGTAAAAATTTGTAGCAAAGTTTATATTTCTGCTACTTACCTGATGGTTGTGTAACACTTTAAACTCCGAGTTTTAAAACTATATTTTATTATCAATATTATTATAAATATTAGCTATATGCTATTTTCCTGGTACTGTGGTTAATGATAATATATATATATATATATATATATATATATATATATATATATATATATATATATATATATATATATATATATATATATATATATATATATATATATGTATATATATATATATATATATATATATATATATATATATATATATGTATATATATATATATATATATATATATATATATATATATATATATATATATATATATATATATATATATATATATATATATATATATATAATTCAATAAATACGACTGTGTCTAAACTTTTTATGAAAAAATATATAATTATTTTTATTTTAATATATATTCGATATTTCGCTGATTTATTGTGCTCAGCGTTATCAGGTATAGTGAATAAAAATCTTTACAAAGAAAATCGTTATAATAAAAACAAACTGTTAAAAAGATAATATTAAAAAAAAGCATGAGAATATACAAAATAGGTTTTTAAATGTTGACGTCAGATAATCTAATAAAAAATGGTCCACAAGCCACTTCCCAACTCTTTTCGAACTTTAGCTCTGTTTATTTCCAAAGATTAACGAATTTTTTGAATATGATTTTCTGTAGCAATCGATATGGTTTTGGGATTTAACCAGTCAAACATACCTTGGCATGATCTGGAGTGTTCAGTAGCACCCAAATTGACCCATTTTCCTTTTATACTATTTTTCTGGTACTCAATATATTGATACAATTTTCTTTCTAGTTTCACCAATGTATATAGAATTGCATGAACATTTTATTTGTTAGACGTCTCGGTTTGCATTTGAAGTTTTGTCTTACTATTAAAGAATAAATTGTTTAAATAAATTTCTGTTTTATTTTTTTAAAATTTCTCTAAGTTTGGGATAAACAATTGGTATCAATGGCAGCTTTATTAATGATTGGTTGACAATTGGTTGATAATTGGTATTTTTAAACCTTTTTTTATATAGTCTCTGGCGATATTAGTTAGATTGTTCTTGTCGTACCCGTTTTCAACAAATATTTTTATTAGAAAATCAATTTCTTGTTGGAGGTATTTTTGAGATCATATTCTTTTTGCTCGGCATAAAAACTCTTTGAATACGCTAGTGATTTGAGTTTGGTTTAAGCTGAATATTAGTTATTGCTTTCTTCTTTTTGATGTATTTGAAATTCATAAGCTTCATGCATTGTGTTTGAAATTAAGTTGTTTTTGGTGGTTTTTGAGTTCAAAAGTGTAATTTATGGCAGGACTTTGTTCGTTTAGAATATTAAGAAACATTTGTTGTTGTTTTATTTAGTTAAAGCGACCTTTACAGTTATCTATATATCTCATGAAAGTTTTTGGTTCACATGTATGAAAAGTAGCTATATGAAGGGTTTTTATTTCTAAACTTTGTAGAAACGATTAGAAAGAATTAAGCAAGCTGATAAAGAAAAATTAACTCAAATCGTATCTTGCAACAAAGAAGCCACTACTAAACATCAAAGACCGTCTTTAGCTAAGAAAATAGTGCAAAGAACGAGCTGCACGGACTATAGAGCAATGGAGAAAAGTAATTTTCTCGGACAAGTTGAACTTTGAACTTATCCATTGC
>NC_061161.1:26463368-26477812 GCF_022113875.1 Hydra vulgaris | reverse complement strand
GATTTTTTCCGACACCGGCATAAATAAAATCAGTGTTGATGCAATAAAATTAGTTTTTAATGTAATTGAACAACCATAGTTTGATATTTTCTATATCTAGAAAATTGTTTGGATAAAAAACTGCAAAAAATCACACAAATTTTAATGAGCGACCGGTGACCGACCAGTGCACAGTGGGAAATCACAAGACCAAAAATCAAAAAAATGGTGGCGGTTTCTTGAAGTTGGGTTTTTAAAAAATTCTTAAGATTCTGGATTTATTTTTTTAATATATAAATCATTAAAAAATTGACAATATATACATCATTGGAAAGTTTAAAATATAGATTATTAAAAATAAAAAAAAATAACAATTTCCTGAACTAGTTGGTACTACAATTTTTAGCATTGAAAGTAAAAAATTATGCACAAAAGTACTAAATTTTAACTTTGATGAAGAATCAAAAAATTGTTTCAATTTGAACCTTTTCCACATTTTGATATTTTTTTAGTCTATAGCGTCTACTAACTACCCTGAGAAATGGGGCTGCAATCATCCGCGATCTTGAGCGCTAAATAATTTTAAAAAATTAATGTTTTTTTAAAAAAATAAAAGAACTTCAAATAAAAAACATTTTTTTTTTTCATTAATCTAAAAGTAAAAAAAAAAAAAAAACTACTTTAAGACTAAAGTAAACTTGTTTTCTTGCTGTTCTTGAAAGGAAAACAGTTATTTTTTATTTTAATTTCATGTGTTTATGGTTTTAAAATACATAATTAGTTTAAGAAAGTTAAAGTTCTAAAGTATATTTTTGATCTTCCACTAATTGACAAAAAACCACATGAATTTCTAAATGCTGTTAAAAAGTTTCTTTTTACTTAATAAAACTATTGTTGTAAGCTAAGATAATGGAGGAAATCAATTTAAGACAAATTGTGAAATGTTTTCAGGTTTCGAAAAAAACTTTTTATAATGTAAGTATTTGGTTTAAATACATTATTATTAGTATTCAAGTCAGAGAAGACAACATAAATTTATTAAAATGAAAGAGGTTATGGATTTAGATTGAATAACCAGGTAATCAAGAGGGTTTAATAAATGAATAAGCAAAAGAGGTAGACCAACAAAAGAGTTTGATGAATCGAGTTCTTGCACCAAAAGACGAATAATAGCAAATACATCATTTGATTCAAAAACTAAATCTGTCGAAAAAATATTGCTGGTGGTACAAAGAACCGTATTTAATAATCGTGACTTTAATTTAGTCAAATTACTTTGTGTCGTTACAAAAAGGCGACACGAATCGTTAGTGTTTTACGCGTTGCCAGAGAAAATGACGAAGCTTTTGCATATTTCTTGACTAACAAACTTTCAAAACTTTTTTTTTAAATGAAAATACTCATAAAGAAGCACCAAGCAGTTTCCGAAATAAAAAACAAATGCTCATCTTTAAAAACATTCATGAAACATCCATTAGGTTCAAAACATTGAAGTTTATAAACAAGAATATCCTCAAGGTTTATTTATTAATTTTTTTTTATTATTAGTTTTTATTATTATTTATTATTAGCTGACAATAAAAACGGCAGAATTTAATTTTTACTTAATAATCTTTTAAAGTTCAAAATAATATTTTGAACTTTAAAATACTTTACTTTATTATAGTTACTACATTTACATATTAAGTAAATGTAGTAACTATAATAAAGTTTTCACCCTCCCCAAAATGAGGTTTGCATGATCATAACTTTCATAGAATAAAAAATTGTTCAATGAAATTTAAAACCAGGTTAATGAATTTAAATTTAGTATAAGATGGAAGCAAAAATCTTTTTTTAGACTTATTGCCCTCATATTTAGGATGGGGTAAGGAGGAGGGAAGGGAAAGAGCTAACTTTTTAAGGTATTTTTGATCCCGGCCTTCAACAATCGGAACTTTTTTGCAAAACATTATATTTTGACTTAAGTATGAGCATAACAAGTTTGTAGCATTGGAAAATTGTCCATTATTTAAACAATGCCCAAAAGTTTCATATATTAAAAAACCCAACTGATGCCCCCAGCGCTTATGTGCATCTCCCCACCCCCTACCTTGCTGCACCTATGAGCTGGCTAAACACAAAACAAAACAAAAAAAATTATCTTAAATCTCTATTTTACTTAATTAAGGCCTTATATCCATATAAATACAACGATTATATTTTTGGCCACCTATTTCAATGGAATGTTCCCCCTGTGCGGTGAAGATACAAACGCTCAAAACTACATTCAATTACATATGATTTTAAAATAACTTGAAAGTGAAACGTATAGAAAAAACTTTATAACTATTTAAAGTTGATATTGGATGATATTTTTATTGTAAAGTATGATTTAAAACCAAATCGGTTTTAATTACAAAAATGTTCGCTTTTTTTTTCTTTTAGCCGTATCCACTATTGCATTTTGGGGATGTGGCTTTGCGTTTGCTGTTGGAGATCCTTCAAGCAGCAATTTTTATCTATCTCACACCAAGTTTTTTTTGATTGATGCAAGCATTAGTGATTTTGAGCGCTTCGTTCCAGAAGTTTGTCTGACTAGTTTAATTATAGTGCTTGTCAACAGTGGATTTGTGTCACGTCTAAGACATTGGATATATCCATTTGTCGCAATCTTGGTTTCAGGTAAATTATAATACTAGAAATATGAACTAACAGTATATAAAATAAAAGTTTATATGGTTAACTATTTGTAAATTTAAACAAGTTTTTATGCTTAAGGTTTTACCTACCCGTGTGTACGTCACTGGACATCAAGTGATGACGGTTGGCTCGCAAAAGGAATAGAGTATAGCGACGGAGCACAAGTCAAATATAGGGTACATCATACACTCCTATATTTAAATATTTACGAAGAAATATAAATAAATAAATATATATATATATATATATATATATATATATATATATATATATATATATATATATATATATATATATATATATATATATATATATTATATATATATATAGATATTATATATATATATATATATATATATATATATATATATATATATATAGGGGAGTGTAGGGGGGTCACCCTCATCAATGGTTTTTAGTCGGTAAATTGGACCCTTAGTCGGCAAATTGGTCCCTTTTAGACTAGTTAGTCGGCAAATGTCGACCCTTTTGATATAGGTTAGTCGGTAATCTAGACAGTCTGCAAATGTTGTCATGGCAGTGGGCAAATTTTGGAAAACGAGGACTTTTTTTTTTTTTTTAAGTCGGCAAAATGTAATGACACCCCACACGTGACACCTACTCGCGCCGGCCCTGTATATACAGTGGTTTTCATAAATTTAGACGCACTCATTTTTTTTTTACATATATGTAAGAAAATACTTAAAAAAAAAATAAAATAAAAGTGCTACCGCTATGTTTGATAAATAATTTAATAGAGGAAGTGAAACTCTATTATAGAGTACTTTAATTTTTTT
Organism: Hydra vulgaris; assembly: GCF_022113875.1. Lineage (NCBI taxonomy): Eukaryota > Metazoa > Cnidaria > Hydrozoa > Anthoathecata > Hydridae > Hydra > Hydra vulgaris. The sequence goes on along the minus strand of NC_061161.1, from coordinate 26,474,354 downwards.
ACAGGATGTTTATTACTTATTCTATACCAATTAACACAAAAAAGTTAATTAATAAGTTTGATTTTATTTTATTCATAAAGTTAGACGCACAATCAATAAAGTTTTATATCTTGTTAATGGTTTGTTAATTAGTAGATAACAAATTATTGCTCACATCAAAGAAGGAACCAAAAGTAATAGAGAAATTGCCAGGTTAATTGGAGTTTCTGAAAAAATGCGTTCGGACAACAAAGCAAAACTTTCTTCACACTGGTGGTGCTAGCGAGAAAACGAGGCCAAGTAGACCCTTGTCAACCACCAGAACTGACAATAATGACCTTTTTAGAGCTAATCCTAGAATTAGTTACAAAGAATTGACCACAGAATTTAATACAACGCAAAATAAATCTATTTCTCAAAGCACAGTACGCCGAATACTTATCAAATACAAGATTGGAGTCTACTCTGCTTTGAAGAAACCGCTCCTGCGTCCATATGATAAACAAAGGAGACTAAAATGGTGTCGTGAAAGAAGGTATTGGACAATAGAACAATGGAAAAACATTATGTAGAGTGACGAGAGTAACTTTGAGCTTATCAATCGCAAATATAACATAATAGTTAAAAGAATGGCTCACAAAAAGTATTACGCCAGGTACAATAGACCGACTGTACAGAATGGAGGAGGCTTGATAGGAATCTGGTCATGCTTCAATTACAAAGACGTTGGTATGTGTCAAACATACACCGGAAGAATCAACTCCAGAATATACGTAGAAGTACTGGAAAACAACCTAATTTCATCAATTGACCTGCTTATGCTCAATGATAAACCATGGAAACTTCAACAAGATGGCGCTACTGCGCATACTGCATACTACACAAAGGAGTGGTTCAACGATAATAATATCAAGACATTACCATGGCCTCCATACTCACCTGATTTGAACCCTACTGAAAAAAATTTGGGCTTGGATTGACCGTGAATTGGCAAAGGTTTAAAATTACACACTTGGCCAGCTGAAGGACGTCCTTAAGGAGACCTGGGATAGGGTCCCAGAATCGATGTGACAAATTTTGTTGAGTCTATGCCTAGAAGAGATCTTAGTTGTATTAAAGCAAAAGGCAGATACACAAAATATTGATTGGCTCATAAATTATGCCTCCTAATGTATCGTGCGTCTAAATTTATGAATTATTTTTTTGAATTACTTTTTTTTAATACCATGTAGTTGTACCTAAATATTACTTAGTATTTGTATTTTTTTAAGTAATTTTTTTTTAAATTTTTTATTCAGTATGAATTTATCTATTGAAAAAATAATTGAAAATAATTATAATAATTGAAAAAAAACTAAATATAGTTTAATTGAATATATCATAATTGAAAATATCATAATTGAAATAAAACTAAATCAAAATCTTTTTTCGTTATTTTTAAAAACTAAAATTTCTATTCTCAAATATGAGTGCGTCTAAATTTATGAAAACCACTGTATATATATATATATATATATATATATATATATATATATATATATATATATATATATATATATATATATATATATTATATATATATATATATATATATATATATATACATATATATATATATACACATAAATATATGCATATATATATACATATATATATATATATATATACATATATTATATATATATATATATATACATATATATATATACATATATATATATACATATATATAAATATATATATATATATATATATATATATATATATATATATAAATATATATATATATTTATATATATATATTTATATATTACACATATGTATATATATAAATATATATACATATATATATATGTATATATATAAATATATATACATATATATATATATATATATATATATATATACATATACATATATATATGTATATATATAAATATATATACATATATATATATATATATATATATATATATATATATATATATATATATATATATGTATATATATATATATATATATATATATATATATATATATATATATATGTATATTTATATATATATATATATATATATATATATATATATATATATATATATATATATATATATATATATATATATATATATATATATATATATATATATATATATATATATATATATATATATATATATATATATATATATATATATATATATATATATATATATATATATATATATATATATATATATATATATATATATATATATATATATATATATATATATATATATATATATATATATATACATATATATATATATATATATATACATATATATATATATATATATATATATATATATATATATATATATATACATATATATATGCATATATATATATATATGCATATATATATATATATGCATATATAATATATATATATATATATATATATATATATATATATATATATATATATATATATATATATATATATACATATATATATGCATATATATATTTATATATATATATATTATATATATATATATATATATATATATATATATATATATATCTATATATACATATATATATATGCATATATATATTTATATATATATATATATATATATATATATATATCTATATATATATATATATATATATATATATATATATATATTATTATTTTTCACAAAATTTTAGGATAAATATGGTGCAGGCTATCTACATGTTTTTGCTGGAAGTGCTTCTTTGATTGGGACCATTTTGTTATCTGCTCGAAAAGAGCGACAGAAAAAGAACTTTCCTCCTCTTGACGGACAAATTACACCTGTATGAAAAAATATTAAAATTTTTTTAAAACTAACAAACAGTATCAAAAAGGGCGCGTCAAACGTTTAATCGTTTGTCAAACTTTCGGTGCGATAAAATATTGCCAAACACAGACATTTGTGCTAGGCCCTATGAAGTACTACGTCGCTAGGATTTCCGCAAAATGTCTATTGAACGTTTTGTGCTTGTTAGGAAGTTGTATTTTTTTTCTATTCTTTTATTTCTTCGACAAAACTGCTTGATTAGTTTGAAGTAAAATTTTATTTAAAGTTAGATTTACATTTATCAGTTGTGACATTTTCGCAGAAACACAAAAAACTTTAATATAAAAAATTAATTAAAAAAATTGTTATAAAGTTTTCTATAAAAAGTTCATTAAAAAAAAGATGTTAAAAATGCTAAAAAAATTTTAATTAACATAAAGAATTAAAACATATTCATGATTTTCATGAATTATTCAATCACATTTGACCTTAATGAAAAATAAAAATATGGGTCGGTACTCATTTTTATGGCACGGGGGTTTAAATTATACAAGTCGTTGTAGTCCTGGAAATGTAACGATTTTGATTATAAACTGGAAAAAATTTACTCTGTTTTTAGATTACTCCGCATAAGCAATATTTATTTTTGTAAAATAAAATTTATTCATTTATCCGAATAATGAATAATTCTACGAGTAAACTACGAAATTCTACGAGTAAATCTTCTTATCCATTTAAAATCAATTCATTTAAATAATCTTACTATCTTATTTAATATCAATTATTTATTTATGAGTAAATTAATTTATATAAATAATATTTATTTTTGTGAAGTTTAGTTTATTTGTATAAAATTTGATTATGACAATCTAGTGAATATACTTTTATAGATTACACAATACATTTTTTTTGTTCCTTCAATGTATATTGAACTAGAGTTTCGAGATTTTTTTTGATACTTATATTATAAATGTCGTCAACATTTTCTTTTTCCAAAAGTTTTTGTAATAAAAGTTTAAAATATTTTTAAATATTGATTAGGTTCACTGGATGAACTGATTAGGTTCACTGGTCGATGTTTATTCTAATAGTGTTATCTACATTTTTTAGCTGATGCTTGTCGGTGGTACACTGGCTTTTGGAGGCCTTATGAGTAAAAACTTTGGGACAAGTCAGGGTTTTGTAAATAATATTTTGGCAGCTCATGCATCAGCATTAGTGGCATATGGTTTTAAAAGACTTGAGTTACGAGGAAACATAAGTGGAACAAAAGCTTTTTTAAATGGTGCAATTGCTGGATTGGTAGGTTCAAATTTTTGTTGTTTTATCTTTTACATCTTTATCTTGTACAAATTTATTTTAACAACAAAGTTTTTAAAATAACTAATGAAAAAAGTTTAAAATTCTATTTAACTATCTGAAATATAATAATATAACGTGCAATCGATCAAATTGGAAAACCACGGCTTAAACATTTTAAATATTTTTGTTAAGATGCAGCATTTAGTATGCCTAAAATATTTACGCATAACAAATATTTTAGACATATTAAAATACAAAGTAACAGAGTCAATTTAATGTTATCGATTAATTGAGCTTTTTAGACAACATTTATAAATATGAAGTAATTCCCGGCTCATTTTAACTCCGACTAAATCATTTTAATTCCGGAAATTGGAGTAGACTGGGTCGGGATCATCTTTAAAGATCCCAGTTTCAGATACCAATGTTTTGATATTGAGTTTTTTGTTTTTTTTTAATATACGCAAAAGATTTTCGATAAAATTTTTTATTCGAAAAAAGACACAATAAAATTATAAACCTGAGCTCAGGGCAGATGAAACGGGTTTCGAAGTGAAGGAGAACAATCTTTAATTTTTAAAAAAACTCCTCTATATCTAGAACTTTCTTTAAAAAAAAAGGTCATTTAAAAAAAAAGTGGGATGGGCACTTTGCACCCCTCCTTGGTTCCCTCGGTGACGTCGGCTCTTGAGCGTAAAGAAGAAATAAAATGTTTTATCGCCGAGCTCTGTATTTTATTTTTTTTAATTTTTTTTTTTTTTCCAAATAATTTTTTTAATAATACAAATTTTAACATATTACAAATTTAGTGGCAGGACTTCTAGAAGATCATGAGGATCTTATCATGAAGCCCTTTACAATGCATTTTAGTATCGAGTATAATATAATATAAATACGTAATATTATAATGAAGTTATAAAAATTCGTAAAATAACAAAGATAATATGAAGTTTAACAAAACACAGTAATAAAAAGTAATAAAATACTAGCCATTAAATACATAAGTTTGCAAAGAACTCATGGAAATATTCGTAAATAGTAAAACATAATACAATAAAGTATAATATATCAGCAATAAATTGATAAAAACTCAAAAATAGATAAAGATGTTTTCAATTGAAAAGATAATTTCTTTAATTTTGGTTTTGAATGAGGAGTAGTTTAGTTTGATTGAAAAGTCAAAATTAGGTAAAACTATTTTGTTCCAAAGAAGAGGTCCACGATAGGACATACAAAATTCGTCGTATTTAGTTTTGCAAAAAGGAGCATTAAGATTGTTGTCAATTCGTAAATTATATTTGTTTTTCGGTTTTAAAGAATAAAGATATTGAAATACCTGTGGAGATAAATTTTCTTTACACTTGAACATAAAGCATAAAATATTAAAAATATTAAGTTGATAAACATTCAAAGCTTTCATATCTTTAACAAGGGTTGAATTAACGCATCGCGATTTGCGATATCTGTTAAATTATCTGGTCTTCAAAGTTTAAGTTTATGGAAAACCACGAAATTTACGGAATAGGCGAATAAACTTTAATTTGTTAGTGAAAATGTTATGAAAAACAAAACAATAAATTTATTACTACAAAAGTAATAATACTACAGTGTTGTTACTTTTATAACACTCTTTTATGTTACATTTATAGCTTATTATTTGATCAAACAACACATAATCAAGATATTATAAATAAAAATGATTAAGTTAAGTAATTCCAAACTTTAATTAAAGTAGTAATGCATCTAAAAAAAATACAATGGCTATTTAAACAATGTTAAAAACCTCAGCAACTTTTACGTATACATATTTTTATAAACAGTTTAGCATTTTTAAACATCTTACAAACGGTCCGGAAAAAACGCGCGTTCACTTTAAAATCAACCAATAAAAACACTGGTAATTTACTTCTTAGGAGAAATCTATATAAGACAAAAAAATATATTTCTAAATATACTTCTTTATAAGTAAAATTTATTAAATTGAACACCTCTGTTTTAAGTTTTAAGTAAATGTCAGTACTACTCTCAGTGGCAAAACTGCGGAGGGGGGGGAGGGGGGCTTTGGTTAACAGACAAAAAGTGTCCTGATTTTAAACTAATTTTAGATTGCATGGGCGATATGGGGCTGATTTTGAAAATCGTGTTATTTGTTTATAACAAGTCACTTGTTATAAAGAAAAAACTATATCTTAAAACAAAAATTCAGTGAAAATTGGCCTTAAAGTTAAAAAAAATATACATTGGTAACTGATAAATAATAAAACTTTCATTGTAAATCCTCCCGCTTTTTTTTATTATTTTCTCCTCCCATTTTATACATCCTGACTAGAATTCTCACCCCCACCTACCTTTGTATTAAGCACATTAGAGTAGTCAGTAACAAAATCCCCCCTCCCTCCGCACGATTTTTAAATTGAGCCCCTTATCTCCCATGCAACCTAAAATTAGTTTAAAATTAGGACACTTTTTGTCTGCTCCACCCCCCACCCCCCACCCCCCACCCCCCACCGCAGTTTCGCCACTGAGAGTAGTACTGACATTTACTTAAAACTAAAAACAGAGGTGTTCGATTTAATAAATTTTAGTTATAAAGAAGTATATTTAGAAATATATATTTTTGTCTTTACTTTTATTATGATTTAATTGATTAAATAATAAAACAAAATTTAAGTTTTTAGCCTCCCCCTCCCTCCCCTTTTAATATAGATTTCTCCTAAGAAGTAAATTACCAGTGTTTTCATTGGTTGATTTAAAAGTGAACGCGCGTTTTTTCCGGACCGTTTGTAAGATGTTTAGAAATGCTAAACTGTTTATAAAAATATGTATTCGTAAAAGTTGCTGAGGTTTTTAACATTGTTTAAATATCCATTGTATTTTTTCTAGATGCATTACTACTTTAATTAAAGTTTGGAATTACTTAACTAAATCATTTTTATTTATAATATCTTGATTATGTGTTGTTTGATCAAATAATAAGCTATAAATGTAACATAAAAGAGTGTTATAAAAGTAACAACACTGTAGTATTATTACTTTTGTAGTAATAAATTTATTGTTTTGTTTTTCATAACATTTTCACTAACAAATTAAAGTTTATTCGCCTATTCCGTAAATTTCGTGGTTTTCCATAAACTTAAACTTTGAAGACCAGATAATTTAACAGATATCGCAAATCGCGATGCGTTAATTCAACCCTTGTTTAAGAAGTGGCGCAGAGTGAGTAAGACGATTTTTAAAATTAATTGCGCAAGCTGCGTGTTTCTGATGATTAAAAAGAGTTTTAAGTTTTGTCTTTTGAGTGCTTCCCCATATAATATTTGCATAGTTTATATGACAGTGAACAAATGAATAGTACAGTTGAGTCAGCTGCCGTTTATTTAGTATGTTTCTAGCTTTATAAAGAATACCGATGCATTTGGAAACTCTAGAAGAGATAATGTTAATGTGATGTTTCCAAGTTAAATTTTCATCAATATAGATTCCTAGAAACTTTGTTACTTTTTCTCTTTTTATCATTACATTGTCAATATATAGTTCGGGTAACAAATGAGGTATTCTATGTTTTTTATGGAGTGGATAAAAAAGTGTCCATTTAGTTTTAGCTGTGTTGAGAGATAACCTATTTATTTTGAACCAATCAGAAACTTTTTTTAATTCATTTGTCATGTTGTTGAAAAGAATATTAATATTTTCATGAGATAGAAATAAATTTGTGTCGTCTGCAAAGATTATTTGTGTTAGGCTTGAAGTTTTATGAAGATCATTTAGATATATTATAAAGAGAAGAGGTCCAAGTATGGAGTCTTGTGGAACACCACACGTTACATTCATTAACACTTGAGACGAGGATTCTTTTTTATAAACTTATTGCTTACGATTTGTAAGATAGCTTTTTAACCAATTGAGGGTGTTATCTTTTATTCCATATGATAATAATTTTTATATTAGAATTTGATGGTTGACGGTATCAAAAGCTTTAGATAAGTCAATAAATACTCCTAATGTGAAATGAGATTTTTTAAAAGATTCTTAAATGTCGCGCGTAAGTTGGAGAATAGCGTGTTCTGTTGAATTGTTTTTTTTTAAAACCAAATTGGTTTTCGTATAAGATTTTATTATTAATTAGATGGTCGTAAATTCGATTGAACATTATTTTTTCTAGTATTTTTGAAAAGACTGAAAGAACTAAAATAGGGCGATAATTATTTATGTTTGTATGATCTCCTGTCTTGAAGACAGGAAATACTTTAGCTATTTTTAGACAGTCTGGAAACATTCCTTGACTGATGGATGCTCTAAAGATTTTAAAAATAATGTGTTTTATAACATCACAAAAGTCTATTATAATATTCACATTAATATCATCATACCCAGTTGTTTTATTTCTTTTTAATGAACTAAAGGCAATTTCAAATTCATCATAAGTTAGCTCAGTAAAGTGAAAACTTGATGAAGTTGATGTTTGGAATTCAGCTGATTTATCGTCGGTATACGGAATACTGTTTGCTAGTTTAGTTCCAATTGTTGTAAAAAATTTGTTAAATTCAGCTGCAATATAGTTTGAGTCGTTAATTAGTTTGTTGTCAATTTTTATTTCATGTGGCAGAGAAATTGTATTTGTTTTAAGTTTTCCTGTAATTTCTTTCATTATTTTCCAGATTTGTTTCGAATTATTTTTATGTTTATTGATCAAGTAGGAGTAATATTTTTTTTTGCATTTTTGCGAAGTTTTTCTTATAAGTTTTTATAGGTGATATAGTTATTTTTATGTTTTACTGATTTTGATTTTAAATATTTAATATATAGCTTTTGTTTTATTTTCGAGGATTTTTTAAGACCTTTTGTAATCCAGGGACATGATATGTCTTTTGTTTTTACAACTGTTTCACACATAGGAAAATTTGTATCATAGACTTTATAAAATGTTTTAAAAAAAGTGTTGTAAATTGTGTTTATATTATTATTAAAGTTTAAATGTTCCCAATTTATTAGCAACAAATGTTCTTTGAAGGAGTTTAAATTAATGTTGTTGAACAACCTTTTTTTTATGGTGACACTTTTTTGCATTTCTTTTTTAAAGTCTAGATTTACTGAAAAAAATATAGGAAAATGATCAGATACATCTGTTTTAATTATTCCTTTTTTAAGCGATATATTAAAAAAGTCAGTAGTTAAGATATTATCAATTAAAGTGGATGAATAATTTGTAATTCTTGTTGGTCGATTTATTATTGGTATTGTTCCTGTTTCAAATAAATTGTTGTAAAATTTTCTAATATTTTGATTTTCGTAATAATCAAAACAATCTAAATTAAAATCGCCAATCAAGTAATTGTTTTTATTTTCAAGATTAGTTTTTTCTAGAATTTTCTTTTGTAAAAAATTGTTGAGGTCTTCAGTTCTTCCAGTTGGAGGCCTATAACAACAGCTTATTAGCAGGTTTTTTGATTTTTTGTTTATAATTTCAATAGTTAAAATCTCTTTATTTTCATTAGAAACACTCATATCGCGTCTAACATTATACAAAAGACTATTTCTAACATAAAAAAGTACTCCTCCTCCACGCTTATTTATATTTCGCTCTAAGGTAATTGCATTAAAACCTGGGAGTTGGAGGTTTGAATTATTCTCAAAATCCTCGTTAGAAGACCACGTTTCAGTTACGAAAATTAAATTAAAAGAATTATCAGTTTCGCAAATGACATTTAAAAAATTTTCAAAATTCTTTTTTAAACTCCTTATATTAATATGGACAACGTTCAAATAAATATTAATGTTATCAATTTTTATAAAATATTTAACTTCATTTGGATAAAAATATTTGCATTCAAATTCTGATGTACTAATTTCGTTAAAATAGTTTAAATCAGGATCAGACTTTTCGTTAAAATTTAAAACGTTTGTTTGAAAAAAATTAAATATTTTTTCAAAATCATTAGAATTATTTGAATCCATATTAAAGATTAATAATTAATATAATATATGAATATATAAATAGTTCATTTAAATAACACGTTTATAAAGTTTGTTATAAATAACTTTAGCAAATTTACCTTTAGAACGTAACTCTGTATGGCTTCTTTGCAAACCCTATATAATGATAAAATATAAGTCCTATAATTTTAAATAATTTAAATTTTGCCCAATAATGTAATGTTAACAAAAACTTATAAAGACTCTCTATGACTACTTTCCTTCTTTTTATTCTTCTATTTAGCATACCCTTTTATCAGTAATGTCTAATAAACTAGATTTTTTTAGTAATTGTTCTTTAATTACTTACTTCATATTAAGTTAAAAAATTAAAAAAAAGAATTTCTTTGCAAAAACATTTTTTATACAAATTACAGTAACAATATAATTAGGGAAGAGTAGTGTAATGGAGAACGCGGGGTAACTCCGAATATAGTCAAAACAGCAATTTTTTAATAATTTGGTTCACTACTGACTTTGAAACACTTGTAATTGCTGCTATCTTTCTTTGAGAATGTATAGAGACAAAAGTAAGGTTTTTACTTCTATAAATTTTCTTGGGGTTAAGTCTGAAGGCTTGCCCATACTAAAAAAAATAAATCAAAAAGCATTATTGATTGTCGAATAACAAATAATAATTTCGCAAAAGAATTTAATGTATAGTGTCGAAAATAAAAAAAAGAAACAATTTCGCAAATGAATTTAATAAATAGTGTCGAAAAAAAGAAATCTCGCAAAGGAGTTTTATGAATAGTCAAAGCCGACAACACCGGGGAGAGGGGGTGCCCCTCCACTTTAAAACTCATCTCATCTGCCCTGATAATGTCGAAAACAAAACAAAACGGAATAGTGTCGCGTGAGTTGAATGAATTGTGTCGAAAATAGAAAAAGGAATAATGTCGCAAAGGAGTATAAT
>NC_061161.1:26323368-26458368 GCF_022113875.1 Hydra vulgaris | reverse complement strand
TGCTTTATGACCTCCACGCACACATTTAAATAGATCATAATTCTTTATTGTTGCTTTAAAGTGATCAAAAGCAGTATCAACCAAGTTATTAATTTCTTATTTTAGACATAAATCTCTTTTTGACCAGCCATCTATTACAAAAAAAAATTAAAAATGTACATCTTTTAAAACACTAATGGCATTCATGGTAATTTGTGGTAGTGCGGATTTTGGATTTATTTATCTTTTGGCAAAACCTTTTGTGTAAATGTTACATTTCAACCAGCCTCGTAACCCTTTTCTCTCCCATGCACAAATACTCTCAAGTGCCAAAAAACACCCCACTAGTTTATTAATGTCAACAACATGGATGGGGGTAAGAAACATAAATCGTATTTTCAAAAGGTTTCCACTACTAAACCTATTTTTTTGTTAATGTATGTTATGATTATGTTTATTTATGTCTGTTAGAAAATTTTACTAAATATTGTAGCTATATTATAACGTTTGAGTTGAGTTACGCTTATCTGCATATGAGTGCTGATACGCGTTTAAAAAGTTTATGTTTTAACATAATTTGTATGGTACCTTGTGTCCGGTATATTTTGTCCAGTACTTTCTGTCCCTTTTTTTTTTGACAATATTTAAAGAACTTGTTTTTAAATAAAAAGACTATTAAAGTTAAAATTTTGATTTTTTGTTTATAAATGTTAATTATTTATAAAGGTGAGTGTGTCGTGTGATCCAGATACGTATCATTCATACGGTGGATTTGTAATCGGTGTTGTGGGAGGGCTTGCATTCGTTTTTTGGAATTTCATACTTCATTCGTTGCATATCGATGATCCTACTCAAACTGTTTCCGGCAGGTTTTTTTAATTAAAAAGAAAAAGTAAAATTAATATAACTTTATAAATTAGCATAAAACATAATATAAATCAGAAAAAATACTTTTTTAACTAAATAAGTTAAAAATTATTTTTTTAACTTAGTGAATCTTGGGTGTGGTTTATGGGCGCTGTTAGCTGGACCCTTATTTCGTTCACGAGGTATACTTTATAATGGATCCACAGTAAATTTTCGAGACTTTGGATGGAATTTGTTAGGAGGTGTCGCAATATTTGTCTGGTCTGGAATATCTTTATTTATACTTCTTATAGTACTCGTTTTATTCAAAGTTGCTAAAAACAATGATATTAGAGGTAAAAAATAGTGTACAGTAATTTGTATATATATGCTGTACTTGTATTTATATATACTTGTATATACATACTGTAATTTTAAATTATAACATAATTTAAGCTTTGTATTGTGTTTTTTCTACAAATGTTGAAGTACAGCCTTAAGTTATGTAAAAAAAACTATTTTTTTTAGTTTCGGAAGCTGGAATGGATATAATAGAGCACAACGAACCTGCTTACCCTGACCATGACTCCTACTCGCACATAAAAACAGATGGATTGAGCAATATTTTCATGGACCGATTAACTTCAAAAAATGATTTCATTAATGATTCTTCATACATTCCTAAATTAGAATCGGATGGAATTAGAAACCCAAGGGAATTATACTTTCAAATGTCATAAAGTCATATAAGCTTTCCTAGAAAGAGTCAAAGTTTTGATTAAAATTTAAAAAATAAGATATTTGTACTTTTTCTGTTTATTTGTTTTCATAACATACTTTGTTAAATATAATGAAAAGGAAAAAAACTTTTAATGAATTTGTGCAGTTTACTGATAATTTTTAATCACTTTTTAAATGCTTTTTTAATGTAAACTTTGTTGCATTACATAAAATATACTACTGAAAACGTTATTTTTAAAATATACTACTGAAAACATTATTTTTAAAATATACTACTGAAAACTTTATTTTTAACTAATTTACGGTTTCCGTATCACTGATTTCTCTGCAAATAAAAAAATTTTTCAAAAAAACCAGCAAGACAATAGAAAAGTATTGTCTAATCTGACCACCTTACAACTCTCATCTGAGACAATGATGACAATGAGTGTTGGTAGAAAAGAGAGAGCATGCTGAAATCTCCATGTAGTTTTAAAATAAGCCCTTGTTGATGTATTTTAAATTGACAAGCATGAACATATTGAAATATGTTAACAAAGTAATATCAGCTTACTACAACTTATAACTTTGTGATTATTAAGGCGAACAATGTTTAATTAATATTATCTATATAATTACTCGATATTCATGCGTGATGGTTTTACTGAAATAATTTGAAGACCCAAAATTTTGAGATTTATTTTTAGTTATTTTTATTTTGCATTCGAAGGCCTTTTTTTATATCTGTTTTTATTTTTGAAATTTGGTCCAAATGGATAAAATATCTACCATTAAGGTTAGCTCTTGAAATATTTTTGCATTTTCTCACTATTCTTGCAAAGTTAATCTGATGCAAAGTTTGTTCAAAGTGACATATATAGTAAAATATAATAATAGTTTTATTACTGCTCTTATATTATTTTTTAACTTTATAATTACATAATAAAGATTTCACAACAATGTGTATATATTTTTATATATAAATTAAATAATAATAATAATAACAAAAAACCTGCTAAAATAAAGCGGAAAACCTCAGTAGAAAATCAAACGGTCTTATCTTGCTTACAGTCTTATATGCCTTATATTATATTGCTAACGTTTTTAATTACTTTTTATTGTCATACATATAAAAAATTTACAAAAATCATATATTGCATGGTATATGATGTATAATTTATGTTATTTTGTGTGGAGGCTCTAAAACGGCACATAATTGCTTATAAGCAATTATTTTATCGCATATCTATAGGTATGCAATTTTTAGAGTAAACCGCAGTTATATGTTAACTGCAAAGAAACACTCTATACTCTACACTATACTCTACACTCCAAGACTACTTAAATTTTGAAACCAAGTTAAATTATGCTTTCCTAATTTATAGTTAATGGGTATATCTTCACAAGTTTAAGCAAGTGCAAATCTAAGTGTAAAACACTTTCTACTGATTACTTTTAATTGCCAGATTCGTAATAAGAAATTAATTTTAGGAAAAGAAATCAAGCTAAATTTAGTTGCTAGATCTTCTTTCCTACTATTATTTGATGGTACTTTAAAGGTGCTTATTATTCGGATCTGTTGTGCAGTTCAATATTTTACCCTTGTACTCTAAATGGTTACTGTTTTTCTTTTGCGAACATCTTTGCAGTGAGCAGCAACCTGAACTGTGCGACTGTAATTACTGAAGTGTTAACCTGTCTTGAAAATTAGCTAAAAAGTTCTAAGATCCTGCTATTCGATGTTTGATACACAGCTTCTTATACTTTTCTATCGATTATAAATTCTATACTTAATTGAACATTGACTGGAACTCGAGAAGTCAATTTATTTTAATTACTACTATGTTTAACAAACATAGTTCATCATAAACTCTGTTCAGTAAATCTAACGTAAAACATTTTTTTTTTTTTTTTTTTGCAGCTTCTTTCGGCAGAAAAAGCAATAACACGCTGTGCCTTTTATTTCAACTCACACTAGTATTAAATTGAAATCAAATAAAGGAGAAGTGTAACTTTTTTCCTTTATTTTTGCTGGGCAAAGTTGCTCTGCAAGATTTGCAGAGCTCAAATATTTGAGTATCAGAGGTATTACAAAGACTCTGCAAAAAAACAACGTTGAGGTTGATATTGTACAACTTGCATATTTGATTGGAAAAAGCAATAAGCTGTTAATTTTTGCTATAAAAAAGCAATAAGCTGTTAATTTTTGCTATATATTATATGAAAAAGACAAATTTAAAATTTAAAATTTAATTTTTTTTGCTATCGATTTTTATCATAAACTTTTGCTTGATTTAACATTGTGATAACAAAAACAATATATATATATATATATATATATATATATATATATATATATATATATATATATATATATATATATATATATATATATATATATATATATATATATATATATATATATATATATATATATATATATATATATATATATATATATATATATATATATATATATATATATATATATATATATATATATATATATATATATATATATATATATATATATATATATATATATATATATATATATATATATATATATATATATATATATATATATATATATATATTATATATATATATATATAAAGAAAACTTAACCAATGAAATATAATCTTATACATTGGCATACTAAAAATAAATATACAAAAAGTGAGACATCATTTAAACTTAAAAGATAATGTTTACCATGGTAGAAATAATATTAAGTTAATGATATGAGAAATATTTTATTCTATTTTGTATTTAGTAACTATTGAGAGGTATAACGCATAAGTGCATTAATACCTCCTAATAAACAAGTGCATTAATACCTCCTAATAGATAAGTGCTTTAATACCTCCTAATAAATACAAAAAAATGAGACTGTTTTTATGAACTATGTAGGCAATAATAGTTCCTTACACCTACTCTTTTTTTTTAATAAAAAAAAAATATTAATTCTTTTTGTTCGATTTTAGATCTCCCAGGGCCGACGACACGGGTTTCGAAGTGTGTGTGTGTGTGTGTGTATATATGTGTGTGTGTGGGGGGGGGGGGGGGGGAAGAAGCACATTTGTCAATTTTTTAAAAAAGTCCTCTACTTGGACTCTGCAGATATTATTAATTTAAGCCATTTGTATTACAGTAAAGATACAATGAAAGTATAGTAAAGCAGTTTTAGTAAAAAAGATTTTTGACCTAGGTGTGAAAATTACAAACAGGGTTTAAATTTTTAATTTTTTGTTAAATTTATTGCAAAATAGTGTTATTGTTAAAATTTATTGTTTAATGATGTTTATGCTGTAAAGTAAAAAATGTTCAAAATAAACAAGAGAACAAAGTAGTTTGTTTAGTATTTTTAAGAACAAAATAGTTTGTTCATGAATCAAATTAAGTTATTTTAGTTTAAAAGAGAAAAATATATAGCCTCACAGCATATCTGATTTACGAGAAATACAAGTTTGACCAACTTTGACCAACTTTGATCAAGCTTGTCAATTTTTTTTTTCAAGCACGTTTATATACTTTGCCTCCACTTTATAACTTAGGAAATGCTGAATTTTTTGCTTTTGGGAAAGCAAATCAAACTATGCTTTAAATAGTTAACCAATATTTTGCTCTAAAGAATAAAAATGTTAAAAGTAGCAATGAGACAATTAAATAAAAATAATTCTTAATACCTAGTAGTACACTCTTCTAATTTTGAAAACAGTTGCTAAATACTAAAGCAGTCGGAAACGTTTTGTGGTGGAAGTAGTAAAAAATGTTTAAACTAAAACTGCCGTAAGTTTTGAACTAGCGGACCAGTGACGGATCCATTAATTTTTGGTGGTAGTGGTGGTGGTGGAGGGGGATGCATACCCACCATCCTCCTGGTTCTGTCACTGTAATAGACTAATCTATCTGAAATTAGGCCATAGGCTACATTTGCATTCTGTAGTTTTTTTTATAAGCGGACTATGAGGTCAAAATTTCACTCAATTTGAACATTTAAGTTCAATTTTAATCGGAGAAAAAATTAAAAGATTTAAAAATTTACTTAAGATGTTACCATGATGAGGGAGCTATCACCCTAAACCAGCCGGCACATCTAGTTTTAATCTCGGAATTAAAACCCGTATAAACACGTAATTGTTACGATCCAAGCGTAAACCAAAAACACGTGGATTTCACGGGAAGTTGAACTGGAGTTATACACGTGTTTTCTGAGGTTTCAAACGCGAGTTTATTTTATTTTTTAAACACGGGCTTTATGAGACTATAAATACGAGTCTTATGAGGTTTTAATACAGACATTAAATCTAAAACACACACGTGTATAACGCGATCAAAGTGTAAACCAAAAATACGTAGACTTCACGAAAGATTTATTAAAGCCTGCTACGGAATTTATACTAAGATTTCAATCTTGCAAACTACTTTTTTTTTTAATTTTTGATCAATGATTGGTGACTTTTTACCAATCAACATATATAAATTCTCTAAACTTCGATTGACTTTAACTAAAATATGATCTACATTTATTATATTTTACTTGCTACAATTTCTTCCAAGCTTTTTTACCATTCACAATATAAATATACCAACTAAAAAACTAAATATAAAAAATAAAGAATATACAGTTTAATCTCTTTTGGCAGCATGAGCTCTTCTCATATCTTGCTTCAACCTTTCACTCAAAAAGGATTTCTAAAGTTTTTCTGGTACCTTCCATGAAACTAACGATGCTAGAATGGAAGAAAAAATCAAAGGCAAGTCGCGTGTTAATGACAAATGGTCAGTATAATTTTTGTTTGGCACGTGATTACCATACATAACATTAGCTTTAGATTGCACTTCCTCGGTCAAAAATTGCATAGCAATGCGCTTTTGAATCTTTGCAGACAGGTCCCATTGCTTCAAATTTCCGCGTTAACTTTTCTTTAATTAAATTGTCTTTAAGACGGATCTCGAATTTTATCAGGTCGTCCATTGAGGTAACCTGATCAAACGTAACTACATTTGAACCTTTATCTAAAAGCTGTTGTAAAAGACCAACAGCCATATCGACAGTTTTTTCAATCTTGATTATTTTCATTTTCAAGTGATGTTGTGACATTATTTTACGCTGAAATGTGGCATTACTCATTGGATATGTTTCGTTAGTAGAATTTTTCGGTCTACCTCCTTTATTGTTAAAGTTTTAATGACTTTTTGATGACTCACCTTGATCTATACAATAAAAGACAAAATAGCAAAAATTAGAACATATTCTATTAAAACATAAATTTAAAACAAATTTAAATTTAAAAAATTTAAATTTAAAACAAATTTAAATTTAAAATAAATTTAAATTTAAAACAAATTTAAATTTAAAATAAATTTAAATTTAAAACAAATTTAAATTTAAAATAAATTTAAATTTAAAACAAATTCAAATTTAAAAGCAAAGGTTGTTATATCATATTCTATGATTTAGTATTGTACAATCTTAAATTTGTTAAACCTAAAACTGGAGTGATGATTTTTAAAGGTTTCATTTATTTGTTATATGCCTACTTTGGGGAATCCCCACTATAGAGAGACGCCTACCTCAGTCTAAAAAGGAGACGTTGACTTGTGAGTAACTATTTTTTGCGAATATATTTTATTATATTTTTATTTGTTTTAAATTATTATTTGTCTTGCTATTAATTATGAGGTTTCGAACTCTCACCATTAAGAAACATAATTTACCAAAAAGTAATTTGTTTAATGTTATAAATTTTTTAAATTAAAGATAAATTTTTTCACTTTTTGTGGTACCTGAAACTAAAGAATCATTGCAATTATTTTCTTCAGCATTTGAACCGGTAAATAAATCCTCTCTTATTGCATGTTTTTTTAAAATTGCTGATATCTTTATTGGTTGATTTGAATCCATGTCGATGTTTTTTGGCTTATTAAAGGATACATAATCTAATTTAAGATAAATGCATATATATATATATATATATATATATATATATATATATATATATATATATATATATATATATATATATATATATATATATATATATATATATATATATATATATATGTAATTTATAAAAATGTCCAATTTACAAAAACGACATAAATCATCGAAATAACAACTTGTATATATCTGAAAAGATTTAAAACAATTTAAAATCACACATCTCACCCGCGCTGATGCTCACCTAAATATGTTTTGGCTACTTTGTTACCCCTTATCTTTATTAAAGATAATATTATCTTCTTCATCTAGTTTTCAAACTTTTCTTTTGGATATTGTATTATCAGCATCATGGTGACAAAATGCAGGTTCAACTCCTACAAGATAAAATTCACAAAAACAAAATTCAAAGTAAATATTAATGTTTTATTTTTAACTCTTTAAAATAAAAAATACTAACTTTTACCTGAAAAGGCTACTAGAGCCTCAATACAATTATTTTCATCAGCAGCAATTAAATTTTCGCTCATTGGCTTTTTTAAAATTGTAGAACAATTTACAAGTTGTCTAGAATTCTTTCCAGTAAATGTTTGATTATTAAAATCCACATACCCTGTTGTAAAACATACCAAATATGAATAGGCATATATATATATATATATATATATATATATATATATATATATATATATATATATATATATATATATATATATATATATATATATATATATATATATATATATATACATATATATATATATATACACACAAATAAATATATACACATTTTCAAAAATTATTACACATCTTGTCTCTGCGAATGAGCATGTAATTAACTTGTTTTTTATTTATATAACCTTACCTTTGTCAATATATAAACTTCTGATGTTTCTGTCAGATGGACTACGAATGATATTTTCTTGCTGGCTTTGTCTCATGCCATAATTTTTATGCTCTTTTATCAATTTAGTATTTTCTAAAACAATTTAAAACAAATTCAACATATTAGTTTATTTATATTAGTTTTATATAGTTTATATGATTTTATATAATTTTTTAGGTAAATATTTACCTGAAATTTTTTTAATTAAAACAACTAATTCACTGATACCTTTGTCTACAAATCGGGTATCATTTCTGCTATCAGAGAAACTTTGCAAGACATCTTCTTGTTGACTTTGGCTTATGATATAATTTTTATACTAATGCCTCAATTTTGAATCTTCTAAAACAATTTAAAAAAATTAAATCAATTTACAAAATAATTTTTCAATATACAAAAAATTTAAATCATTTACAAAATAACTTTTAAATATGAAAATTTGATTGTAAAATTGTTTACAGAAAGTTTATATATATATATATACATATATATATATATATATATATATATATATATATATATATATATATATATATATATATGTATATACATATATGTATATATATATATATATACATATATATATATATATATATATATATATATATATATATATATATATATATATATATATATATATATATATATATATATATATATATATATATATATATATATATATATATATATATATATATATATATATATATTAGGTACGTGCGTATCTGGCTATTTACGGCACCGATTTATAAGTAAAAAACTGTGACCGTTTTTTTCACAGCGTGCTCGAAGTCGGTGTGGTAAGGATGTATTTATTAGTCTTTTTTTTTAGAATTTTATATCAGCTTAGACTTTTTTTGAAAAGTAGAATGTTTTAGGTTGTATAAATTATGTTTTTTTCCAAAAGTATTAAGTTTTTCAGTGATTTTATTGCTCTTTAAAATTTTGTTCGTGTTCTGGAAGTGCATTGATATTGAAGGCATGTTGCTACACATTTAAAATTTTCCAGTCAGCTGTGTAAATCTATTTTCTATGTTCCTGCCAAATTTCATTAAAAAATATTCATGCGCAGACACCCTATTTTGCCACCTAGTGGAGGTACATTTTCCACCTTTTTTACAACTACTGTTACTGTTACACTTTATTAAACTGTTTCTGTTAATGTTACTGTTACTTCTTGATATAAATTCTGCTGTTTTTTTTTACATTTACTAGTGATTTTTATTAGATTTTCAAATTTCGTTTCTGTTCTGGAGGTACATTGATATTGAAGGCATGTTGCTACACTTTTAAAATTTTCCAGTAAGCAGTATAAATCTATTTTCTATGTGCCTGCCAAATTTCATTAAAAAATATTCATGCGCAGACACCCTATTTTTCTGTTCAGTGGAGGTATGTATTTCCACTTCCGTTTAGGCAGGGAGGGGGGGGGTTAATTTGATGGTGAGCATTTGGTATATTAGATTGTTTATTCATAATAATGAGATATATAGATAGTTTTCATTAAAAAGGTATACAATTTTTTTTTCAATAGCCTTTTATTAGTAATAAATGGCTATTGAAAAAAAAAAGTTGTTAGTAATAATATTACTAACACTATTGTTGTTAGTAATAATATTACTAACACTATTGATGATTTCACACAAGGCTAAATTCTGTTAAATCTAATTTAAAATGCTGAAATAAAAATTATGACTTTTTTTTATGGTGATTCAGAATAAAATGCGAAATAATGATAACAAACAAAAACAGCATTTTCTCAATTTTTTTCTGTACCCATAATTTACCATATAACCACCAACCAGCATTATTTATGATATATAAAAATTATATATATCTATAATTTTTTATTGATCAAAGGCAATTTATTAGTTAGTTAATTGTGATTGATTGCTGACCCAATTAAATAGTAATTAAATATAATAATGATTAAATTACAATTAAAGTAGTGTTATGATTGTTGAATTTAATTTAGTGTAATGTAAATGCTGTGCACTTAACAACCGAATCAGTATGTATGGTTGTAGCTATTGATCAACTTCCTGGAGGTACAGCTTATGACTATCAGAGTCATATTACAAAATCTGTTGATAATCTTGCTAAGTTATATAGTGACTTCTATAAGCTTAAATACACTGATGTAAGAAGCACTATTATCGGGAACATAACAAATACCATGAGTGATAGAGTAGCAACAAACCATGCAACAGTCTCAAAGTTAAACCTAGTTTGGCAGAAATCATTAAATGAACTTAACTGTCACCTTCACCCCTTGGACACAATGACAAGCTCTTGCAGGTCTTCACTTAAAGCATTAGAGACTTCAAAAGGGAAACTTTTTGGAAGAGACTGCATAGCAGCAAACATTGTTGTACAGCTGAACAAACTTCGTTACAAGGATGCTAAAGGTACCTATATAGTTTTAAAACCATTCTTTTACTTTAATATAGTGTAGTTTTGTAAGTAAAGTTACAAGTTAAAAATATATAAATATTATAATTATTGCATGTTTTTAATTCATATTCTCCTTGCAATTCCCAAAATGACTTTCTTTATGTTATTCATAGGCGATCCAAAGGGTTTTGTAACCTTTTTGGACCAACATGAGTTGCCCAGAGGATTGCTACCACGCTATAGAGGGAACAGATTACATATACTTTTTCACACATGTGGTATTTTGATCCATCATTATGCCATATTGAAGATATTTCTGTGTTCTGGCTTGGCGTTATGTGGAGGTCTGCGAAATAGTTTGTTTCAAGACTTTACATCTGAAATAGGTATACCACTATTATTTACAATATTATAGGTTATAGAATGCATCTTTATAACATAGTAATGACACATGATTAACAAAGAATAAAGACAAATTTTATTTTTTGTTACTTATTAACTAATTTACCTTAGGTATCCGTGAGTTGTGTGTTTTAGCTTTAATTGGAAAGCTACTTTCTGGCCCTTGGATGACAAAATTTTATATTGCACCAGGTACAGGACTTGACTACATATCTGGCATTCAGGTAGTAAAAGATGTTAGGAACACTCTTATTGAGAGCAGCAAGAATCCCTTATCTCTACTTAAACGAAAAACTGATTTCTTTGGTAATGATATTAAAGATGTTGTTTTTGATTCAATAATCAGCTTTTGCCCAGTAACTAATGAAATGAGTAAAGCATTAGGTGACTGTCTTAATGCTGTTATTAGCGTCATTGACAGGCAGTACAAGCATCAGTTCGAAATGAGTTCCAATGATCTTCTTAAAGACCAGACTAAGTCAGCTAGGCTTCACAACATTGATTCAGAAGAACTTATGGGTATGTTTAGCGCTGCAAAGCACAAAGCTCCTAATGCTACTCTTTGTTTTCTTTCTTCGAAACTTCGTGCTTGCAAAAATAAAACAACTGGTCTGCTTTGTAAAAAGCCAACTGATATTCAAAACAAGTTGATATTATGGGCTCTAATGCCAGGAAAAATCGATTTACAAGTATGCAATGTCATAATGAACTGAAGTTAGAACTGCTAAAACGAATGGCAGATAAAATTCAGAAAAGGGAGGACAAAGACCGCAGAAAGGTAGAAAAAATATTAAAAAGTTGCATGCCCGATCAGGTAAAAGAAATGTTTCCTGACCTAGAAAATAACGAGGCCTCAGATATTGAAGAAATTCTTATTGGAGCTGCTATTGGAAGAAGTATTTGCCACATGTGGTTCGATAATGCCAATAACACCCATGAGGTATATTACGGCAGAATTGTTAGCATTAAAAAGAAGAACAATGATATATATAGTTTCTTATTGGAAACCATCATGCGCAAATTAACAATAACGTTCTACAACAAAGCTACCGTTAGCCGAACGCGAGTTTTTTACGATGGTTGCATTTTTCCTAAACAATCCTTCATAAAAAAAATGTTACTTAAATAAGCATAACTTTTTTTGTAATTGTTCGTTTTTCATAAAATTTTCACCATTTTGATATAAATTCAAAGCTCTTTCAAACCATATATAATACTTAAATGAATAAATGGTTTAAATTTTTACACACGTACCTAAAATATGACATAAAAACATTTATATCAGGGCATTTTCAAGCCAAAAGTTTAACTACGAAATTAAACTGGTGAGATATTCAAACCATTTCGTTTTGTAAACAATATTTTTCGCAACATTAAATGTTATGAATGTGAATCAATAGCATTTGGAACAGTTTTTTTTTCAAAACATATCCACCATTATTACCAACTTATTAAGAAAATAATAACGGCGCTTTCTGTAGTAGATTATTCCCACCTCATGAATTATTCCATCCCCCTATGAAAAACTCAAAACGAGTTTGCGCTTTCGGGTTATAACTGTTAGAAGTGTACCTAAAACGTCCGTACTACCTTTGTAAACATAAACAAAGAGAAAAAAACGTTTATATGACAAGAATTTTAGAAATAAAGTTTACATAAAAGTAATATAAGAACGACGATATAAGAAAGTGTCGTAATGATAGAAAATAAACAACTATATACTAATTAGTTATTTATTTGCATGAAACTATTTTACAAATACTTTTATTATATAACAGTATATGTAAAAGTAAAATTCAGACAGATATAAATTATATCTCTCTGAATTAATACCTCTTCTTTATAAATCGCTCAATGTAAGACAGTCTGATCTTTATTACAGTATAATGATTAAAATTCTACAAATATAAAATATTTAATAATTAGTTAATAGTTGTATAATTTCTGTTTAAACTAATTAAATAAATTAGTTATATAATTATGTAAAATTAATTTACAAATATCTGTCTGAATTATACCCTCCTCCTGAGTAAATTACTAAAATTGCCTCTGAATTATTTCCTTTTTCCTAGCTTATCATTTAATAAAAGATGGTGTGATAATGGTATTGAATGATGCAATAAATAGTGAACAACTATAAACTTTTAGTTATTTAATTGAAAATACTTTAAAAAAATACATCTTCAAGTTTCAAAATTATTACCTCACCTTAGTAAATTGTTTAAAGTAAGACTGTGTAATAATGACATGAAGTGATAGTAATTGGAATTATGCAGCTATATATATCAATAAGTTATAAAATTATTTAAAAATGATTTACAAGTATAATGTCTGAATCATCACATCCCCCTAAGTAAATCATGCAATACAAAATGTTTGAATCTGGTATTGAATGATATGAATTATTTTTATATTTTACTGTAATTGGAAATTTCTAAAGCTTTTGATATTTAACTTGCAGGACTTTTGTTTTACTATAGGAACATAGAATAAAAGTGTTATGCTTATTTTAATTAGTAAAGTTATTAGTCCAACATATCAATATTATTTTAGCCTCATTTAAAGATATTGTGATGTTATATTGGTATTTGTTTTTTTTCCAAACTAACGCATAATTTTCTGGTATGTATATATGTTTTTAAGTTCTATGTTTGCTATTTCATATGTTCTACAAAAACTAGCATTGATTTTTTTATATTTTCATTTAAAAAGTTATTTGTTTTGTGCAAATTGAAAATTATTTCTTTATTTAATAAATTTTTTTTTGTCTATTTGTTTTAGTTCGACTACAAGGTTCTGCTCTGCTTCATTCTTTATGTTTAATTTGACTACTGTTGAAATATGGTTTTAATTTAGTAAATTTTCATGAATTGAAATTTACTTTATTAATCATTAGCCAACAGTTTAGGTAATAAAATTGAATTCATTGCCATTAAGGTAAGATTAACTTTGTTCTTTGGTCACACCATTAAACAGTTTTTTTATTATATTCTTTTATTGGTATTTTTCACTAAAACTGTTTTTTATAATAATTATTATGTCATTGCTATTTTGTGTAACTAAAGCTAAAAATAATTCAGCTAACATAACCATGAAAATTTAATAGTTTTTTTTTATTACATTTTTGTTTCAGATAACCTTGTTGAAAATTTCAAGAGAAGCTTGAACAAAAAATAATTGTTCGTAGATATTCTAAAATCGCAGATTTTATACTTGCTTATATAATAAAAAGATGAAATAAAGATTTTTGTAGAGGGTTGTAGCACTTTTTTTGAAATTCGTACTTGTAAATCAAGTCAATAATTATTTAAAAAATGCTGAATCAAATTAAATAAGTTTGAAATTTTTCTTGAATTGAAAAAATAAACTTTAATCTAAAAAAGTTTTATTTCTCTTATTGAAAGTGGTTGGCGTCTACTGCAAAAAGTACTTTAAAAAAATTATTTTTATTGAAATTACAAGATTTAGCATAAGATAAAAACCATACTCTGCTATAGATTTATAGTTTTTTCTAAAGTCAGTGCTTGATTTACTTTAACTTGTTGCATAATTTTGATTTAATAATTTATTAAAATCTCCAAAAGTGAGAATGTTTATCATGGGCTTGGGGTAATGGTAACAGTCTAAGACCAAAGTATTGGATTTCCATTGCACTTTTGCTGTTTTTTACTCATTTTACGCTGCAATATTTTGATTTAAAGTATTTTATTAAATAAATAGTGTTTTGTTAAATAAGAGTCTGTTCTTATATGGAATACTGTTGCCATATCTCAGGAGAGATGGATCGGGAGAGATAAGGACAGGTGGATCTTAAAATGATATTCTTTCCTTTCAGACAAAGTACAAAAACACAATGTAAACATAGTTGGACCTGGTCTTGCAAACCTCTAACCATTATCACATGTAATGTTGCTTCTTTTTCTCAATTCTACAAATACTCATGCTACTCCTCATTTGATTAAGTCTTATCTTTTTTCCGTGACTGCTCCAAAGTGCTCCTAAAAACTCTTATTCATCTAGTTTTTTTCTTTGAACATCAGTTCTTTGGAATTCACCTGCTTCAGTTTCTATTTTGATTCATATAATTTCTAATCTTTAAAGTCATATGTCAATCGTTATCTTGCTTTATAAACTTCATCTTATTCCAGTAACTTCCAAATCTATTAGTGGTTGATTGCAGCCTTGTTGGAAGCAAAGATATTGAAAAAAAAGTGTCCTTTCTATTTAAGCAAACTCTTTTTGGCGAGAGATGTTATAAAACAGATAACCAGCAATTACCTAATTTAAAACCTGTTTAAAAATAAGTAATTTACATAAAATGAACTTTTTTTGTGTGTGCTTTTTACCTTTCCAAGACTATAAAGGCTGCTACAGTAAAGGAGGCAACTTTTAGTTGTGGTTAAAACCCTCTCTCAATAACTCCTAAAGACAAACTTTGACAAACAAGGCAAAGAAACGAATTGAATGTAGAACTACTTTGGACTTATGTAGCTTTACCACTACACAACTACTGAAACTTAATAAACTAATAATAGGTTTATTTATAGATGTTAGTATTAGTATAATACCCCTTTTACTTTAAGTATAATATAAATTTATGTTACCATGAAAAATATAATATATTTACACAAAATAGAAATGACATGATATTAATAAAATACAATAAACTGTTTAATGGTGTGACCAAAGAACAAAGTTAATCTTACCTTAATGGCAATGAATTCAATTTTATTACCTAAACTGTTGGCTAATGATTAATAAAGTAAATTTCAATTCATGAAAATTTACTAAATTAAAACCATATTTCAACAGTAGTCAAATTAAACATAAAGAATGAAGCAGAGCAGAACCTTGTAGTCGAACTAAAACAAATAGACAAAAAAAAATTTATTAAATAAAGAAATAATTTTCAATTTGCACAAAACAAATAACTTTTTAAATGAAAATATAAAAAAATCAATGCTAGTTTTTGTAGAACATATGAAATAGCAAACATAGAACTTAAAAACATATATACATACCAGAAAATTATGCGTTAGTTTGGAAAAAAAACAAATACCAATATAACATCACAATATCTTTAAATGAGGCTAAAATAATATTGATATGTTGGACTAATAACTTTACTAATTAAAATAAGCATAACACTTTTATTCTATGTTCCTATAGTAAAACAAAAGTCCTGCAAGTTAAATATCAAAAGCTTTAGAAATTTCCAATTACAGTAAAATATAAAAATAATTCATATCATTCAATACCAGATTCAAACATTTTGTATTGCATGATTTACTTAGGGGGATGTGATGATTCAGACATTATACTTGTAAATCATTTTTAAATAATTTTATAACTTATTGATATATATAGCTGCATAATTCCAATTACTATCACTTCATGTCATTATTACACAGTCTTACTTTAAACAATTTACTAAGGTGAGGTAATAATTTTGAAACTTGAAGATGTATTTTTTTAAAGTATTTTCAATTAAATAACTAAAAGTTTATAGTTGTTCACTATTTATTGCATCATTCAATACCATTATCACACCATCTTTTATTAAATGATAAGCTAGGAAAAAGGAAATAATTCAGAGGCAATTTTAGTAATTTACTCAGGAGGAGGGTATAATTCAGACAGATATTTGTAAATTAATTTTACATAATTATATAACTAATTTATTTAATTAGTTTAAACAGAAATTATACAACTATTAACTAATTATTAAATATTTTATATTTGTAGAATTTTAATCATTATACTGTAATAAAGATCAGACTGTCTTACATTGAGCGATTTATAAAGAAGAGGTATTAATTCAGAGAGATATAATTTATATCTGTCTGAATTTTACTTTTACATATACTGTTATATAATAAAAGTATTTGTAAAATAGTTTCATGCAAATAAATAACTAATTAGTATATAGTTGTTTATTTTCTATCATTACGACACTTTCTTATATCGTCGTTCTTATATTACTTTTATGTAAACTTTATTTCTAAAATTCTTGTCATATAAACGTTTTTTTCTCTTTGTTTATGTTTACAAAGGTAGTACGGACGTTTTAGGTACACTTCTAACAGTTATAACCCGAAAGCGCAAACTCGTTTTGAGTTTTTCATAGGGGGATGGAATAATTCAGGAGGTGGGAATAATCTACTACATTTCCTTATATAAATATAGCTGGGTATAAAAAGTCTGGGAAATAAGTACAGCCACAAGGCAAAAAGCAATCTAGCCACGGGCTACGAGTGTTGACGGCATACGACTTTTCAATAAAATACATTACTTTAAAAAAAACAATAATTTAGTCAGCTTATGCCGTAAAATCAGGTCGTTTGTAGCTCAGCCACAAACCGATATGCAATGACCGATCTTTTTTTTTAATTCCGGTTTTTTAGTTTTAAGTAATCGCTTTTAAAGCCGAATTTACATATCAAATAAAAATAAACTTATCTTGATTATTTATATCATTTTTATTTTGAAAATATGTCGGAGTATTATACTGTTTTTTTATTTCGTTGAATATTTTAAGGTGTAGCCTTAGCCACAACGGCTATACCCTAGATCCGCGCCTGTTTTGGATGGTTATTGAATTTAATCAATTGTCATACTTTCGAAACAATTTTTCATGCATTTGCAAAGTGCGCGTAAATTATTGATTTTTAATATGCAATGATTGTATACTGTTATTCAACGATGCCAAACTTTTTTTTTAATTTAGTTTGTTAAACTTATTTACTCATAAAATATACGTATAAACGTAAAGAAATTAAAATAAAAGGAACTAAAGAAATAAATCAAAAAATGACGTCTCATTTATAAATATATATTAATTTTTATATTTATATAAATGGATTTAAAAATCGCTAAAACTTTTTAATTTATGGCCTTCCAAATGTCTAATACCAACCGCTGCGTCAATCCAATTTTTGACATGTTTTTGGGGCAAAAAGTCTTCAATTAACTGGCCATCGAGCTTTATACGTATAATATCTTCTAAGGTATCGTAATTTAATGAAGTTCGCAAAATATTTTTTTGTAAGTTCATACAAGAAAAACTGCGTTCGCAACTTGCCGTTGAAGCGCTGAAAGTTAGCATAATCACTAACAAGACATTTATACTTGCCAATTCAGGCTCATTTTCCAGCAAGATATCTTTATAAATGTTTAAAAGTGAATATATCCTTAGTTTAGAGACTTTCTCCCTGAATAAAGGCTACTGCAATACACATAAATATGAAGTTTCTCTGCTTATCATAATATTGTTCTCATAAAAGTTGCAAACACTTTTTATTTCATTAAATCCCCATTTTATCAACACTGCTAATATTTGGATACTTTTGGCAAACCCAGCAAGAGAAACACTCATTTGATTTGTCAATATGAATCCAGCTTAGTTGTTGCCCGTGTTTTTTATTGCTTGGCGACAATCCATTTACGGTGTTCCAAAACATAAATTCAATATCTTTTTGCCATATGTTCAATTTTCCCAAAGTCATAGCACAATCCAAGTCATTGCACTTTTTTTTCGCATGTTTAGTCTCTCTCTCTTCTTCTTCTTTACGTTTAATGTTACGTTCCTCTGTACCATCTCTCTTTAACATTGAAAAGATGCCTAGTTGTTTTGACATTTTTTAAAAAATTTAAAAATAATAGTATATTAAGTATTTAATAATAAGTTAATAAAAATATCATATTTTTGGTGTTGTTAAACGCACAATAAAAAAATTAAAATTTTAACAAACATAATAACTTTATATGTTCTATTAGATTATGTATTTTTTTGCAAAACTTGAACATTATTTTTAAAACTTTTATAAGTTTTAAAATGCAAACTAACATTACTTCACTTTAACGAAAATAAGAAAAAAACAAAAAACGCGCTATTAAAAAAAGCAATCGTTGTTTAAGCATGGTTTTTTTAAACGTAATTGCAAATGGAGTCTCATTATAAATAAAATTTTGAATGCTTTTATTGCAAAAACCATGCTCAAACTAATTACTTTCTTCCTTCCATTAAAGAAAATAGCTTTAGCGTGGTTTCTTTTAAAGTCTTTAAAAATGGGTTACAAATTTTCGTAATTAATTGTTTTTTGTGTTTTTTATAATAAATAAAAAACGATCTATAGTTTATTGTTTGGAAAAAAAAATTGCTATAGTAACGCGTTCTTTTTGAAAAATTTTAGGCGAACGCCAACTTTAAAACTCCGCTTTAGGAAAAGTAAAGGAACGTAACGTTCGTTTTTCTGTCTTTTTTTGTTCAGACGTTCGCACGTTCGTCGATTTTTCGCGCCCTGTATATATATATATATATACATTTTTTTTTTTAATTTTTGTCAAGCAACCATTTACAATTAAAGATAATTTCCGTAAAATATTTAGAAATATTAAATACAAGTACATTTCATTATTTATAATAGTTACAAGACCGGAGAACCTGAAGAAGATAAAGTCTTTTCATCAGTAACCTTTGATAATAAAAATTGGAAATAATCGTGTATTGTTAGAAAAAATCATGTAAAGAATCGTGGTTGGCAATAAGTTCGATTATGTTCTTTTTAAATTTTTGAGAGGTATTGGCTTCTTTAAGTTTACCAGTCAGACTTGTAAAATGGTTCCATAGCATTGGGCCACAATAGGAAATGGCAAAGCTCGTAAGTTTTGATGAACGGAAAGGCTTTTTAAATCTTCCGGTAGATCGCGTGTTGTATCGGTTTAATGTTTTATGGAAAATATTTTTGAAAACCTTCGGCGTTTTTTTTGACTGATGTTGAAACATAAATTGTGTAATTTTGAAAATATTTAACTCATAAATATCAAGTGCCCTCATGCTTTTTAGAAGAGGTTTAGCATTTGTGAAGCGATTTTGAAAATGAATAATGCGTGCTGCATAATTCTGTTGTTTAAGGAGACAGTCGAGTTTAGATTTATTTGTACTACCCCAAACAATATTGCCATAAGATAAATAACTATTTATGAATGCAAAATATAGTTGAGTTAGTGTAGATTTGTCTAAAGTTTTCAAGAATTTTTTTTGAAACTGAAAAAACAACCTTAAACAATTTCTCTTTAAAATCAAAAATCTAAACATATATATATATATATATATATATATATATATATATATATATATATATATATATATATATATATATATATATATATATATATATATATATATATATATATATATATATATATACAAATATATATATATATATATATATATATATATACAAATATATATATATATATATATATATATATATATATATATATATATATATATATATATATATATATATATATATATATATATATATATATATGTATATATATATATATATATATATATATATATATATATATATATATATATATATATATATATATATATATATATGGGTCATTCCATGCCAAGTGGTGCAAAGGTCCCTTATGGACCATCTCAGATTTTATTGAAATTTTTTGATTTTGTGCATATATATGTGAAAAGCATGTTTTGAAAATTTTAGATCACTATATAATATGGTTCTTGAGAAAACGCTATTTAAGTAGTGGGCTATTATGCATAAAATTTCACTCTACAAGAAAAAAGGTTTTTTTTGTCATTTTTATCAGCCAACAAATTTTGAACAAATTAGTTTCATGCTTCAGTTATTATTAGTTAGCAAGAGTGCTGTGGATACATTAGGAAACAAAAAAAAATTTTAGTTCTGGCATCTTAACTTTTTCCATAATGGCGGTCTAAAGTTAAGATTTTTGTTTTTAAAATAATTTTTTTTTGTGATTTTTATCTTGAAAACTAGTTAAAATATTAATAAAAATCAAATTGCCTGCTAATCTACATGTGGTGGATAAACATTTTTAAAAAAATCAGTTGATTAAAGAGCTGCATTTAAAAGTTATAGGTCTCCAAAATAAGTCAGATCGAGATTTTCGTAAAATTGATCTGTGATGCAAAGCATCTGTTACCTAAGATGGCCTTTTTTTTTTCATAAAAATTTTTATACGCATCAATTAAAGACTGTTAATTATTAAAAACCAAAAAAATTAATGGGCGCTTATTTATAACCCCAAAAGGTAGTCTCTAAAAGTCAGGTAGATTTTCCATAAAATTCTGAAATTGACATAATAAATAAATGCATTGAATTATATAATGTTATTTATTATGAAATATCAATTAAAAAATATCAATGTTTATAGCCTTATAATCCCTTTAGATAAAGAACTTTTAAATCCCAATAGATAAAGTCCCCTCCCCTCTGTCCCCTCCCCTCTTTATAATACAATATTTTTTTAATGAAAAACAAACAAAATGTTTTTAAGAAAATAAACAAAATTAACAAAATTTACAAAAAGTTAAATTTCTCAAGTAATAAAATAATCTCATTGATTTCTTTTAAGTCAATACTATAAAATCTTCCACTGTTTAACTGGACTTTAAGAGCACTTTGCATAAAATATGCATCAGAGGTACCCAACAAAGATAATCTCTGCATGGCCACGTGAACTTGTTACATAAAGACTTTTTCATGAATTTCATATTAGGATCTTGATGCTCTTCTGAAATACTAAGAATATTTCCTAAATACCATTGAGCATCGTAAACGCAGGCCACATATTCTCCTGGTGAGTTACTTGAAATTTTATTAATAAAAATTCTGCAAGTAGAAAAATCCACATTAGTGCAAATAATATCAAATGAGACTCTTCTTATTTTTATTGAGGTAAGTGACATTGGGATAAAACTGTGGTGGTTTCGTATCCCAGGTATTGTAGAACAAGAACGATATCTCTCTTCCAAATTGAAGTTTGTAGAATGTGTTTCTATTGAAACTTTGTCAACAAAAAAAAAAGATATTCCTTTGACGTGTTGAACACACACTAGCTGTACATTTTGCTTGGTGTGTCAATAGGATCGTTTAGTGATTGTAGACTGGCTCGTGCAACAAGACGTTTCACTGTTCCACCAACACCATCACAAGGGCTTTTACCATGCGATGTTGCAAAAAAGTGCCACTCTGCAGTCATGTCAAAATCGTGTTTATGGTAGCATAAGTTGATAAGATTTTTGTAATTTTTATATTGTGATGCAGCTCCATCACTAAAATAGATAATGTGTTCAAATGTTTGTAATTGTTTAAGTTTATCAATAACATTACCAATAAAGCAATGAACAGCATCTGTTCCATGTTTCAGATATAACACAATAACTTTGATCTGATATAACACAATAACTTTGACTATCAAGTTTTCCATCTTTTTTAAAATACGCAACAAAGGGGTGCACAGTTGCTTGGCTGTTATTCCAGTGAAAACCTTGCACTGCATCCTGTATTAGAAAACTATAGTTTTCTGCAAAGTCAAGAAGAACCAAAGCTTGATTTTCTTTTAAATTAACTCAACGTAGTCTAACAAAACCTTTTTAGCAGGACATTTATTGCAGCTATGCAGCATACAATCTCTATTTTCAATGCTACAAACCATTAATTTCAATAAGATTTTGTAATCAGCAATTCCAGGAATTTTCTGTACAAGGAGCTTTACATTTTGATGGTACTGGCAAACACAAACTGCATGCAGACCAGAAGCACCACCCACAGGAATGCACCACTTGGGCCTTAGCTCACAAAGTTTTGAAAATCCAACTTTAAGATAATTGTATTTCTTTTTAAACTCAATATGTAGCTCTTTCATATTGACTAGTAGAAGTCGCTTTTGGATATGTTGCTTTATACTATCTACTTTAACTGAAACAAACTCTTTTTTTCTTGGACAAACCCTTGAATATTCATCGCATTCATAGAAATGAACAACCTCTGTAATTACATCTTCGCTTAGTTTTCTACCCAATTTTGGAGAAGGTTTTGATAGTATTCCACTTTTTTTCCTTAATTTTCTGGCTTGTATTACAGATCTTTTTGAAGTCAAAAAAAACTTCTGAGTTTTCTCTATTGACCAACTGTCTGGAGTGAGTGTAAGAAGTGTGATTTTTTCAGAATTTGACAATGTTTTTTCAAATTTTGACTTAATTTGAGTCATAATATTGTCTAAATCTGTGTTTGTTTTTTTCAAACATTTTTTTGAGGGTGATTCAATTCCACCAAGTGCAGCTATTTCTAAACCTAGCACATTGGCAACAGCCTTTTGTGTATGAGCTCTTACGCCACCAATTTTACGCTTTCCATATGCAACTCTATCTTTTTTTGAAACA
The DNA here is from genome assembly GCF_022113875.1 of Hydra vulgaris. Taxonomy (NCBI): domain Eukaryota; kingdom Metazoa; phylum Cnidaria; class Hydrozoa; order Anthoathecata; family Hydridae; genus Hydra; species Hydra vulgaris. Next base: position 26,434,971 of record NC_061161.1, on the reverse strand, counting down.
AGTTTGAGAGGTGAGCATCCAAAACTTGAATTAAGATCTTCTTTTAATGTATGGTTGTCAACATAAATTTCTTTTTCTTGGACTTCATTTTCTTTTGTATTATGTTTGTAATTCAGAACTTTTCTGCAACTAGTGCAAATTTTATGACCAGGTATTAAACTGAAATTTTTGGCATATGAAAGACTGATAACTCTAAGAGAATCTAAAAAATAACGGAAATAATTATTAAATATTGTTTTTTTTATTTATTTAGTGTTATTAAGGTATTTTTATTAAATTAAGATATTAAATATTGAAACTTACTTTTCACTTTTTTTGCGTGCTTGTTCAACGGATTACAACAATACCTGCGATGTTCATTCTCATACCTCGACAAGTAAACTTTCTCGTGATAGCTACAAATAAAATCTATGGGATTTATTTTGCTTCTCAAAGAAATAAGCTCTTGGTTTAGTGTAGACAGTTCTTGGTAGCGTTTACTTTTTTTAGATAGATAGCACTGTTCATTTAATGCTTTACCAATACAGCAAGTAGAAAGCTCAGGCATATTACTTATTATTAATTAGTTCTAAAATACAACAATTTATTTGGTTTTATTAGTACTTTTTAGATTGACATACTACACCTTTTCAAGATGTAAATGAGAACATGAAAGTTGTAATTAAGAAGTCGTAATATGCAATTAAGAAACACAACATGTAATTGAGAAAACGTTATATGTAACTGAGAAACACAAAATGTAAATAAGAAGTCGTAACATGTAATTAAGAAACACAACATGTAATTGAGAAAACGTAAGATATAATTGAGAAATCATAATATGTAATTGAGAAATCGTAACTTGTAATTGAGAACACATAAATTAAAATAGCAAATTCACAGTCTAAGTTTGTAGTTTGTTACAAAAGGTCTTTTTGGACATGAATTTAAGTTATATTCTTAAATTTTGCTTTTGTATGCACAAGTAATAATAATGGAATTGAAAGATCGTTGTGTTATATGCCAATACACTATGACCCGAAAGTCTGTGATTAAGCTAAATCCGTGTCAACATTTATGTCACCAAATTTGTTTACGTCCAGTTCTGGATTCAAGTTGTCCGATTTGTCAGCATGAAATACACACAACTGAACAAGTTGAAAGGAAACGTTACGTTTTATCTTCTCCAAATGACAGGAGAAAAGTTGTTGAATGTGCGGAGCGATTTGAAGATTGGGTGAATCTCGCGCAAACGCTAGGTATCAAATATAAGACAGCATACAATTAGGTTCGCAGCGGAAATTCAAATTTCATCGGAAAAGGAGGTTTTAAACCGAAAAAGTTGACCGAAGATCAAATCGAAGAAACATTAACATGGATTGAAAGTGATTGTCAATTAACATTGGTGGCCATCAAAACAAAGATATTAAGACAATTTAACATAAACGTTAGCACAACAACAATAGCAAATTACCTCGAAGGCAGATTGTTCTCATTAAAAAAAGTGCACAAGGAGCCTTCTACAATGAACAGTTATGAAAACAAACAAAAAAGAGCTGAATATGTTAGAAACATCAACGAACATATCACAAATGGTCGTCAGATAGTTTGGTTGGATGAAACAAATTTTAACCTTTTTTGTAGAAAAACGCAAGGAGACAAGGAAAAAGAGCAATTATGAAAGTACCTGCTTCAAAAGGTTTAAACATACACTTGATCGCAGCTATTTCAACTACAAATGTCGTCATGATAGAAACTCGCAGAGGATCATTTAAAGCAGATTCCTGTAACGAGTGGATGTTGGCTATGTTTCACCAGTGGGTTACATCTGGGAATCGTTTGGAGGATTTGGTCGTCGTAACAGATAATGCTCCTTGTCACGCTCGTTTGCAAAGGGTGTTTGATAATTCACCAGCTCAGTTGTTACGTTTGGGACCTTACAGTCCAATGTTGAACCCGGTGGAAACGATCTGGTCCAAAATTAAAAGTAACGTTAAAAATGCAATTCGCATTCCACCTGTATTAGGTGACGGGATTGCGGAACAGCGCATGCAGTACTTAGAACGAATTGTAATTGAGGCGAAAAATACTATAATGGGAGGAGATTGTGCACGTGCGGTACAACACACAACCACGCACTATGCAACTATTTTAAATATGGAAGACGTACAAGTTGGTGCTTAAATGATCAATGAAGTGATTTTTAATTATATAATTTTTAATTATAATTTTTAATTGAATTATAAATTTTTCCCTAAAATGTTTTTAGTGTTTATTATGTTAAATTCATTTGCCCAAAAATTATAAATTTTTCCCTAAATTTTTCCCTAAAAAATTAAATTTACGCTACAAATCTTGCGTCATTTTTAAGTGCGTCATTTTATACGCTCCATTTTTTACGCGCCATTTTTTTTAAGCGCCATTTTACACTTACTCCTTTAAAGCGATATCTAAATTAAAATTTTCGTGTTCTCAATTACATCTTTCTATTTCTTAATTACAACTTACATTTTCTCAATTACATGTTACGATTCTTAATTACAATTTTCGTTTTCTAAATTACATCTTACGATTCTTAATTACAATTTTTGTTTTCTCAATTACATCTTGAAAAGGTGTAGTCGATAAGTTTTGTATGGTTTTATTCATGGTTTCGTAACGGAAACTTTAAATAATATAATATTCTATTTTTGTAATTGTAATTTAACCATTAATATTATAACTAGGGGTGCACCGATGCCTACTTTTGGCCGATGCCGATGCCGATAGGTACAGGCCGATGCCGATGCATCGGCCGGTGCATCGGCATCGGCCCTGAAACTGGATATATAATGGAAATATAAACCTGAATAGATAATAACTTATTATTAATAAGTTAGACTTAAACATTGTATTTATGTTTATAGCGTAACTCTATGTTTGCATATAATATAGAAACACAGAATCAAAAATAAAAATTCAAAAATTTCAAAACAATAGGCATCGGCCGATGGTTATCAAGGCCGATGCATCGACATCGATGCATCGGCTAAATGTTCGATGCATCGGCAGGCCGATGCCGATGCATCGGTGCACCCCTAATTCTAACACGTTACTTTGGTAAATGGTAGTAGTTAATTTCACGGAATCAAAACTATTTTTGACACGTGATATTCTTAGTGTTTTCAGGGGTTTTAAACACGCAGTAATTTTTAACGAGTTGTGCGGGCTGAGAAAAAACTCTGGGTATCAAATTTATAGTTCCATATCAGCTGGATAAGCTTTATAAGTTTGAAAAAAAATAAATGAAAAGTATTTCGTAAGAGCAAATCAATCAAATTCTTTAAGAAATTAAATAGATATGCTTTTCAATAGCATTTCGAGACCTAAAAAAAAAAAAAAAAAGCTAAAAAAGGTATGGTAAAATCATTAAACTCATTTATGTTTCAAGCAAAAAAACACATTTTTAATTCTGAGAAATAATAATAACTCCGATGAGTTTTTCCTATATAGTTTTACTTTTTATTCTTTAAAGGCCTTTAAAGAATAAAAAGTAAAACTATTTAAAAAAAACTTATCGGATTTATTATTATCTCTCTGATTACTGATTATTATCATTTACAGATCAGATTGCAGATTTCTATCCCTCAATTACTTCCTTAAGGAAATAATTGTACACTTATTCTTTTAGTTATGTATTGGTTTATATATTTTAAATCTCTGAGTGATTTAAATTGAAGTGATTTAGATTAAAAATTTTACATCTCTCTATTATCTGCACTTTTTTAGAACGTTTTGGCGATATTTATTTTTTTAGAGGCTTTATGAAAAGATTGAGGTGGTATTGCATCACCCATATCTTTTTGAGTCTTAGTCTGTTTTTTAAATTGTCTTATTTATTTATTTATTTTTTACGTAAAAGTCTTATGTAACATATTTTTATTAAACAGCAAAATATATACTACAAAAAAAAAAAAAAGAAAAAAAAAAAGAAAAAAAAAAGATAAGTTGTAAATACCAATAAGAGTCTTTGTGGGGCATACACTAACTAAAATCCAAATTAGAATTTGAATTTTATAAAGGTATGTTGGGTGTTTAATTTTCAAAATAATTTAGCTATGAGAATTTATAGAGTTGAGAGAGGGTTATAGCCACAAAATAAGTAGTCTCCTCCTCTGTAGTAGCCTTCTCGGCCATGAGGAGGTCAATTAAAATAAAATAAAAAAAACATAAGTTTTTGAAGAGCTGTACATTTCAAGACCGTTGAACATCCGCTCCACTTATTGTTATGCATCATAATTAAATATGCTTTTTTATGCTGTTATAAACTTCCAAATAACTAAAAAAAGTGCAACGGAGCAAACTAGGATCAGTTTATACTTTTTACCTAAAGAAGGAAGATTTCTTTTAAAAAGCGATTTTTGATTGGTTTCCTTGATGATTGCGTTAAAAACAACGAAAAACAACATTTTCAAGTTTTATAATTTACGGCAATCGATTGTAAACATAACTTGTTAAAACATCGGCGAGTGAAAGCTATTTGAACCTTTAAAATTAAATATATAATAATACATTTCAGTTGCAAAACTGCTCTATTTAATTTAATGGATCTAAAAGAAATTCCAATTCACTGTTTTATTTTAGACCATCTCAAGGTGACAGGTTATAAAGACACTTTTAACTTATACAAAAAAGAACTTGAAGATAAAGGGATTTTTTTTGATGAGAACGATTTAATTATACCAAAAATAGACGTAGAAGGTAACGAAGAGGTTGATTTAATTCTTTTAAAAGCTTTTGATAATGGAAATTTCAAGCTATTTTGGAACCTATGGGAAAATAATGTTGCAAATAAGTTTAACAATAATGAAAATGACAAATGCCAAAAGCTTGAGTTTTCTATTCATTTATATTTTGCAGTTTATAGCATGATCTACGATAGTAAAGAAAAAAATATTTCAGTTGAATTGTCCATGTCGGATTTTAAACAATATCTTGAAAATAAAGGAGCTTTATTAAGCCAAACAACAGAATTTATATCATTTTATGCATTGCCATTTGTACCAAATCCCAAAAATCATCCCGCATTCAAAGTTTTGTTTGAAAAAAGTTGGAGAGATAATTTGAAATCTGACTTAGAATCTTTTTTAAAGTTTATATTTGATGTCAAAACCAAAACCTACCTAAGTTTCATGTTTACAAAAGCGGTTACTGATGTAAAGAATGAAAAAAAAGATACAAGTGAAATTCTAGATGTATTGAGACATGAAGCTAAAGAACACGAGCTTAGAGCAAAAAGTTGTTTGGTAAAGTTGAATAAACTAAAAGAAGAATACTGCTGTTTAATAGGTATCTCTGCTGAGTTAGTTGATTCATTAGAACAGTGTATTCGCGGTAAGATGATAACACCTGAGTACTTGGTAAATATATGTGGACGTTTATTTAAGAAGAGTGAAGAAATAGACATCACTAAACCTGGTCATACTGGAGATTTAATTAGAAGTTCATTTTCTAATGATTATTTAATTAATACTAATCTTTATGATGATAGTTGCTTTCCTCTAGACTATGTAAAAATAAAGTCAGATTTAGAGTCGCAAATGTCAGATCGGAAAAAATGTTTTGTTTTACAGGCTCTTATTTGGCGTTTAACGCGAGTTAAGTCAGCTGAAGTACGTGAGCAATCTATATCAGCATTTATATCAGCTGATATATTTGGTTGTTCAAAAAGATCATCTATTGAACCATTTATTAAAGTGATATTTTCTTCTTCTGATCCAATTGTTGTTGAGTATTTAGCACGCTACATCAACACGGTGGCATCTTTTGCTGTTGGTCGACTTCACATGTCTCAATCATCATTATTTATAAATGAACTGATTGTATTGATACTTAAGACAGAGAGAAATACACTAATAAGTGAAAACCTGCTTGGTGCATTACAAAAACTTAGCTTAAAGCGCAATGTTCAAGATTTATTAATTAATTCATCTATGATTGAATGGCTATTATCAGGATTAGAAGAACCAGATATGTTTTCAGATTATGCCCTTGAGTACGCAGTTGCACTTTTAATGAATTTATGCCTAAGAACCATTGGTAAAAAAAGATGTGTTAGTAATGCTAAAAATCATTTAAAATTATTAGTTAGTTTACTGTCATACGAAAATGTAGAAATTAAGCCTTATGTTAATGGAACATTGTACAGTATATTAGCTGTTCCCTCTATACGTAAAACAGCTCAAAAGATTGGTATTGAAGACCAACTTAAGTTATATAAACATAATCAGCAAGATGAAAGACAAATTGATTTTATTATTAAGCAAATTAATGTCATGGATGATATCAATTTTAATGACGATGATTTAGAGTCTGATGGTGAAGATGATGATGATGAAGAAGGTGATGCAATTGAAGCTGAAATGGATAAAGAAGAAACTTTAATTGCAAAAAAAGATGAGCTGAATGGTGAGGCTCTTTTATCCTCTAAATATCTGATTAAAATGAAAAATCCACATTTAGTTTTAAAGAAATCAAACGAAAAAGATCAACCTTTGACAAGACCAATAACTCCAGCTGCTAAAAAGCCAAATAGAAAAAAGAAAATTGAAAATCCTGAAAGCTCGTCAAACGATAGCTATAGGCGTAAGCTTCAAGATGAACAATCTCAACTAGAGGTTTTGAAACCACAAGCTAAAACAGAAAGGCCTCGTACCCAGTCTGGAAAAAAAGTTTATAGCGACCAAAATGAACAGATAAAAGAACAACAGAAAAGTAAGCCTTTATCAAAAAATTATAAAGAAGCTTTTGCATCACGACCAAAAGTTCCAAGGACTCCTGAATTTAATAGTAGTAATTCAACAACACCACCTCTTACTCAATCAATATCACCAACAAGACAGTTATCTGGAAAAAATTACTCAAACATATAGTGGCAAAATATATAAGTTGTGTAACTTAAAATATAAAATTAATTAAATAATATATATAAATATATATGCAAATAGCAATTTTATTAAAAAATAAAAATTATAATTTAAATTCTTTTTTTTTATTTATGATTTTTATGATTTGTAGAAATAATAAAATAAAAAATAGTTTATAATTTTTTTCTTTTTATTTCATTGTGAATATTTTTTGAAGCATTAATATATATATAAAAAATTAACAAACAAAAATTATTTTTAAAAAATTGTTAGTAACGTCCACCACATTATTTTTATCATCATTTAGTTTAAATTTTTTTAGTTCATATTAATTTAAAAATAGTTGCCGTTTTGTTCAGCAATTTTGTTAGATTGTTTTAGTACTGAATTTAAGACTTTTATTGCATTAATGTTCGTATATAAAATATGTTTTAGTATTTCATAATAGATTAATAAAGTATATTAATATTTTTTAATTTACTGTATTTGCTTAGCTAAGTATTCTTATCTTCGCATATTAAATGCAGCAATTTATATCAGGAATGTTTGTGTTGTGTTTTAGATGTATCATTCAAATTTTTTGTCATTTTCTTTTTATTAATTTTCTATAATTTGTTATATAAATTAAAACTGTTACACTAACCTTTTGTTGTAATTGTATTGATAGCTTCTAGTTGGATATAATTATAAAACTGTTAAATTAACCTTTTGTTGTATTTGCACTAATAGCTTCTAGTTAAATATATTTATAAATATGATAAACATTAAAGGAATTCTAGGTTGTGTTAAATAAAATATTTGTGTAAAATATTAAACCTTTTGGTGATTTTTTATACAAGTAACACATTTTGCTTAAGTAATTGTAAAAATTAACTTGGGCTCCTTAACTTGCAAAGACATTCTTCATAAAATTGTTGGGTATACATACATATTAAAAAAAAAAAAAAAATTTAGAGGCGAAATAATAAATGTTTCTAAAAGAATATTTTTTGAATGGAATGTGGAAAGAAATTTAACCTATATTTTTTATTCAGTGAAATATTAAAAAAAAAAATGTTATAATAGAAAAAATGTTTTTTTGATCATACTTAGGTAATTAAAATAATAAAAATGTTTTATTATTAACGATTTCGAATGATTATGACTTATTGCTTAAGATTTGTATTTCAAGATGTTTAAAAAAATTATTTGGATTAGTTCAAACATTTTCCCATATAATTAAAAGACATATACAATCATATAAGATGTTTTCAGCATTGCGACGCTTTAGTCGCAAGCCAGAAGAAAAGGTTTTCCCAAGTGGAATTGCTCCTGTAGATCAACAAATGCAAAAGAAGTATGCCAAAGGTGTTCAATATAATAGTATGTCATGATATTTTTTTTCTAAAAAAGTTATATTTTTTTTCTAAAAAAAGTTTATTTAGATTATTTAAATATAAAATGATATAAGTATAAAAAAGTATTTTACATTTTTTTAATACTGATCATTCAGTATTAAAAATCTTCAGCTATTAACTTGATTTCTATTAAATAATATTGCTCTCTACTTTTTTAGTGAAAATTATTATCAAAGGTGATCGTAATACTGGTAAATCGGCTCTTTTACATCGTCTAACTGGTTGTGAATTCAAAGAAGAATATATACCTACACATGAGATACAGGTATTTTTTTATATATTTTTAGTTTTTCTAACATTTAGTGTTTGTTTATTTTTAATTGTTAGAAAAAATCTTAATAAACTTGCTTCAAAACCTGTAATTAATAAAATCAATTCATAATAAAGTCTAAAAAACTTGTATAACCGTGAAACTATAGAAACTCTCTTTAATGAGGCAAACTAGTAGTATGTTTGAATTCTGTAGGAAGCTGATTCCATCAGCTGTATAATATTGGAGTACTAATAGTGTCATTTTGTGAATAAATGGTGTCCCTTTTAGTACTTTTAATGTGCATTTTAGAGGCCATACAAGATGCTCTGAGTTTTGACTTAATTAGCAAGACTGATGCAACTGTATACCTCAATTCTTGGGGTGCCTTGTTTTTTACAGGACTAATTTGGTCTCGCGAAGTTCTCTTTATTTTAAATTATGACCAAAATACCAAAAAATGTTAAACATAAATAACCTGGTGATTGTTTAACTGTTTCAATATATCTTTTACAAATATTTGTGGTCTTGGAAGTAACTTTCCATCAGTTGAATCTTCAAAATTCAACAGAGAGATACTTGTTCTTTGTATGACTAATTTGAATTTGGCTGTTTCTACTTTGGATCTCAGAACTGATGGCTATTATCTTTTGATTTGCTAGGATTCCAATATACTTATGCATTAATTCACCTATTTGTTGAGAAATCAGATTTGAGTTCACTAGTTTTTCTTTTATTCTCTGTCCATTTTTGTATTATCTGTCCATTCTTCTGCTTAACACCTCTTCATCAATTATCTCTTTGAACATTCAAATTTATGTATGTTTCCATGTATGTTCACAAAATTAAGTTTTAACATGCTAAAAGAATTAACTTCTTTACACTAACAGCATGACTGCTAGATCAGGGAAATCAGAGAAAACAGAGAAAAACTAGGGAATTCAGAAATCTGCCAAAAAAAGTCAAAATCAAAGAGAAATCAGGGAAAAAGGCCCTTTGTTAAACTTTCACAACTGAAGTAAGTTATACATTGTACATGTAGTTTAAAAATTTACTTGGCAGATAGTTTTATGAACTTCTTTTCATAAAACTATCTACTATTGTAATAATGTTTATATTTTTTCAATTGAAGAGCATTTTTCAAAAAAAATTTAAATCTAATTTTTCTGAAGTTGAGTTTAAGTAACTTTTAATTAAATCAGGGAAAGCAGGTAGTGTATTAGGGAAATATCAGAGAAAATAAAGAGAAATCCTTTAAATATTAGTAGACAATCTGATTAATCTTTTATTAATTAATTACTAATTAATCAAATGCTTTTATATTTGCAAAATGCTTTTAAACAAAGCGACAATTTACTTTGATTTACTGTTAATTAAAAAAAGTTGAATTTTATTAAAATTATATAAAGTTTAATAAATTTCTGTTACTACTTCTTAAAAAGTACCTTAACTATATTAAGAAAGCAATGATTGATTGTTTATAAAAAGAAAATCAAAAAAATTTTTTTTTTATTATATATAGAAAGTTTTATTAAAATTTGTATAAAGTTTAGTTAATTATATAAATATAGAATAATTTTTTATTATTTAAAAAGTATTTATTCTTTATGATAAATGTAAATCTTTTAAAACAATTTGTATGCTTGATTTTATAAAAATAATACTTTCAACAACAATTGCGTTTTTAATGAAATTTCATTATTATTAGAGTTAATAAACATACAGTAACTTACAGGTGACTGAATACAAACATACATAATAAGTTACTAGTGGATGCACACCTCACCAGAGGTTGGAACAAAACTAAAACATACATTTATATAAAGTGATCTATGTGTGAACTAGCTAGAGGTTCATATAGAACACAATCAAATATATAAAGTGACTTATGGATGAACCGTAATAAACACAGAATATATATATATATATATATATATATATATATATATATATATATATATATATATATATATATATATTGACACCATTGGTGGTGTCAATTTATACCACTGACATTGGTATTGTTAAGCAGTTCCGCTTCCTCTTGATAAATTATTTTTACTTTTTTAGTTTAACCATAAAAGTTTGCTTTCAAATAACTTGATATAAATAAATTTGCTTTTAGTTTGTAAAATACATAATAAAAGTATAATTCACTTAGAATGTAATATGCCCCTTATATAATATATTATAGTATAATAAATTGACGGACTTGAGTAAAATATAGTTATTAAATCTATACTTAGTCTGCAGTTTGAATACTGATCATTATAGACCACTGATTCAGGGATCAATGTCCATAATTCTTTTAAACCTTTTAAAGAGACTGCCTAAAGAAAAGATTGTTATGATATAATTTAATTATTTCTTTTGTTCATCTTACTAAGAAAAGTTTTTTCAAATATTTTAAACTTTGCAAACTACGTCAAGCATGAAATGGTTATAAAAAATATTGCTTTTTAATAAAAATACCTTAACTTGCGTTAGTTTAACTTATAACTTAATTAGCTTTATTAGAATCTTGTTGGAGTAAAGCATAAATACATAGATAAATGAAATTATATTCATACTCTTTGATAAATTTAGGTTTGTTTCCTCATTACACAATCTTTATATAAAAAAGTGTTGCCTAATTTGATTAAAAAGTTATAAATGAGCAAAGTTTAGATATCATTAATTTTAAGCATAATTAATTTTCTTTTAGTTGCAATGCAATGATCTCCATAAATCTTTTATCTTGTAATTCTTCTTTGAACTCACCCTGTTGTAGAGAAACTTTGTATTATCCTAAAGGTGGCTGGGATACTTTTGTGATAATCCTTGGGCTGATGTCTTTTATCTCTCCATCTCTATAAATGTGCTACCTATATAACTTCCTGAATCAAGGCAGGTATGGAAGCTTTAATTCCTTATTGTTGTTTTCAAGTCAAGCCACTTTCTATTCAGTAGTTTTTACCTTCTTGTACAGCTGCTATATTCAATTGTAATCATTTTTTTCATCTTTTTTACAAGAACATCTCTTAAGAACAAACATTTTTTTATTATCGCAAGAAATCAATGTAAAAAGGTGCAATTTGATGTTAAGCTCCATTATTCTTAGTTGACTAACTTATTTCATCTCAAATTTTTTTTTATTCTGATTCACTCCCAACAAGGCTGCAAGCAACCACTATTAAGTTAGTAGTTAATAAAAAAAACATATATATATAGTTATAGAGCAAAGAAGACAGAAAGTTGACAGAAGACTTAAAAAGTTGAAGGTTGTATGAGTCAGGAAAACATGAAGATGGGAGATAGTTTTATAGTTTATGGATTTGATCTTATTGCCTTTACCAAGGATAAGGCAGAACTGTTTGAAAAGAAGTTTTCCTTTAATTAGTAAAAAGGGGATGTCTGATGCTAAACTCAATTATTCTCAATTTACTAAATCAGTTATTTTATCCCAGAAGGTTGTTTTTTTTTTATGTTAATTAACCTCCCCAAGACAGAGAAGACTACTATAGTCAAGAAGGCTATTTTTATTGTGGTTACAACCCTCTATCAACACTTTAACTCCGAAACATGAACCTTGGTGAACTAGGCCACATCGTGGAGAAACAAGTTGAGTGCGGTACCAGGGGCGTGGTAGAGATTAAACTCAGAACTTCATGCTTATGAGGCAAGCGCTCTACCAATACAATACTATCGTAGTTAGGTTTCAGAGTATTTTGGAAAATTTTCTACAGTGCCATTAACAAAGCTAAGTTGAAACTTCCAACTCTAATTTATGAGACTGATCTAATTACCTGTCCTAAAGATAAGGCAGAACTAAGAACAAAGAACCTTTTCTCTAATTTGAATCTAATGGCTGTACTCTTCCTGCTTTTTCAGTTAAACAGGTTAACCCTATCGATAGGCATCCAAATTATTCTGGTTTTGATTGCTTAAGTCATTTTTTTTAAATGAGCTTTTAGCAATTAAGCTTTTATGGGTTTTGGTCCAAATAACATTCCTCTCATAGTTTTACAAAAGATTTCTCCAAAACTTTAATTCTCCCTAAACTATTTAATAACTGCTTGACTGAATCTTATTTTTGTGCCTTCTGGAAAATAGCATCTATGGTTCCAGTTGTCAATAACTCTAGAGAACACTCTGACTCTCCTTACTATTGTCCGATTTCAAATTAGTCTTATCTCTATTATTAGGTCATTGAGTCTTTAATCAATAAATTTTGAACATCTTAAGTTTAATCTCTGACAATCAAACATCTCATCTTAAGTTTAATAGCTTACTCTCTGACAATCAATTTGAATTTAGATCATCTTGTTTTATGTTGACTTGCTAACTGCTCTAACTAAAAGACTATCATGTATTAGATTATGTAGTTAGACCTGCTATATCTTTCAAGCTTGAGCTATTCTCCCATCATAACGTTGCGCCTCTTTTTCTTTTCTACAAATACTATCATGGCCCCTGCTCAAATGAGTTATAATATCTAGCTCTATCAACCAAAACTTATTCTTGCTTGACTTGTCATTCAGCAAAGTTACTTTTATTATATCTGTCTTTTCATGCTCTAAAATTTTTGTTTATCTTTTTTTCCTCGCACTTTAATGCTTTGGAATTCCTTTCCATCTTCATATTTTCCTGACTTAAGCAACCTCCAACTTTTCAAATATTCTGTTTCTTTGCTCTTATACACTATTCTTTGTTTTCCAGTAACTTCCAACTTAATATTGGTTGCTTGCAGCTTTGTTGGGAGGGAATTAGTTTTAAAAAATTAACATTAAGTGGGTACCAGAAGAGTATTTTGAAAAATTGTTGCTTTTGAAATGACTCTAGTATATATAGAGGTATACACACAGTAGAGTACAAAAATAACAGGATAAAAGCATAAATAGACATGTGTATATAGACATCCTCAGAGTTAAGAAAAATTCAGCATTAAATTGCTTGTCTTTTACTGTTTTGATTGGCATCAAATTGATGCAACTTTTTTCAAACGTAAAAATTAAAACTCAAAAGGAAAGAACAAAATACAAAGTCTTTATATTGTTTTGTTAAAAATGAGGCAACAATAATCATTTTTTTGTCAGAAAACAAATGGTAATATTTTCAATGGTTTGTTCTGCATTGGATGTAGTTATGTTTTTCAGCATTGGAAAATGCTTGTTGATTTTTGATACAAATGAAGAAGAATTTATTTTATTTTTAATTAAAGTTATTTCTACTTCTGTTTTTATAATGTTATAAAAAACTTTATGTTTATAAAGTTTTTTATATTACTTTATAGGTTGCTAATGTTTTTATTTTCAATTAAAGTTATTTCTGCGTCTGTTTTTATAATGTTATAAAAAACTTTATGTTTATAAAGTTTTTTATATTACTTTATAGGTTGCTAATGTGAACTGGAACTATCGAGGTAATTACTTTATAGGTTGTTAATGTCACAATAAACTTGAGAGGTAAAAAAAAGTTGGTATTATTTTATAGGCAAGTAAATTTTGAAGAAGTTTGTTAATCTTCTTTTTGAATTTACCTTTAAATAATGTTTTTTTATGTTCCACCATTTTATCAAAAACAAAAAGGAAACGCTCAGCAAGAAACAAAGAGGAATTGCTAAGGACATTATATTATAATTATATCGAAGATAGGTATTTAATGTGCGGCTATAATGTTTTTTAAAACATTATTGTTGCATTTCTTTTACTTTTAAATTTAAAATCTGAATGTACCAAAAATAATTCAAACCTTATTCAAAATGAGTTTCAAAATTACATCATCTTTTAATTCAAAATGCTAACATATCATTTTTTTTAAACAAATTAGTAGCATTTTGAATCACCTGAATGGGTACATGAATCAACGTTGAACCTTTTGTTCTTCATTAGTAAAATAAATTTTTATTTAAAATTTATCAAACAATATTAACATAATAAAAAACACTAGCATTTTGTACCTGGGTCCAAAAAATACGGGTCTTGTTAAATCTACAACATCTTGGTAATTCTACACCGACTATTTGTATACCTTACTTTAATATTTTTTAGCAGTAGAAAAACTATACATATTGTCTACTTTTAAAAGTTATGAATAAAAAAATAATTTAAAACAACTTTAAAAAATTTTAAAAGCTTCGATAATTGTTGCGCAAACCGCTATTTAGTGGTAGAAAATAAAAATTTATCAAATCTTTGCTTTAAATTAACTATTATTGTTCAATACTTTATAACTCCTTATTGTAAAATTGTAAACTTCTTTAAAAAAACAGGTACAGACTTATAAATTTTTTTCTTTATTAAGTTTCTATTAAGTTTTATTAAATTTTTCTCTAGACCATCTACAGCTTATAAAGTACCCTGCCTCGTTATTTAATTTTGAAGAAAATAAAAGTTTGAATGTTAAATTTTTTTTCCCATAAAAAAAGTTGTCTCTTAAATGTGTTTTGAACGTATAGACTTAGCTAAATCTTTCACTTCATAAGTGAGAAGTTCTGAATTCGATCCCCACCATGTCCCTGGTAGTACTGCCCTCAGCTTGTTTCTTTGCGCAGCGGCCTTGTTTGTAAAGGTTCATGTTTCGGAGCTATAGAGTTAAGAGAGGGTTGTAACTAGTGATGTACCAATATCACTTTTTTGGGCAATACCGATGCAGATGAATTAGAAAAGGCCAATACCGATGTCGATACTGATGAATTTAATAATTATTAAACATTTAAAAATATAAAACCATACAACTTTAAATTGTCTCTTTCATTGCTCTATAACTCTACTCTTTTTTTCTAGCAGCTCCCAACTTGATAGTGGTTGCTTGAAGCCTTATTGGGAGTAAAAAAGGAATTAAAAAAATATAGATAAAAATGCTTAAATAGGTTACTTTTGCCTGTAAACAAAATAAAAATAAAAATTTATCCAAAATATTCTAAGTAATGCACAAAGATTAGTTTATTTATTATTTAATTATTATAATAATGCAGGATAAAAATATTAAAATGCCATCAGTTGGAAAATTGGTAAAAAAGACCGATGCTGATACCGATTCGGATTGTGCAAAAAATGGCCGATTAAGCCGATGCTGAAGCCGATTAATCGGTACATCACTAGTTGTAATTACAATTAAAGCAGCCTCCTTGACTCCAATTAAAGCAGCGTCCTCCTGAAGTGGCCTTCTCTGCCTTATGGAAGTGAATTAACATAAAAAAAATTACCTAAGCAGATTAATAACTTAAGTATCTCTATCGTGATGTATGCACAAAAAATTTCTACTGCTTTTTTGATGTTTATTGCAATTTTAAGCTTTTTAAAAACTCTCCCTTTTGTTTGTTATAGTATACTATATTTTCACATATATCAACAATAGAACTTTAAAAATGTTTTAATTTGTAATTTGTAATAGTATGCAAGCAGGGTTGGCAAAAAAACCCAAAAAAACCCAATAAAACCCAAAAAAACACAAAATATATATATTTTTTTAAAATGTCCTATTTTACAACTGATAACTCTGATTTTAACACTTATAAATGCTTTATTATCAGCAAGTACAACCTTTATACTGTAATTACTCTTGTAAACACTGTATTTATATACATAATGGTATTTAGAATATACCCAAAACCGATCAATCTGTTTTTGTAGCAAGTTGCTTATTTATTATTTTTTTAAAACATTTAGCAAGTTATTATAAATGTTATTGAAATATGTATTAAAACATTAAATTAGTTGAATACTTATAAAGGAAATAAAAATAATTATATCAACTAAATTTCAAGACATTACTAGTTATTTAGTATCTTTATTCTCCTCTCGAATGTCTATATTCCTTTATATTGGTATTTGATCTTTTATTTTTTAAAGCTTATGTTGTAAACTGCAAATTTCAGTACAAAGCCACAAGCAAAATAATATATATAAAAATTATTGAACTTTATTTACAGTTTAGAAATGGAGAGTTGTCAGGCAAAAAAAAAAAAATGCTTCAGTTTACTAGATTTGTTCTTAAGTGCATACAACTTTAAAACTTAAAAACACACACAATAGAGCTATATAATGTGTTACCTTGATTCAGTTTGCAATTTGCATTGCAAAACTGAGCCGGTAAAACATCTTCAAGGAAAAAAAAAAAAACTTGGTGGCGAAGACACTGTAATGGTTCTTAACAAATTTATTTTTATGGAGTCCCTTTTTGCACTATAGGTAAAATGTACTAGTAGACAAGTAGTAAAACATTTGGCTTGCAACCAGAAGGTTGGGGTTCAAATTACCTCTGCTGAAATTACTGTGCTCAATCTATTTCTCCGCACAGCGCCTTTGTTTAAAAATTTTAGTTGTTAATGTTGTTTGTTAGTAAAAATGGTAATGTTAAGGATTGAGACAAAATATTTTTAAAAAATGAGTTGCTCCCTTGACTGAAGTGGTCATTGGAGCAATAGGGAGGTGAAATTATGAAGTTAAAAAAAAAATTTTTGTACTCATACAATTATAAAAATTTGGTATTTTGATTGGTTTTTAAAAAAACCCAAAAAAACCCAACAAAACCCAAAAAAACCCATTTATGTTGGGTTTTTTTAAAAAACCCTGGGTTTTTTCCAACCCTGTATGCAAGTGACAGGATTTTTACAATCATGTTGTACTTTGGAAGCACAGCAAGCTAAACACTTTAGCCACTAAGACACACTAATCTGCCAATTTTTAACACTATTTAAAAAACAAAAGACAGAATAACTTTGTAAAATGGCAAAAATCAAAATTAAGTAGATTTTGTTGGAATTTGTAAATAAAAGTAAAAATTTATAAAAGTAAAAATATCTACCGAACTTCAAAATTGTTTCATTTTTTATTTTAAAAAATTGAAAAAAATACAAAAAAAATGCAGAAAAGCAAGGATTTGAACCACAACATTTCACTTCATAATGCTGTGATCTAACCACTTCAGCCACTAAGGCGTATTCTTCAATGAAAGTTTTAAAACTATTTAATAAACAAATGACTTTTAAAACAGCAAATAAATGCTATAAATCAAAATTAAGGAGATGTCGCAATTCAATTTAAGGTAAAATTAAAACTGTAAAACTTGATATATGTTTTAACATTACATAATTTAAAGTTTACATAAGTTATATATTTTCATACACTTTTGTTCACATTTTCTGATACAAAATGTGGTTTCACTCTTTCTTGCCATTAACTCATGTGTATTAGTTGCTGTGACTTCCGTGTCAAACACTCACCAATGAGAAACGGCAGCACCAGCATTAAATTCAGTACTAAAATATTATAGAATTATGCGCGTGGAAATTTTTTTTCAAATAGAACTTCTAGTAAATTAAATTACTTTAAAAACACAACATTCTTTCACAACAATCATCATAAACATTCTTTCACAACAACCATCATAAACATTCTTTCAAAACAATCATCATAAACATTCTTTCACAACAATCATCATGAACATTCTTTCACAACAATCATCATAAACATTCTTTCACAACAATCATCATAAACATTCTTTCACAACAATCATCATAAACATTCTTTCACAACAATCATCATAAACATTCTTTGAACTAATTTCAATTTGATCTAATTTAAAATCAAAAATAACAAAAAAATTATTCTTTTTATAAAAAGTTTCTTTCAGTTTTGGCTTTTAAATTTTTAAAAACTCCGCTAATTCCTAATCCTCAATTTTACTTTTTTTAAAAACTCCATTATTTCCTAATCCTCAATTTTACTTTTTTTTATTTATAGTTTATTTTGAATTAAACAATCAATCATATGTCATTTTTTTTCTTTAGTTATTTCACCTGAGAAAAAGTACCCCAAAATTAAATAATACTAGACTACTGATTATCATAGCAGACAACTCAAGTAAGACATATAGCAATATTTCAGTCACCTTTAGGGTGACCAGGAAAAAACCTGAGGTTCTAAGTGTACTAAGTGATAAACTATTTGATAAAACACTCTAAAAAACATTGTCTTAAAACAACACAAGCTTTTGTGTTTTGAAACACAAAACTTTTGTCATATATGCACAACACAAGATGGTTTTAATTCTACATAATGCCTTGTGTTAAACAAACTACAAACTTTGTGTAGGAGTCCACGAAGCTTGTTGTTTGTTGTACACAATCTTGTGTATGCTTGTTGTTTAATTATACATAATCTTGTGTTTAATTATAAAGCATTTTTTTTGTTTATAAAGCAAACTAAAATCTTTAAATGATGGATCAAAGATTGTTGCAAAAACTTCTATAAAATATCTGTTTAATAAAGTTGGTAAATTTATGTATAATTAATAATAATGTTTAAAGGAATTAATTTTTTATAAGCTTCATTATGCTTCATTAAATGAATTAATAAAAATCTTCATTCTAATTACGAACTTTCCCTAATTAGAATGAAGATTTTTATTTAAAAGTAGGTATGCAGGTATAAAGAGAGAGTACAAGTGGAGAAGGGGTCTTAACTTAGTGATTTTACTGTGTACATACATATGGATGCCCCCTTAACGCAATTAACATTTAAATAAAAAATTAAATGTTGAAATTCACAGCTAACTTTTTTTTTCTTTGACTAGAATTTTGTTTGGATTTCATTGACCTCATGTTGTTCTTACAATTGCTAGAACAATTGACCACACTAGTTAATACAATTGATCACACTAGTTAATACCAGGGGTGTGCAGTCGTAAAAAAAAAAGTAACAACTCCGACTCCAGTTGTTGAAATTTTTTGAGTACAACTCCGACTCCAGTTGTTGAAATTTTTTGAGCACAACTCCGACTCCAACTGCAAAGCAAAGTTTTTAAAAAAACTCTTTGAATTCCTTAAAGAATATTATGTGATAATTTAAAAATTTCTTTTTTAACAAGTTTATGAAACATTCTTTGAGGTTTAGTATGAACATAAGGTTAATTGAATTTTTTGTACATGTACGTGCAATACCGAGAAGTTTTACTATTGGAGTCGGAGTCGCGATTTTGTTTCGTGACTCCGACTTCAACCCTGCTAAAAAAGTTGCAACCTTAACTCCGACTCCACAGCCTTGGTTAATACAATTGATAACACTAGCTAATACAATTGACCACACTATTTAATACAATTGACTAATCACTAGTTAATAAAAATAGTGATTAGTTACATAGCTATTTTTATGAGAGAAATCACTAAATAAAATTTTACATCATTTTTAGTGGTATCACAATTATACTGTTTTTTAGTAAAGTATTCTTACTCGTAAAGGTTCTGGTTTAGAAGTCATGCAGTTACTATCTCTAATAAAAAAATTCTAAAAGTAGCTTATAGTTGTATTTGTATTTGAAAAATCAACATTTGATTAATCATTTTTATTCTTTTTTTAGGTGCAGAGGATATAGTAAAAGTAGAAGTGTGGGATATTGTCGATAAAAGTAGGTACCATATTTGTTGATATATAAAAGTAGGTACCATATTTGTTGATATAAGTAGTTTCATTAAATTTGTCATAGAAATATCCTTTATAGCTATTTACATTTTATTACCTTTATAGATATTTACTTATTTTTGTTTACTTATTTTATTTTGAACAAAAAGAATTTTATATCAATAACTAATATGTCAATGCAACATGTATGCAACTGTACTAGTGTTAAATATGTCATCGCAAACATGTATGCAACTGTACTAGTGTTAAATATGTCAATGCAAACACGTATGCAACTGTACTAGTGTTAAATATGTCAACGCAAACTTGTATGCAACTGTACTAGTGTTAAATATGTCAATGCAAACACGTATGCAACTGTACTAGTGTTAAATATGTCAACGCAAACTTGTATGCAACTGTACTAGTGTTAAATAGTACTTATAAACATTTTGAATTTTATAAGTTTTTAGTATTTTCATTATTAATAATAAATATTTTCCTTTATTTAAAATATGTTTAACTATAACTTAAAACTTGAGGACTTAAATTAATCAAATGGTTAAAAAACAGTAATACTGAAAGTTAAATTCTTTATTTTTATTCTTCTTGCGAAATCTTGATTCGATTCCTAATAAAATCTTTGAAGTTTCAAAATAATTAATATTGTTAACAAACTGCAGTTAGAGGTCTTCAAATAACTTAAAATTAATATTGTTAACAAACTGCAGGTAGAGGTCATCAAATAACTTGATTGCACTCTATTCTTGATCACGCATATAATATTTAGTTGCTACAACTTGGTCACAACTTTATAGATAATTTGAGAATGCCCAAAAAAAAAAAAAGGGGCAAAAAAAGCTAAGCTTAACTGGCCTTAGACAATTATAAAAAGAAATTGTTTTAAAAAAGAAAAGACGTGCCTTTGCATGAGAAAAACTAGTTGAACAAAAAAATAAAAAAGTCAAGAGAAGAAATAAATTATTTTATATTTTAAAAAGCTGGAAGCATAATAAATATTTTACAACATATGAACATACATCAATCATACTATCAATCATATTATTTTCTCTATATTCTATATTTCTTTATTATTCAGAAACATCACTAAAAAAATTATCACACATTTTATTCTTTATTTATGATATACCCGTCTGATTTCAATTTATATGTCTGATTTATATTTATATCTATAATGTTCTTGCATTTATTTAAAAATTTTGCTCTTTTATTTTCTCAACAAATAATAAAATCTCAAATAAACGTAACAATAAACCTAATATTAATAAAGTAATAATAGTAAGTAACAACTTACTATTAATGATAACTTGTTTTAATAACTTGTTTTTCCGCGGAGGGGCCTTTTTGTCAAGGTTTGTGTGTTGTAGTTATAGAGTTGAGAGAGGGTTATAACTACAATTGAGTAGTCTCCTTGTCTGTAGTGGTCTTTTCAGCCTTGGAGAGATAGTTTTTTATAAAAAATCAAAAATAAGAAAAGAAACGTTCTTCAATTGATCAAAAAGTATAATACAGCTTCTTTTATTTATGTTTTATTTCAACAAGATTGTAATCAAGTTTTTAATAAATAAAAAAATAATATATTTTTTAATAACCAATTCATGCTACGCAAAGTTTAAAATATTTAAAACAATGAGAAAATTGCATAGCTCATTGCTTGAGAAGCCGTGTTTTATCTATGAATGAGTCAAGTTCTCTTAAAACTTAAATCATGCCAAAAGTAACCCAAAATATTAATCATAAAAAACCATCCCATATTCGGGGTCTGCAACCTTCTATTAGTTGAATCTTAATCTTTTCTCAATCTCTTACTCAGATAGTTAACTTTGTGGCTTGTTTTCCTAACAACCCTAATCATTTACCTTCACTTCTTGATTTATGTCTGGTCTCTGATCCTAGCTTGTGTTTATCTGTTCTTTTTTTTTCCTTTAGATGGTTCTGACCATGTAATAATCTCTTTAAATCTTTCATCTCATACTTCCTTTTCGAACTCACCTTATCATTGTATTACTTGCTATTACCTTAAAGCTGACTGGGATTTTTTTCATGATTTTTTTTGTGATGGTCCTTGGGCTGATGTCTTTTCTTTCTCAGCTGAAAAATGTGCCTCTTATGTAACCTCCTGGATTCAGGCAGGAATAAAAGCTTTTATTTTTTCTTGTTTGTTCCTCGTCAAGCCTCTTTTTATTCCATGGTTTTCACCCTCTTGTGTAGCTGCTATATCTAATCATAATCATTTTTTTCATTTTTTTCAAAAGAACAACTCGTTTGAGAACAAACAGCTATTTATTATTGCAAGAAATTGATGTAAAAAGGTGCTGTCAAATGCTAAGCTCCATTATTCTCAGTTCACTAAATCTCAGAAGTTAGGTTCTAGAGACTTTTGGTCTCTAGAACCTAACTTTAACAGCGTCCTCAACAAAGTTAGATCTAACATTTCATCTCTCATTCATGGGACTGATCTTATTACCTCTCCCAAGGATAAGGCAGAACTATTTTCAAAAAACCTGTCATAATCTTACTAAATTCTTCTCCAGAACTCTCTTCAATTCTCTCTAATCTATTTAATAAGTGCTTGACTGAGTCTTGTTTTCCTGCCTGCTGCAAAATGGCATCTGTTCCAATTTTAAAAAACTCAGGTGAACATTCTGACTCCTCCAATTATTGTCCGGTCAGTCTTCTTTCTGTTATTAGTAAGGTCTTTGTGTCTTTGATAAACAAATTTCTCACATCCCATCTTGAGTCAAATAGCTTGCTGTCAGATAATCAATACATCTTTCGATCCTCTTGCTCTACAGCTGACTTGCTAACTGCTGTGATTGAAAGATTTTATTGTGCATTAGATATAGGTGGAAAGGCTAGGGCTATTGCTCTTGACATATGAGTTTGGCATGCTGGTCTTCTCCATAAGCTTGTTTCATATGGTGTATCTGGGAAAGTTTTTGAGATTATGAAATCGTTTTTTTCTAACCACTTTATTAAAGTCATCCTCGAAGGCCAACACTCTTTATTTTCAGTAACTTCTGGGGCACTTCAAGGTTCTAACCTTGGTCCTGTTTTGTTACTTATCTACATTAATGATTTTCCTAATAACCTTACATCTAAAATAGCTTTTTTTGCTGATGAATCAACTTTATACTCCTTTCTTGACAAAAAGTCTTCTCTTTTCGATCGCTTAGAACAGGCAACCGATCTTGATTCCGATCTCACTTATGTAACAGATTGGGGCTCACAGTAAATTGTAAATTCCTTTATCAATAAATAGCAACCCTCTTACTGAGTCGTCTTTTTTATGTCTTCTTGGATTATTGTTTACTACTAATCTTTCGTGGAAACTATATATACAATCGATTGCTAAATTAGTATATGCTAAGGTTGCTTCTCTTTATCATGCTTGCCATTTTCTATCTCCTGATTTCATTCTCTACCTCTACAAATCTCTTATTCATCCCTGTATGGAATACTGTTGTCATATTTGGGCTGGTTCTTCTAATGATGCTCTTTCTCTTCTAGACAAGATTCAAAAAAGTATTGTAACCATAGTTGGACTCGCTCTATCTGCTAAGCTTGAGCCTCTTTCCCATTGTCATAAAGTTGCATCTCTTTCTCTTTTCTACCAATACTATCATGGCTACTGCTCAAAAGAGCTATTATCTCTTGTTCCATTAACCACAACTCATTCTCACTTGACTTGTCATTCAGCTAAGTCTCATTTTTTCATTGTATTTATCTCTGTATGCTCTAAAAACTTTTATTTGTCTAGTTTTTTTTCCCGCACTTCAACCCTTTGGAACTCTCTTCCATCGTGTTTTTCTGATTTATACAACCTTCAATTTTTTAAGTCTTCTGTCAACCGTTTCCTTGCTCTATAACTCATGTTGAGAGTGAATCAGAATAAAAAAAAAGTTAAAAAAAAATTCTTTTTAGTAAGATGAACAAATGAAATAACTAAATCATTGAGTTACTATGGAAATATTAAAACAATCTTTTTTTTTAGTTCTTAAAATGTTTTAAAAAACTCGGCAATGCGCTAGACTCCTGAATCAGCAGTCTATAGGGTATTTAAACTGCAAACTAAGTATACATTTAATGTTATATTTTACTAAATTAAATCAGTTTATTATACTGTAATATAATATTATAATATAATTTATTATAAATAATATATTAGGGGCATATTACTTTGTAAGGGAATTATAATTTTATTTTGCATTTTGCAATCTAAAAGCAAGTTTTTTATTGCATCAAATTATTTGAAAGCAAACTTTTATGGTTCAACTAAAAAGGTAAATA
Source organism: Hydra vulgaris (assembly GCF_022113875.1). Classification (NCBI taxonomy): domain Eukaryota; kingdom Metazoa; phylum Cnidaria; class Hydrozoa; order Anthoathecata; family Hydridae; genus Hydra; species Hydra vulgaris. The sequence goes on along the minus strand of NC_061161.1, from coordinate 26,410,748 downwards.
TAATTTATAAAGAAGAAGTGGAACTGCTTCACAATACTGCTGATGATATTTAGTGAGTGGGATTTTTAATATTTGAATGTTTGTGTTCTGTTTGGACCTATAGCACGGAGTTGGTTTATCCATAATTCACTTTATATATTTGTATGTTTGTAATCTGTATGGACCTCTGCCACATTCTGGTTGACTCATAAGTCACTTTATATAAATGTATGTTTGTTTTTTGTTCGAACCTCTGGCATAGTGTTTATCTACTAGTAATTTACTATGTATAAATGTATGTTTGTGTTCAGTCACCTGTAAGTTGCTGTATGTTTATTTGATTATTAGTTTTATTAACTTTAATGATTAATTATAAAATTTCATTAAAAACGCAATTGTTGAAAGTATTGTTTTTATATAAATCAGTTGTACAAATTGTTTTAAAAGATTTATATTTAGCATAGAAAATACATACTTTTAAAATAATAAAAATTAGTCTGTATTTGTATAATTTACTAAACTTTATATAAATTTTAATAAAACTTTCTATATATAATTTAAAAAAAAAAAAAAATAATTTTCTTTTTATAAACAATCAATCGTAGCTTGAAGATATTTCTTGAAGAAATTGATTTTTTATTACTATTGCGAGATTAAACATTCTTGAAGGAGAAAAAAAAGAGCTACAACTACCAGTCAAATATTTAAGTACTTCTCTTATTAAGTGAAATAGTTATAACTTTCAGTAAAAAAAAACGTTTTTTAGGAAATTTTTGGGTTTAAACACTTGCAAAAGTTCTAGTTTTTTTTATCTATTATCACATCCAAATAAAGGACGTTTTTTAATTTTATTTGAAGCAAACCGACGGATTGAAGCAAACCTACTGAGCAAAATCCTAAAGATGATCCAATATTAAAATATTAATATATTATTAAAAGTCTTAAATTCTTTATAAACAAAAAAATGTATAGAAATTTTTTTTAAAACACAAGAGGAAGAATTCTGTTGCCATATCTGGAGCGGATAAATAATCTTCGAATAAAATCCTTTCTCTTTTTGATAAGGTGCAAAAACGTATTGTAAACATAGTTGGACCTACTCTTGCAGCCAACCTTTAACCATTGTCACATCGTCATAATTTTGCTTCTCTTTCTTTTTTTTATAAATAATACAATGGCCGCTGCTCTAAAGAACTAGCGTCTCTTAAGCCACCTACTAAAATTCATTCTATGTTACTCCTCATTCAATCAAGTTTTTTACTGTGACTATTCCTAAGTGCTCCAAAAATTCTTCTTTTTCTAATTTTTTTTCTCAAACATCAGTTCTTTGGAATTCATTTCCTTCTTGTTTTCCTGATTCATATAGTTTGCAATATTTTAAGTCGTCTGTTAATTGTTATCTTGCTTTATAAACTTCTTTATAAAGCAAGATAACGAAAGCAATCTTTTCTTTTCCACTAACTTCCAATTCCAATAGTGGTTGCTTGCAGCCTTGTTTGGAAGTGAAGATGTTAAAAAAAGAAAAAGTAGTTGTATTAAATAAAATAAATTTTTTGTTTAATTCATTTCGTTTAATACCCAAGTTATAGATTGTCAAAAAGCGTTTTGGTAATATAGAAACATTTGATTACAAAAGATTAATGTTACAAAGTTAATTCTTTAAGCATGTTAAAACACAATTTTTCAGATATACATAGAAACATATATAAAGTTGAATGTTCTCAAAACAATTAAAAAGCCATGGTCAAGTTGTCACAGCTAATTATAATATGCGTGGTCAAGTTGTCACAGCTAATTATAATATGCGTGGTCAGGATTAAAGTTTTTTTTTTTTTTTTTTTTTATAATTTTAATTCACCTCCTCAAGGCCGAGAAGGCCACTACAGACGAGGAGGCTACTTATTTGTGGCTATAACCCTCTCTCAACTCTATAACTCCGAAACACGAACCTTGACGAACAAGGCCGCTGCGCGGAGAAACGAGTTGAGCGCGGTACTACCAGGGACGTGGTGGGGATCGAACTCGGAACCACTCGTTTATGAAGCGAGCGCTCTACCACTACACCACTACCGCAATAAAAGTGCAATAGCACCCATTTCCTGACCATCCCTGATCTTATTTTTAAGAACAAAATTATCTTTTTAAACTTTTATGCATATAAAGATTTTATTTATTTAAAAAGTTGTTTAAAAGTGATGCATATATGTATTAGAAAAGTAGATATTTTTAAGTGATGTATAGATGTATTTGACTTTTAAACATAAGCTAAAGTGCTAAAATTATAATAACTATAAAAATTTAATATATAATGACCAATAATAAAATAATGACCATTGTTAATTTAAAATTTTTTTACATGTACATAAAGCATGGAAATAGCACAATTTATATGCTTCATTTAATGAAGTAACTATGCCATATTTATCCATAAATGAGTTTTTAAACAATTTGCATCATTTATAGAAATTTGTGTAATACAAATTTGACCAGTATGTAGATGTTTATTGTTTATTAAAAATAACTTGATAATCTTATTTTATTTACTAAAAAAAAAATAAACTTGTCAGGAACACTATAAATTTGAAATTTATTTTAGGTCAAAAAAGAAAAAATCCATCTGACGGATTGAAAATTCAAAATGAGGTTTGTGACAATGTAAACTCTTACTTAATAATCCAGTTATAAAATCACTTGTTGTATTCAATGTACACCTTTTCAAGATGTAATTGAGAAAACAAAAATTGTAATTAAGAATCGTAAGATGTAATTGAGAAAACAAAAGTTGTAATTAAGAGACGTAAGATGTAATTGAGAAAACGTAAGTTTTAATTAAGAAACATAAGATGTAATTTAGAAAACGAAAATTGTAATTAAGAATTGTAACATGTAATTGAGAAAATGTTAGTTGTAATTAAGAAATAGAAAGATGTAATTGAGAACACGAAAATTTTAATTTAGATATCGCTTTAAAGGAGTAAGTGTAAAATGGCGCTTAAAAAAAATGGCGTGTAAAAAAATGGCGTGTAAAAAAATGGAGCGTATAAAATGACGCACTTAAAAATGACGCAAGATTTGTAGCGTAAATTTAATTTTTTAGGGAAAAATTTAGGGAAAAATTTATAATTTTTGGGCAAATGAATTTAACATAGTAAACACTAAAAACATTTTAGGGAAAAATTTATAATTCAATTAAAAATTATAATTAAAAATTATATAATTAAAAATCACTTCATTGATCATTTAAGCACCAACTTGAACGTCTTCCATATTTAAAATAGTTGCATAGTGCGTGGTTGTGTGTTGTACCGCACGTGCACAATCTCCTCCCATTATAGTATTTTTCGCCTCAATTACAATTCGTTCTAAGTACTACATGCGCTGTTCCGCAATCCCGTCACCTAATACAGGTGGAATGCGAATTGCATTTTTAACGTTACTTTTAATTTTGGACCAGATCGTTTCCACCGGGTTCAACATTGGACTGTAAGGTCCCAAACGTAACAACTGAGCTGGTGAATTATCAAACACCCTTTGCAAACGAGCGTGACAAGGAGCATTATCTGTTACGACGACCAAATCCTCCAAACGGTTCCCGGATGTAACCCACTGGTGAAACATAGCCAACATCCACTCGTTACAGGAATCTGCTTTAAATGATCCCCTGCGAGTTTCTATCATGACGACATTTGTAATTGAAATAGCTGCGATCAAGTGTATGTTTAAACCTTTTGAAGCAGGTACTTTCATAATTTCTACAAAAAAGGTTAAAATTTGTTTCATCCAACCAAACTATCTGACGACTATTTGTGATATGTTCGTTGATGTTTCTAACATATTCAGCTCTTTTTTGTTTGTTTTCATAACTGTTCATTGTAGAAGGCTCCTTGTGCACTTTTTTTAATGAGAACAATCTGCCTTCGAGGTAATTTGCTATTGTTGTTGTGCTAACGTTTATGTTAAATTGTCTTAATATCTTTGTTTTGATGGCCACCAATGTTAATTGACAATCACTTTCAATCCATGTTAATGTTTCTTCGATTTGATCTTCGGTCAACTTTTTCGGTTTAAAACCTCCTTTTCCGATGAAATTTGAATTTCCGCTGCGAACCTAATTGTATGCTGTCTTATATTTGATACCTAGCGTTTGCGCGAGATTCACCCAATCTTCAAATCGCTCCGCACATTCAACAACTTTTCTCCTGTCATTTGGAGAAGATAAAACGTAACGTTTCCTTTCAACTTGTTCAGTTGTGTGTATTTCATGCCGACAAATCGGACAACTTGAATCCAGAACTGGACGTAAACAAATTTGGTGACATAAATGTTGACACGGATTTAGCTTAATCACAGACTTTCGGGTCATAGTGTATTGGCATATAACACAACGATCTTTCAATTCCATTATTATTACTTGTGCATACAAAAGCAAAATTTAAGAATATAACTTAAATTCATGTCCAAAAAGACCTTTTGTAACAAACTACAAACTTAGACTGTGAATTTGCTATTTTAATTTATGTGTTCTCAATTACAAGTTACGATTTCTCAATTACATATTATGATTTCTCAATTATATCTTACGTTTTCTCAATTACATGTTGTGTTTCTTAATTACATGTTACGACTTCTTATTTACATGTTGTGTTTCTCAATTACATATAACGTTTTCTCAATTACATGTTGTGTTTCTTAATTACATATTACGACTTCTTAATTACAACTTTCATGTTCTCATTTACATCTTGAAAAGGTGTAGACAGTTGTTTGTAGGTAGGCAAAAGTAGCTGTATTCACAGAGATTTTTTTTTTTGGTAGAAAGACATACAGGTTTAGCCAAATATTATTAATTTTTTTATCATCTATGCAACTCAAGCAATTCCAAATCTATAAGATTTTTAATTATAAGATTCGGAGAAAATCTATAAGAATAATACTTTTTAGAGAAATATTTCTCTCAGATACAGCATATCTATGCGGTTGTTTAAAATTTCAAGCAAAAAGGTAAGTAGTATAGTGTTATATAGACAGTGTTATTACTTTAAAAAATGCTTAAGCTGAGAAAAACAGTTTCATTTTTAGAAAGTTGCTAAAATATACTTTCAGTTAAAAAATTTATAAAAAGTTTACAGAACACTCCTTGTTACAGACTCAAGAATATATACATATACGATAAACTGCTCCAAAAATTAGTTGTTTTAATAAAGCTAAATATAAAATAGACATGGTAACTAATCATATCATATTAACAATAGTTTTTAAACTACCTAATATAATCATGTCATATTGATAAAAGTTTTTAAATTAACTAATATAGTCATGTCATATTAATAAGAGTTTAAATTATTTAAAGATAAAATCATCTAACCTCAGTTATTACCCAATTTCTGCTGGTTCTTCTTTTTGTGGTTCAGACCATGATCTCACTAAAAATTTTATCTTTTTATACATCAGAAAAAAGGTTAATTGATTGTTAGATCCTAATCACTTGGGATTGTGACATCCTTATCACTTGGGCTTGTGTGGCTATAATTATTTAAACTACAAATTAATTTTAATTATTTCTACAAACTGTTGTTCTAATAGTATTCAAGTTAAATTATTACAAAAGCGTTCCCCAAAACTCTCTTTAATATTTTCTAAATTTTTAATAAGGTCTTAACTGAATCTTGTTTTCCTGCCCTCTGAAAAGATTATTGTGACCCTTTTAACTATTGATCTCTTCAAATAGCTGACCTTGAAAGCAGGCTCAGACAGGATTCCTGACCACACATATAATTTTTATGATGTTTTTGATAATTCACAGCTGTTTAGCTCTTTTGATTTGTTTATTATTTATTTAAACATTTAGAAAATGCGCAGGGAAAAAATAAAAAAAAGAAATAAAAAAGAAATTTTTAATGAAAGAGAAAATATAAAAATAATTAAAATAAAACTCAAAAAACTAAAATTTGAAGTTAAAATGATTTTAAGTTTGTGTGAAATAAATAACTTTAAAACCTTGATCTTTTGTTATGTTTTTTAAGCCCTTAACATAATTTAAAACGATTTTTTTCAACGCATTTCTTGAATATTTAAATTGTCAAAACATCTAAAAAGCTGCAGTCAAATTGTAAAAATAAGTATTATATACATGGATGCACAAAAGGCTTTTACGTCAAGTAAAAAATTATATTTAATGTTTAATAATAAATAAACAAATTAAATTTAAATTATTAAAGAGTATGCATAACATTTTTTATTTACACAAATATTTTAATGTTATTTAAATTGTTTTTTATTTACACAAATATGTATATTTTAATATGTCATTTAAGTTGTTTTTTATTTTCACAAATATGTATATTTTAATGTCATTTAAGTTGTTTTTTATTTACACAAATATGTATATTTTAATATGTCATTTAAGTTGTTTTTTATTTTCACAAATATGTATATTTTAATGTCATTTAAGTTGTTTTTTATTTACACAAATATGTATATTTTAATATGTCATTTAAGTTGTTTTGACAACTCGGCCACGTCTCAAGTTAGCAAATAAAAAATGCGCTGAATAAACAAATACTAATAAACAATACTAAATAAACAAACATAAACAAGAAATAAAAATCTTAACGAATAAAAAATAAGCAAGAAAAAATGCAAGCATAAATTTAATATTTTTATAATATAACAAATATTATTTTTTTAAAATTAATATATGTTTTTATTTTAATTTAAAACTGTTTCACTTCAAAAAAATTATTAAAAATCGAAGTTTCAAAGTCATTTAATCCAAGTTTAATTACTTCAAAGCCTAATTATTTAAAAGTTTAAAAATTTGATATTTATTAATGTGTACAAAGCAAATGAAATTAAAAAAAAAATCAGTTAGCAGTTGTTCTTTATAAATGACACAATTAACCAACCTAGGTGCTACATTAATGTGACGATATAGGAAAAATTATAGCTTTAAACTATTAATTTAAACACTTTTAAATTAATTAAGTTTGGACTATTAATTTAGAAGCTTCTAAATTTAAAAATATATTTGATTTATGCATTAGTTTTCTCTCATTTATCCTTTATTTATTTTATCATTCAGTAAGTCTGTTTCTCTTTTCAGTTTATGGTTTGTTTATTTTTATTTTTCTCTTTAAATTAGTTTGGTTTTTTCAGCACATTTTTAAAAAGATGCATATTATCAATATACACTAAAAACCGTCACCAGGTTGTCAAAAAAAAAATTGTATGCATGATCATATAAGGCATGCGACTGCACGTGTCTCCTGAAAAGGCTTGATAATCTCTTAGTATTGTTCAGTATTATTGAAATAAAATGTGCCTACTGCAAATAATCTTTGGAATCATCCATAAATTACATAACACGAAATTTAACAAAAGATAAAGGATTAAACGTTTTGCCTTACAGAGTCTTTAATTAAACCAAGAATATAAACAACCCATTAAATCCAGCAAAATCACAGCAAAAAAGAGCAAAATGATGTTCTACTTACATTAAAAAAAAAAGTTTTGCATTGCGTAATTTATGGACGATCCCTTTACAGGCAATTCGTCATTTTATAGAAAAGTGTTTCACACAAAAAATTTTGAAAATATTACAAAAAAAGTTTCAAACTATTTTATCATTTTATTATCTGTTTACATCTCAATTGCAATTTAAAGTAACTTTATTCATTAATTTAAATATAAAAAACTTTTTAAAGTATATTAAATTTATCATAAAAAATACACGCTTAAAAAAATTGTTATATATAATATTATTAGGTAATTTTAAAAAAATGTGTTTATTTTAAACAATTATCGGAAGTAATTTGTTACTATTTTTTAAAAAGCATTCATTCAAGTTATTCCTTAACGTTTTTTTAAACAATTTTTTTCAGTGCATTTCTTAAAAATTTAAATTGTCAAAACATCTAAACGCCATTGTCAAATTGTAAAAAAAAGTGTTTTTTGCATGGTTAGGAGTAGTGTGCAATACGCCATTCCTGACCTAGCCTGTGAATGTGGTCTTTCCTATGTGACATCTTGCGGCTTGCGTGGCTGGTGAATTTTAATCCAAACAAAACTCAAATGTTATTTACTGCTTTTAATTATCATATTGTTGGTACTCCTATTCTGATTGGTTCATATTGTTGTTGGTATTCCTATTCTGATGGCAACATCTATATTGAGTTCTATAATTTGTTTTTTTTAAGTTATCATTCTAAACTTAGCTCTTATGGAAACCATATGTTGTTGTTAAAAATTATTATTTTGTTAATAAGTTAATGCATAATAGATGTATTTAAAAAATATGTTTATATTGATTGGAGAGAAAGTTATAGATCATTGTTTGAATCATAATTATGTACAAATGTTGTAAAGATTTTTAAAGGTTATTGGTTTGCACTATTTCTTTTACTTATTAATATTTTTTGTGTGTATTAGACTGCAAATCCAGCTGATAGTATGGTGTTAGATGCTGAGTTTATCAACGTATATAAAGGAACACATGGAGTGATAATAATTTTAGATATTACAAAAGCATGGTAAAAATTTTTATGAAGTTTAAAATTTTTTCCCTTTTATTGAGTAAAAGTATATAATAATAACAGTTAAGTTTAACTTTAGTTGGTGTGGGTGGGTGTTAAATTTAATGATCAGTGGGTGTTAAATTTAATGATCAGTGGGTGTTAAATTTAATGATCAGTGAGTGTTAAATTTAATGATCAGTTGGTGTTAAATTTAATGATCAGTGGGTGTTAAATTTAAAACTTTAATGATCAGTGGGTGTTAAATTTAAAACCATATATAATATATATCTTTATCTAGGACTTGGCAGTATACTCAGAGAGAACTAGATAAAATACCTGCACATATAGCTGTTCTTATACTGGTTAGTCTATTTGAATATTTTTAATGTTGTATTTATTTTCATATAAAGTTTAATCTTTAACTAAGTCATTCACAGTTCTATTTTGTATTACCCATAGACAATTAGTAATTTTTGAAATCACAAACACATTAAAAATTTATTAAATGATGTTATGGAAAATATATAATATCTTATGCCCCATAAGATGTTAAATTTATAAAAATCCTTTGTAATATTATCCTAAATTTTTTATGCAGTTTCATCTTAAATAATTTCCCAAACAAATTGCCTGGAACATTGTCTGCAACATTAAAATTGATTGTATTGATGGTTGCATCTTTTTCATCATTTTAAATCTTTTTATCATTTTATTCTCCTAAACATTATGACATTATGATATTTTTGTTCAATAATTTACCTATCTTCAGTCTCTTTGATAGTTTACCCAACCATCTTCAACATTTTACTTAACTATGCTCTCTTTAACCAATTTACTCAACTACAGCTTTTTAAACAATTAACCTAACCATTTTTTTTTTTAAACATTTTACCCAACCACAACCATTTTCTTAAACATTTTACCCAAGCTTTTCTTAAACAGATTGTATTATTAACCTTGATCTCAGAGAAAGTTCTGTGGTGGCACTTATGTAGATATCTTTAAGTAGAGTCTTTTTAAGTTTTTTTCACTAGCTTTTCATAGGATTTTTTTTCACTAGCTTTTCATGGGATTTTTTTTCAATAGCTTTTTATGGGATTTTTTTTACTAGCTTTTTATGGGATTTTTTTAAAACTCAAATATTAAAAATGAAAAGCATAGTAAAAAAACTGAGGCGCTACTTTACTTGATTGTTCAAACTTTATTTCTTCATATTTTTGCAAATGTTGTGTTTGTTGAGACTTTTGATTTTGAGGTTGTTGTACAGATAGTTGTATTGTTTAATATCTTTGTATTAAAATTTTTTTTTTTTTGTAAATCTTAACTTTGCTTAAACTCTTGTTATGATATCTTGCTATGTCTTCATAAATGTCAATAAGAAAAAAAAAAAAGTAACATGTCTCCATAAATGTCAAATTGAAAAAAGAAAATATAATATGTCTTTATAAATGTTGCATTAAAAATAAAATTTATTTTTCTTCATAAATGCCACAAAAAAAATTATTAATATTAAAAAAAAAAAAAAAAACAATCACACCAAATTTATTTGGTGTGATTTAAATTAAATTTAAATTAACAATTAATGTTAAATTTAAAAAAAGCTTTTTAATCATAATGACCATCAAATTCAAAAATAATGTTAAAAGCCATTCAATAAAAAATCATGTAATGCAAAAAGCTATTCAAAATAAAAACAAGTAGAAAAGAAGCAAAAACTAATGAAAAAAACAAAACAATAAACTTACTACTGCAAAAATACTAAGTTAAAAATTTTCATATTTTTAATTGTTTGTTTAAACACCAGGTAATTTAAGGGTTAAATAAAATAAAAAAGTTATAATAAAAAAATAAAAATTACTAAAGGTACAAAAAATTTATGCGGTAATTTAAAAATTAACCAATAAAAATTTATGCTTAAGCTATTGTATAAAACATTCAAATTGATTTTTGTTTAGGTGGAATTTTAGAGGAATTATTTATTTAAAAGTTTAGATGTTTTAAATTAGAAATTAATTAATTGATAATAAAAATAATAATAATAAAGATATAATTTCAAATAATAAACAAACAATAAAAAGTTTAAATTAGTTTTTATATATTTTTAAACTCCTCTGTAATACTTACATCTGCAAAAGAGCATTTAAGTTATAAGAAAATAAAAGTATTTTATATCTTATTTCATGATTCCTTTTATTTAAAATATTTGATCACCACTGGATTCCTTTTGACTGTTGTGATAAGCGGTTGTTTTTTCATTATTACATTGTACTTTAACATTTGATATTAAAGTTTAAATCATAATTTTCAATAATAGTTAAAATAGTAGTAATTATGTTATTATAATTATGTTATTATAATGAGATTTTAAATCACAATTTAAGATCAAAATAAATATTTTTTATAGAATAACAGCTATTGAGTTTAGTGAACAGAATTTACGGTTTTTAAAGCTAAAAGAATAAAGACCGGAAGCATTTCCAGATTTCATGTTCAAAAACATTAATTTTTTTATACAATCATACTTGCTAGGGGTTGTCAAAAAATTATGTCATGCTAAGGGAGAGAAAGGATTGCGATTTTGTGATCATTTGTTACAAGGGGGAAGGGGTTTTCAGTTTTGTGATGCAACATTTTTTTTTCTCAAGTTTCAAATTTAAAAAAAAATTTCTATTGATTAAAAGAATGACCTAAGACACTTGACTGACGCTATTCCAATTTAACATAAATATTCAATATAACATCAATGTTTGCTGGCCACACCTTAAAGTATGTGGTTTTGATCATCCGCAGTTCTGTGCCAGTATGTTGTTGATGCAAAAAAGTTTAAGTTTATCAACTTTTTTTTTGTATAAATAATAGTATTTTTGTGGGCTTTTTATTTGGTAATAATGGCTTTTAAAGTAATACTAAGTCATAATTAGTTAAATTTTATATGTATTAAAATGCATTCATTAGATTACTATAAGCAGGTAATAAATCTAAAAATATTATTGTATTTAAAACCACAATAACATTTTTTTTTTCTTTTTTTTTTTTTTGGGGGGGGGGGGGGGGGAGGGAGGGGGAGGGAGGAGTCCAAAATTGTCAAAAAAATAGCTGATGTAGTTTATGGACAAATTCCTATCTAAATTATTAAAAATAATTAAAGTATTCATTTTTAATTGATTTTTATAAAATATAACTTCATGAAAATACTTTAAAAAATGCATATTCTGTTAAATTTAAAATTCATGTAAAATGAAAAGTCTGCTATTGAAAATATATTTATTATCGCTTAAATATCTATGATTGCTTAATAACTCTCAAAAAGTCAGCTGCACATAATAAAATAAAGAAAATCTATTTCAAATAATCTATTTCAAAATATTGACAGATTTTTAATCACAACTTTATAATTAGTCTAAACATGAGATTTTTTATATATCACTCAATAATTCTATATTTGTCAACTTAATTTTTGCCCCTTATTATCTCAGTATCCCATGATATACAGAAATAACTGGGTATAGTGAGTTAGGTATAGCAGTATATATTCTTAATAATGCTAATTATATTTTTTATTAATTATAGGTTATTCCTATTTATAATCTTATTTATTATATATTTATTCTTATTTAATTTTATTTTGTATTTTATACTTATTCTTATTTATCTTGTAGCAATTTTTACTAGATTTAAAACTGGAAGTATGTATGAAAGTATGAAAATGTATGATTCTAATTCATATATTTTCTTTACATAAAATGTTTTTTTCAATAGAAATGTTTCATATTTCTCTTTGGGCTTTTATTGCTTAGTCTAGTTTAAGCACCGCAGATTACCTGCATCAAGTATAACAAAATTAAGTTAACTATTAAAGTCTTAAATACAAACAACAGCGATGTTTGGATGCAGATAAATGTTTTATGCTCAATATTATGCATGTTGCACAAATATTATTTTCCAATCTCATTATGAATAGTGTAACATTTAGTTGACATTTTAAAATATTAAATAATAGGTTGCATCTTGTAGTTATACTATTATTCTTCTTAAAGCAACGATATTATTGTCTTTAATTGATAATATTAAAAAGCAACCCCTAAATATTATCAATTTTGGTTCAAATTTTGGTTCATATAGAACAAACTTTAAGGAGAGCATTTAGGCTTTACATTAAAATTTTGAATTACCTAAACTGCACAAGTGAATGAATGAAATTACATGAGTATCATTACAAATGATAACTCTCTGACTAAACCTAGAAACTGAAAAAATATATATTTATATAATTCCTTAAGAAAGTAATGATGGCCACAATACCAGATAAAATTTTGCTAGGACATTTGTTTGTTCATAGCTAGTGTATAAATCAGATACTGTGCTCTTTTACTTAACAAGTCCACAATAATTAATGCAATGCATTGGTAGTGTTGTGGCAGAGTACTTAATTTAAATGGTTCAATGGTTTTCACACGTTTCAATGGTTTGTATTTTGGAAACTAAAATATAATAACCATTAAAAAATGTTTTTTAATTGAAATTGAAATTTCAAGTCATGGTTGCATGTTAATGCAATAAAATTATTTGTAAATTAGCTTTTTAAAATAACATGAAATTTCATAGAAATTCTTATTTGGCATTTTCTAAATTACAGATTAACAAATCTTAAAAAATTATTTTATATAGGCTGACTTTTAAATTTTTTTTATACAGGCTAACTTTCAAGACATGCGTGAGCACAAAGTTGTACAAACGGAAGAAATCATTTCTTTTATTGAACACTATGAAAGGTTTAAAACTTAAGAAAATAAATTTTTTGTGTTTCTTTGTTTTTTGTTTCTTTTTTGTAAATATAATATAAATTGTCATTGTTAAAAACGTAAACTGTCAGCGTTGAAAATAATTCAGGAGTTACCTCAGGTCTGAGTATTGAATGTAGCAGTTTCATTCAATTTTCATGACCTGCTGAGATAACCACATACTTACCATTATATACAACCACATTATATACAACCACATACATACCATTACTAATGACATGCAAAAGCTTTATTTAGGGAAAAAAAGATCTTAAGGTTGTATATAGATTGTATAAGGTTGTATATAAAAGGTTGTATATATATAATAGTAATATTATTAGTAACAATAAGTTAACTTCACCACCTTAAGGCTTCAGAGAGAGCCACTAAAGTCAAGGACGCTAACTTGTTTTTGTTTTGTTTAGGGATGAGTCCAAAAAAGGACTCCACATTTAAATATCACAAAAATATTACTTTTTGCCTAGTTTTTGGCATCCAGAAGCTCTAATAATATAAAAAAACGCTTATGGACTACTACTGTTAAAAAAATTAAGACTTTCAGGTTAGAGGAACAATCACTTTTTGAACCCAGAGTCCTAAGGTATAATGGCGGCAAGGACTCCAGGACTCTAGGTATAAAAACAATATGTTTCAAGTCATTTAATTTCATTAATTTTTTTTATATAGCAGATAATAAGTCAACCAACATGTTCAGAGCTTCTTGAAACCTAGAGACCAGGAAAAAATATATAATATTATATATGAGACATAAAGCTTTTGCACCATCTCTGGTTTTGTTTTTAGTTTTTTAGTTTATTTGCAACTCTCAACTTTAATTTTTGTTAATCATATATTATATCTTGACAATTTCTACCTGTCTACCATTTCTGATCTCTGCCAGTTATGGTGTATCTAAGAACGCAAAAAAAAGTTCAAATGATGAAATTGATTGTCCAAAAATTATTGAGAGTGGAACACACACATGGACAGTGTCAATTTAATGGGCTCTTATTTGGGTTGCTTATTGAGCATTAAAATTGAAAATGAAAAACCATTTGTTTTACATAAATTAGGCATGTATATAGTTTTATTTTTTTTCAAATTAACCCACTAAGATCGTCTACAGATGGTCTTTCATTTTTTTGTTTTGATATTTGACTACTGCTTTTAACAATAAAAATGTGCTGAAAAAAATTGAATTATACGTTAGACATAAATAACATCAAAACCTTTATCTTTACTAAGGTTTTTATATTAGGGAAACACCTTTAAATAAAGTAAACAAATTAATGATGATGATTTTTCTTTAAAGTACTAATAGAAAGTGTATTCAATTTTTTTATTTGTATTATATAAACTATATAAGTATGCATTTTTTATAATAAATTTTTTTTTTTAAATTATTTGAATTTTATAAACAACTTTTTTAGACAATGACAGTCTCTTTTTATATATTTTATTAAGAATAATTTTATTCAATACACTCAAAAAGATTTCATTGAAAAAAAAATGACAAATGTTTTTTTGTTATCATTATTTTTATTCTTTCCCAACAAGGCTGCAAGCAACCAGTATTAAGTTGGGAGTTACAAGAAGAAGAAAAAAAAAGACAGAAGAGTTAAAAAGTTGTAGTTTGTATGAGTCAGGATAACATGAAGATGGGAGAGAGTTTCAAAGGGTGAAGTGTTGGAAAAAAAACTATACAAATAAAAGTTTCAAGAGCATGCAGAGGCAGATACAGTATAAGAATGAGGCTGAATGACAAGTCAAACGAGTATGAGTTTTAGTTAACATGACGAACCTTGCAAACTGCCTCTCTAAACAGCTTTTTTACAAGAATTTTTGGTTTTTGCACAAACTATTGGTTTATTCATTTAAAATAACTGTGCTTTCAAAAAGCAACTGTTTTTGTTGTTAATTTGAAAAAAATTATATAAAATTTTAAATTCAACAACGCTTTCATTTAAACAAATATGTTTTCTATAATTGAAATTTTCACAAGATCAATTTTTGTAACAATTTTTTTCTTTTTTTTCTTCTTTTTAATTCATACAAATTAACTTTTTCGAATATTAGAAATTCCTTTTTGTAAAAAGTTAAATAATGTAAATTCCGTTTAAATTGTAAAAATGAAATTCATTGGAAAAACAGAAAGGTTGTAGAATGTTTTTATAATATAAATTCAATACAGAAATAAAAGATCGCCTATTATGAACGGCACAAAACAATTAAAGAATCTATTAATGATTATGCAAAAAAGTGCAGAATAAGAAAAGACGAATGTTTTGCAGCAGAAAGTTGTAAGAATAAAAAGTATTAATTTCTAAACCATTGTCTGACATTTTATATTTTAAAAGTAAGTAAATTATTATGCTTTGCAGATTGTTTTTTGTAAAACTGAGATATTATACTTGATTTTAGAGTAATTATTTAGTAGTGTTTAGTTACTGTATTAATCCCTTTATCAATGTTTCAGAATATAACCACATACCTTCATCAATTTGTTGGTCGTATAATTTTCCGGGATTTTCCGGGTTTTTTATTAAAATAATTTTCTGGGATTTTCATAAAGTCAAAAACTCATCTATGATTATGGGAAATAAAAACTAATTTTAATACTTTGTCATTCGATAATCAAGAACCGGATTTACCCCGTTGGGACCCCTATGCCATGTTGATGTGGAAGACCATTCCCCCACGAGGGTCTTGGGCTGTCAATTCCAGAAAAAAAATTTTGAAATCAAAATTTCAAGAATTTCTTTTTAAAATAAACTATCAAAGTTCATTTTTTATAAATTTTTTTGTTTGGATAAAATTTTGTTCTTGATTATAGTGTCTACTATAATCAAGTCGTCAATATTGTTTGTTTGTTTGGTTTATTCATGATCAACAAAATTTACAAGTTATTGACAAAGAGTGGCACACCAGGCCACTCTGTAATGAAAATATAGTTTTAAGATTTCAAATAAAGTTAAGACGTCAAAAGCAAAGAAAGTTCATATTTAAAATTGTTCAGTTTCTTTGAGTCCACCGCATTTTGGGTAGAAGCATTCCATGGTTTAACAACATGGTTAGTGAGTAAGATGTTTCTTTCTGCACAGTTTTGTACAAGTTATTTTGTGTGTCCATGCGGTTGGAGATTGTAGTTTAAAGACTTTAAAGGTGTTTGGTTTGAACTGAAGAACTGAGGAGTTAACTTTGTCATTTTTGCTGATGATTTTGTATTGCTCAAAAGATCTCCTCTTTCTTGTTGTTCACTTAGCTTTGTCAAGTTAATTCTTGATAGTCAGTCTCTGAATATATGCAAGTGTTTGAAGTTGGCAGTATTTTTTTTGACTCAGTTTTGAACTTGTCCAAGTTTGGCTATGTCTTGAGCTAGAAATGATAGCTTGTACTGCAAATTCTATATGCAGGCGAACATATGAAGTATACTTTTGTGTGCCATAATGTTGTACTTTGACCTTGAAAAGCTTTCTTGAGCTTGCCAAGCATTCAGTTGCCAGCTGATGCAGCCGCAAAGACTTGTTTTTTAACCTTCAGATTGTTAGTCATAACAACGCCTAAGTCTTGTTCAAATTTTGTGCATGACAGCTTTTAGCTTGTTCAAATGTTGTGCAAGACATGCAGTTGGCATTCCAAGTTATTCATAGTGTAAATTGATGTAAACTTTTTAGTATTGCTACGCCCAGATGCATTATAAAACACAAGTCAATTTTTTTATCTTTAGTTTTTAAGACCCCTAATTTTGTGGGGACCCCTGTACCATGGCACACCCAGTATTTGTCTAAACTCGGACCTGTATTTAAAATTAAAATCTATTTTGTTTTTAATTGTGTATTAAAGATTGTCTACTAAATGATTTTTTAACTGCCGTACTTGTTGATGAAAGCGATGAAATTTAACTAGCAGTATTGGACAGTGTTGAAGCATGTGAACAACATACAACATGGTTGAAAATACCTATTATAGACCAACAAAATTGAATCTTCAAAATCTACCTTGTGGCTGTCCATTAATTATGTCAACAATTTTTTGACAATTTTTCTTGACTTTCCCCCTGCCCCTTGTCAACAATTGTCAAAAATTTTTAGACTCCTTCCCCCTATTTTTTTGAATTAACTAATGGACATACCTTAACTGAGTTTAAAATTTAATACACTAGTATTAAAAAAGAGTAACTTTACAAAACACATTTTTTTTAATATTTCGTTGTGTTTTTTTTAACATTGATGTGTAAATGGTTATCGCTAATATATAGGGTAACACACATTATATTAAACAAAAAAGCATGTACATTTTAAAGTTTATTTGAGGTGGAACCATGTCAAGCTTCACTAACTTCTAAAATGTAAAGAATACTAAAAAAAAAAAAAACATAAAAACATGTTTGTTTTTCAATAAAAAACATGTTTGTTTTTTTAATAAAAAAACCATTGTTTTTTTTTTTTGATTTTATATAATAGTACTATACCATTATAGTATATATTACACAGTATTTCACACCAAGTATTTTACGGAAAATAATCTATATCTGTGTTTAAAAAAAAAATTTTTTTTTTTTTTTACAAATGCTATTATAACTTAGTGTTATAATTATTATTCACATTTATAATACTCTACTAAAAACAAAACAATTGTTGCATTATAAAATAATATATTATAAAGTTGACAAGTTGTTAGCCATTTGTGTAGTCAGTCCATTTTGTAAATGAAAAGTAGTCAATTTAAAACTCAAACTTTGTCTTTTTTATTTGAATTTTTTTTTTAAATAAAAAATTATACTTTTGCATGAGCCATAAATTGCTCTGGTAAACCACTTTAGGGGAGTGTAGGCGAGAGTTAAGTCTATTGCTTCCTAAATATATATATATATATATATATATATATATATATATATATATATATATATATATATATATATATATATATATATGTATATATATATATATATATTTAAGAGTACGGAAAGTAAAAAATGATTCTTTTGACAACAAATTACGTCACTTTTAATTACTTTTGACATTTATCCAACATTTCCGTGTTGTCATAAAGTTTAAACTATTAATTTAATTACTTTTTTAAAAAACCGCAAAAACGCAAATTTAATTGACCAGAATGTTTTTAAAAACATTCAGAATGTTTTTAAAAATATAAACAATGTTTTTATTTTTATTTTTTAAATAAAATGTTTTTATTTTTTTTTACTGTAAATCATGCGCGAGTGTTGCTACATCGACTATCTTATAACCTGACTCGCAACAGAGTGCTGCTTCATCGACTGACAAATAGCCTGACTCGCAATGGAGTGCTGCTGCATTGATTGACAAATAGCCTGATTCGCAACGGAGTGCTGCTATATCGACTGAGGGTTTGGTTTAGGCAGGCAGTCTATCAAATAACATGTGTGTGTATATATATATATACATATATATATATATATATATATATATATATATATATATATATATATATATATATATATATATATATATATATATATATATATATATATATATATATATATATATATATATATATATGATTTTAGTTTTGACATCTTGTACAAGAGTATGTATTTATAAACTACTTTAAAACATCAGATAAAACAAATTCTCTTAATAATTTATTTGAAATGTTTACTGGATTATAGGCAGTGGCATTATCAGCATATAATATAATTGCAAAATTGTGACAGCAACAAACAACAACAAATTAAAATGAAAGTTTGGAGTCAGTTTATAATGGTTTCTTTTTTTCTCGTCAGTTTATAATGGTTGTCATTTTATTTAAAATCAGTTCTGTAACCAGCTTTTCTGAATGTTTTTCTAAGTCTGGGAGATATTATTGGTATCCATGGTAAAGAGATTGTAGGAAGGGTATTAGAGTTTGATTGGATTTCATTTTTATTTGCTAAACATTTTTTTTAAACCTGATAAGAAATGTCTTCAGGCGTTCCTTCATTGTCTTTAGGCGTTCTATTTTCAGTAAACACTTTAATAAGGAAATTTATCTCATCTTGTAATGTGTAAATGTTGTTGTATATCTTTTTCAAATGATTTTTGCTGCATATTGAGTAGTCTCTGTGTGTGTATTCGTTGAATATTGTTTTTAAAATTTGGTGATCGCGATTAAAATTATATATATATATATATATATATATATATATATATATATATATATATATATATATATATATATCCTAGATTGCTTGCCCAAACCAAACCCTCAGTCGATGTAGCACCACTTCCTTGTAGCAGCACTCCCTTGTAGCAGCAAGCTATAAAATAGTTGATGTAGTCTATAAGATAGTTGCATGTTTCACACTAAAAAAGTAACATTCCTCGCATGTTTTACCTATTTGTTAGTCAATGTAGCAACACTCCTCACATGTTTTAAAAATATTATAAAACAATAGAAATAAAAATAAAAACTCAAGTTTAAATAACAAAATAAATTTGTTAATAAAGATGTAAATTTTTACACATTTTTGGTCAAGTTGACATTTTAATTTGAAATTAGTTTGACAGAATTTATTTAATAATATTTATATTTATAATGATAAATAAGATTTATAATGTAAAATTTATAATGTATTGGTTAATTGCATCATATACATAATTCTATTTTATTAGACCAAGCGGCTCCGCTGAGATTTATTTCTGTGAATGTTCTGTAAAAGAAGGATTTGGTTTGTCTTTTATCTATAAGTTCCTCAACATGCCGTTTTTAATTCTTCAGGTTTTTACTATTTTTACTGCACAATTTGGATTTACAAATTGTATATCCAAATTGAATGTATGTTAGTCAAATTTTTGTGTATTATCATTTAATTTTGTTTTTTGTAATTTTTTTCTGATGATTATAGACATACATTATAGACATGTGCATCAAATAGAAAATTATTATTTATTACTGTTTAGAGAGAGACATTATTGCGTCAACTTGAAGCAAATACACTTGAGATAGAGGTTTAATGTTTTATGTCTTTGTAAAAAATATCCCTGATGTTTTTTTTTTAAAATAAGAGATTATTTAAAACAATTGATTTCTAATGAAACCTACTACTATTACCAACATCTATTAATGAAACCTAGCAACAGCTATTAGTGAAACGTACTAGCAACATCTACTAATGATTACTACTGGCAACATCTACTAATGATTCCTACTAGCAGCATCTACTAATGCTATTAATACCTATTAATACCAACATTTACTAATAAGATCTACTAGTGACACTAGTCAACTTCTAGCTCTACATATTTAGTGCATTTACTAATAGCATTTTTTAATAACACCTACTAGTAAAATTTACTCACACCTACTGCTAAGGTCTAACAATGACACCTAATACTAAATCATTCTAATGACACTTATAATTAACAACTTCTAATGACACATAGTACTTATTGGTATCTACTACTATTGCCTACTCAAGACTTACCACTAACATCTACTCAACTCAAATTTAAAACACTAATTTAAAATGTTTTTGTTGATAATAAGAAAAATTTTATAAACATTTTGATATTATTTTTTCCATTTATATAAAAAAAAAAATTTCTTGTTTTGTTTAGGAAAGCAGAGAAACTTTAAGCATTGATTCTTCATCTCCTGAGCAGTGTTATGAAAAGTAAGTAAATTTTCATGTATAGAGTGTCAAATTTTTAGCATCGTTATAATTATTAGTATATTGTGAAAAATTGCATATATTTATCTAAAAAACAATAAAAACTGTCTGGTAACGTAACATTAGATGCAGAGCAAGTTATTAAACCATTTCTCCACCCATAAATGCAGATGGAGAAACGGTTTGTAATGTATTTTATCATGTATAATATTTCAAAAATTATGATTAACAACAAATTAAGATATAGATTATGATTAGCGATGATATATATTTATATATATATATATATATATATATATATATATATATATATATATATATATATATATATATATATATATATATATATATATATATATATATATTTATTTATTTATTTATTTACAAACCAAAAAGAAAATGGAGAAGTAAAGATTGAAAAAAAAGTCACAAAAACAAAAAATGGAATTATAATTCCATTTATGATATTATTTATGTTTAATAATTTTGATAATGATAATTTTATAATCAAATGTTTGAAGGTTGTTAAACTTAGTTATCATCAAAACAAAAAACTGCATTCATAATTAAGTGGTCAAAAGTACAAAACCGTAAATATTTTGTACAGGTCAAATTGTTTTTTTAAGGCTCAAGAGACACTATAAAAGTAATGGATGCTCTAATGGCATGATGGATTAAATGCTATATTAATATTATATTAGATTTTTTTACACATTTATGGTTTTTAAAGCTTTGTATAGATTCAAGTTATTACAGAAGGCTCCTGAAACAATGGGTTCAAAACATGTTTCTTCTCATGATTTGAGGATTGTCAATGAAAATGAAGGCAATGAAGGTTTATGCTTTTTATTATTTTTTTAATGTTTTTTTTTAATATTTAATTATATAATAAAAAAATAAAATGTTCTTGAATTTTTAAGAATATCGATTGAGGAAGAGATTTAAAAATTGTGTCATACGCCAAAACAAAGGAAAAACAGAAAAGAGACTGGAATCTATTAGTCTGATAAACTAATAAATAAAAATGAAGTAATTCACATAACCTGCATTTCATCTGAGTTCTGTTAGAACTCAATAGGCAGGACTTGCAAATTATAAACAGTGTGTTTTAGAACATTAGATTTTGGAATAACCTAAATGATGCACAACACTAAAATAAGTTATGTCCTAAAAGCCTCTCACATTTGTTCTTTTTCTATACAGAAATCATTATTTCTGTATGGAAAAGATAAAAAATTAAAAATTTGACAAAGCTGAAGAAAAAGTGAAATGGGGGGGGGGGGGGGGGGTTCAGTCAGTACCTTCTTAGTTACTTTTTAAATTTTGTAATTAAAAATTTTGTAAATGAAAAAATAATATAATAAACAGTAATTGTCATATATTATACTATTGTTTCAGTATCAAAATTTAAAAGTAGGTTACAAATTGCTTTGTTTACTGATTTCATAAATTTTCTCTACATTTTATTAGAACATTTTAAAATCATTGATGTCTTTTTTTGCTATCATTTATTTCTTTTTTTGGTCTCTAAGTTCCTTTGTACAAGTTTGAATCTTTGGTTTAACATCTAAAATAGTAGGGTTTTATAGCATAATGCCAGCATTTTTTCTGTTAGGTTTTTTTTTCATTGTATTTGACATTAGCACAGTTCATAGGCTCATTTCAATCATGGCTAGGTTAAAAATGTGCTATGTGTGATATTTGAGAAAATTTCTTCGGCTCATTTCAATCATGGCAAGATTTAAAATGTGTTGAGAAAGTTTCAGCAACATTAGAAAAAGTTTACTACTAAACAACAAAAAAGAAACTTGTTGTTAAATAGTTTTTTTGTTACTGAATAGTCCTTGAGGTCCTTGTATGTTCATTGGAATGACACGGTAAGGATTTTTTTGGTTAACTTTTTTTAGAGTCCTTATCAATTCAACTGGACTATAAATATCAGTTTTCCTCATGCTCTTTTTAATTTCACTATGCACATGATTTACTTTCTGAAGGACCTGTGCATGATTTACTTTCTGAAGGAAGAGTGTGTTTCATATTGATTGAGTTAATCTTAGTATAGTCACTTAAAAATTGTAAAACAGTATTTGGTATCATATTTTTTCAATTTTGAAGGTTAGTCAGGCCAGGAGTCAGACCAAGTAACTATCATTTTTACAATAACCAGTATCTTCAAATTGCCAGATCATTGCTGGCTCTGTTCGCTATTGGTTCAGTCTATAATGTACTGTACACTTTTTTGATTGTAGTATGCTATTAAATAGTAGTATGCTATTAAATTATACCCATTTAGCTTTGTCAGAAAGAAAGTGAATTAATTTCTGCACGCATACTCAAAATAACATATTGACGGTTGACATGTAAAACAAAAACATTTTTTTCTTTTTTTCTTCAGCACATAAATGTCTCATTTCTATTTTAAAAACTTGATGTCTTTCAAAGGCTTTTTTTAATTTTAATAAAGCATTTTTAAAATTTTTACAACATAATATCAGTGTTTTCAGCAACTTCAAACTTCTAACCAAGAGTGTATCTATCTATCTTGGGAACTTGAAAACCAAGAATGAATTTGTTGGAAAAAATATGGTAGTAAATAAATTTTTTTCTCTATTCAATATTTTTTTCAATACATTCCTCTTTGTAAAGATCTTAAATTTTGGATTTATTAACATGTGACTTGAGATATTTTCTATTGGTATTGACATAACAATAATGACATAACTCAACTGTTGAAAATAATTTTATGTGATCTGTCTGGTCATCAGTATCTTCATTTAATGTGATCTGTCTGGTCATCAGTTTCTTCATTTTATGTGATCTGTCTGGTCATCAGTTTTTTTATTTGCGTTTCACTATCTTCATTGTTTTCATTGTAGTTTTTTTTGGCCTAGCAGTGGTTGTGCGATCAATTAAAGTAATATAGAAATGTATTTTTTTCAGTAGCTGATTTTAAAGAATAAAATGATGCAAAAATATCATTATGCTCATCTTCTGATATTTACTTAACACATTCATACTTACAATTAGTCAAGCAGTTTTTTTTTGTTTGTTTGAATAACCTTTTAGGTACTTGCTTTTCTCTTTGACTTATTTTTATTATATTTTTACCAGCTTAGTATGTCTTTTTTCTTTCATCACATCCCTATATTTCAGGTTTTAGGTATTCATTTTCTGAATTTTTTCTTGGATTTTTGTTGATCTTGGTTAAGTAAGGTTTGGTTAGTATGTAATTTTAGATTATAGGCTTATTAATGTGGAAATCACTTTGCAAAAGTAAAAACAAAACATAAATAAAAAAAAATTACAAAACTTCAAAAATTTAGATGATTGTTTTTAATAACAACACTATTGTATTAAACTTGTTTGTTGTTCATTTGAAAGAAGTGAGAAGGCAGATAATTGTCATTGTTTTAAAATTAAAAAAAAAAAGTTTAGCTTCTAAAACCCCCTTTTATTTTTGTTTTTTAATAGTTACTTCAATTCTAATGGAAAGTTTTTTGTTGCACATTATAACAGTAATTAATTTGATTTATATTACATTATTAAGTTATAAGTAAAGATTTTTAAAAAATTGAAAAATATTAGTATTTTGGTAGCATTTTATTAAATCTGTTTAAAATTAAAATACTCTCTGTTGATTTTCATGTTTTTATATGATTTTTGATGAGCATTAAATTTTCTATCATAATAACTTATTGACAAAGTAGCGGAAGAATCTTAGTTGAAACCTTGTCAAACTATATGTTAGTTAACTAAATCTGCAGATATAACTTTGGCACAGTTTTTATATAGATTGTTTGACATAATTCCAGACTTCCTTATAAAAGCAACTTCAAATACTATCTGCGTTTTTTAACCAATTTCTAAGAGTTCAGCTGTTTGAAAAGTTCAAGGGTGAAAATAAAGTAGTTCATGGGAAAAGTTATGGGGATTGATTGTACCCAGAGGTTTTCTCTGATCCATTACAGTAATCATACATTGCAGTATTTAAATAAAAAAAAAGTTTTCTGGCACTATCTTTTAAATTTACCCGAATTCTTGTTTTAAAAAACAAGAATTTGGGTACTATATATATCTTTTAAATAAGTTTTAAAAACAAGAATTTGGGTACTAAATATCTTTTAAATTATTTTTAAAGATATGTGTTTGCGTACTAAATAAATGTGATATTAGCACAAACTTCAGATGCAGAACTAGTTAATTGTAAAAGAAATAACTTTATCCATTTTGACTTCACAATATCAACCCTCAGAATTAGGGTCGCCATTCGGCAATGCCAACCTAACTGCCGACCTAAAAGTGTTTGAGGTCGGCAGAAAATTGCCGACCTCATTTCTATGTTTTATGGTCGGACCTTTGTATCAAATAATTTTTGCCAACCTCAAAAAGATCAAGGTCGGCAAATTATTGCCAACCTCATTTTTACTAATTCTGAGGGTTGCAATATTAAAAATGCCAGAAATTGTACCAAAAGTTAGAGGTATTTTTTCGTATTTTGTTAATAAAGTACTTAGTGCAGAAAAGCAAAATTTAGTACTATCAACATAAACTTTGAGAATTTGATAAAGCAAAAAAAAAAAAGAAAAAAAAAAGGTAAATGCATGTAAATATTCCAATTTATATTTGAAGCATGTATTTATTCAGATTTATATTTGATAAACTTAAAATTTTAATATAAATTTAAAAAAAAAGGAGAAGGAATTTATGCAAAAGAAAAAAAGTTGAATTTTGCTAAAAAAAGCATATAATTAATGATAACAATTCCTCATAAAAATACCTTTGTTAATTTTTGTTACAGAAAAATTTTTGTTAAAGAAAACAGAAGTTAAAAACTTTTATAAAGAAATGTAATTATCATAATTATCTTATGTAGTTTTTTGAAAATTTAAGTTAAAAAACATTAGGAAAATTTAAGTTAAAAAACATTAGGAAAATTTAAGTTAAAAAACATTAGGAAAATTTAAGTTAAAAAACATTAGGAAAATTTAAGTTAAAAAACATTAGGAAAATTTAAGTTAAAAAACATTAGGAAAATTTCAGTTAAAAAACATTAGGAAAATTTAAGTTAAAAAACATTAGGAAAATTTAAGTTAAAAAACATTAGGAAAACTTAAGTTAAAAAACATTAGGAAAATTTAAGTTAAAAAACATTAGGAAAATTTCAGTTAAAAAACATTAGGAAAATTTAAGTTAAAAAACATTAGGAAAATTTAAGTTAAAAAACATTAAGAAAATTTAAGTTAAAAAACATTAGGAAAATTTAAGTTAAAAAACATTAGGAAAAAAAAACATTAGGAAAAAAAAACATTAGAAAAAAAAACATTAGAAAAAAGTTTTTTTTTGCAAAGTTTAATTATTCTTTTCAATAAAGTTTTTTTAATTTTAAAATAATTCCATGTCAAATGACCCAGGTCATGTCACCATGCATCTCAGATGTTTTGGATTTTTATACAGTTGAGAGTGCTTAGTAAAATAAGAATTCCTTTAAAGTTTTAGCTTCTTGATCCTGAAATATGACCACTTTACTTTTAGCAGATCTTTGACTAAGCCCCTCTTGCCCCCTCAGAATTAGAATATTTATTAGGAGGTTTTAAGTCACATAACTTTAAAAATATTTGATTTTTTTATTTGTAACTGGCTATTTTTGGGGTGACATTCAATTAAATGATCAGAAGTGTAAAAAATTATTATTAAATACCTGTAATAATTTAGGAAGTTTTTTATATACCTGTTTTTATAAAAAAAAATTTAAAAGGACTGTGCGGATGCATAAATGTTACCATAACATCGTGCTCAGTTTTGTCAATTTCATTTATCCAAGTCAATCCAATGAAATGTATCATAATTACACAAAATAAATTCACAAAATTTCAATGCGTTGATGTTAATTTGCTGATTAGGTTACTTTAATACCAGAAAAAACATGTTATATTAAAATCTTCACATATTGGTTTAAAGCTAACAGAATCTATAAATTCTGGGTTAAATTGATGATAACTCCTAGTTCCAGGAATTGTTTTACTTGAAAACATTTTTTCAAAGTGGTGCGCACTTCTGTTAGTTTTTACTTTTTAATTTAAAAAAAAATAATCTCTTCAATTCAATATCTGGTCATTTATGAGCCTTTGTAGACTTGCATTTGCAATTAATAGTTTTACAGTGCCACCATCACATGGTGACTTACCATGACTTGTAGCAAAAAATCAATGTCAAAATCATCTTTATGGAAACAAATATTGTAAACATTTTTGTGGTTTTTATACTGTGCAGCACAACAATCTAAAAAATAAAGAATCTTTGAAATATTAATATGATTTTCTTTTAAATAATTATAATTAACAATTTGTGTCTGAACTTTATACACAAAACCAATATCATGCTCATTATCTTCTGACATGATTTTTCTTTAAGCTGGTCATTTTCATTTAATAAATAGAGGGAAACTGGGTGTAACATGCATTGACTTTGGTACCAATACTAACTTTAGATTTCATCTTGAATCACAAATGTGTAATTTTCTGTAAAATTACCTAAAACAACACAGCAGTCTTTGTCAACTTTTCTTTTTGTTGCCTTTAGGTATCTTGCTTGATATTTTGCAATATCAAATCAATGTCAGAATGAGCTGTTAATTTGTATTGGAAACAATTTTAACACGCGTTCATTAGGACTACACAAGTGCTAAAATTTTTAGAGCTCCAGTTTGTCTGGAAACTAGCGAAAAATTACAAGATTCTGCTACAAAAAAGTGGAGCCTATCATGGGCCCCACTTTTTGTTTACTTAAATTTATTTAAATTGATAAATACAGGTACTTAAAATTAAAATTTTACCTTTCTGATCATTTTATTGGATTTGCCACTCCTGAAAATAGCCAGGTTCAAATTTTTTAATTAAAAAGATTAAATATTTGTCTGAAGGGACAAAAAGGGCCTGACCAACATCTGTTAAAAGTAAAATGGTCATATTTTAGGATCTTCTTGGAGCCAGAGGCTAGAATTTTCAAGGAATTCTTATTTTACTAAGTACTCTCAACTGTGTAATCAGCAAAATCTGAGATATAGGGTGACATTTTTAAAAATTTTCTGGGTCATTTGACATGAGATTTCCCAATAGTTAAATCTCTGATATATTTTAAAAAATGTTGACAGCATACCAAATGTAATATTAAAAATATATTTATAATAATGTTAACAATATATTTATAATAATTTTAACAATATATTTATAATAATGTTAACAATATTTGATATTTTAAAGATATTTTTGGTAATTTTTTTTCTTTTTAGGAAACAAAGATGATGTAGTTACAATTAAAGCTCAAGAAGCTCTCAACTTAAACCCTATTAAACAATTACCTTTAGCACAAGTGACTCCACCAGCTCTCAACATAAACCCAATTAAGCAATTACCTGTGGCACAAGTGACTCCACCAGTTGAATCTACCAAGCCAATAACAGATAAAAATAATGCAGAAACATTGAAGCCTAGTCGTTTTCAACTTTATAAGTCAAAGTTTTTTGGTGGTGAGGTAGAGACCAAAGGTAATTTTTTAACTTAACATTTTGTTTTACTTGAATTTTGTTGTAATTTCTGCTAGTTAATAGTTTTTAACCAACTCAAAACATTTTAAGCATTCAATAAAAAGTAAATCATGCTCACCTATTTTATCAGCTATAAATTTCAATGTCACAAAGTTTTTAAAAAATTTGCTTAAATATGCTGTTTTTAGTTTTATTAAGGGTTTTTTTAATAATTTTCATTTATTATTAAAAAATCAGCAATTCCAGTGGTATATTAAGGGTTTTTTTTTAATAATTTTCATTTATTATTAAAAAATCAGCAATTCCAGTGGTATATTAAGGGTTTTTTTTTAATAATTTTCATTTATTATTAAAAAATCAGCAATTCCAGTGGTATATTAAGGGTTTTTTTAATAATTTTCATTTATTATTAAAAAATCAGCAATTCCAGTGGTAATTGGAAAATAACACAAGTAATGTTTGCTTCCACTTTTTCAATTCAAAGTTAGTTTATATATGTAAACTTTGGACTTTATTTAGCCTCAAATATTAATGTCTAGGGGTCAGATATCACAAGTTCTAGAAGGCCAATATACTGACCAAAATATAAAGTTAACTTCTTTGCTTTTTAAGAAAAATTGAAAGATTTTTGTATACTTTTAAACCAAAGTTCTTATGTAAAATATGTTAAATTGTTGCATACAACAAACCAAGCTGTTGAAAACGACGCCAAACAAATTATCATTACAGTTATCATATCATTTCATCTACTGCTGCTTTAAAAATTAGATTATAGTAAAGTATTAAAAACTGGTTAAAGTCTGAAATTATTGTTTTCATTTATTTAACCATAAAATACAAAGTATACAATAATAAACTATAAATTTACATAATATGTTACATAAAAAAGTATACAAAAATAAACCATAAAATTCCATAATATTTTACATAAAAATGTATACAATAATAAACCATAAATTTCCATAATATTTTACATAAAAATGTATACAATAATAAACCATAAATTTACATATGTTACATAAAAAAAGAAAACTAATATAAAAACAAAATCAAACAAAACAAAACAAAAAAAGAAAGAAAGTAATTAGAAAAAAAAGTGTATTAAAGAAAAATTACAAAAATAAATCACTATTTTGTAATTTTGACAATAATAACAATAATAGTATGTTATAATAATATATAAATTAATATAATTAAATCAAAAAAAAAAAAAATTTATATAAATTAAAAAATATTTTTGATTATTTTTTATGTTATAAGTTAGCAAATATTGATTTTTGGCTTTTAAAATTTACTTTAAAAATTTCACCCTTATTACTTTTAATTTTATTTACTATTAATAGACTTTAGTTTTTTTTTTCCCAACATTTTTCCCCCCAACATTTAATACAATTTCTAGAAAAATTTAATATTAATAATTAATAATGTTAAATTAGTATTAATAATATTAATAATTGATTATATTAATATCATAGTAAAAGTATTAATATACAATATATTAATTATACATTATTGCAGATATGTTTAAAAATCAACAAGAAGTAAACAATGTTGATGAATTTGTCCCTGATCAATTAGATAGTGATTTTTTAAACACTTCGATAGTCATAGCAACAGCACCATCAAATAGAAAAGAAAATTTTTTAACGAGGTTTATTTTCATTCTTTTTTTTTTACTGTAAATTTTATCAGCATAGATTTTATTGTTTTTATTTTAAATATTAGCAACAGTATTAGTGATGATGATGATATTTGCGATGGAAAGCCTACCATAGCCTCTTATGAGGATCTGGAATCTAATCATGATGTTAGTTTTGAAAAATCAGATTCAGAGGAAGAATTTGATGAATTAAGTGACAGCGAAAGACCTGTATTAAAAACATCTGAGCATTCTATTTTTCAAGTAAAACCAAGCAAAAATAACGATTCAAATGTAAATAATGATATAATCAAGCATAATGGTACTAACAAATATAATGACACTAAAAAAAATGACACAAGGGAGTATAATGGTGCCAACAAGCATAATGACAATAAAAAGTATGATTCAAGTGAATGCAATGGTACAAAAAAATATAGTGATAATAATAAAAATGTTAGCAAATATGAAAATAAAAAAAGTTTATCGAATGAGTTAGATATTCAAAGTGATGAGGATTCAACAAAAGAATCTTTGAATCTTCAATCAAATTGTCTACAATCAAACCAATCAAACATAAGCAGTGAAGAAGAAAATAATGTGTATGAAATTGCATCAGTTGTTGAAGAAGATTGGATGCAAGACAAAAGTGCAGACGAAAGTGACACTAAAGATGAAAAAGTAAGAGCATGGAACTTCTTGTTTAAGTTTAACTTCCTTTAATATATTTTAAAAGATTTTATTTGATAGTAAAATTAAATAAAGACAATATTATACTTAATATAACTTGTGATTAAAAATAAATTATTTGTTCATGTTATTCATCTTTTTATTACTAAGCCATAGAACTATGTGCTATTGGGTGTGTAAAAATAATTTGTAATTTTTAATACTTTCTTATATTATCTCAATATTTTTTTAGGAAAAAAATAAGAAAAACAATGAAAAAATAAAAAATACCATGAATGATTCAAAGAAAAATAGTACAGTAGTTGAAAAGTAAGATTTCACTTTTTATGGTTTTTTAAATTTTAAAGATTTATCCCTTTCTTTACCCCCTTTCAACCTTTTAAATCCCTCTCCATCCATTTTTTTCTCTCTTTTTCAGTCCTGTAACTAAAAACACTAACTTTGACAAGCACTTGATAATGCTACTTTATGGAAAAGCTTGAAAATGGTAGGGTTTGATCTCTGTTTCTTACACACAGAAGACATGCTTTCTAATCACTACACCACTAGCTATATATAATGTATATATCTACTATAAAATAAAAATTGCAGTGGGAGTTAATTAAAGTTGTTTTGCATTTGTAGAGCATTTTTTAATATTATTATTTTAGGAAAACATCTATCAACTTTGATGTAGATGAGCTAGAGATTTTTATGCAGAACCAATTGCAAAAAACACCATCTAAAGGTAACAATCAATTACATAAAACATCTCTAAAGGTGTCTTCAAGCTTTTTGATTATTATTAGGAAAAATTAAAATTTTTATGACAGCATTTCTGATAATAAAGTATTTAATATATATTATATAACCATTGAATTTCTTTTCCTGTATTTTTCATAACTGATCATTTAATAGTGATTTCATATTTTACACAGGCATTCATTGAGTATTTGCTCTATATTTTATAAGACAATTCTTTTACATAGCTGTTGAAAAGTTTTTTATTTACATCAACATAACCATTTAACAATTGCTTTTTTATAAATAAATTATGTAAAAAATAGAAAATTTTATATTTTTGAATTACCAGAGAAAATTTTTTCCATGATATTTATTCTACTAAAATCAGAATTACAAGGATGTCATACAATTTTATCTAGATCATAATTCTAGAATGCACTGGGGTCAGAGACTTATGCTCTATCTGGAAATCTGGTGGTGGCGCTCAGTCACACCAAGGAAAATTTTATCAAAAATAATCAAAATGTTTCCATAAATGCTATGATCATTTTTAAATGCTTAAACATATTTAAAAGTTGTGTTTTAGATGTTGTATTGATTATTTAAAAGTTGTGTTTTAAATGTTGTATTGATTATTTAAAAGTTGTATTTTAGATGTTGTATTGATTATTTAATAGTTGTGTTATAGATGTTGTATTGATTATTTAAAAGTTGTGTTTTAGATGTTGTATTGATTATTTAAAAGTTGTGTTTAGTTTTTTACAAGTACAAAAAAAACTAGTGGTGAGTTTGGGAGTTACATGTTGCTTTAGTAGGGTGTTTTTTGTATTTACAAAGTGATCACATTTGCAGTATTATATATTTTTTCCTTTTCAATTACAAAATAAAATGTTTTATTAAGTAAAAGTTGAATTAAAAGCAGTACATTGAATTCAAAATATTAAATACATTATTTTTGCTGTAAACGCCTTTTGAAAGTTTTGAAAGTAATTTATTCATTATGCTAATTTTTGAAAGTAGCTTATTCATGATGCTAACTTTTAAAAGTATTCATGATGCTAACTTGAATATGAGTAACAGTTATCATCTTGCTTCAGCCAAACTTCATAAATTAGCCAGCAACATTTTACGCCATAGGTGGTCCTTTTTCTGTGGCAGGATTGTAAATGTTTGTTTTATTGTTATCTAAATTCAATAAAATTTTAAAATATTATATTTTTTACAAAATTATCATAACTCAATAATATTCAAAAACGTTTTTCTCACAAAACCTTTTCAATTTGCAATACATAATTTTTAGACAACAAATCAAAAATTTTCCTTAAATACTTTCCGAATTACTAGTCTAACCACACAGCTCAAAGATCAAAAATCCCCCCCCCCCCCAATATTGGTCCATCCAATTTAAAGAATCTTTAGAATAATGATTTGCTAAATCTCCATGATACTTGTGAATGAATGAAAGAAGTTGTTTTTCTAAACATTCATCAATATAGATCAATGAATTAAATGCTACAGCTTTGGAAGTGCGAAACAATGGCTCGGACATACCATGATCAGATATGGCTGTCCACATTATTAATTTTTATGGGGAAATTTCTCTTTTCCTATAAAATGAACACTTTCTGAGTATGTTTTTTTGTTTCCTTCAACATCAAGGCTCTAATGATAATCAGTCAAAACATTAACCCCAATATTTTTGTATTGACAGCCTGAATTAACACAAATCACTTTTGATATTCTTGGTTTTGTTAAACCCCATAAAGAGCTCCTCAATCTTAAACTCTTCATTAACTTATTTAATATTTTGAATTCAATGTACTGCCACAGAAAAAAAACCACATATGGGGTAATGACTTACTGACTAATTCATGAAATTTGGTTGAAGCAAGATGATAACTGTTACTCATATTCAAGTTTACATCATGAATATTTTCAAAAGTTAGCATAATGAATAAGCTACTTTCAAAAGTTAGCATAATGAATAAGCTACTTTCGAAGTTAGCGTAATGAATAAGCTACTTTCAAAAGTTAGCATAATGAATAAGCTACTTTTGAAATTAGAGTAATGAATAAGCTACTTTTAAAAGTTAGCATAATGAATAAGCTACTTTCAAAAGACATTTACATCAAAAAATCTCAAATTCCAGGTGACTAGCTTTAGAAGCATTTACCTCATTCATTTAACTTATTCCCTCATTCCATCCCTTTTCTGTGGCGGGCTTTACATTTTTGAATTTCATTGAATTTGACTTTGTTGAAAAAACCAATTTTTAATTTCATTGAACTTATATAATCTTGTAAAAACAACAGTTTTTGTTTTGTTTCAAATATATTCAATTAAATAGTTATAATTAAATTATTTTTTTAATTATTTCTTATTTATTTAGATAAATTTATAAATGTTATATAGATTAAGTTAATGATTTTATTTATTTTTTCTTAACATAGACTTAATTTACTCATGACTTCAATAATCATGTGTTGTGTGAACTGTGTTAAAACAGCTTAGTCATGACTTTAATAATCATGTGGTTGTGTGAACTGTGTTAAAACAGCTTAGTCATAACTTCAATAATCATGTGGTTGTGTGAACTGTGTTAAAACATCTTAGTCATGACTTCAAAAAGCAAGTTTTGTACCAAGTGTTAAAGCAAGTTTTGTAACAATTTGAACAACTAGCAAAAGTTTGTTTTGTGTTTTCAGTATCAAAGTCCTGTTGTACATCAAAAACTTCTTAAAAGTATGTCAACCTAGACACAGTGGGCCAATTAGTGGATATTGGTCAAAAATCAGTGTTGCCAAAATAAATTTAAGTTAGTTGTTATTAAAAGCCAAATAAATTTCTAGTTCATTAAAAAAAAAAATTTCAATAGTATAATTTGTTCAAAATGTATACTAGTTTGAATAATATAAATTTGTTGCAAAAAATAGGTAATAGGTATAAATGATACATAAAAGTCATTTTTGGCTATATATATATAAGAACAATTGTCACTATATGAACAGTGCTAATAGTTGTATGTAGAAACCACTATATGAGCAGTGCTAATGTGATAGTTGTATGTAGAAACCACTATATGAGCAGTGCTAATGTGATAGTTGTATGTAGAAATCACTATATGAGCAGTGCTAATGTGATAGTTGTATGTAGAAACAATCTTAGACTGCTGTTTATGGAAATGTAAATGTTATTTTCATAGGTTATTGCACACAATTTTTTTGCCTAATGAAACAACTAAAATTTAGCAAAGTTTTAGTGTTTTTGAGCTAATTTTTTATTAGAAAAAATAATTTATTTCAAAAAGTGCCAAGTTGGCACTAGTAAACCCATATATTTTTAGAATCCTATAACAAAGAGGAATAAGATTCTTTTCAATTAAATTGTGCCAATATAGCACTTTTAAACAGAAAAATTAAAAGAATGACCCTACCCCATTAGTTGGAGGTACATATTACAATCTGTGCACATTCTCAAACGATCAGTGTTTGGATATTGAAAGAATTGAAAATAAACAAGAGGGCAGTTCTTTACTTAAAAAGAACAATTATATCACATGCCCCGAACAAATCTTCAAACCAATTCCAACTTTTAATGCAAAATCAATACAAGTATCATGTAATATACAAGTATCAACCTGTAATGCAAAATCAATACAAGTAAATTGGCATCTTGTAACAATAGTGTTCATGTTATTCCATATTCTTGATATGTCAACACTTAATATTATAAATTATTACATTTAAAAACATTTTTATAGTATCTTTATGCTTTATTTAAAAACTGGTGATATTTTATAGTATCTTTATGCTTTATTTAAAAACTGGTGATATTTTTATAGTATCTTTATGCTTTATTTAAAAACTGGTGATATTTTTATAGTATCTTTATGCTTTATTTAAAAACTGGTGATATTTTTATAGTATCTTTATGCTTTATTTAAAAACTGGTGATATTTTTATAGTATCTTTATGCTTTATTTAAAAACTGGTGATATTTTTATAGTATCTTTATGCTTTATTGGGTACATTTTTTCTATTTCATGAAGACTGTTGCGCATGTGAAAGCTGGTGTTTTTGAATGGTCTGAGTCCCTTTCCAGTGCTTCAAATAGATTTCTGAAGCAAGTAAAGACTTCATTACCAACAGACTTCATTACAAACAGTGATAATAATAAAAAAACAAAACAAGTATAAAATGGAACTACCCTGATGCAACTAGAAAAAAAGGAACAATAACAACAGGTAATATAGCTAGAGAACTATTGCATAAAAAATCAAATAGGGATTTAACTATTTCACAATTGCCTGTTCGATATCATGCAACATTTCAAAGATTTGAATTATTGTTCTCAGTAATTCTTTGAGTAATTATTTTCCTCCAAAAAAAAAAAAGATTTGTGTAGATCAATATAAAAGCTATTGTAAAGGTTTTTATATATTCCTGTTTAACAAGTGTCTGCCTGTTACAAAAATAAATTTACCTGGACCATGGATCAGTATACTAGATTCTCAAGAAAAAAAACTCCTAAATTGTCAGTTTAACAGATACCATTAACCGAATTTGGATATCATCTGATCAAACTATTTGTGACAAGAGATACAAGTCAAAACCATTCTGCAAATTTTGTAATAAAAAAGGACATTCTGATAGATACTGTCATAAACAAAATGTCTCTAATAACATTTTATCTGAAGACAGCACATATTTTACAATGTTAACATATAAATAAATTTTAGTACTTCTTTTGATAATTTTTATTGTTTTTGTCATTGATGTACTTATGTTATCTTTGTATTACAAAATATACATACATAT
Source organism: Hydra vulgaris (assembly GCF_022113875.1). Lineage (NCBI taxonomy): Eukaryota > Metazoa > Cnidaria > Hydrozoa > Anthoathecata > Hydridae > Hydra > Hydra vulgaris. Next base: position 26,374,432 of record NC_061161.1, on the reverse strand, counting down.
TTATATACATTTTTAAGTATTTTTGTTTTAACCAACAAAAAAGCAAATTTTATGAAATTTTAAATATTTTGTTCTTCCAAACTATAACAATATATATACTTAAATATCATGCAGCAAAATTGTTTTTTAGTTTTTCAACAAATTATTTGAGGTGTTTCAACAATTTTGCTCTACAGAAGATGTGCACTGCAGAAGATGTTTGAAATTGAAACATTATGGCCTTTTTGTTCAACTTGAAGAAAACCATTATGCCACCATTACTATGCATCTCTGGACTTTTTCATAACAGAACTTGCAACCTAATTTGAATCAATGAACATTACAGAGAATCTATGAAATGTCAAAAAATTTGTTGTTCAGTGTTTAGATTGATCGAGGCCTCCACAAAGCTAACTTTTATAATTACAGAAGATTAAACTTAGATTGCTATATATTTATGGATCAAAATCCAAGGAAAGTAAAATTCTATACCTATGACCTAGATTATAACACTATTCTACATTTTTAGAGTGTAATAATTTTGTTCATAATTATTAAAACAACTTTTTCTTGTCACTAATGCAAAAGGTTTTAGATTATTATAATAGTTTTATGTTTTCCATTAAACATGAAGAACAAATAATTTTATTATTAATGTTGATTATTTAAAAAGTGGAAAAAGCTATCAACCATAAGTAATCTTTTAACCATACCATTGTTGTTTTACTTTTTAACGATAATCTTTAATCTTTTAAACTCATTTAAATTTATTCAAAATTAATTTTTAAATAGACTAAAAATTACTTTATAAAAATATAAAAGCGTAAATTTATTTAATAAATCTAAATCAAACATCAAAGAAACTTTTAAAAAATATATATTGGAGAAGCAATAAATATTCTTTAATATATCATTTATCTTAATTTAACGGTCAAAAATGTTTTGGTGGTTTTAGACCTTCTCCTCCCCTTTATAATATTGCTTTTGTAATATCCATAAGATTGTTTCTGTGATATCCATAAGGTTGCTCTTGTAATATTCATAAGATTTCTCCTGTAATATCAAGACTTAAGTGCATTCATCTGATTATAATGTTGATATGCTTATTTCTAGTCAGTCTTTTTGCTCCACTGTAACTAAGTAGAAATTACAAGAGAAATTTACTGTGAGGTGCCTATTACCAGGTAAGCATCTGTCATTAAAATAACAAATGTTAAATACATTGTAAGCAGGTTTTTAGTGGATCTGTTCAGTACATGTCAGGTGTTAAGATAAAAGTTTGCATTTTCCAGGGAAAATATTAGAAAAAAAAGTTTTATGACCAGTTTATTTGTATTTTTTACTGATCTTTTTTAAAAGTTTAAAAAGTAAATAACAATTTTTGTTATATAAACAAAGTTGATCAATAAAACAGCAGTTTATTTATTTTTTGTTATTTATTATTAGTTTTGTAACTTTTAGAAACATTAAAATTTAGGGTTTACATCTGTAACTATACTGCTAGTTTTCTATAAGTTTTAGTAAATTAAAAAAAAATATTATTATACCTCTAATTGCCCTTAAATATATAAATTTGTCATTAATAAATGCTACTTTTTAGCTGTCTGTTAAGCCTCACATAACTTAATAGTGGACTATGAATTGGCATATTTTATATGAATTTGCATATTTTACTTATTATAGATGCATCTACAGATGAAATAAAAGTCAAGGAAAAAAAGAAAAAGAAAAAAACCTCATTGACACAGGTTCAACTTTTTGTTATCAAAACATTTATATATTTTTATTACATTTGCCACTTTTGCCACTGATCAGCCATATATTTATATTAGTTTTTGTGTATATAATTAATATATATATATATATATATATATATATATATATATATATATATATATATATATATATATATATATATATATATATATATATATATATATATATATATATATATATATATATATATATATATATATATATATATATATATATATATATATATATATATATGTATATATTTATATTAAACATATAAACATATATAGTACACATATAAATAGCTAGATTCCTAAAATAGAAAGATGTTAGGTGTGCGGTATTTTATACATATATACATTAGTGATGTATTAGTTGCACATTTTTGGCCAATGCGGATAACGATGCCAATGAATAGGAAAAGGTCGATACCAATGGATTAACTAGTTATTAAAACTTTTGAAAATATAAAACCATACAATTTTAAATCATGTAAACTTAATTATGGAATCAGAAATTGTAAACAAATATTTAGACCTAAATCAAAGCTTTAATTTAAAAGCTATTATAAAAACTTTGTTAAAATAATATACAACTTTATATAATATACAACTTTATATAATATACAACTTTATATAAACTATAATTTAAAAGCTTTAATTTAAAAGCTATTATAAAAACTTAAAATAATATACAACTTTTAGTTTTTTTATCCATGATAACTTTCAAAAAATAAATACAATTTTAGAGGAATGTTTTTTATTTCAATTTTAAAAAGAAAATGGTATTATGATAAGCAGTTTACTTGGAATTTTTAAATATTATTATAAAAAGCAAATTAAAAAAAACCTTTACAAAAATATATATACATTTTTTCTCAAAATAAAGTAAAATGAGACTTTAAAATCAAATATCAACAGTATAATAACTTTAGGTTTCTATAGAAAGCACCAATAACAGTTGTAACAATGTTTAGTATTTAAAATTGTGTATACGATATTGTAATGTAAAAACATAAGCATTTCTCCTGTTTACGAAGTTAATCTATTTCATCGTGAAGAATAAGCTTGTCCTCCACAACTGAATAATCGTTCACTTTCAACAGAAGATGGAGGGCATGATAAATATTTCTGAGCTATTGGAGATAATTGCTTGAAGTTATTTCTATTTGCTCCCCACTATACTATAGGACTCTTTGTCTTAGCTCAAATAAATTAAAAATTCATTTTTCAATTTTTAATAATGCTTGCTTTCTGTTTCTTGCAGAACTTCATTTGGAAAAAAATTATTTTTATACCTTGGATCTAAAAATATAGCTAAATTGAGATTTTTGTCATTGAGATATTTTTCAAATCTTTCATTCGCTGATTTTTTACATTCTTTTAAAGTTGTCCCTAATCCTAAAAACAAGAGAGACTTTTCAGCTTGAATCAGCATGGTTTTAATAACTTGTACAGTTGGAATTATAGCAGATGCAATTGCTTCACGCTCACTTAACAAATTTGATATATCATTAAACATTTTTAAAAGTTGTAGTAATTTTTTTTAAATAATTCATTCATTGTTTTCTAGTGACTTCAGTTTAGAGCTGTCATTATCATAACAAAATGAGATCAAAGCACGCTTCTGTTCAAAAATTCTTTCAAACATAAAATATTGACTATTCCGTCTTGTTTGAACCTATTTTCTGGTACTTGATAATGAGTTTGATATTTTTGATAAGCTTCAAAAGAAGATGGCTAATGATTAACATTGAGTTGACAAACTCGAAGAATTGCTGATTTTTGATGAAATTCATTAGTTAACCAATGAGCTGTCAAGCTAAGAAATGAGCATTTTTCATTGATAGATGCCCATCCATCAGTTGTAAATGAAATCTATGAAGCATCATTTATTTTTTTTTGGACATTTTGTCTGGCTTAATTGTATATATTTTGAAAAACAGAGTTTTTAATGTATTTTCTACTTGGAATGCAATAGTTATGACATGTGTACTTGGAATGCAATAGTTATGACATTAATCGTTTAGCTATCATTGAAATCCGATGTCTTCTACTATAGAAAAAGGTTGAATATCAACTGCAATCATTTCTGTAGTGTATTTATTAATTTAGACCTGTGATCATTAATGTCCCAGGGCTTTTTTCTCTCAAGTGTTTTAAACAAAGTTTGTTGAGACTGTTTTGAGCAACTTGAATCAGTTGACTTGATTTTCTTGAACACATTTTGTTCACTTTCTGCTCTCCTTTTGTTTTCTTCATTAAGTTTCAACTCTTTGCTTGCTATTTCTTTATGTTTTTTTATTCTTCATTAAGTTTCAACTCTTTGCTTGCTATTTCTTTATGTTTTTTTATTCTTCATTAAGTTTCAACTCTTTGCTTGCTATTTCTTTATGTTTTTTATTAATATGAGACAACATATTTGTTGTGTTAAAAGACTTTTATTTTTTTCTTTGTTACCTTTTTTAATCTTCAGTTTGCATGTGCTACATATTGCAATTCAAGCATCTTCAGGAAAAATAGCAAAATATTTCTACACCCAACTGCGTGATTTTATTGGAATACTAATATTGGAACTTTCCAAACAAAACTCCTGCCATTCTGAATATATATTTAATTCTGCAACTTTATTTAATTTAGATATCTAAATAACAATCATATAAAAATATAGAAGGCAATACTTGAATACATATAGATACAAATGCTTAAATAGGTTAGTTTTAAGTATAATAATAAAACAATATAAAATAAAATTATTCTAAAAGCAACATAGTAATAAAAGTGTAAATACATTTAGCTGTAATTAAAGCTTATAAACATCATATAGTGAATTTAAGTTGACGTTACCCTAATATATTTTGCTGCCTTTAGTTCAGATCTTTTTCAGGCAAAAATAAAGTAAAAAGCAAAAAAAAATAACGAAAAAACAACATTTTTTGTTCTCAGTAATAATTGTCATAATAAAATATTGTGATATTCATAGAATTAATATTTTGAAAAACTTATAGATATATTATCTTTATTTCACTGTTATAATATTTTGATTCTTTAATTTTTTTATTTGACTATTAATTTTGCTTGTTTGATTGAAAAAAATGTAGTTTAATTTACATTTAATTTTTTTTTTTTTTAATCTACATTAAAAAACAAGAGTTAACATTAAGTAATTAAACGTTATTTATATATTTGAAACAAGTTGTTTTTAAGATTTCAACAAGTTTTAGTATTTAAAGAAAGTTATGGCAATCAATAGTTGTGATTGCTTACAATTTCTTATAAACTTTGGGTATATTTTTATATATTGTAGCGTAACGAGGGGCAAAATGAGACACTTAAGCACTAATTTATCTAATACGGCCTGTCTAACAACTTTTGAAAAAGTAACTTGATATTTTTCAATTCTTCTATCATCCTACTTGAAGCTTACTAAATATGAGTTGCAAAACTGCAGTGGTTTGGTCACCAGAGATCATTTATTGACAGCACCTATCCTGTCTCATTTTGCCCCGCATACCGGGGCAAAATGAGACAGATTTTTTTTTTTTTGTAATTTAAATAAATAAAGTTAAACAAAACAGATCTTTAAGAGGATTAGCAAGAAATACATTTTATAATATATTACAACTATAATCAAACTGTCACTAATCACATAAATCACATATTGCTTGACCCAGTATTTTAAAACGAAAAACAGTCCGAATGAGCCCAGGTTGTGCATTTTGAACATTGACTTCTCTCCTTTATATAAACATATATATATATATATATATATATATATATATATATATATATATATATATATATATATATATACCCACTACAAGAACTAATAAAGCCATACATGCTTATATTGAACTTATGTATTTAAAGCACTCATAAAATTCATTGTATTTTGTTTATAGTTTACTGCAATAACCTATATGCTATAATCTACTCACTATATATTTTATATACTACTTACTTTATTACATTACAATTACATATACAATACAATAAGATTATAAAATACAAGCATAGTAAATATAAACATCAGGCAATTATTTGCTTCAATTTGATTGAATATTTATTATATTTAAATATAAGTTAACAATATATAAAACATGATTCTATATTGGATTACAACTAAACATTTCAATTAACAAAATAAAAAGTAAGTAAATACAGTATAATAAATTTAAATCTAAAGCATGTAAATATTAACATTTGCTATGTTTGTTGTTTTAATGTAAAAAATTAAACAAACATATTATTAGATATCGGCAAAACAAATACAAACAGAATGTCTCGTTTTGCCCCGCATCATATTGGCATCAAATAATTTTAAAAATCATGCACCTAATTTCCAGACTATTTTATTGAAGAAATAAAATACCAAAGAATGGAAATGATAGAAAAAGGCCTAAAAATTCTAATAAAAAAAAAAAATTTTAATATAAAAAGCTTTTCCACTCAGTGAGATCAAAAAAGGCTAGAAAAAAATAAAATAACAACACTTAAAAATTCGTAATTTTCGCGAAGCCGAGGGATGAAATGATTCCCCTTCTACTCAACTTTTTTTTTCAAAGTGCCTCATTATATTTTTCTTGACACAAAATAGTTTTTGAACACAACTGTACTTTTAAAAATCATGCAAATAATAATTTGTAGGGCTGGCATCATAATAAACGCGAGCTGTCTCATATTGCCCCACTGTCTCACTTTGCCCTGCATTACCCTATAGTTTTATATATATATATTTTTGTTGAATTATTTTAAAAACAGAAAACCAAATATTGTTGCAGAGTTATTTGAAAGAAAAATATGTGAAAAAAATGTTGATAAAAATATTAAAAATATCTGAGAGTTAAATCCTCTTTTTTTTTCTTGCAAAAAATGCACTTGCTCTTGTTACGAGTGTTCAATAACACAATAACACTATTGTAAGAAGTTGTTATAGAAAGATTTGCTAGCTTGATATTTTTGGTTGTTTGTTGAAAATTTTAAGTTAAAGATTATTTTGAAAATCAGCTTAGAGCCTCTCTAGTAACATATTTGATGGTAGAGAAGTCATCAGTATTAGTATTGAAATTATGGGATTAGCAAGTATACAGTGGTATACAGTGTTAACACAGTCAAATTGTGAATATATTAATGTAAAACCAATAGTATACAGGGGGTATAATAAAGTATATGATAGAATTTTTTCTTTTTTATGGTAAAATTTAAAACCCACTAATTTTGAAAGTATTATTAAGAAATTTTCGAATCGATAAAGTATCAATCAAATGTTCAAAATCAATAAAACATTAATCAAATGCTCAAAATTGATAAAACGTGAATTAAATACATATAGTATTATAGCGTTGCATAATTTTAGATACAAAAAAGTTATACTAACGGGTTTGTGGCAGCCACATTAGCATGCTCAACTTAACAAACCTTTTGCAGGCTCATCTTGATAAAGTAAAGGTTTTGTCAAGGCCCTATTGAAAATTATCGGTGTTTTTTTTAAACAAAAGACTCAGAAGACTGGGTCAGGTCTGACAATAATGTCTAATAGCAACGTTTCATAAAGGGGAAAGGACATTAATAAATAGTGATACTATTTTTAAGTGTTGAATTTTGTTTAGGGAAGCGAAACAGCTGAAAATGTTAAACGCAAGAAAAAGCTGAAAGCAACTGACTTACAAAATCAAATAACGGCAAATAGTTCAGACATAGGTAAATCTAAAGAAGCAAAAAATCAAAATGTCACAAAGCATACAAAATCTTTAGATGAAAAAAAGAAAAAAACGAAATCCAAGGCCAAGCAGCCTGAAGATACACTTGACAACTTTTTTGCCTCTTGATTGATAAAAGATCTTGATTGATAAGAAATTATGTGTAACTAGTGAATTTATTTTTGATATATCAAGAAATTTATTTTCGGTGCTATTTTCGCGGCTCTTTTGTCTTTTACGTAAACTTTAAAATTGTTGTTTTTAAAATATATATAAAAAAAAATTTGTGTTATAATAATTATTATACTTCTTGAAACTAGCCATTCCCACCCAACTTCATCTTTTTCATTTTTTTTCCTTTCAATTTTTTTGATTCCTCCACCCCTCCTCCCTCTCATTTATTGTTTTTGTTTAAATAATTTACTGCATACTTACTATTAGGGTTGAAAATTTCCTGACTTTTAAGTGAAATTTTGTTAAAAATTTTGGGAAATTTTCAAAAAACTTTTGTTGCAATAAACTTATAGCTATTATAAAATTTTATAAAATTCTGTTTCAAAAATTTGCGTTCATCGTAGTATTTGAGTATTCTTTAAAACTTTTAGTCAAATTTTTATAATCAAGTTTATCAATTTTATAATCGCGCTTTTTTTAAAAATAATAAGATGCTATAAGTTGTTATATGTTATTCTCCTCTCATTTTATTCGTAGAATCACCACTGATTGCATACAAAATTTTAAAATTATAGGAAGATTTTTATGAAAATTGCATTTAAACCATCTTTATAAAAGGTGCATGTTATAAATACACTAGCTGCGTTAGATTATACTAATTTATCTAAAAATGACATTAGTAAACACATATGAATGTTCAATAAAATAATAAATTAATTTGCTTGATATGATACTTATAAAACATACACACACAAAAATCGCCTTTTTGGCAGTATTGGTTGAAAAATACGGTATACATTTAAACCATTTTAAAGTACAGCATAATTTTTTAATTTATTGATTTATTAAGTCAAAAGTGCCCTAGCAAGGTTGTGGTGAGTGAGATTCAAGTCTTAGAAACACTTATTTAAACATAGCGGCGATATTTATGACCTCGAAATCATTAGTTCGTTATTTTTATTGCTAACTATATTTTTAAATAGTTCAAATTTAGCAAAAAACTTTTCTTTACTTTTTGCCTTTCATTAATCAATGAAGTCTTAAAATCAAGAAAAAATTATAAAATACTGTAAATATTCAATCGAGTCTTTTAATATATAATTTTACAGTTTTCAGTAACTTGTAGGCCAACTTAACAGATATTCAAAAATGCCCCACCTCTTTAGGATAGGGGTGCAAATTGTGTTTAGCCTTAAAGTTTAATACGGTAATGAACATCAATATGCTTAGCAAGTAACAAAATAAAGCAGTTATAAAAATTTTTGAAAACAAATTATCATAGTTCTAACTTATAGTTACAATAAAAAAACTTAACAAAATACCAAAAAAAGTGTTTTTCTAAAATTTTTATAATCTGCTTTACAATATTTTACCATAAAATTGTCCATAACAATGCCTAAATAAGTCATAAAATTTTACCCATTAATTATAAAATAACTTTTTTCAAAAATTTCCATTATACAACTACCAGTTGTACAAACAAATGTTGCCAGTTACAAACAAAATTTTAAAATCAAAAATAGATTTTCTTGATTACAGATTATAAAAACTATTGTAATAATTTATTATATTAATAAATAATAATTGAACTATTATATTAATAAATAATAATTTAGAAGTGCTTAGTGTGTTAATAACACAATATTAATAAGTATTTTTAAATTTTTTTTCTTTCTGTTTTTATTGCAAAGCTCATTATTAAGTCAATGTGAAAGTTTCATCGCGACCTTTGATTTAATTCAACCTTCGATTAATTTCAAAACAGCGTAATCGACCTTTGGTTTATTTCCAAACAGTATTATCAACTTATAGAATTGAGAGCTTTTAATTATTTTCTCAACCGAACCGTTTGGTTAAGTTATGATCTTGCAATGATTTATAAATCAAAATTTAATTTATTTCAAATCAATGACCACAGCGATCGCTGGTAGTTGATAAATTTTATTTTGTGATTGAAAATATCAAATTAATCAAATTAATGACTTAATTCCTATTGAATAGTTTTCTATCAAATCACAGAGTGAGGTAATCAAGATGGATGTCATAATACAAAAATAGTTTTCTATCAAATCGCAGAGTGAGGTAATCAAGATGGACGTCAACATACAAAAATAGTTTTCTATCAAATCGCAGGTAACAAATCACAGAGTGAGGTAATCAAGATGGATGTCAAAATACAAAAATAGTTACAACAATTGTAAATAAACTACTATTACATATTAAATATTTACATAAATAAAGGTTACTAATAAAAAAAAAAAATGATTTACGAGAACCATTTAAAAAGGAAAGACGAGGAAAGAAGGAAGTGAGGAAAAAGGACGTCATAAATTCGCCTTAATATCTTATAATAGATTGATCGTTTGTTAGTAAATGCCGAAAGAAAAAATTTTTTCTGCGTATTGTTTTTACCTAAGTTATATATTTTTCTATAAATTCTATATATTTATTATCTATTGCGTATTGTTACCTAAGTTTTAAATTTTTCTAAATTATGAAGTTATAAAAAATGAAATCTAAGATTAATTTTGATAATACAGTAATATGTTTAATAATGTTGAGAATACGTCAGGTTAGAATTATTTTGTTCTAACTCTCCATTTACTTTAACTGAGATAAATCAAGTTGAAGTTTTACACTGCAATCCATCAGAAGTGGCAACCCAGTGGGCACCCGACGTCAATCCGTTTACGTTTGATTTTCATCAGCGATGTCAAAAGACCTATTCCGACGTTGTTCCGATGTCAGTAAAATGACGTCGGGCGATATCTTTATCTCAACATCCCCTGACGTCGTTTCGATGTATTTTGACGTTGTTCCGACATCTTATAAAAGACGTCCAAAAAACGTCGCAGTACTGACATCGATCCAACGTCGATAAAAAGACGTCGGGCAACGTCATAATATTAACGTACTCCGATGTCTTTTGACGTCTTCCGACGTCAATCCAACGTCCTTAAAACGACGTCGGAACAACGTCGTAAGACATCGCTGATGAAAATTTAATCCAAACCCAACAATATGTGTGCAATTGCGCTCTTCAATAATTATGTGAACTAAGCGTGTTTTTTTATTAATGGAAAAAAGTTTGAATAAAGGTTGATAAAACATCATGAGGTTTTGTATGATGCACTAGCATAGTTTTTTAACTATTAACATTTTCGAGTATACATTTTTTATAATACATAACTATTCGTTTTAATATTTATATAATATTTAAACAAAATTTTTTCTTATCAAAGTAATAATTCCTAAATAGCTACAAGTATAAATTACTAAATAAACTCATCAATTAATTTGTCCTTGTGGTGTAGTGGTAAGCGCACAGGATTTTGTATCTAATAGACCGAGGTTCGATTCCTGCCAAAGGCAACGTTTTATTAGTTTTCAAAAAACACGTTGGATTTACATCGGAATGCCGACGTCGCGCGATGTCAGTTTATCCGACGTCAAATAACATTTCCATTTCCAACGTAAACCCAACGTCGATCCGACGTCGAGATCCGACGTTGCTCGACGTTCGTTCGACGTCGAGATGCCCACTGGGAATACATTTTTTAATAATGCAAACGTTTTTCAATACTTGACTATATACTCTTTATAATTATTTGTTGTGAAAAAATATTTTTTTTTGCTCAAATCGCTATTATGGCCCCACCCTGTTTGGAGATAGAACAAAATAACTTTTAAATTTTAATTTTGCCCTTATATTATTTTGTGCTATCTCTATTTTTTAGTATATACAACTTGAACGTTTTGCGAGGAGTTTATGGATTACAACAAATTTCTTTTAATTTAGGGATTTAAAAGCAAATATAGACCCTAAAACACTTAGTTAGCAAATTTAAATGGATATGGTCATTTAGTCAGTTTTCTAGATATATTGCTTCTGGTAGGATGGACAACTTCAATTTAAACAAACTGATTTTAACCAAAGCTATATTATTTATAATAAAATTACTTTTTACAAGACTGAAATTTTCTCGAGATCTATGCTACCTACAAACATGTATACGACTTATTTGTTAGTTTACTATGCCTAGAGCAAGCTTGAAAAAAATTGGCACCCTAGCTTTATGGGATCACCTTGTTACAACTTGTTTTCGGAAACCATGATTTTCGTTTAGCAAATCACTTTGTTGTAATATTGATAATAAAACTGCATAATAATTTTTATTTAATTTTATCGTTAAAATATTGTGATATAGAATGAAATATCATTATTATTAGGACAAGAGAAAAACATGCAAAAGGCCAGATGTTTTTTGGTTCAAAAAACCGATTTACTTATGATAAATTTTGTATTTTAAAAATATTATTTGTTTTACAAAACCTCATGATAGAATTTGTTTATATTGATAATTTAATAAGACTGCGTTTGGTAAATATAAATATGCAGTTTTTAACAATTATTGAATATTTATATTTTATCTACACTTTTTTTATTTATCAAAAATCAGTATCTAAAGTTTTCATTGTTTTTGGTTTAAAGTTAGTTTAATGCTGGTTTTTTATTAAAAGTACATTCGTAAAGTTGTTTATGTTTAGTTATTTTTAATAATAATGTTAAACTAATATTTTTTGGATGTATTTAATACATTTTTTGAACTATGAGGAATAGAACAGGTATTTTTAGATTCCGAAATTATAAAATGCAAAAGAATTATATTAAGAAGAGTAAGTGCACTTTTTGGTGCGTAACCAGCTAAGATCTGTTCCACGAAGCTACCGACTAGGGCTGATGATAAAGAAAAGAATGGGCCAAGTTATCAAAATAAGCGTCTTATATGCTGTTTTTTCAGCAACAAGTTCAGGTTCAATTTATAATTTATACTTTAATCGGTTTAAAATGAACAAAAAACCTACAGAAAAACATATTTATTTATAAGTAAATAACACTTCAATAGCATTGAGGAAAAAATATAATGTTATATGTAGTTTCACAAAAATTATATTTGTTGAAAAAAAATGTCTGATAAGTTTTTCGTCACAAACTCTTCAAATTTTTTTATTCATTATCCAGTGTACTTCTTTAGATACTACTTGCAAAAAGGAATGTGTACTAGGAGCACTTTGGTTTCCATGGCTAAGATCTGGTTTCCCTATGATTGGACCTGTCACCCTGCGAAGAAGTATTTCAAAATATATTAACAGATATCTGAAGCTCAAGAAAAACCAACATAACAGTAAGGCAGGATGTGTGCAATCTCGCACTGACTTTTTAAAGACTGTAAGAGGTACTAACTACTTCTTACTCAAAAAGTTATTCATAATCTTCTTTGAAATTCACTCCTCCACACAGTGGGCCAGAATTTTTTTTCCGTGGCCAAAAGTTCTAAACTTTTTTTTTATTACATTATTTAAACAAAGGTGCTTTACTCCACTCAAAAATGTATCCGCTTAATTACTAGAGATGAAGGCAAGCTTGCTAGAACCATTCATAATGGCTTTAAAATTGTCAAATTTTCGCAAATTTTTTTTTTTTTAAAATACTTATCCTCAAAATTTACATAACTTTTTTCAATTAAAAAAGCTTTGGACTATTTTTATTTTAAATAAACATACTAACTTAGTGCTTATAAAAACTATATGTTTTAGTTATATATTTGTATTTAATTTATTCATAATATGTCTTAGAATTGTTGGTATTTTAGAGGTGTTTTTCTAAATTTCCTCATCTTTCTTTTTCTAAATGCCAGTCGAAGATCGTTTAATTTTCTGATTTTTGCATTTACTAAACGGCAGTTATTGTTCAAAAAAAAACAAACAGCTGCGACCATGTATTCTTTATGATATATTTTTTAGTTCAAAATCGACGACTTATTTTGCTTTTATAAAAATACCGATTTAAAGTTAAGGTATTTGTTTAAGGAATATAGTTTTTTTTTTTTTTTTTTTTAATTTTATTAAATTCATCGAACCGTTATTATGTACAATAAATCTTATTTTATTATTTTAATATTTTCAAAAAAGGAAAAAAAAAGAAAATCATTTCACTATAAATACGTAAAAATTGAATATTTAAGTACTCGATTCCGACCAAATGCCGCTCTCTTGAAATTGGAATTAATGATATTTAGGAAGTATAAGGGTTGTTTAATACTATTAAATAAAATCAGCTGTGACTAGCGATAACTTAGACTTAAAATCGATTTTGAAATTTCAAGATTTTAGACTAATTTCATTCTTACTTTACAACGCATTGTGACGTGAAAAAATTTATTTGTCTGAAAATTTTAGTTTATATGATATTAAAAAGTTTATATGATATTATATGTTTATATGAAGACTAGTTAGTTGATAATTGCAGCGATTTGATTGCAATTATGTTCCGAAAGTAATAAAAATATTTGAATAAATTTACACTAAATTATAGATATTTAAATTTTCTCTTGAAGTAGCATTATTAAAACTCTTATCTTATAAATAATCAAGTTATCTTTTAAAAATGTTTAATAACACAACTCAGCTTGAAGTATTTGAAAAAATTAAAGACACTATTTCATCACAACTTACTTCAAGACAAATCGTAGATCAATATAATAGTATGCTCATAAACGAATTAAACGTATCCATCAATTTAAATGATAATTTTACTTGTTTTGAAAAAGCTCTTCTCAAATTTGTATGCAAATGCTGATCAAAATTTAGCAAAAAATATTTTCGAAATAAGTGCAAATTTTTAAGTGGCGAATCATTTTAGCTTAATAATAAAATTTTGTCTTTAATTAAAAAGCAACCTAGCGAACAATCATCACAAACCGTCGATTTAAATGTTTCTTGTTTAAATGAACAGTCATTTAGAAGACCATGTCAGAAATACGAAGATATGTCCTACCGAAGTAAACGATTTTGATGATAGAAATTAGGAACTAAAGCCAGTAAACATAAATGAAATAAGAAATTTAAATGAGCACAATGACATTATCGAATCATCTGAAAATGAAAACACTGATTTTATTACTATGCTGACATTGAATACACTGATTAAGATTTTATTTATATTATTTTTACCATTTGATTTATGCGAAATTATTATGTGCACTAATTTGTAAAATAGAAATAAAATTATAACCTTGAGCAATAAAAAATAAATTCTAAGTTTTAAATGATTATTTAATATTACCAATATAAAATATAGTTAATGTAGTTCACTAAAAGTCTATATGAAGGATGTTAATGACTAATAGTTTAAATATTTTTTAACCCTTACAGTATATGCAAGTGTCTAACTTCACTTTTCTTACAGTGTCTACGTTAATTTTTTATGCTTAAGGCTTTTTAAAGTTTTTAACGTTACAATTTTTTAATCAAATCGCTGCAATTATTAACTAATTAGTCTTCAATATCATATAAACTTAAAATTTTCAGACAAATAAATTTTTTCACGTCACAATGCATTGTAAAGTAAGAATGAAATTAGTCTAAAATCTTGAAATTTCAAAATCGATTTTAAGTCTAAGTTATAGCTAGTCGCAGCTGATTTTATTTAATAGTATTAAACAACCCTTATACTTCTTAAATATCATTAATTCCAATTTCAAGAGAGCGGCATTTGGTCGGAATCGAGTACTTAAATATTCAATTTTTACGTATTTATAGTGAAATGGTTTTCTTTTTTTTTCCTTTTTTGAAAATATTAAAATAATAAAATAAGATTTATTGCACATAATAACGGTTCGATGAGTTTAATAAAATTAAAAAAAAAAAAAACAAAAAAAAAAAAAACTATATTCCTTAAACAAATACCTTAACTTTAAATCGGTATTTTTATAAAAGCAAAATAACTCGTCGATTTTGAACTAAAAAATATATCATAAAGAATACATGGTCGCAGCTGTTTGTTTTTTTTTGAACAATAACTGCCGTTTAGTAAATGCAAAAATCAGAAAATTAAACGATCTTCGACTGGCATATAGAAAAAGGAAGATGAGGAAATTTAGAAAAACACCTCTAAAATACCAACAATTCTAAGACATATTATGAATAAATTAAATACAAATATATAACTAAAACATATAGTTTTTATAAGCACTAAATTAGTATGTTTATTTAAAATAAAAATAGTCCAAAGCTTTTTTAATTGAAAAAAGTTATGTAAATTTTGAAGATAAGTATTTTTTAAAAAAAAATTTGACAATTTTAAAGCCATTATGAATGGTTCTAGCAAGCTTGCCTTCATCTCTAGTAATTAAGCGGATACATTTTTGAGTGGAGTAAAACACCTTTGTTTCAATAATGTAATAAAAAAAAAGTTTAGACTTTTTTGGGACTTTTGGCCACGGAAAAAAAATTCTGGCCCACTGTGCTCCAGTTTAAATTTAATAAACCTCAAAAATATTTACTTGAATTGTTAGTTTTTTATTTAATATAAAGATTTTCAAGGATTGTTTTGGCTCCGTAACACCAAGAAAAGTCTTTAAAAATTAAAGCAATCAAAGCAGACAAAGATAGGCTTCATTCCGACAAGTCTGAGGAATTGCTTTTTCTGAAGGATCAAATGGAAGAAAGAAAAATGATGCTGAGGCCTATTCACAAGCGTAAAGCCGAAATAGAACAGAAGAGAAATAGCAGGATTCAGAGTAAAGTTAAAGCATCAACAAGTTTTTGCGAAAAATCATTTGTTTAGTCTAGAGGTTTTAAAGTGTGCTCTACTGATGGTGTACATCTACCTAAAACAATTTCTTTAGAACCAAGTTCAGAGTCTGAATCAGAAAACAATTACAGGGACTGTTCAATAAGGAGTTTTAAAAATCAAGAACAAACCATTGTCATCAACCGAGAAGTTATTAAAGAAACTAAGAGAACAGCTATAGGCATGGATATAACAGATCATAAAATTACAGCAACCCTGATAAAGCTTGTCACCGCAGCTGGAGGTGATCCAAATAAGTTGTCCCTTTCTTATACTTCAGCTTTTCAAATGAAAAACAATATTATTAAAGAAGATGCTGAAAATATCAAGATTTTAATAAGAAAAAAGATTGAACAGGGTAAGGTGAAAATTCAGCAACACTTTGACGGAAAATTAATCAAGGTTTGCATATATTTAATTTTAACTAGTATTTTAATTGAAAACAACTGTTTTTCTTACATCTTTAATCTAAACCTAATTCTAAGACTTGATATCAAATTACGGCGATGTAGTAGTTGATAGGATTTGTGTTCTTTTGAGAGCTGGAGGTACTGATTATCTACTTGGCGCTCCAGGAGTTCATTATGGTACAGGACTAAATTAGTTTAAGGCTATCAAAGAAATTTTGAAAGAGTTTGAAATTGCTGATCACGTAAGGATGGTCTGCTTCAATACTACTACTAGCAATACTGGAATGATTCGTGGTGCTATATACAGGTGAACTGTTTTTCAATATAATTTAAAAGAAGGACTCTAAAAGCTAATTACAATAAACAATTTAGTTATAATCTTAATTTTTCAGACTGCGAAACGATGTTGGTAAACCATTGTTGATGCTCGCTTGTAGACATCATATTTTAGAAGTCATATTAAAACATTATTGGTAGCAGTTACCATAGACAAAACCACAGGACCTGACAACGCACTCTTTAAAGGCTTGAAAAGTAAGTGGAATGATATTGATGTGAAAAATTGTGTCATCACTCACTTCAAATGGCAATCTATTTATGGTTCTTGGTTTAATGAACAAGCAGAAAAAGCAAGAAAATGTTTAATGACGATTGTGAATGAAGAAGTCTTCAAAAATTTTCAGGTAAACTTTTCTAACCATTTAAATCTTTAAGTTTGAATACAAAAAAATAATGAATGAAATTAAATATCCGCATTAAACTTTTTTAAGGACACGAGAAGAGAGCAGACTACCAGGAACTTGCTGAGCTAGCTCTCATATTCTTGGAACCGACATTTAAGCCTCTCAACATACACAAGCCTGGAGCAGTACATCATGCTCGTTTTATGGCAAAGAGTTTATACTATCTAAAGATCATGCTTCTTCTTAATTCGACCAAGCAAATCCTAAAATTAAGCCAGGAGAAGATTAATGAGGTGGAAAAGATGTAAATTTTTATTTCAATTTTATATTCTCCTCAATATCTGAAAGCTGAAAAATCAGATACAGCTGCAATCCAAGTTAGATTTTTAGCCTTTGATACAAATAATCATAGTTAAGTTTTAGCATTATTATTTGATAAAATAGTGTACCCAAATTTTATTGAAATTTTAACATTGCAGGACCAGCACTTTATTTGGCAGGTGGCCCACTTGGAGAAGTTTGATGTAGCTGCAGCTTCAGTCTTCAAAAGCTGTGTTTACCCCACCTTTGGGGTAACTTTTGAAAATTGAAATAAAAATTGACATCTTTTCCACCTCATTAATCTTCTCCTAGCTTAATTTTAAGATTTGCTTGGTCGAATTAAGAAGAAGCATGATCTTTAGATAGTATAAACTATCTAAAGATCATGGAGGTTGTTTCACATACATATAACGAGAAGAAACTACAAAAAATGTTAATAGTCAATAATAAAATAAAAAAACCAATTTTACACACTAAAGCAGCATATAAAGAGGCAGCCAAACAGCTAATACCTGCTGAGAAGCTAAGCTTTGCGTACGAATATGAATGTCTTGAGGAGACGGAGGACAATTTATCACTATCTAGTACTAGTAATTTTGACAGTAGCTTGGATATTGTTGATAAAGATGATGTGGTTGAGTCTATAGAGGCTGAAAACGAGGCCTTCAATAATGCAGAAACCTAAATCTATATGTATATAATATTTTTATAATATTTTTTTCAACGCTATCATTTATTTTTCTAAAGTACAAAAGAAGGGGGGGGGGGGGGAAAGGTACGGGAAAAAATTATCCATACATGCCCCTCCGTGTTTGGGTAAAGAGAAATTAATATGTTTTTTATATTTATTTTGCTAGCCATAAGGAGGTTGTACAAAACTCTTTAGATCTATATAACTGATGTAATACCTTACTATAAAATCTTGACTCATTGAGCTGCGGTATTACGGCGAAGGTTTTATTTTTTATCAAAAAAAAATTTTAGACGTTTTTATATTTATACAGTTTCAACTTAAATTTGAAAAAAAAAAAAAAAAAAATTGTTCCCTTCCCCCCCCCCCCCCTCCCCCTCAAGGTAAAATTTTTTTTAAAAAAAAAACAAAATATTATCTTAAAATCACTCACGGTTACACATCTTTTTAGCTTGCATACATTCTCCAAAAAAAAATTTGTAAAATTTGAACACCCCTATTTGGTTTACAAAAAAAGGTTTACGTTGGTTAACATTCAACATTGCTTTCACCAACCCAATAGGACTAAATATTTCTGTTGAATGTAACGATTTCTCAATTTGACTATGTATATTAAATTCTCAAAACACTTAACCTTGCAACAGTTTTTACAATCTATTTTATTTTTAATACTTCTTGGTTGAATAACTCTGCCTCTAATATTTATATATTCTTTTCCTGATTGTCTAAGTCGCTTTCTTTTTAACTGTTTCCATTTATAATAGTTTGCTTTACGTTTTCTTGTTTTCCAACAACCAATAAAATTGCGTATAAATGTGATTTAACAAAATAACATATATATATATAAAAACTGTTGATATTTTGCAAATAAAACAATCGGTTACACCTGATTTGACACTATTAAAAAAAAAAATTGATTTCAAAAGTAATACAGTTAAAAAGAAAAATTAACAATAAAAAAGAAATTAGTATTTACTCATTTTTTTCAAATTTGGAGATAGAACAAAATAATTCTAACCTGACGAATAGTAATTATGAATAATGAAAAATAA
Organism: Hydra vulgaris; assembly: GCF_022113875.1. NCBI lineage: Eukaryota > Metazoa > Cnidaria > Hydrozoa > Anthoathecata > Hydridae > Hydra > Hydra vulgaris. Next base: position 26,355,034 of record NC_061161.1, on the reverse strand, counting down.
ATTTTAATCTTTACTTGTAATATAATAAATGAAAATATTAAGTTAGAAAATCACGCAGTTAATAATATTTATAAAGATAAATATATATATATATATATATATATATATATATATATATATATATATATATATATATATATATATATATATATATATATATATATATATATATATATATATATATATATATTTATGATAAGGAATGAATAAAAAATTTTATTAGCGCTCAGATATTTTATACAATACTGTTCACATTTAATGCCGCACCATAATGTTAAAAGCTTAATAAAAATTTAAAAGAATTTTGTTTAGCGTCTTAAATAACTTTCAAATTTTAAACTGCCTGACAGACACATGTTGCTAGGATAAAGAAATTAAAAATACATATTAAAAATACGTACGTCAAACAGTTTAAAATCTTAAGATATATAGGGTTAAATATACTATTTAGATTTTACGAAGATAAACTATTTAGATTTTACTTTTTATTTTGTAGATGACCAGAATTTAGATTTGGTCTAGGGTTATTAGCCGGAAGATTTCAAAGAACTCCATTAAAATTAAATTCTTTTGAAAGAATATTTACAATCAGGAGTTTTTTTTTCGTACTGAAAAGAAAAAAGAGTCTTAAACTGTTGATGCACTTTTTGTAAATAATACTTCTAAAATTTAGACTTTGCAAGTTGCATTTTTTTAAAAAAGCTTATATTAAAGTAGCGCATTCGGAAGTAGCACTTTTCATAATTTTGTCTGTTAATTTTTGCTCGCTAAATAGCTAGAATTGTAAAAGCAAAGTGTCACGGGGAAGACGGGACAAAATTTCAAAAGTTTTGAAAACCCTGAGTTATAGCAAAACTGTCCGTTATAAAGCAACAATACTTTGTCAGTATGTTTGTTTTATCATAATAATCAATTCCCAGCATGAATTTTCAGTTTACAAGTCCAAAAATTTCTATAAAAATTGATATTAGTTGTGTCTGTTGCTAATGTGACTGATAAATGGAACCAGCTGCTTGATTATTATAGAACACTTCTTTGTTGATATTTTACTTAGTTTTACATGGATTTAACTCGATCCTTTTTAATAAAATAGCAATCTAAACGAGAACTTTCAGTAAATATTTTGCTTAGTCGTAATACGTCATCAGATGTCTAGTTCCCGTTATTTGAATAATACAAGTCATTACCAGATTAAAGTTTTGAAGTCTATTGGTTAATTTGTAGTCATTTACAATAAATAGTTTTATTATTTTGTAATAACTATCCTCATTTTTGTTAGAGGTTGGGGGGGGGGGGTTCAATACTTTTATTTATTTATAGAACAAAATTGACTTTCTCATATTCCTCAATATTTCACAAATTGTTTATTAGTTACAATTGCACTTCTTAGAGTGTTAATATAAAGTATTTAACAACTTTTTCTTCTCTTAAGAAGTTTTCCTAATTATCTAGATAAGATAGTAGCATCATAAATACGTGCAAAGGTAACCCTTGAATTCTTTCTCTCTTTCTTTCAGAAAACCGACGAGATATTAAAATTTGACGGAACTGAGATGAACACAAGATTCTGTACTAGGGCAACAACTCTTCTTGATCTTAATCAATGAGATGCCAGGCCTCATTTATCACTTTTGCAAACTGTTTGCCAACGACAAATAACTAATAATGGTTATAAAAAACACCTCTGACTACAGAATTTGACCGTCTATTTAATAAGTAAATTTGACCGTCTATTCAATTTTCAGACTTTGGGATCTTTAGACCAATTCACTAATGAATATATTTACTAAATTAGAAATTATGTAATTATTTATTTTATCAATGTTATATATATATATATATATATATATATATATATATATATATATATATATATATATATATATATATACATATATATATATATATATATATATATATATATATATATATACATATATATATATATATATATATATATATATATATATATATATATATATATATATATATATATATATATATATATATATATATATATATATGTATATATATATATCTTAGCTCGGATAAGCGGGTTGACTGACTGACATTCACTTATGTATCAACCCCTAGATAACTAATTAACTTTTATAAGTATTTTTTTTGTATGTGTATATATAAAATATATACTACTACACAGGGCGGCGCGAGTAGATGTGACGTGGGGGGGGAGGGGTGCCATTTCAACTTTTACCGACTAAAAAAAAAATAAAGGTCCTCATTTTCCAAAATTTGCCGACTGCCATGACGACATTTGCCGACTGTGTAGATTACCGACTAACCTATATCGAAAGGGTCGACATTTGCCGACTACTAGTCTGAAAGGATCCAATTTGCCGACTAAGGGTCCAATTTTCCGACTAAAAATGATTGATGGGGGAGGGGGTGTCACACCCCTCCGCACCCCCCGATCGCGCCGGCCTTGCTACTACACTATAAAACTTATTACATTATATTATGTAATATTTTAAAATTGATATACGAATATTTTATGAACATACAATATTTTATGAACACGTGGTATTGGTGTAGTGGTAAAGTGCTCGCGAAGTTCCGAGTTCGAATCCCACCACGTCCCTGGTAATACCACGCTCAACTTGTTTCTCCACAACGGCCTTGTTTGTCGAGGTTTGTGTTTCGGAGTTATAGAGTTGAGAGAGGGTTGTAACTACAAAAGTAGCCTCCTTGACTGTTGTGGCCCTCTCGGCCTTGGGGAGGTGAATAATTAAAAAGAAAAAAATAGTTTTAATAGAACTTTTATTTTTTAACTCTCCTTATAAAATCTTCCAAATATATAATTTGTTACTAAATTACTCTGTAATTAAAAAAAACAAATTTTCCAAATAGTCCGAATAATTACTTAGCTTGAGCTGTTTGATCTTAAATCTCAGATAGTTCGAAAATATAGAACTAACTGTTTTACCAAATGGAAGCAATTGCTATGTCTTAAAGTACATTATAATTGCAATATTTCACGGTGTCTTAAGTATGGGTTCCTCCTTTCTCTCCTATGCCTAATAATGTCAATAGACTAACTGACCAGCAGTTAACAATAATTTTAAAATATTTTACTTAATAGCACAAACCAGTATGCCTAAAAGACCATGATTATGTTTTTATTAATGAAGGAAATGTTTTGCTGATATCCGTAACTAGTTAGGGGAGACTGGGGAGACTTCAAATACATGGAGTGAATAAACATTCAAAAATCTTGTACCCTGTTAATATTGGAAAAATATTGCCTATGGTCGATATACTGGTAGACAGACTGCTTCAAAACAGTAAGGTGACAGTTCCCACAAAACAGATTTATGAATAAACAAATAAACGTAAAATAAAAAACTTTTATTCACATAAAGGGAATAAACGTATTCGATTCCAAGTAAATCATTCAGATTCTAGTTTTGAACTCTACTAGAGTTCGTGTAATTTTTTTTAGAACAAACGTTTAACTGCGGGCATTAGTGGATGTAATCTTTGGGCATTATCCAAAGTCTCTTCCGATGCTATTGTAATGCTTGCTACACAATAATTCTCTATCAATAATTATTAAAGTCGTGTAATCTTCTATTTGCACAATCATAAACTATAAGATAAGATATCTTCTTATACCTATCGTTTGCCGTTATTATTCTTTAATGGAGAATTATATTTGTAATAAAGAATGTATAATTTGTAATAAAGAATATATTAATGATATATATAATAATATATTTATTTTTATTGCTGCTGATTATTTATATCTCAAACAGATTATCTTTGTTAAATGAATCAATTTACCTACCCCAACTGGCATTTGGTCCTAAAAAAACGTCTTTTGAACGTGAAAAAAAGACGTCTTTTTAGGACCAAATGCCAGTTGGGACAAATTTCAACCAATTGTAGTACATATAACTTTGATGACAATGGATTTAATGACACCAGTATTGATGTTTTGATGTGAGGTAAGATTAATAATGGTTAAGGTCTATGGATGTGAAAAACGATACAGAAAGAGTTGTTAAAAAATTGTTATGTAACGGATTTTTACAAAAAATAAAATTCCTTTTAATAGATGTTTAATAGATAAAAATAAATGAAGTCTACGTTCATTGCCCATACATCTGTATGGGCTTGCATTTCAAGTTTCTAGTGAGGATTAGAGGTCTTTTTTAAAGGTAATGTTCCTTAAAATGCAATTTGAATGAGTACCAGTTGCAATAATTCTCCCTGGTCTCCCCTCTAATTTTTTTTTTTTAATTTAAATTGTCGTTCCAATTTTTATATATACTGTAATATAACGGTAATTAAATCGTTTCCGCAAGTTAATTGAAAAAAATAGTTTTAAACTTTTATATAACGTTCCCGAAACAAAATACTGTTCTTAAAATAGCGGAATAAAAGGATTAATTGAAGTCATTAAAAGCCTCGTTAAAATCGCGTTAAAATTATTTAATTAAGGATTTGTTTGTTTATAAAGATTATCTGAAGAGAAAAAAAAACATCTGCAAAAATGGCTTATAAAATGAGGGATTACAATAACAAAGTTCTTCATAAGTCATCGAAACAAAAAGGTGATAACAGTTTACTCGGTAAGAGCAGATTAACAAAGGTTCAGCAAAAGTTCATTTTAGTCGATACAAACTTTATTACGCAAAATGAAGACAGAAATAAATTAACGAACCAATTCAAACAACGACCGAATCAAATCACAACTGTTATTAACACAGAAACTTTGAAAATAAAGGACTCTATGCCAACAATGGCGCCTATTTTCACAGAACTAAAATTACTACATCAGAAATCTCGTAACAAAAAAGAATTTTTTGCCCATAAAGATAACAGAAGTATAAGTACAGATAGTGGAATCGACTTAACAGATTATGATGAAGATACCTATTACAGTGTTGATCATTTAGATAAATGTCTGACGGAAATAAAAGATTACGACGTACAATATCAAAAGAGTATAGATGAACCGTGTAAATCAAATACTTTCGACCGAGAAAACAAACGTGAATCGAAAAAAAAATGTAGCACGAACAATACTTTTGATGAATTTCAACTAATTGACGACGAAATAGAACGAATAAAGCAATTACTTTATGCATTCGATCATTATTCCTCTGAAGTAGATGAAATTATTTTAAAGAACAAATCTTTTATTAGCGAACTAAACATGGAATTGTATGAAAAACGAGAGATTGAAAAAAATTTGATTTTTGAGCTATCGAACCAACGAAATAGCTGCGCTCCAAGAGTAATTAAAAGAAGGCCACTATCCCATGTTACAAGTCAGGTTTGAAGGTTTTATTGTCTAAAAAAATTCTTTCTATTTTTAACTACGTTTTTAGTGATTTGAATTGTAACTTTTTTATAGATGTACTTATTAAAAAACGATTTTGTTTTTAATGAGATTTTGTTCAAACATTGTGATTTAAGCTTTTAAAACCGCTCTAAAAGTTTTTATAAAATCTTTTTTTTTTTATCATTATTTTTATTTTATGATTTACTGCATTATTACTAAAGCATTTTAACCTAAAATTATTTTCTAACAAAAATTCAGACTGTCAAATACTAATCAAAAAAATAATTTTTTTACTAATCAAAAAAATAATTTTTTTACTAATCAAAAAAATAATTTTTTTACTAATCAAAAAAATAATTTTTTTACTAATCAAAAAAATAATTTTTTTACTAATCAAAAAAATAATTTTTTTACTAATCAAAAAAATAATTTTTTTACTAATCAAAAAAATAATTTTTTTACTAATCAAAAAAATAATTTTTTTACTAATCAAAAAAATAATTTTTTTACTAATCAAAAAAATAATTTTTTTACTAATCAAAAAAATAATTTTTTTACTAATCAAAAAAATAATTTTTTTACTAATCAAAAAAATAATTTTTTTACTAATCAAAAAAATAATTTTTTTACTAATCAAAAAAATAATTTTTTTACTAATCAAAAAAATAATTTTTTTACTAATCAAAAAAATAATTTTTTTACTAATCAAAAAAATAATTTTTTTACTAATCAAAAAAATAATTTTTTTACTAATCAAAAAAATAATTTTTTTACTAATCAAAAAAATAATTTTTTTACTAATCAAAAAAATAATTTTTTTACTAATCAAAAAAATAATTTTTTTACTAATCAAAAAAATAATTTTTTTACTAATCAAAAAAATAATTTTTTTACTAATCAAAAAAATAATTTTTTTACTAATCAAAAAAATAACTTTTTTACTAATCAAAAAAATAACTTTTTTACTAATCAAAAAAATAATTTTTTTACTAATCAAAAAAATAATTTTTTTACTAATCAAAAAAATAATTTTTTTACTAATCAAAAAAATAATTTTTTTACTAATCAAAAAAATAATTTTTTTACTAATCAAAAAAATAATTCTTTTACTAATCAAAAAAATATTTGACTATCTGAATTTTTGAATAAAATAATTTAATCATAAACGATATTGTATATAAAATTTTAAGCCAGTGGTTCCCAACCTTTTCTAACCCGTTCCCCAAATTAAATATCCTAAAATCTTCATGGACCCCTTTGATTTTAAAAATTATTACAAGGTGAACATTTTAATAATGTAACTTTTATTCATAAGGATACTATTTTATTTAAGGTATTTTTGAATAGACTAGACACAAAATCAATATTTATCAATGACACAAAAATTTTTTATCTTAGTTTATGTATGATACAAGAACAGATCAGTGTGAATTCTGACACTGCTTACTAGCAATTAATATCTGAAAATTTGGTTTAGTTTTTGATAGAGCACATCTAATATCTGCATCAATATCAAGTCTATTTCTTTTTTTTGTTTTAAGAGATAGCATTGCTGAAAACCCGGCTTCACACAAATATGATGTTGAAAAAGGAATAAGGGCTTTAAGTGCAATTGATGAACACAATGGATATGAATTCCTCATTTTCAACCAGAAGTTATTTAATGGTGCTACTTTGAAGTGATCCTTAGCCGTGGTATCATTCTTTAACTCTATAAACTCTTCTTGTGCTTCCTCTTTCACATTTTTCACATCACAAGAAAATGGTGATATAATAACTTCACTGCTCAAAAGATTCATATCTGGAAAATAGTTACCAAATTCAGTAATCAAATTATCTAGGTGACAAACTATTTCTGTCTTTATAACTTCAGGAAGCATGTTAACTCCAATTATGTTATTTAAATTTTGAAACATGATCAAGTTTCCATTATTAATTCTAGTCTTGTACAGTTTGAGCTTTTCAATAAATGCCTTCAGTTTATCTGAATGTCTAATAACATTAGCATTTTTGCCTTGAAGTTGCAAATTTAACTTGTTAAAATGACCTACGATGTCCACAAGATAAGCAGTTGTTATTTCAAAATTATCAAATTCAAAATATTCTACCAGTCCACTTTTCATTTGACATAAAAATTCTTTCACTTCATTTCTAAGCATGAAAAATCTTTCCAAAAAATTTCCAGCAGATAGCCATCGCACAGAAGTATAAAACAATAACTTATTGTGTTCAGCATTTAGGTCAGAGCAAAATTTTGTAAAAAGGCGAGTGTTAAGAGCAGAAGATTTTATATAATTGACCAACTTGACTAATTGATTAAATACAGTTTTCAAACTACCTGGTAAAGTTTTGGTTGCCAAAGCCTGTCTATGAATAAAACAGTGTACACCAACTACATTTGGAGCAACCTCTTTCACCCTAGTCAGTAATCCAGACTTACAACCCATCATGGCAGGAGCTCCATCAGTAGTAATTCCAAACAAATATTTCCATTGTAATTGATTGTCATTGAAAAACTGTTTTAAAATTTCCATAATATTAGCTGCTTTTGTTGTCGTTTCAAGGCAAGAAGAAAACAAAAATTCTTCTTTAAATTTGTTATTGTGAATATACCTACAATATACAATTAGTTGTGCCATTGAACTTACATCTGTGGACTCATCCAACTGAATAGAAAAATATGGGGATTCTTTAATTTCATTAATAACATTTTCTTTAATGTTTGATGAAATATCCATTAGCCTTCGTTTGACTGTAGTATTTGATAAAGATATATTATCTACCTTCTTTGCAGCTTCTTCTCCAAATAATAATCTAACGATTTCTTTTGTACATGGAAGTATAACTTCTTCAGCCAATGTGTGAGCTTTTTTGTTCTGTGCTATTATATATGAAACCTTATAGGATGCTTCTACTATATTCTGTTGAGTTTGGTAAATAATCCCAGTTTTATCCAATTTGCATCTCTTCAGTGATTCAAATTTTCTTTTGAAAAAATCAGTATCTTTTGTTTGGAGATCAGGATGGCACTTATTCAAGTGAATAGCAAGCTTTGAAGGTTTCATAGAGTCCTTTCCTAGTACTTTATAACAAATAACACACTGTGGGTAGCTAATGGTTTCTTTAAGCATGTAGGTAAATCCATATCTCATGTATTCATCTAAGTATGACCTTTTTTTACTTTTAGACATCTAAAGTATTTAAAAAATAATATAAAAAGCATCTATAGATAAGAGTAGTATAGTATCGAATTTTTATAGAAAATAACACAAATTACGTTCTTTCAAACAAATCAGTAAGGTTATCTTTACCATGAGATAAGATTTTAACATTTTAAATTTACGGATAAAAAATGATATTATATAGCATTTATTACTTCGTAGAGGTCCGCAAGTCCTCGTCGAATTAGTTAACGCAAATTTTGTGTAACAGCTTTCTCGCATAAATTACATTTTTAATTTAAAATTTAATTTGTTTCTTTCAACAGAAAAAAATAATCAAAATTAAGTTTCACTACCAAAAAATATTTAGAATTTACGTTTATCTTGTGGTCCGCTTAAAATGTTCTTATGGACCCCCAGGGGTCCATGGACCACCGGTTGGGAACCACTGTTTTAAGCAGTTTAGTGACGTCCAGGGATAAAAATGTGATGCTCAAGTAAAATGACACTTTTACTCCTCAATAAAATCTAAATATCTAACGATAATAATTTTCACTTTTATTCTTAAAGATTAGGTAATAAATTAGCTAACTGGGTAATAAATGATCACTAGGTAAATGTAGCTATCAAACTTGTAGGGATAAAGCTTCTTTTTATAATAAATTTAATAGCTTTAGAGTTTTTATGACGAAATTTTCCTAATATAAAGTTGAACTGTTCAGTTCAAATTTATATTTAATTTTTTTTTTTCGGACTAACCTCATAAAAATTATTACAGAAGTAAAACAAAGGAACAAAGAAGTACTTGTAACTGCTAAAAACGTCACCAGTACGTATCCAACTATTTCATTAGCTTGTGTACCAATATTGTTTTTTAAATTACGGTATGGTGTTTAGGAAAACAGGATATAAAACAGTCTTTAAATTAAAATTGAATCTAGGCTAACTTGAATATTACTATTATAAAATAAATCCAAACTACCAATGAACAGCAACACAGGTGTCTACATTATTGTATATGTCAATGCAACAAAAATTATATTAGTGAAACAAAAGTGCCAACAACATAAATACAGTAAAACAGAAAATAAAACAGAAGAGTCTATATTAACTCCACACGAGAAACATTGCGCGTTTCAAGTTGACTGGAACTGTTGTAAATCACTAAAAATTGAAATTAAAAAATTTTACATGAAAGTTCATAAAGCACTTAAAGTACAGTATTACCAATGTTCCTCTAAACAAAATGGTATCAATCTAAACGAGTGACATTATATGTCAACGAAATGTGTGTGTGTGTGTGTGTGTGTGTGTGTGTGTGTGTGTGTGCGTGTGAGTTCTTATATTCACTTATTAGTAAAAAGTAAACTACTTATAACAAAAATCTGGAATACACTTACAAAGCTCGTAAGATAAAAACAAAAAAATTAAAAATATTTACATTACATATATTACCTACATTTTTACAAAAATTTTACAAAATAGCGCTTTTTTTAATATGAACAAAAAATAGAATCAAAAAATTGAAAAATTTTTTAATACAAACATCTTGTTTTACTAGTAAAAGTTTGACTAGTAAAACAACATGTTTGTATTAAAATTTTTGTATTAAGGATATAAATAATATAAAAGAGTATAAAAATATAATATATAAATAAATATAATGTATAAAAAAATGATAAAATAATATAAAATAGATTTTACAGCTACTTGTAAAGTCTATATAACATAAAATATATTCCAAGAATTGAGAAGATGCATTTTAGTTTTCTATTAAAAAGATAAAATGTTTTTTAAGTCTTTAATACTATTATTTTGTAAATAATTTCATATTGAAAATTTGACTTTTGAGATTTTATTTTCCTTAAATTTTAACTATAACTGGAACGCAGATTTTACTAAAAACCGATATCAAGAAAAGTTTGATAAGTAACTTCTACTTCATACTTTTACATAAATAATAAAAAAGTAAACTAAGTAACAGACTAAAGAATTTTTTGTGATTATCGAGAAAAGATCACGATTAATACAAGACACCAGTTGTAAAAGATATTTTTATTTTTGTAAGACAAATATGGTTTCTTTATTTTAACTTTTGATTAAACAAAACTTTCAAAAACTTTGTATATTTTTACGTTTTATTTCATTTTTATAAATGAGCTATTTAGGGAGCTTTAATTGAAGAATAATTTCCTCTAAATTTCATAATTTAGAGAAAATTTAATTGCTATGAAACAGAGTTAAAATTTTTAAGTTTAATGTTCATAGTTTCAAGCAATTGCAATAATAAACATTAATTTTATCCCTGAGGAAGCTTGCATATCAAGAGCTCCTGACATTTCTACTACAGTTTTGAGTTACACATTAGCCAAACTAGACAGTTGTTTAGGGTCCGTATAAAATAGAGGCCCGTAATTTAAGCTTAAAAAAAATCTAATGTGACTTTTTATCAACTTTATCAATTTATTTAATTCATTTCATTAAAAAAAAAATACTTTTTTTAAATTATAATATAAAGTTTTATTTGACCAATCACAGTAAACCATCTATCTAAAAAAAAACTTTCCATTAAAAAAATAATAATAATAATAAATAACTTATATTTACTTTTTATTTTCATATGTCTAAACGAGATTCTCAAAGCACCTTTGCTTAAGACCCAAAATTTCTTAATCCATCACTGAGAACTTACCTATGTGAGTTTGAAAAGTAAACTACTGTAGTCAACTGCATCAAAAGATTTGGATAGATCAATAAACACTCCTAATACAGTTTCGTCTCTTTCAAAGAACGTATCTATTTTATAAAAAAGTTCAATAACAGTCTGTTTAGAAAAAAAATTTTAATGTTCAAATTCTTTTTTGTATAGAAGCAGTTTTATTGTATAATAATTATTAACTCTATTACAAATTGCTCTCTTAAATATTTCTGAAAAAACTGGATTATTGCTACCACGTTTTTTGAGAACAGGATTAATTTAACTCTTTTAATGTTTTTAGGGAGTGTACTATTTCTAAAAAAGGATGCTAATAAATAAAATAAAGGTTTGTTAATGCTACATATAACATTATGCTACTTTACTGAAAGTGTCGTCGTATCTACACGATACATAACGTTTTATTTAAGTAAGTGCTTTATTTAATTTAAGTTTAGTTATCTGCTCATTGTTTATACAAGTAGTGAGTTCCTTTCTTAATAATGTATTCAATTTTTTAATTGGATACATAATCTTAAAGATTGAATATATATAAAATATTAAATAAAAGTAAAAATAAGGATTTGATTTGAGAGTTAAGGCAACTTTTATAGTGAAACATTTTTTAAAAAATATATTAGGGAATGCGTTTAAAACAATGTTTCCCTAATATATTTCATTTCCAAAAAGGTTTCAACCACTTCTGTAGCTTATTTAGTTCTAAAGATATACGTGTTTTAATATTTTCAATTCATAGACTTTTTACGAAATATTTTCTTAAAGTATCTCGTTTAATTTTTGGCACGGAAAAAAAAACTTTATAATTTTTTTCTCTTGTGTAAAATTTTTTGCTTTAACCCACTTTTAAAATTTTGTTAGAAATTAAATCGTAAATCAAAACTATTTGCACAATTTATATATAAATTTTTTTTTTAACAGTAGACTGTTTTAAACATTTTTAAAATAACTTATAAAATTTTTTTAAACTTTAACATTTATAAAACGTTAAGAGTAACAAAACTTTGAGGAGAAACATTAATTTAAATTAACTTTTATTTGAACTTTCTTTAATAAATTATGAATTGAAAAATGTGGACTCAAGTAGAACAGGCAGAAAACGTGAAAATACGTACATTATTATTATTATTATAGTTGTCGCCGTAAATTTACATAGAATGTACACATACAGCGAGCAGGGGAAACACCCCACTATAAACAACCAGTTTTATAAATATTTGTTCCAAACTTTTTCCACAACCAGGAGTCTAGTCTATTTTTGAAAGAAAGTACAGTGGAGTACAAAGTTATTTGCTCTGGTAGATTGTTCCAGTATTTTGCAGATCTATTATACAAATGATTATATCTTGGAAGACAGTTTAGAACATACTCACGCCTTATTTTAGAATGGTGACCACGAGACACGGAGTTAATATATTTTGGTAGATATTTATCATTAACTATATCAAAACGATGACAATACAAATACATACAACCAATACAAAATAAGAATAAATCTAAAATTTATCTTTACACAAATAAAAAAAAAAAAGTTAGTTAACGATTTGTTAATAATTTCAGTATTTTCATAGATTCAAAAAGAAATTTATTCGCTTACTCTCGAGAGTAAGCGATTAGTTTGTGGAGTTAATATAGAAACTAAATCTAAACTAATGTTTTTTACAAAACACTCATAAAACTATTTAAATCTAATGCGACTTGCGGTCAAATGCGCATTTTCTAACAACTGTTTTATAATAATTTCAATAAGATTTATTATGCTGATACAAGTTTACTCCTTGATAAGAAATATATTAAAAGCTCATTTTCGTTCACTTGGTCGGCAATTTTTAAAGCCTGTTTACACTGAAAGTTTTTGTTTTTATTAGTGACTGAAATAACTATTTTCTAATTTTTGAGGCCGATTTTCACTGATTTTTTTTATTATTATTACCAGTAAAAATTAATAAACGGGGTGGGAAGGGGTCTTAATATGCTTGGGGTGGGTGGGAAAATTTCTAAAAATTAATAAACATCTCCCCCCCCCCCCATTTTATTAGGGACTCGAGAGTAGGGACTCAGTTGTTTAGACTAATTTATTATTTCTCCTTTAATAATATGAAAGTTTTTCTTTTTTTTTTAATAGGAAATTATAAAATTAAACTCAATTTAATTTTATAATTTTAATTTGTGATTTTAAGATTTTGAACTTTTTTAAAAAAAATGAAAAACAGAATACTTAATGGATTATCTTCTATTTCAAGTTACAAAAGATGCCTTAAGTGTTTTAAAAGATGTTTAAAATGTTTTAAAAGTGGTCTTAAATTGTTTTGTCTTTGAAAAAAAATGATCGTACTATCAGAGTTATTAACAAGGCCAAAAGTAGCAAGGCCAAGGCCACACGTTACAAGGCCAAGGCTAATACCAACGCCAAGACCAAGGCCAAAAATTACAAGGCCAAGGCCAAAAATTTTAAGGTCAAGGCCAAAGCCTACGCAAACATTTTCAAGGCCAAGGCCTACGCTAAAATTTTTAAGGCCAAAGACTTTAATTTTTGCCTTGCGTTAAGGCCAATTATTAACAAAATTATAAGTAGCAAGTGCTGTGACAATAAAACCACATTTTGTAAAAATAGACCAAGGTTCTGCGCAGAATTCAACGAAAACAATAAGAAAATCAATATGAACTTTTTTTTAAGGCCAAAGTCAAAACAATTAAGGCCAACAGTTTCAAGGCCAAGACCAAGGCCAAGGCCTCAACTTTTGGCTTAATTTTTGGCCTTAAGACAAGGCCAAGGACTAACAACTCTGCGTACTATTAACGTACCCAATTTTGTCTATATAATGCAAATCATTTGAACTCAGAAATTTAAATTCAAAATTAATTCAATATATATATATATATATATATATATATATATATATATATATATATATATATATATATATATATATATATATATAGAATATATATATATATATATATATATATAGAATATATATATATATATATATATATATATATATATATATATATATACTAATATATATATATATATATATATATATATATATATATATATATATATATATATATATATACATATATATATATATATATATATATATATATATTCTATAAAATTGAATATTTATATATATATAAAATTGATATGATTCGGTTTGAATAAAACCTTTAATATTTATAATACAAAAATAAACGATTAATACTATCTTTCAACTTGTTTTCTTTTCCTTGTATTACCTTTAATTGATAGTGGCTAGCTTTTTCTCCTACAGGTATAAAACCTTGTGTAATTTCATTCATTTAGTGATATGGTAAATAAAACCTGAAGCGCCAACAAAAAGTGCGCTTATTTTAATATAAACACACAATTCATTGGTTGTTAAAAAATCATAACGTCATTTGATTCGCTGCGGACTTTTGAGGCTGTAAACCTGTTTGACTTGTTTTGAAAATGTTTAGATATTTTCCTTGAATATTTTTTGGACTTAGAGTCTTTATTTTGATTTACTATTTAAATAGATTATAGATTTCAGTATATAAAATGGAGAAATGTAATTAACTCAATTTTTTTATTTTTGTGACTTAGCGCGTTTTGCAGATGGGCTCCTCAAATATTATATCGAAAAGTTAACAAGAAATAAAGTACAATCTAAAAAATTTGTTTAGTTTAAAAATGCTATTTCTAAAATAGTTCCCTGAAAATTCAATTTACTTATTAATTCTTACTGCAAACTCAATTTCAAGTGACACTTCATTGACTGAGGGTTTTGGTTTGGGCAAGCAATCTATCAATTTCAAAGCATTATATTTTTTTTAATTTTTTTTTCAAGGAATTTTAAGCGAAAGAGTTGTTTTTTTCGGGGGGATTTTTTTCTAGAACTATTAAATAGGTGTTATACGTATTATATTATATATATATTAAACGCATTTCGTATACATTTTAATATATATATTAAAATGTATACGAAATGCGTTTAATATATATATAATATAATACGTATAACTCCGAGAATATACGTAACTGTTGCACATGTTTTGTACAAATGATTTTTAATGTATTAATAATGTTAACTACATTAATTTAATGGTTAACTGTTTGAAATGCACATGTTTTTGTACAAATGATTTTTAATGTATTAATAATGTTAACTACATCAATCTCGATTGAGAATATATCAGGGTTTTTACTGTTTAAATAAAGGAGAATCTGTCAGGATTTTTACTGTTTAACTCCAAAAATTTACGTATATCAAAAATGTAAATTAAATGCGTTTAATAAAAAGAATTTTTTTTTAATTACACAAACTGGTACAAGAAATTACAAAACAAGAAAACTATATTCACCATTTGCATGAATTTAAGGTGGTACCCAGCCATTATTTCTATTTTCTTATATTTTACACATAATAAATACATTTTATGAATTACAAGCATAATAATATAAAAATCTAAAACGTATTGCAAATATTTTATTTATTTAAAAAAAGAAAAATTGCTGACTCAGCAAAAAAAGGTGAAAAAGTTCCAAGAACATAAATATCTTAAGATTACATCAATATTAAAGGTTGAAATTTTGCAAAATGCTAGTATATTAGAGCAGCTTGTGTTTGAATAAAAAATTTTTTAAAAAATTTTAAGCGATCAAAATTGATCAGACTTAATTGTATAAAAAACTATTTTTGGCGATAAAACACTTATTTGATATGGTAATTGTAGGTTAAGTTTAATTTTTTTTAAAATTGTATTTTAGGTTCAGGCACTAA
Organism: Hydra vulgaris; assembly: GCF_022113875.1. Lineage (NCBI taxonomy): Eukaryota > Metazoa > Cnidaria > Hydrozoa > Anthoathecata > Hydridae > Hydra > Hydra vulgaris. The sequence continues at coordinate 26,339,083 of NC_061161.1, read as the reverse complement.
CCACATTAATAATGAGCATATCCTGAAAATTTGAAGCTAAAATAATGTTTTTTTTATTGAGATATCATTGTTTTCCTACAACTACTCATAAAAAAAAAAAAAAAAAAACTGAGAAAAATCAGTTTTAAAATTATACATCATGTACACTGCTCACATAAATCATATGTTTGAGAAAAATATTATTGATATTCTAAAATTATTTTGGAAAAAATATTTTTACTATTGAATTCTACAAGGTTTTATTATCTAAATAACATTTTTTCAAATTTTTCATTTTTTTTTTTTCATTTTTTACCAAAATATCACCTTAAGCAAGCAAATTTAAATGCTTGAATAATATTGAAAAATACATTGTAATTCTATGACAATGATTCACATATTAAAATTTAAATAATTGAAGTATTTTTAATATTGACTCTTTTCTGCGGAGATTTTCATTGAACATATATCGCTATTTTACTTTTAAAATTTCTGCACACGAGAGCCAATAATCTCCTATTTCTAGCTATTAGTAAGGCGTTCTTTATGGACGATAGTAATTATAGTATTTATATTCATTATTTTATAAGTAATATTATTGTAAATAAGGTAACTATGGTACAGGGGTGGCGGAAGAAAATAAATAGTGTGTGCGTGGGAGGTTGGGGCCTAAAATAATTTTCAAATTTTATAAAATTAAAATTAATTTTCATTTATTCTTATTTTCAAAGAAAACCACATGCATTCATTTTCAATAAAGTATAATATCAACGATAAACATATTTCACCAAAATTTAAAATTAAAAGAATATGTTACAATCTAAAAATAATTTATCGTTTTCCAAAGTAAGAAATTCTGGAATTACTTGGATGGAATTAATCTCTGGAATTAATGGATTACTCTGTAATTAATGGATTACTTTTCCAAAGTAAGAAATTCTTCTCTTTTCTTTTTTCATTTATAAAATCTTTTGCTATAGCTTTTACATCTATTTCCGCGGTGTTCAATTTATAAAATTGAAGAAGTAGATGATGATTCAATTGCTTCTGAGTCGAAAGTTCGACCGACAATATGAATTCATCATTCTTAGATAAGAGAAAGATCTATCGGTTGTGCAGGTTGTCAATGGTACCGCCAAATACATTTTTAGAAGTTTTGATATTTCAGAAAACATTATCGAGACTCTTTAACAGTCGTTTGACATATCAATTATAGTTGTGATTGATGTTACCTGTTTAATGTTTATTGTGTATATAATGTTATAAGTTTCCTTAATGGATTTAAATAGAAAGAGTTCAGCTATTAATTTTTCATAAACTATATCGTTTTTATAGAAAACCTATACTATCTAAAGCTTTTATGTCCGTATCACTATTTGCAGTGGACAATAATAACCTTTCTAAAGCAATTATTGATTCCATTGAATTTTCTGGGAACCGCTGATTTAATTGACTTTCTATAACATCAAGTACCTTGTAATACTGAGCACGGTAATATTACATCGTGTCTCATTTATGAATGTTCAAAGCACTATCATCAAAGCGAGATAGAGTTAATCAAAAAATGATTTAAAACGTGTTTCTGATCTCATAGATGATACATGAATTTTTAATAACTTTATTGATGAAGTAATTGTTTGAGCATCTACTTCAGCAGATTGCATATGTTAAGAGACTTGCTCTATAGTTGCAAACACATCATAAGCTAGGCGAAGCCCAAAATATAATTGAAATGATAATAATTTATCAAGTAAACCGTCTGCTTTAGCTCTGTTAGGACCATTTGATTCAGAAATTTCTTGAAGCTCTAAAAGAATTACTTGAAAATTTGTTAGAATTGAACCATATGATTTGGTCCTCGCGGTAAAATGAGTTGGACAAGGAGCATTTATATTGATTTGCATGACATCCTCGTCAAGTATATCGCATTGTAATTTTTTAAACCTTACCAGTCTCTTTAGAGCTAAACAAATAAAATTATACAACAGCTAGTACAATTCTTGTCCCTCATTCATACAACTGACTTGTTTACAAGCATCTTGAAGAACAAGGTTGAGCCGATGTGCGTAACAATGTATAAAAATCGCTGCATTGAAATCATCTTGAAATAGTTTAGCAACACCACTTAAATGCCCTGACATTGACATTGCCAGCTTGGATAAGGGTGGACAATCTTCACTCCTCATTAAAAGTAACTGATTAAGATTACTTTGAGTTTCATCATTTTGTCGAATAGCTAAGCCTTGTTGAGTAACATATTTTAATGTAGAGATTACACGAATTAAGCACTCGTAATGCTCATCGCATTGCTTATCATGCGTTTCACTTATCATTTGATTAATTGTGTAAATTATTATTTGATTTATAGTGTAAATAATTTTTCCTGTGTCTCTTATGAAATAATGATAGGTCGTGTTTTCTCAGTCTTTCTACAAACTTTTTTCAATTGTCATAACCATTTGTCGAAAAATTTTGTTTACGGCATTTTGAAAAAAGTTACTAGATTTTTCTTGTCAGCATCAATGCAAATATAGCAAAATACTTTCTTTTTGGAATGACATAGATGAATCTAAGGGTAATCTATAATCCATTTTTCATTAAGTTGTTTGTCATACATTATTTTGATTGTTTCAACATCGGCAGAATTTATTTCTTTTTTTTCGGCATTCCACTCAGGAACAAGCAGGAAAAGATTTTTCAATGTCGTTTCCTTCTTGAATAATTTTTTCCATTGGTAAAGTTGGACTTGAAGAATGCTTGTCATGTACAATGTAAGAAATCTGTGTTTGTTGTTTTTTATGAAACGGTTCCGTCATGGCTCTTAGTAGTTGTAAGTAAATACTTGTCGTAAGATTAGGAGTCGTGAATTATGTAAAATGTGCTTATATATAGATTTATATAATATTCACAACCATTAATCGCTCCATTGTGAATTGCAAAACAATGTTCAAAGCAAACACATTAAGTTATTATTTCAAATACAAAACGCTAATTGCTTCCTAGAAGCCTATAAAACGTGATTCAAAGCTAATACCTTAAGTTAGTATTTCAAATACAAAATACTAATTGACTTCTAGCACCTTGAAGTTGTGATTTAAAACAAGATAAAAACTTTTAAAATAATAATTTTACAGACTTGAAAAGTGGAGGGGGCTATAATGCCATAAGCCCCACACTCTTAAAAATGAAGGGGTTGAAGCTGCTAAGGCCCCACTCTTTTGCCACCCCTGCTATGGTAAATAGTATAAATTTAAGATTTTCAAATCATAATTACTTTTATTTTAAATTGCAGACATTAAATGTTACTTTCAATTGTCTCAATTTGCTCGTGTATCAAAAAAAAAAGTCCATTTACACGAATGCCCACCAGTAAAAAAGAAATATATATTCAAAGTACTGTTAAATGAAATCAACAATGATATATTAAGATTTAAAATAATTAAAATATATAATTCTTATTAAGGATTAATCAATATACATTGATTAAAATAATAAAAAAAATATATAATTCTTTGGAATCTTTGGAAATCGGAGTTTAATGTTGTTTTTTTTAATGTTGAGCCGTGTTGTTGTAAAGCCACATCTAGTTTTGTTTTGATTTCATATTCATCTTCAATAAATGTTAGACGGTAATTTTATTTTATTTTTGGCGCTGTCCAATCAATGTAGAGAAAGTTGTGGTACAGTGGATTGAGGGGCACAGTAAATAAGAGCCATTTTCTCAAAGAATAGAATTTTGTTCATCTTGATTATGCAATCATTTTATGTGCTCATATATCAGCCATCTTTATTTATAGTTGTTACTACATAATTTTTACCCGGTTTTTGGTTTGTAATTTTTGTTTTTAGCTAACTAAAGTAAATTTTCTTATCTTCCTAATGTTTGTTATGGAGATCATGCTTCAAGTAATTTTAAAAGTTGAAGTTTTTCATTCGGATTATTGATATTTAGGCTTTCTTTTAGTAGTTTAGCTTTTCTTTTAACAACACTCATGTCCCAAGAAATTAGACTTAAACTTAACTTGTTATGGTGGGGCACAGTGAATTGGGGTACAGTGAATAAGTTGATTCATTATACTCTATTAATGATCTTAAAGATTAAATTCATACATATCTGACACACAAACTAAATGAAAATGAATTTATTAGTTTTATGTTATGAATAATAATATTTGAATAATTTTTTAATATTCTTATAAGTTTTGTTATCAACAAAATTCTTTTTTTTTTCTTTTCAATTTTCAAAATGTCTATTTTTTCGAATTTTATACTAATTAATAAAAGTCAAAAATATAGTGTACAGTGTCTTAACTACCTCAGCCTCATAGTTATTTGGTTATGTCTCTATTCAATATCATTAATTCACTGCTGTGTCCATTGATTCATTGTGTCCCAGTACCGGGGCACAGTGAATAACTTTACACAACTCAATTTAAACTGTTCTATGAGCCGTTAGATAATAAATATAAGGGTTTTAGTAATTTATTATCATGAAGGGCATATACCTCATTCCTGTCGCCTTGAAAAAGATAAAATGCATATTTTAACTTTTGCTCAATTTAAAAAATAAAGAAATCCGATCCACAGTGCCCCAACCAAGGGCGGGTTTTGTCACTCGGCAAGGAGAGGGCTAAAAAAGGTCCGCATATTGTCATTAATAAGTAACTTCATTTTTTGTACTTTAGTGTAATAATCAAGCTCATATACATATATTTACGTATAGTAGTCAATTTCATTGGTCAGTATAAATGTCCAATTCTGTATAATAGTCAATTTACAAAATAATATTTCTCAAAATAAAAGGGGGAGGGGGGCATGCCCATGCCCCCCTCCCCCTAAAACACCCGTAACTGCCCCTAACTTCCCCTAGGCAGTGTTGAAGCAGAATTAAAGAGAAAAGAAGATGACAGCACGCATTCACAGAACACATTTTATTCTCAGGGAATGAAGGGGTTGGGATGGAGGGTGGTAGAGGGGGTGATTGGGAAATATTTTGATAAATTCCCAATTTCGTCAAAACGCTGTATCAAGTTTATTCCTGGTTAACACCCTGATATATATATATATATATATATATATATATATATATATATATATATATATATATATATATATATATATATATATATATATATATATATATATATATATATATATATATATATATATATATATATATGTATATATATATATATATATATATATATATATATATATATATATATATATATATATATATATATATATATAATTGTAAATAATGTATATTTAATTGTATATAATATGTATTATATATATATATATATATATATATATATATATATATATATATATAATTTTAAAATTAGGTAAATTGTAAAAAAGTAAATTGTAAGTTATAAATATGACTTACTGATAAACTGTTGTAATTAAATTACTAGTTGATTAGCAACAACAACAACAACAACAACAACAATAACAACAATAACAACAACAACAACAACAACAACAACAACAACAACAATAAACAAACCCACTTTAGAATGCTGTAAGTAAAAGTTTGTACTATTATCTTTATATTATTATTGTTGCTGTTATTGTTACTATTGTTATTATTGTTTTTATTGCTAATATTATTTTGATAATAATGATAATAATAATAATAGTAATTATAGCAAAAATATATAATAATAACATAAGATAAAAAATAAATTATATAAACTATAGTAATAGTAATAATAAGTATGTTTACAATAATTACAATCAAAAAATAATAATAATAACTAATATTAATATAATAATAAATTAATGATTTATTATGATGGTGTCATTCATACAGAAATCTGATCAAAGGAGTGACACCAATTTTTAATACAATATAAGTAATAATAAGCAAAGACACACACTGAAACACATGGACCGTAAACATACAAACCAAAGCACATAAAATATACATCAAAACAAACACGTAGAAATCAATTTGCAGGTTTTACTAATAAATAAAAAAAAAAAAAGTACTTATGATAATAGTAGCAATTACGAAAAGAAAATTAAAATAATATTTAAATCATAATGCCAAAATGTTAGAATAACAAGTTTTTCAGATTTTTTTTAAATTGATATTGTTTAAGATGGAGTAAAGGTATTTTAGGATATATTTTTTTGGACTTATTCAAAATGCATGCAAGGCTCTTGTTCCATTCACAGACGCACTGATAAACAATAGAATGTTTACCATACTTCTGGGTTTTAAAAGATGGTACATTTAGTTTTCCGTTGTATATATTTCTAGTCGAGTAGGAATGTAATAGTCTACTTTCTGTGAACAAGTTTGTGATAGAAGATGGTATGTTTTTATTTAAGGAGTCAAAAACAAAAAGAAGATTAGCATACTTTACTAGCGCTGGAAATACTGGAATGAAAAGTTTTTTGAAGGACATCGATGTATCTGATTCAATTGGTTGGAAGTTTATTAATCTGATGGATTGACGCTGAGACGATAGTAACTTGTTAATGCGATAGTTTCCAAATTAATCCCAAACATGACAACAATAGCTGAGATGAGATGAGAATAATACATAGTAAATACTCCTAAGTGTAACTTTATGGACATAATGACGAATTATTGAAAGCATACCGTTAGCTCAAGATTTTTGCTTAGTTCATCAACATGAAAGTTTTGTTTTAAAGATTAATGTTAATGGTGTTTACAATATCACACGGCAAGTTATTTCAAATATTAACAATTCTGAGGGAGAAAGATTATTACGAACTTCAAACGAAAAATTAAGTTGACACGTTTGCTTAACTTTAGTTTATGACCTCGAGTATAATTATAATTCTCAACTAAAAAGAATTTCGGTACATAAAGACAGGCTAAGTTGTTCAAAATTTGTAAAATGAAATTAAGCCTTGCAATAGACGATGAATTTCAAGTAGTTCCAAACCAAATATTGAAAAACTGTTGAAATATAAAAATTTACTTAAGTTGGCTAGTTTCTTAGTAAAACGTCTTGAACTTTGTAATTCAATCCTGCAATGAAAGTGTACTTTTCGGTTTTATATTGTTCAGTTGTAAATATTTCGGTGATATTTTCGAAGATAAATATTTTCGGCTCTATCAATATAAAAACATCTGATTGGATAAAATTTCAGTATTCACCTTGCTTACCAATCAATATAACCATTTCCTTTAATCTGCGCTAACTGGAACGTATTTCTGCATATTTCAACAATTTCAAAAATTAAGCCTGAGAACTTTATCATTGCATCTTTCCTCCAGTAACTATTCAACCCTCTCCTACAATTAGGTAGGTAATGTTAAAAAAAAACATAATATTTAGTTTTATTTATCATTTAACGCGTTTTAACACATTATAAATCTGATATTTTCCCCCTGTTTAAACGCATACGCACGCATTGTGAATTATAAAATCAACTCCACACTAGGGTACAGTGAATTTTATGTGCTTTTGAAAAAAATAAGATTAAAGTTTGGAGAAAGGTGTATTCTTATGTAAAATTAAATTAAGGTAGGTTTGCAATCGACAACTTTTTAATTAGAAAACGTTTTGATACCCAAATTTTCATATTTAGACATTATTAAAAGGAAATATACTCAAATTATTATAAAGTAAATTTAATCCGCCCAACGGGCATTTGTTGATTTAAAATTGATTTAGATCACGTTTATTATTCTAAACGTGTTCTGAATATTTAATTTGCGTTGAAAAGCTAAATCAAACAATTTCCGTACGGAACTAACTTAATTACTAAATTAAGTTAAAAAAAACTTAATTACTAAATTAAAACTAACTAAATTAGTTTCTTACAAAATGTGTCGGACATTTTGAATCTTTCATTATGATTAAAAATTAGAGTTTTTTATTAATCTTAAATTATGTAATAAATGGTTTAGAAAAAATAAAAGAAATTTGTTTTTAGAATTATATTGTGGCTAATAAAGGAGTTAAAAAGTCCTGTAAGTTCTTCGATAATATTGTATGAGCGATTAAAAGTAATTTTAAGTACAGTAACAATGTATTTTGATAATTCTTTTTTTTAGTTATAGCTACTAAAATAGCAGTTTCAAAAAAGTAGCAGTAGTTTCAAAAAAGTAGCAGTAGTTTCAAAAATGTAGCAGTGTCAGCATTTTTTTAAACTATTTCTTAAATTGTTTTTTCTGTTTGGTTTTTAACAACGCTAAAATAGTTATTACTTAAAATGCATAAATTTTCTCTAAAAGTTTTAGAGCAAAATTATGCATTTTAAGTCGTTTCTACTTTTTAAATAACTAAATAAAATTATTATTTTTTTGTTTAAATTAAGACCTAACATCTATTTGTTTATGATAGATGTTATATTGATCGAATAGCAATGTTATGATATTTATACTTTTAGTGCAGTCAGTGCCAATTAAAAATTGTGAGGTTGAAATATTTATATAATGGATCTTCAGTTTTAGTGAAGGCCTTTAATGTAAACTAAAGTATATTTTTAAAAATTTAAGTATTATTCGTACTCCTATATGATAACCACTAAAGAGAAAATAAATTTACTTATGTCTAACATGATTATTATATTGTATCATTTATTTTCTCTTTAGTAGAAAAGTTAACATGGTTTGAACAATAACACTGGTCAACAAAATGGAACTTTTTGTTCTCATCATGAATAAAAATATATTTTTCTGGATAAACTTTTCACTCTGATTCCAAATATCTATTAAGTTTTTCTCTATCACGTACACATTTTGAGATAAGGGCCCCTCTTATTTTGCAAATCTCAGGGAAATTAAGACATTTGCCTTAAGTTGTGTTGTATGAATTTGCATCTCCTACCCTATTACTATCTTAGATGCGTACAACCGTCAACAATTTAAGTCAGTATTAACATATACAATGTTTTATTCACTACAATTATCACAACATTTGCTCAAAATCGCCGTGAATATGACTTTCTTTTAAAGACTTAGTCTGGGTTGTCACGATAAAGCATCCAGCAGTAATCACCCATCATGCTTTCATTCCAAAACCCTTGATAGCGATTTTCCATCAGTTGAATATCTTGATGAAATCGTTCACCTTGTTCATCACTCACTGCACCCAGATTTTCAGGAAAAAATTTCAGATGGGAATGTAAAAAGTGCAACTTCAAAGACATGCGACATCCCATTTTTTGATATGAATCGAGCAACTCTTGAATGCCTGCTTCATATTCAGGTGACTTGTGGTTACCAAGAAAGTTAGCACAAACCCAAGTTAAGGCTTGCCAAGCTTCCTTTTCTTCATCTGTGAGAGAATTTTTGAAATTAATATCTCGTAAAACCTCTCTAATTTGAGGTCCGACAAAAATTCCTTCTTTCAACTTTGCTGCACTCATTTTTGGAAATTTTTCCACCAAGTATTGAAATCCAGCTGAATTGGATTTCCCCATTGCTTTTACAAAGTTCTTCATCAAGCCAAGTTTGATATGTAAAAAATCTTTTGTGGATCGACCAAAGGAATATTTTCAACACTATTTCTTCCTGGCTCATACTCATTCCTTTGGTCCCAATCTCGTTTCACGTAATGTTCTGTTACAGCGCGGCTGTCCCACAAACACAAGAAACAGCAGAATTTTGTGAAACCCATCAGCATGCCAATGACTTTTAGATCACCACAGATATTCCATTGATGAGTTTTGTAGTTGACTGCCTCAAGGAGAATTTTCATGTTTTCATGCGTCTCACTCAGATGAACAGAATGAGCAATTGGTATGCAAGGCTTTTGATTTCCCTTATGCAACAAAACAGCTTTCAAGCTTCGCTTTGACGAATCGATGAACAAACGCCATTTAGAAGGTTTATGCGGCTGTGATAAACTTTCAAACAGTCCACTGATGTCATTGCAATAGCAAAATGGGCCATCAACAGTAAAAAATGTAGCTAATTGAAGATTACGCTTTCGATAGTGGCACACTTTAACGTTTGTTGCAAGCAAATTTTTTTGTTTAAGTCGTGACCCCAAAAGTTCTGCTTTTTCCTTTGATAATGTTAAGTCTCGGACCAAATCATTTAGTTCTTTTTGAGTGAATACTTCTGGCGTTTTTTCGACATCAGGTGAATAGTCAAGATCGGCAGTATCTTGATGTTCATCACAAGAGTCCACTTCCATCTCATCTTTGACAGAATCTAATCCATCTATTGAAGGCATTGGAACTGGTAATGAGGGGTCATGTGGAACTGACCTCGTTGCCGAATCCAAATCTGGATAAACGATTTTGTGCCTATTTTTCGATGAAAATCCAGTTGTATTAAAAATGCAAAAATAACAATCAGTTACATGATCTTTTGGCTCCCTCCATACCATAGGTATGGCAAATGAAAATGCAGTTTTTCGTTTGTGAAGCCAGTCACGCAATCCACTAGAACAGCTTGTGCAAATAATATGTGGAGCCCATGTTTGATCTTGATCACCTAACGGACATCCAAAGTACAATTTGTAGATTTTTGACAAGTTTGCTGTAATTTTACGCCGCTGACCAGACACTGTAAATAAGCCGCATACATAACAAAAGGTGTCAGGCTGATTCTTGCATTTTCTTGGCATCTTGATAAATTATTTTATAAAGATTAAATCAAACCTGAAATGAGGAATAATATCATTAGTAATTGCCACTAATCTCAAAACATAAGGCATGTCATCTCAAAAACTAGACGTGCTACAAAAAAACTGAGCACAGATTTGAAATCTGCACAAAAACTGTCTCTGGGCCACCTAAAATCGAGTCTGATGAAAAATTGTTGTTGACCAGTGTAATATATATAGCTATATTACATAATTTTCTGAAATCCGCATAAATATATTTTTTATTGTTAATTAAGTTTTGTGTGTTTAATTTCAATTAATATTTTATATACAGTCCAGTCGGTTGCAACAACAATTAAAGCAGCAGGAAACAGCCAAGTACACATGCAAGAAGTAAGTTGATTTTTTGTGACTTTTTTACTCCTTTAAAATTTAGATTTTCCTAAAATAATAATTAAGTTAATGGCTATTTCTGTAAAGATCATTCTGTAAATAAAAACTGCAGTGATTTTTAAAACTAATAGTTATTCTTTTAGTAATCACAAGATAAAGTGCTAACTCTGTACTTTTAGATATGATTCTAATAGTTGAACATCTGTCAGATATTTACGTTTTAAATCATAATCTAATTGCTCAAGCTTCTGAAAAGCTATTTATAAAAATTCAACGCTTAAAAATTAATGTAAGATTAAAGGTAATTCCTGTTATATTTAAAAGGTACGTTGATGATTGGTTCGAGTCTTTAAAGTTTAAATTAGTTTAAAGAGAGTTCAAATTGTTTAGTTTTTATCTTACGCTCTATATCCAAAAGCTATTGAAATATTTATAGCATTATTTTTTTATTTATTTTGTTATTTTATAATTTTATTTATTTTGTTATGTTATGAATGACCTACCAAGCTTGAAATTTTAACGGATTGAAATATATAGTATGTATATGTATATCATCCCTAGGAATTAGGAAAACTAAAGTCAGCAAAAAAAGCTAAAAAACTAGACGACTAAACTTATTTAAAACGCTTTTAACAAGTTTAGTTACAAGTTAATGTTATGTGTTGATGTACCTTCAACCAAATTAGTGTTAGCAAAATGTCATATCACCAGTGTGTTGGAAAAACCAAAAGCTTGATATTTTATTGAATTGTTATTTTAGTTTGTGATATTATAATTTTTATTCACAAAATGTTTAAATAATTTACTTTTTAAATTTATTTTTCATTGCTTTGGATAAGATGTTTTGTTATTCATTTTACAGATTGTTATGAGGATTGCAAAAGTTTTAAATATCAGAAACTAAGAATGCATCGATAATCAGCAGATATCAAAAAAGTGCAAAAGTACTAATTATATAACTCTTTTAAAGGTTTCATTTTATTTTGTTAATGTTTATATAGAAACTAATAATATATAAACTGAAAATAATAACATATAATTAATCCATAATTGTGCATTATTCTAATCTAAATTATTTTTCTTTTCAATTTCTTCAGAGTTAATATTACTAGTTTAATGCAATTACAGTAGAAATGGTTAATTATGGAAAATCTGCACTAAAAATTGAATAAATCGTTTGTTAAAGCAAATAATATTATATATATATATATATATATATATATATATATATATATATATATATATATATATATATATATATATATATATATATATATATGATATTATATATATATATATATATATATATATATATATATATATATATATATATATATATATATATATATATATATATATATATATATATATATATATTAAACTAAAAAGTGACAGGGCTGCACAAAATTCATCAAAACAGACCTGTCAATCTTTAGTTTACAGAACTATTAAATTTAAATTAAAAAATTAATCTCCAGATTTTATTATTGTAAAAAAATATATTTTTTTGCTAAGTTTTTATGAAATTTTTTTTTCCACCTATTAGTCTTTACAATGAGTTCATTATGAGTTTCTGCCGCTCGTTTTTTCACAAGATTCACAAGCTTAACTTTATTTTTCTTTTGTGAAACTGTCTGTCAAAGTTTTCGTTTCTCATTTTATATTTTTTGCTTATTATTGCTTATAATTATTATTATATTAATTTATATTAGTATTAATATATTAAAAAAGTTATTTTGCATTTTGTATTTTTATGTTTATTTATAGTTTTGTTTATTTATTTTGTATTGTTTCAAAATTATATAATAATCGAATTATAATTTAATTATTTATAATTCGATAATAATCGAATCATAAAAGAATTGAAACTTTCGTGCGTATTTATGTTATTGCTTATGCTCAAACAACAAGCAGTAAGTAAATTGAGAAATATTTAAAAATGGAAAAAGGTACCGAAATTTTAAACGGACACTTTTATTTTAAACCTCTTCAACAAGGAGTAGATAGAACTAAAGCTATTTGTAAACACTGCAAAGCAGAATTTTCTTATCATCGGAGTACTTCAAGTTTGAAGTATCACTTAAATGCAATGCACACCGTTGATGCTAACAAATCATCCACCCAAACAAACAGTGGAGGAAACCTTCGGCAGACTACGTTAGATGCAGCACGAGGGAGAACTACAGAGAAACAAAAGAAAGACAAGATAACAAATGCCATTGCAAAGTGGGTAGCTACAAATTGCAGGCCAACTAGTATTGTGGAAGATGTCGGTTTGAAGAATGTTATTCGGATCGCAACGAATGACTGCACGTATGAGCCTCCGCCAAGACGCACCATTGTAAGAAAAATACATGAACTGTATGAAAACGAGAGGACTATAAAGGCAACGGCATTATAACGTGCACAAACTGTTGCCCTCACCGGAGACTACTGGACATCGCTGGGTAACCATAATTATCTCGGAGTAACTGTGCATTACATTGATGAACAATGGAAACTGCATTCACATGCTTTGACAGTAATAAAGACACAAGAAAGACATTTTGATGAAACGTGCGCAGAACATTTCATTCATGTTGCACAGCAGTGGGACATTTTAAATAAAGTCAGCACACTTAGCACAGATTGTGCTAGAAATATTGTCGCTGCTGCAAGACATCTGCCTTTTGAACGCGTCCTTGTGTCGCTCACAGTCTTTAGCGTTCTGTCACAGTATCTTTGCACAACAGCGCGTTTGACAATGCCCTGGCTAAATGCAGAAAGGTGGTGGGCCATTTTAAACACAGTCCAGCAAGTGCTGCAGAATTAGAAAAAAAACAAATTGAGCTTGGACAAAAGAAGGAGTCGCTTATACAAGACATTCCAACCAGATGGAACTCGACTCTGGACATGATAAAAAGTGTTCGCGGAAACGAACAGCCACTGAGCGATGTCCTCACCACACACAACACAAAAGTTGCTATGCCAACTCCAGCTAAAATGGACAAATTGCAGAGGTTGGAAAAGCTCCTAGAACCCTGCAGGTATATTTTACATCATATATTTCTTACTGACTGGTTTGATTGCATGTGAGAGAATTGATGTGTCTGTATTTGTGCGTAAGCATGAACATGAGAACACTTTTTGTGTGTATAAGTGAATGCAAAACATTTGAGTGAAATGGGTTTTATTTTTTGCAGGTATGTGACTGAACTTCTGGGTGGAGAAAAGTACGTTTCATGCTCTGTGGTTCTGCCTGCTTTATGCCATCTCTCTCGGGTGATGGAGAGCTTAGATGATGACCCGGCCTATGTAGTCAAATTCAAATCTATGTTCAGAATAGATCTGGAAACACGCAAGGAAAATGCCAACATTGCATATCTAAAGATTGCAACCGCATTGGACCCGAGATTCAAAGACCTCAAGTGTATACCCAGAGTTGAGAGAGGTGAGGTGTGGGTCTCAATCACTAACTTACTCAAGTAACAAAGGTTAATACAGATGAACCTGTGGAAGCAGCAACATCAAAGCCATCAAAGAGAAAATTTGCTCTATTGGTTGCTTCATCAGAGTCTGATTCTGAACAAGAGGAAGACTCAATTGAAAACGGTGTGCGTCGGTACAAAGCAGAGCCCACTATCAGTACAGAGGCCTGTCCATTACAGTGGTAATTCAATTGCACAGAAGTACTTGGCAACACCTGCAACATCTGTTCCTTGTGAAAGATTGTTTTCTCTTGCTCGTCATATTGTACAAAAGAAGAGAGTTTCTTTATCATCTGAAAATGTGAATTACCTTGTTTGTCTTAGTAACTGGCTTGGTGCAGATGAGTAAGTAAAGTTGAAAGAATGGATAAAATTGTTTAAAGTTTTGACAAACCAAAAGTTATGTTAATTTAACTATGAAAAAATAAATTTACGCTATATATATACTACTTGCGGTTTTATTATTGAATTTTTCGTATTTCTGCGATTAATCGCGATTAATCGCAAAAAATCATGCGATTAATCGCGATTAAAATATTTATTCGTTGCCCAGCACTAATATATATATATATATATATATATATATATATATATGTATATATATATATATATATATATATGTATATATATATATATATATATATATATATATATATATATATATATATATATATATATATATATATATAATAAACAATCTTCTATAATCTATAAAACTATGGATTTATAAAGTTGTTAAATGAATGATTTATATGAATAGAATGAACATGTTTATTGAGTTATTTTTATTATTTTTAGAAAAGAGATTGTATGATTTCGGTATCCGCAATACGGTATCGTGCATTGATTTCCATCTTAGAATGGCTCCCTTCCATATAGGTGGAAATAGAAAAGGTTATGTCCTTTTTTCTAATTCTTAAGACGAAGAGGCTTAATCGGTTCAAACAAAGATGACGATGATCATTATGGAGCCGATCATGATGACGAATACGATATGCATATAATAATAAATAAAATGACTTTACTTGTATCTTAGACTTATATAAATAAAAAATTATTTGTTTAATGTTTGATTTGTTTATGAGTATTTATAAATACTCATAAACAAATCAAACATTAAACAAATAATTTTTTATTTATGTAAGTCTAAGATACAAGTAAAATCATTTTATTTATTATTATAAGCATTATATGTATTTGTTTATATATTGCTTATAATAATAAATAAAATGATTGTACATTAGTAGAGTATATATATATATATATATATATATAATATATATATATATATATATATATATATATATATATATATATATATATATATAT